>CM050169.1:41183828-41916328 GCA_027410445.1 Discoglossus pictus | reverse complement strand
AACTACATGAGGGGAGAACCTTGCAATCAGGGTGCTCAGACAACCAAAAGTAGAGCAGAGGAGAGTATCCCAATGAGTGCTAAAGGTGTTCAGCACGGGCCTCATAATGAGCGCCGAGTGTACTTACAGGAGCAAAAGTACATGAGGGGAGAGGCTTGCAATGAGCTCCAAAGGCGATCAGCACGGCCCATGCAATGAGCGCCAAAGGTGCTCACACCACCAAAATTACATAAGCGGAGAGGCTCGCGATGAAGGCGCTCAGCGCGGGGCTCACAATGAGCGCAGAGGGTACTCAGAGTAGCAAAAGTACACCAGGGGAGAGGTTAGGCATAATAAAGCACCATGCTTATCCCAGCCATGCTTGAATTCCTTAGTCGTGTTTTTTCCCCCACTTTCACTGGAATGTTGTTCATTTTCTTCTACCCATTCTATAAATTATTACTTTATGACATATCCCTAAATCTTCCACCATCCAGCATCTAATCACACCCTTTTCTTGCTCCTCTTTTTCTCTTGGATACTTTCTCTGATAACGTTATTATATCCTTTCTTCGTGTATTTTTTCTTTCTTTCCTTCCTACAGGGAGATTGGATTCCTGGAGCAGTTGGCGACGACACATAACTCTGATATATTTATTGGTATGCACGGTGCTGGACTCACCCACTTACTGTTTTTACCTGACTGGGCGGTTGTGTTTGAACTGTAAGTCTTTTTCTTTTCGAATATCCACATGAAAACAAGAATTTCCTGTTCCTCTTCTTGTAAGGAAAGTTTGTAGTAAAAATGGCACATGGATGCCAACTACTTAAGAAGCAATAATATTAGCAGTTGTGAGCATCAAATCAGTTTTTGTGAAAATATTAATTTTTAGAGACTATGTATTGAATGTTTTATCTTATCTGGTTCCTCACATCCTGCTCGGAGCCTGAGGACATGTATGTGTCAGCTGTACAGTTGAGGGTGAGTTTTGTTATATGATTGGAGCTTATTTGACACCTACTCCCTTCATTCTGCATGTGCTTAAAAGTAGGTAGTTCCAAGTATGACTGGCAAGCCCTGCTCATGTAAATGCCTCTCTCACACCAAAGTATCATGCCAAGACGCAGCAGAGACAGCTACTCTTATTTATTTATTTATTTATTTATATATGTATTTACTTATTCTCAAAAACTAACTTTGTGATATTTTCCCTTTCTAATTAGGCTCTTAATTATTTTTTTCAAACGGAAAGGGAGGTAGATAACTTGCACACTTCCTTTATAGAAAGTTATAGACAAATACCTTTAAGGGATCCAAGCATGCCTGGGGAGGCTTAGGACGATCATGTACAATGAAAAAAATATTTGTATTGGACATCTTTGAGTCTGACTAAGACCATATTTAGTCCAGGAAATAATAGAAGCCTAGTTTATAATAGGTAAAAAAATAATATCCAATGCACTTTGGACACTGGAGGCATCCATGATACTTTTGTGGAAGCTTGTGTGTGTGTGAGAGAGTCTTTTACGGTTCTGGAGAGCAGAAAGGGGAAGAGGGGGAAGGTCTCTAATTCAGTTAGATCTAATTTACAAATCTTCCTTATTCTATTCTTAGCCAATGTGCAGTTTTCCTTTAAAGGGACATGGCAGGCTACTGAATTTTACCAGGAAGTAAAAGTCAAGTGCTCAAGAAAAAAAAAAAGTCAATTTGTATCTGTTCGGTTCTTTCTTCTATAGTATAGGAAATGTAATACAGTTTTAGTCCTGTGTAATAAAGAAAAACTACCAATTTTGTGATATATATTGGCAACAATTAGTCAAAAATGAATGTTTAACTGGTGTATATATAAATATAGTGACATAATCTAAACCTGTATAATGTCATCATTCTGTATGTGTGTGTTACCAGGTTTAACTGCGAGGATGAGCGATGTTATCTAGATCTGGCGAGACTCAGAGGGGTCCGTTACATGACATGGCAGAAACGGGACAAAGTGCACCCCCAAGATAAAGTAAGAAACCTGTAAAATATCAGTGTCACTTAAAGAGACATGGAGGGTTTCTGGATGTTACTAGGTATATAATATACCTGTGTGTATATTTATTTTTATGTACTTTACTTTATAAAAAACTGCGCTTCTTAATAAAATAAAGTATGTAAAAGTTCTGTTTTTCTGCCTAAAATCATACACTTTGTACCTGTTTGTGTACTGTAACAACCTGCTCAGATCATTTTTTGACTGACCTGCAGACCACGAATATTGTCAAGGACATCACAATTGGTGATATCAGTTGGTCTGATCACGCTTCAATTACCCTAGAATTAAAGGATAATTCAGAGAAACTTAAACATAAAAATTGGAAAATAGTTTCCTCATTACTCAATTCACTAGATTTTAAAGAGAAAATTGAAACGTTATTAAAATATTTTTTTAGTTTAATTGACAATTCAGTTCCTTTAAAATAAACAGTCTGGTGTACCCATAAGGTGGTCATAAGAGGAATTCTAATCAGTAGAGCGGCCACTATAAAAAAAAAAAAAGCGAGAGGTCTTCCGCTAAGACTATTATTACTAGCGAATTGCCCGTCAAAAAATGACGGCAATAAAATTGTAAGGTAGCTAATGGTGTTTTGTGTGTACTACTGAAATATATAATACATTAATAAATGAATATACTTTACCTATTTTGAAGCATTGTGTTGAAGAGCTGGCAATCTGTCTTGATGTTGCTGCAGCATTAGTGGTGTGGATCTGCTGTGTAAACGTGATGAATGTGTGCAGTGTAATAGTGTGCGTGCGCGAGGCGAAACCGTTAGCGTAGTCGTGTACTTCCGCATTGGCGTGAAATGGCGGGTAATGTGTGGTATGCGTCTTAGCGTAATATCCGTAGGTCATTTGTGGTATTTTGCAAGTTTCTTGTGGTGTTTTGCGTAGTTAGAGTGCTGTAGCCTCGTTTTCGTTTTGTTCGGCGGCCATTTTTTCTGTCGCTTAGAGAATTTTCGAGTGTCTAAACTCTTTTATTTTGATTAAAATGAAGGTGTAAGTTGGTTTTTTGAGGTCCTGGATGCTCCCTCTTGCTGTAGGTAAGCTTTTTATGTATGTGTTGCGTGTATTTATTGTGTTTTGAATTTGTTCATGTTCGCTGGTTGCGGCCGATTTGTGCGAGGTCGTAATGAGTGGTAACGCGTCTCGTATGTGTGTTGTGGTGTTTTGTGTGTTTCTTGTGGTGTTTTGCGTGTTTAGAGCGGTGTAGCCTCGTTTTCGTTTTGTTCGTCGGCCATTTTTTCTCTCGCTTAGCGAATATTTTAGTGTCTAAACTCTTTCATTTTTAGTTAAACGAAGGTGTAAGTTGTTTTTTTGAGGTCCTGGATGCTTCCTCTTGCTGTAGGTAAGCTTTTTATGTATGTGCTGTGTGTATTTATTGTGTTGGTGTGTCGTGTTGTTTTCGTTACAACGTAAATTTTGAGAGGGTCGCAGTTGCTGGCAAGGACCTCCTTTGGCGCACCATGCCAGCAACTGAGGCCCTCGCTGCGCGAGCCCGCAAGCATGAGCAACGGCTCTGGCTGGCTCGCCTGCTCACAACTATATATGTGATAGAACTAAATAAGTTACAAACTAATAAACTTAATCCCAACAAAATCCTCTTGAAACAAATTAGTAATATTAATGGGCAAACTAAGAAAATATTACAATTATTAACCAATAAAATGGCCATGAAATTACAACAGGATTATTACATTAAGAGGAATACACCCGGAAAATCCTTAGCACATAAAAGATGCAACCAGAGGATTTCTAAACGTATCCATTCACTTAAAACAGAAAATAACATCTTGTTTTCTCAGCCTAACCAGATCGATGATATTTTCAAAACATACTATAAATAAAGCTTTATACAGTTATAAAGAGGAGAATTTTGTTAAACCCTCTAGAGAGGAAATTAGTCAAGTTTTAGAAAAAATAAATCTACCTAAGCTATCTGAGGAGGAATTATGAAGGGTCAGTCTTTCTATTTCAGTGAATGAAATTGAAACCGTGATTTCCTCACTTAAAAATAACATATCTCTGGGAGTTGATGGATTTGACAACCGTTACTATAAACTTTTCTCTTCTTGGTTCATCCCATATTTAGTATCTGTTTTTTCTTAATTTAAAAATAGAGGTGAAATTCCTAAAGAAATGACTCAAGCCACAATAATTAACATCTTAAAGCCAGATAAGGATCCTGCAGATCATAGGAACTATAGACTAATTTCTCTCTTAAATATTGACATTAAAATGTATTCAAAAATACTAGCACACAGAATGAACAGGGTCCTTCTTAGTTTAATAGATTCTGACCAGGTGGGCTTTGTTAAGAAAAGACAAGGGACAGATAATGTCAGAAAACTGATTGATTTAATTTCTTTCGCTGACTCTGAGGGTTCCAATGTTGGCCCTGTCGCTAGATGCCAAGAAGGCTTTTGACAGGGTCAACTGGAGCTTCATAGAGTTAGTTTTATGTAAATTTGGTTTTGGAGAGTTCGGTCGGAAAGCAATAGGCTCGCTTTATAAAGATCCACAGGCGAGAATTAGTGGCCTTGGATTCAAAACAAATCTGTTCGACATCAAAAATGGCACCCGACCGCGTTGTCCATTGTCCCCCGGCATCTTCATGCTCACAATGGAACCTTTAGCTAAAATGTTCAGAGCCTTGGATTCAATTAAAGTAATTAAAGTGGGTTCAACTCCGACAACATCTCGCTTTACGCTTTGTTGATCCAATCTCTTCCTTGAAAAATCTGTTTGCTGTAATAGTTGAGTTTAGTAAAATCTCTTAACTTAAAATAAATCAGTCAAAATCACAAGCCTTTTATAGCGGACAAGATCGAACAAATAAACTTTCTCAAATGGAAATACAAATTTGATTGGGGAGCTAATAATATCAAACATGTAGGTATAAAATTGTCTCCTGATTTAAGCAAACTTATGAAGGATAATCTTCTCCCAGTTGTAGATGAGATTAAGAACTATAGAACAACATCGAAGGACATACATCTATCCTGGTTAGGCTGTGTATTGGTGATAAAGATGACCATTATACCCAAGGTCTCCTAAATTTTGAGGTCTACCCCCATGAGATTCCCAAATTATATCTTAAAAATTGTACAGAAGGTTATAAACAACTTTTTGTAAAGGGGTAAAAAAGCGCTCATGAGAAGTGAAAGTATAAAGAGAAAATTTGAGAGAGGAGGTTTAGCCTCCCATTTTAATATGGGATATACATGAATCTATAATCTTGAGCCATCTATATGGAAGGCAATCGAAGAGGATATAGTTAAGACATATCCATGCAGCTCTTTTTTGGGGTTTTCGAAATTTGATACAGGATTATTTCAGAATCTCCCGAAGGGGATTATCTCATTACTTAAATATTGGTATAAGGACAATAAATAAAAAATTACGAACAGACCCTCCCTAGACCAAAGGATTTAAATGCATATGAGATTTATTTGTTAACAACTCTTTTATATCTGAATCATATCTGATGTCTATTCGTCAAAACACAAATCTTTCATGGTTTGAATACGCAGCAGTAAAATCTAAGGTTTTGAAGTTCGGCTATAATCTAAACAACTCTCCCCAATTACGGCATGTCGGACTTCTGATCAGGGGCAACTACTCATCGCAAATAGTGTCCAAGTGTCACAACTTGATATCTGGTATTAGAGATAAGGGGATGTTGGGAGAGTGGTTAAAATGGGAAAAAGATCTAGTTAAATATTGGCCAGAGGATAGTTGGTATAAGACATGCCGTCTGGTAAAGAGATCCTCAACCTGTACGTCATACAGGGAGACATATATTATAAGGTTTCGCACAGATGGTACTTAGTACCTCAGGTGATGAATAAAATCAATATTAGCTTCTCCAACCTGTGCTGGAGGGAATGTGGTGAGGTGGGATCTTATTTGCATATATGGTGGGGATTTGCAAAGGTTCGTGATTTCTGGGAACAATGTATACAAAATCTGTCAAGAATTACTGGTTTGGAAGCCAGAATTCTGTCTGCTTCATATATTCCCGGATTGATCTCCCATGCCTTGCCAAATGGCAACTGGCTAGACGTTGGAGATCGATTTATACTGGGACATGGTTGGAAGTAGAACAAATGATCTTAAAATATAGAGATATAGAAGTCTTTTCTCCTTAGGAGTATAAGTAAAAGAGATTTATTGGTTAAGTGAAGAATATGGGATTCATAAGGAGATTAGTGGTGGAGTATTGGTTGGCTTTTTTTTCTTTTTCTCATTAATAAATTCGCTATATGAGATACTGTTACTCAACCTCTTTGTTTGGTGTGTGGATGAGAGGGAGAGACTATTTTTTTTCTATTAAGCTGACTGAAGAGACATCTGACCTGAATTTAAATAGCTCTACTTAGTTTGTAAGTTATATGTACTTTTCTCTCTTTTTTTTTTTTTTATTGTATGTTTGTAAGATGTATTTTTTTTATATGATGTTTGTATAAATAAATAATTCAATACAATTTTGAAAGTAAGGGGAAAAAAAAGGAGGAAATTAATTGCCTCATTAGTTGAATCTACCAATAATCCTATGCTTGTGTCCTAAAAACAAGAGCAGTAGTTCTTGATGATTTTATAAATTAAATTTGTTCATGTGTTCACAATGACTTAACTTGTCTAACGCAAACAAAACAAAAGTACCACTATCTTACAATACATTATATTTCCTTTTAATCAAGGGACATCATCCTACTTTGGGGGAACATCCAAAATTTACCAATTATGCCTTTGATGTAGAAGAATTTATGCGCCTGGTCGCCTTGGCGGCTGAACACGTGTCTCATCATTCCAAGTGGCCATTCCGGAAAAGTCATGACGAATTATAATTATTAAAGTAACAACGGACAATAAAGAGAGAATATGAACTGAACAAGGAATTCATCCAAGTTGGGTGACATGGACCCTACAGAGCTTAATTTATATTTTAATAAAGAGATTATTGCACAAGAGAGCAACCTATAAATAAGGTAACATGATGGTTCAAAGAAGGAAATGCACAACAGGATCTCTGTACCCACAATCCTTTCTTTGGTAAATTACCGCTTGATTTCTTTAATATATTGTATGTAGCATTTTTTTAATTAAATTTGTTGTAAAATCTGAGAACTAAAATCTTATCCATGGAAACAGTGCTGATGTATATTCTATTATGTAAAAAAAAAAGGTATTAAGCTAAATGATCCACCTACATCAAGGGTCTCCATCTGTTTGCTATGACCCGGGTATCTTGAGTGACCCTACTCGATGTAGCTCCGTTTCACTGACACGGCAGCAATCCAGAAGGATGGATGGATGGATATATATACAGTATGTATATGTATATATATATATGTATATATATATATATATATATATATATATATATATATATATATATATATATCAGTATTTTTACCCAAATAATCAAGCAATCTGATGTGCACATTAGCATGTTGAGCCATACATTAGCATAAAGAAGCTGCACAAGCAATGCTGACTATATCTCCAGACTTACTGTAGGGGGAATGGCTAGTACAATATGTAGCCAACCTTGAATGGTCTTTATTATGAAACCAAATAGTTGGGGTGACTGCATGTCTTTGTGTGGTACCTTTCCTATTTTTCTAAATTATTGTTGCAATCAAAGTGGTAAAATATATATATTTCTGTCCGTTGATTTATGGAAACTCCATCAACAAGTAGCTCTGCATCTAGGACACTTTCACATGAGTCTCTACAACCTCAGTTTTTCAAAGTGCAAAGAAAATAATAGTTTTTATAATATTGGAAATTTGACATTCCTAGTACTGTGTTAATGTTATGAATTATTTAAAAACTGTTGCAGCAGTTTGTTTTGTTTTTTTACAATGCATTATATACAGGAAATAAATGTCTTTTTATGTTTTAATGTGTTTAAAACAGTTTAACGTTTTATTCAGATTTCATGACAAATGTGTGTATATGTATATAGAAAATGTATGGCAAGTCTGGACAAGCTAATCAAAAGTAAAGATATTAATATAAAAAAAAACTACTTAGGGTCCCCTGGACTGCAAGAAGATCCAATAAATCAATATTTCAGGAAATCAAGACAATCTGTTCCCTTCAAGGTTTAATCATGAGGCAGAAGCTCAAATATTTTGACCATATCACGAGACAACAGGATTCCCTAGAGAAGACTCCGATGCTGGTAAAGTCTAAAGGTACACAAAGAAGGGGACGGCAGATGTGGAGATGGATAGATGAGGTCACTGAAGCAATGAGCATGAGCTTGAGGGAGCATAGAGAGACCGTGGCTAACAGATGTGCCTGGTGTGCTGTGATCTATAGAGTTGGACACGAATGAGCAACAAAAAAATATTTTGATATACCCTGCAGAGTGGCACCATGCCCATCTATTACAGCCATGGATTAATGCCATATATAATGAGTAATCTTTTATAAAAAAAAAATGCTTTTGATTTAAATTAAATCTAGCATGTCAGCTGCCATGTATATAGTCTTGGTGAGATGCAGTACCTATAAACACAACCTATTCCATAACATTTATGTGATTGACGGAGTTACAGTAGCGCACATTTAATTTGATAAAGTTGTTTAATTTATTTTGAGTTGATGCTTACAAAAATATTCTATACAAAATAAGTGGTGGTCATGCCCTATGATGCAAAAGTAAGAATGTATATTACATATATTTATTTATTAATTATTTTTTTAAATAACATTTTATTCTCAAGTGCTAAATTATGTGTATCTCACATTTGTATATATCCAGCAACAATTTTTCCTTTTATGTATCAATTGGAGGATACATTTGAATACAATGTTGCATTTAATGTTTGTTAACATCTAAATGTTGGGTTCCCTGGTGGTCCAGTGGTTAGGATTCAGTGTTTTCACTGCTGTGACCTGAGTTCGATTCCAGTCCGGGAATCAAGAGGGCACACAACCCTGACGCCGAGCAGGGTTGGGCCTGGTCAGTACTTGGATGGCAGATCACCTAGGAATACCAGGAGCTGTATGCTGTGGCCCACTGGAAAAAGAACTGGCAACGCACTCCAGTATCTCTATCATGAATACCAAGTGGATCAGCCTGACCATGGACATAAAGATGTCCTGGTGTGTTACAGTCCATGAAGGCACAGAGAGTCGGACTGAATGATGAAAAAAAAAAAAATGTTACATCAGCATCAAATTTTGCAATTTATATAGTTATATACCTTAATGTTTAGAGAGACATGGAAGTTTCTGGATCTTTCCTGTTATCTGCCCAACACTTCGTTGTTCGGGTTAGCAGAACATGACAAAGAATGATTCCTGGTTCTTTTCTACAACTACAATCTGCACATAGTCTGAACTCTGCGGTTGAACGCTGCGCCACAGCATCACCTAGTGGTAGTGCAGGCAAAACAATATCCCCCCCCCGACGTGTCACATAAGGCCTGCCGACAGAAGAGGCCTTGAGCCATGAAAGGCGCTCCTGAGGCCCTTGTGGGCCGATTGCTTGCACCGAACATAGAGATGTCCTCGCTGTCGATTCATCACCATAGAGTTGGCCACGTCGGGGGGAATACATTTTTGCCTGAACTACCTCATTACAGGCCTCACAATTGTGGCCTTTCAGGGTCCCTCTAAGGGTCATCTGTCCCATCGTTGTTATTTGCCCGAGGACGCTCCACCGATGGAGGATGGAAACAGATTGAAGGCACTCATGGCGATGCCCACAATCAGAGCTGAAGGCCGTAAGACATTGGCGCTGATCTTGAGGCACACAAGACTTTGAAAAAAATTACGACTTTAACAGCCGCTATTCTTTCCAAGCCCGTTAAATTGAAGCCATCGGAACACCATCAAAAGACACCAATTAATAAAAAAAAGTAATAACTTACAACCTCACACACAGCACAACCTCCCCCAGGGGGAGAGGCGGGGAGCCTGTGTGTGAGGTTGCAAGCTAATTTGAGACTTAATTGGCATTTTTCAGAGATTGAAAATCGGATAAGCAAGGAAAAAATGGTGGCCAAAAAGACGTAAATATTTTCAAAGAAAGCTCAAAACGAGGCTGAAGCCCGTAACTCTTAGCCCATCAATGAGAGCCCTGCAAGACTTTGAAAATACAAGCAATGGCGCTCATCCTGAGGCACGCAAGACTTGAACAGAGATTGAGAGGAGAAAGACACAGGGGAGGGAGAGGGGGGGAGAAAACAGAGCGGGGGGGGGAGAAAGGGGGAAACAGACACATGGAAGGAAGAGGGGGGAAACAGACACAGGGGTCAGGGCCTTGTGCTGCGCTACCATAAGAGGATAGGTTTGATTTTTCAACCTCAATGACTATGGACCTCATTCAATTGCAATTTGGCCAATTGAATAAGGCTCTATATAAGCACATAGCATATTTTTTTTAGAGAAGAAGTTTTTAGTTAGTAAAGATCTTTCTTTTAAATAGAAGTTCACTAACAAAAAACTTCTGTAAAAAAATATGCTCTGTGCTTATATAGAGCCCTATTCAATTGGCCAAATCTCAATTGAATAAGGCCCTATGTAACTATGTTAGCTATGCTACCTCTGCACAAAGGATATTCAATAAAACAACTATTTCAAATATCAGGTTGTCAGTCCTGTTTGAGTAGTACTTCGGCTATGTTAAGCAGTTGTCTGATCTGGCAGCGCCCATTGAGTTTGCTCTTTTGACTCGTTTGGAAACCGCTAAAATGTAACAATGTCATGAAATTCGGTGAGATTGTACCCGCAGGTGCTCAGATCAGGTTTCGCTTGTTTTATTGTCACATTTTCTGTCTTTTGTATCAATCTGGGGGCAGATCGGATATCATCATAAATCTTCTGTCTATTGGAAGAGAGAGACCGATCCATTACTTACTGTGGAAGGAGGTCACCACTGTATATTATAGACAGCTCTCAGAGAGTGGTGATTAGACCCTTGTGATGTCATCTTGTAACATTAACCTTCCTTTAAAAATAGTGCAGAAAAGATTAAAACGGAAAGGAACCATATACATAGTTACATCTAAAACCCTATGTGGAATTGGCTTAAAACTAATACCGATTTTTGGCCCGGGGGGGAGGATGCACCATTGTTACATATTACTGTTCAGCATGGAATTTTCTCAATATTTGGTGAACCTAAAAGGAATTCCATGGCTTACTTTTAGCAGCTTTGCAAGTGTCCAGGGGCCGACATGCCTCCAATGGTTTGCGTAATGTGCACGAAAAGTCAATTTTGCAGATTGTATTGCAACTGCCTATTTCTGGCCATGAGAGGGGAAATGTGGAAGTGTCAAATGCTAATTGTTAAACACACTCACCATTGAGGCCACAAATCTGCCCCATATCCATCACATGTTGGTAAAATATATTTCAGTGAACACCCCCTTTAATTCCAAGTCAGCAAGTAGAGTTGAATTTATTTTCTTGAAATATTGGTTTTAATGCTAATCAGTAACTAAACAGATTAAATCATATTGATTGACCACTGCAGTGGCACTTTAGAGGGACTCAACTCATGGATACTACTATGTACCATCATACAGAGCAATCAGAATCAAATAGAATATGTATTATTGATTAAAATGCTATAGTGTTAGATTTTACAGCATTCAAACTCATTATTTGCTTTGATCTTATTAGGAGTTGGATGAGTTGCAAGATTTATTGAGTTTTTGGGACATTTGTACATAAAATACAAGTGGCCTCTAAATATTTATATACATTCCACACAGGGTGCTTGTGATTTGTGGTCCTTGCAGAACCTACCAAATGAAGGAAACTGGTAACATGAGCTGTTAAGGGTTAAATAAAACCTCCTTATAAAATAGTGAAATATACTGTACATCAATTTTATAATTCAAAATGTTTTTATACTTGAATTTCAATGCCCTGTTTGATGATGTAGATTGATGATATATATGTAATGTTAACCCTTTGAATGCCCTGGATGAACACAGCCAATAGATTAGGTTTATTTTATTAGGTTTTATGTTAATTAATGGCTGGAGATAAGGAGAGTTAGAGAGAGGACTTTGTAGCTTAAAATCCCTAAAGTTTAAGCTCAATTATCTAACACTTACACTCAAATGTTCTAATAACAACCAATTGAGAGAACCAAATGAGAGAATAAATTCTAGAACAGGCAGAATCAGGAACACATCATGCATACGTGTCCCAAACAGTTCACAATGTTTATTGGTTGGTTCGTCCTTTTTATACAATTTTTACATGCCAGTATCAAAGATTCAGTTACCCTAATGCAATCATATTTTCACGCTTCTGGGTCCTTTAATTGCTCTACGTGAGCTACTTCTACAGCTAGGTGCCAAGGAGTCTACGGTCTTTGCTATCAGCTACCTTTCAGGATCTGGGGACAGCAAGGGTGGATTAGGTACTTTGAGCCCTGGAGCCTACAGTATCTAGGTAAGGAGTTGGGTCCAACCCATTTGGGGAACCAGGATTCTAGGGTAGATAGCTTTAGGACCTTGGGAAGGGAATCTCCCACTAATTGGGAGTGAAAATGGTATCACAGTTGGCTACTGGCCTTAAAATGATACCCCAAAATATTTGAATTTGCCCAATACAATAGTTACACTTCAAAACACATTCTACATAAAGAATAATTGTTCGGAAAATGAAAAACCGACCCCGAGCCCTCAAGGCACAAATAATGTGACCAAAAAGGGTTCTTAAGGATACATGGCATACAACTAGAACTTGGGGGAAACCGTATACAACATAACAAGCTTGCAAGTGACATAGTCTTTTTAAAAAGCTTGTATGGCTATTATGATAGCCCTTGGGTCAGGTAGCTACGTGGCAGGCACATATTGAAATAATATCCTAGAAAAACATTGGTGCAATCAGAAGTGACTTTTTGCTTAAGCCCATGAGGCCCTAGGGCAGAACAGTCTCAGGGGGCGGCAGGCAAACTGAAGATGAACACTGAAATACACTGCATACTCTGAGCATATCCAGAGCCACTGTTGGTGATATCCGCCATAATACCATAAAGGGGCCCATGAAAGAAGAGGGGTCTGGGCTGACAGGAAGTAGCAACAGAGATAAACCGCACCTTACATCCATACGCAACCTCGATTGGACTGTTCCACATTTTGTAGTTTTACAAACTGCAATTTAAATGAAAGGAATTGTGATTTTAAAGGTATTGGAAAGTTCGCAGGGTTTCATTGGTTTCTTGAAAGCCTCATGCATGAAATCATTTTTTTATGATTTTTTTTTTTAAATACCACACCCCAAAGGTGCCTAAATGGGCATGCCATACTATCCAATAGGTGCTGCACTTTGAGGTATGGGTTTTAATCCGTTTCTTTATCTCCCAGCGCATAAGCAGTACTGATTGTCGTCTCAGCAAATCAGGTGCCAGGAGTGGTAAACCCACTGCAGCCTCATTTCTGCTCTCTACTAACCTTGGTGCCTCTCTCTTGGGACAGATTAATGACATTAAATGTTTGAGAGCTTAAAATGTTTGTAGGCTTTTTCTCAAAACGTCCCAAATTTTCGAACATTCTAAAACTTTCTCAAAAACATTTGTTTTCCTTCTAGAATCAGTGCCAAGTGCAAATAAAGATACTCTGATGCTTATTTTTCTCATTATGAGGTAGGTCAGTTTAATTTTATATATTCAAAACTAACACCACATGGTATGACGAAAAGAGACAGGGTATCGGCGTGCACCTGAGAAAAATATAACAAGAGGTAAGTGCTTGTCTCTTAAAACCACAATAGGCTGTGTGTGTACTGTTAGTCGAAGAATTTTGGGCTGCATCCCCCCCTTCCCCCCCTAGTATGGTTAGTTCTGCTTCTTTCCTCCTTTATGTTTTTTTCCCCTTACCCCAGTAAACATTCTTGATGTTGGAAATGTATAGTTCTAAAAACAAAAAAAAATGTCTTTGGGTCTAGATCATATATTACAGAATATACACTGAAAGACGAGTGACAATGTTAAAAGAGCTGATTTATAAGCTTTTATTTTATTTACTGGTCCTATATGTCACGTATGTAACTTGAGATATATACACCTATTATATGACAATTGAAATACTGTGTATGAACAATACACTCTGTTAGAAATCAATTTATACCCAATAAAAACAGATTGAGAAAAAACCTGAACAAGGGGGGGCCAAAGAATCAACCATTTGGAAGAGACAACTGACCAAATCCTGGAAGCACAAGAACGCAATAGAGCCAAGATCTCCCAAATCTCCTAAAAAATAGCAATTCTAGAAGATAAAATAGATTACCTGGAGAACAGATCTCCAAGACATAACATACGAGTTTGGGGCATCCCCAGATCGATTGCAGACCATATTCACTAACTCATAGCAGAGATCAGCAATGTCCTGCCTGACCTTCCAGAAAACAATTGGGAGCATCCAGGAATCAAGATCTCCTCAAAGACGTCATTGTGCACTTTCAAAGACAGAGAACCAGGGACCTCCTCCTCAATGCAACTAGGAAAAAGTCCTCTGTAGTGGGGCCAGATGGTTCCTCTCTCGAAATATTCATGAACTAATCTCCAACAACCTTGGAAAAGCGTAGAGATATGAAACCAGACCTCACAATGAAACACAAAATACCCTACAGATGGGGATTTCCTTTTGCTCTTACCATTCAATTCAATGGGACCTCATACACATCCCACCCCCAAGAAGAAAGTAAAATTCTTCTTCAAAGTCTGAATCTAGCCCCACAGGACAAGATCTGCAAAATCCAGGAACAGGCTCTTGCCCCAAGACGCAATTGAGAATGGACAGAAATCCAGAAAAATATACGCCTGAACAGTCTACCTGACAACCAAGAAAGTCTTTCCCTGGGCACTGTAAAGAAAACCACTACCAGGCAGGATCCTGTTATACTGATCTAAATGTTAATGCACATATTATCTATTCACTTCAAGGCATTTCTACATAGCCCAAAAGGACCTCTCCGGCCTCACATGGGGCTGCTCCAGACTCCTCGGTCAACTTCAGATCGCTTTACTTTTATTCTCCATTCCCAGGTAATGGTTCATTTAATTAACACTTTATACCTCCCAACCACTAATGGCTAGTTCTGAATACACTTATATAACACATAATATCAGGGGTTTTAACTCCCCCTTTAAAAGGCGGAAAGCCTTCCTATACTACAAAAAATACAAACCCTCTGTGATTCCTACAAGAGACCCATTTTGCCCAAAATAAAACCCCTACCTTTGTGCATAAAGATTATCCTACCTTCTATACTACTTTAATGCAATTTTAGAAGCGGAAGAAATGCCCCCAGAATTAAACCAAGCAAATGTAGTGTTCTTCCCTAAAGCAGCAAGGCACCTTTAGAGGTTAAAAACTACTACCCAATCTCCCTACTAAATGGGATGTAAAAATCTTAGCCAAAATGATGGCGAGTAGATCTCTAATTTCCTCCCCAGACTCATCCATAAGGATCAGGTGGGTTTTATTCCACACAGACAGGCTGGACACAATATAAGAAGGGTTCTGAACATTTTCTACCTGCCCAGTGGAACACCCCACTTTGTACCTTAGCATTGGATATAAAAAAAGCTTTTGACTCCATTGAATGGCCTTATCTATATGCAGTCTAAATTTGGCTTTAAGGGCCATTTCCTGACCTATTACCACTTTCCTAAAGCCTACTTGAAGCTACCAGGTCCTTATAGGAAATTCCTGAACATCCAAAAAAGCATGAGCCGGGGATGTCCACCATCCTGTGCAGCCTATAGTAATGTTGTCATTACTTGCATGCTATGGTTGACAGAGGATGTCGCCAATCCTCCTAAGTAAGCCCTTCTGATGCCAGTGGTTGTTCAAGAAAAACAGAAGAGGAAGTGCAGTTATGGTGGGCCACTTTTCTTCGCCAACGGATCCTCGAGTATCATATATGGGTGTGATTTCTAATAGTGTACCGTATACATTATCTCTCTTTTTCTAAGAAGTGTTGTTTAGTTATGGCATAGACAGGGAACTTAGACCTGTCACGTATGCCTTGTTTAATCATGCAGCCTCTTTGGTGCAAGAAGAGGTTAAGGGAGACTTCTTGACCAAAATTTAACCTGTGTCTACTTTCAGGCTTCTTTGTCTTGCCACCACTTCCTAGATTGCTGTTTTGAAGGGTATTATCATGGGGACTTCTGTTCCCTGATGGGCTCCAACTTTTGTGTCTATTTTGAATCCATCAGCAACCCATTGTCCAAGTGGATGATGAAAAGTACTGCATGGGTAGCCCAGTTGCTGACTACATTTAAGAGGGTGTTCCATTGACTGAATACAAGACAGAGGGCCTGACCACTGGTAGCATGGCGCTGGTGAACAGTGCGCCGTCATGAGCGCACCGACAAACCGACACAAGAGTGCGCGCCGAACACCAATCAAGAAGATAATGATACTCACTTCCAGCTGACCCCTTCCTATTTGCTCTATCTCCTGGTCCCGACACTCTGAGTCTCCCTTTGTGTCCTGGCAATCTCACCTCTGATGACTGGGTTCTCTCCACTCTGGATCCCTGTCCAGATGACCCCTTCCTATTAGTTCTTTGCTCTATCTCCTGGCCCCTCTCTGACCCTTCCTCTATCCCTGTTCCAGATGAGCTGTGTGACTGTGGAAGCCCCTCTCTCTCTCACACAGGACCCCACTCCCTAGCACAGCTCTCTCTCTCTCTCTCACTCTGTATCTCCTTGCTGTATCTGAGTGTCCTGTCTATATCTGACCCCACTCTGTAGCACAACTCTCTCTGTCTATCTGACCCTCTCCCTCTCTGTGTGTGTGTCTCTTTCTCAGTCTTTCCCTTCCTCATCCCTCCCTCTATCACTCTGTATACCTGTCTATTTGAGCCTCCTTCTCTCTCTCTCCCTCTCTCTTTGCCCTCCAGATGTTTCCCTTCTCACCCCGCCCTGCACAGCGTTCCCGTTACCTAGCAAGCGGTTGGCCTGCAACGCAGCTTCCTCAGTATCATGGTGTATATATGAATGTATCTTAGTCTCCTTTGTTAGTTCTCCCAGGATATAATCATATGACCATTATATACATGTACACACCTGTGCACGCACTCACTAGAGCTCCATTTACAGAGGAACCTCAAGGGGTATACTGTGACACACTGACACAAATCTGTCCATAACCATCACTATATATCCATAATCATCCCTATAATATATCTAATCAACCCTTGGCCTTATTTAAAGTCTACATACTGTAGGGATACCCCCATGACCCACTCTCTATGGTCTAATCACTCCTGGACATGTCACCTGCAAAATGCCTCTGTCAACCATATCACCTTCTACCTGTGTCTGTCAGAGAGTTATTTCTGTGTGCTGGACCAAAAAATAAAGCCTGACCAGCCTAGGTTCTGCTTCACACTGAGCACGCTCCATAAACAGGGCTGGATTAACCATTAAGGAAAGTAAGCATGTGCTTAGGGCCTTTAAATGTCTTAATCCGGCCCTGTCCGTAAAAGGTGCGGGGCTATCATGGCGAGAAACAATGCCTATGGGACAGCTGCAAGCATGTTCAATCTTTGTGTAGGCAGTGGAGGTGGCGCTAATGATGCCATGGGCCAGGGCCGTGATCTCAGCCCAGTCTGCTTCAAAGCTCTGTGATAGTCTGCTTGAGGAGAAAACAGATTAAAAGCTAAGAAAAATATATCTTTATTTATTTTGAACGGAATACTGTTTTTAATAGTCTGTGACAATTAAACAACCATATGACCTTTGCCTTTAATTGCACTACAGTGGCCTTTTAAAGTTATAATTACACAAAATGGCATCTAGCATCACTGGGTCTTGGGATGCCATCCTTTGCAAACTAAACTTTAAATTGCCCATAGGCGTCACTGAAGCTGCCAGTGACATGCTGTTTCCAACCACCATCTGGCAGCAAAAACAATGGCAGCCTCTATGATTAATATGAGCACACTGCAGGCCACCTTGACTCTGGACCAAAGAAAAAAAGGGGGCGTGGGTGGGGAAAAGATCCGACAATAGGAACAATGTAGGTGGATGAACTGGTCCTGTGGTGGCCTGGAATGGACTGCATGGATAAGCTCTGCCTCCAGTTTATATCCCTATTCAAAGCTTTCTTCCCCAGACCAGTATGCTGCCCACTCCAGGGACAGGTCATGCCCCTCTTATCTCCATCCTATCCATTTTCTGTGCTAAATGTATGACATCTCTGTTTTTGACTGCTTTATATTCTAATATAGTAAACCATTTCTTTATTATACATTAGTATGCTACTGAAAATTCCAATTAAAAAATAATATTTTTACAAATAAATATTATACGGTGCTATCTTTAGTACAAATACATACATTGCGTCTTTTGACTGCACATTGTTATGACATTTCTGATAATATTTTCCCAAGGCGATATTCACGTAATAATTCTTTCCTGTGTTTATAATTGATATAAGTTTTGAGGAGGTTCCAAAGTATTATGTGACGGTACAATATATCTAGACACAGTGACTTCACCTTTATTATGATGTAACAGGAATAGGAAACAACGTAAAATTATAGTAGTTTTCATAACCCTCTCTTCATTGGGCTTGAAAAGGTCACCAGACCGATCCTTCTTGCAAGTAGTCTTGGTTCAATATCCCCTCGCACAAGACGGCTTCTCTGGATTCAGAGACAACTAGCTGGTTCTTAGACCAAGTCGCCGATTCTCTGAACAAGTGGCAACAATTATTTTTAGAAAATAAAAATAAAAGCCTTCTCTTTAAATGGAACATACCATGTAGATTTGTTCCAAACAGATAATAATCGTAATTTTCTGGTTTACATTTGTATACACTTTTCTTTACCCAATGCAACAAATTGGCACATTTTGGCACTCTGAATTACCCCACACGGCTAGAGACCTCCACCAAGGGCCCGACGTCTGCATCCCAAATCTCTGGTCAGTGTGTGGGCGCGGCAGGGGTTTGCCAGGGTGTTGTGAACACTTTAGACAGAATGTCTGGGTGATGGGTTAGGGTCTAACCTGAGTGAGGAACTATAGATATGGGGTAGAAAGACTTAGATCCCGGGGAGGGATTCCCCCTCTAATCAAGAAACCAAGCAGAGGGTAGTGTGTTGGTTAGCAGGCTCATGGTGCCATGTAAGAGGGGAAGGGAATATTCCTAGGATCTTGTTTTCTTAGGGGGAGTGGCAGTTATGTGTAATCGTTTCCTATACAACATTCTCTTGGGTAGAGGTGCCTTTATTCAGTCGGAGGTGGGTGATGTGGCTTCTGGGGAATATTCACTTTAGATGGCCGACCAGGACTTCCATAACATTTCTAACAATTTGTGCTCTCTATTAGTCTATATGGGGGATCAGGAACAATGACTAGGGTTAACCATATGCCAATCAGTTTTTAACCACGAGACAGTGGATTAGAAGGATATCACTTGCAAAGCACTTGGCATCTCTTGACATTTGTCTATTAATTATTTCAATTGCTGCCTGACAGCCTAGTTAACTATACTTGATGGCTCAGTCAGTTCCGTGAATCTCCCCATCAAAGTCAGTGTAGGTCTTTTTACAGCTACCACAAGTTCAAATTCACCCAGGAACCTAGACTTGTCCGGTGACTGGGAGTGAACAGGGATTGGATACTGGAAGTGGCTACTGGTTGCCCTTAAAGTTATACTACCCTGTGCAATATATATACTCTGAATCACATGATGCACAAAAAATAGTAACATTGACCCAGAGCACTTTGGGTTTGGGTGACCAGGTGGTAATGGCATTTGAGGATTCAGGGTAAATAATCAGGGGCTTGGGGAAACATTAGGCAATAAAACATGTTAACATTCACAATTTAGTCCTATATTCAGAATACAGTTCTATAGTCATTTATTAGAAATGTATGTTGATGAATGTAGATAAAATAGCCTACTCTATTTAGTCAATGTAGCGATCTAGTTGCAAGACCCAAGGACCCAATAGTTCAGGGGGTTGTGATAGCTTACAATTTTTTTTTTGTTGTTTTGTTTTTTTGCAGTGACCAGGACTTATCTATAAAATTACATATTAATTTAACAAGAATAGGGTGTATTAATTGGGATGGGGGACATGTGTGCATATTACACACACACACAGAGAGACACACAACATTAAACAGTGCATTTATATCCATAATACAAAGACAAATTACATTATTATTTATGGATTAATCTAGAGAATGGTAATACATGCTATACACATTATGGTTATAGTATGTTGTGATGTGTGACATGTACTGCTCCACCTAAACTAATTAACAAACAATTATTGAGTGTAAATTGAGTGTTAATAAATGCATTATAACATATGTACTGTTCAGTGATTCATCTGACCTGGTGGTTCTTTCCATGCACTGTTAAGGCTTTCCATGATACTCCACCTGCCTATACAGATGGATATCAGGAACAGTAACCCCTCCACACACAGGAGCCTTTGAAGGAAAGTGAGGACAGGTTTTAAATTAATATATATGGCTGAAAATAAACCGTATGGCCAAAAGATGTTTTGTTTTTTGTTTTTGCAGTAACTGGTGCTGGTCTAACAGTAGTACTTCTGGCCAATTGCCTGCATTGCCTAATGACAAATCTGGCCATGGGCTATTTAGTCCTGTCATACAATTTGATATGACACAAATATTACAATGTTTGTATTTGATAAGTTCCTTGAGTTTAATAATTAACTTGTAGACAAGTATATGCCTTGTACAGAATGATGGTATTTGGGATAATAGTAAAATCAAGAATCACAGATAGAAATATATTGATTAACACCTACATTCCAGAATGCAGGTGCCAATTTGTCTTTGTTCTGTGACCATTTCAGAAATGTAACAGACTTTTTTTATCTCCATTATAAATTATATATAAGTAAAGCCATTTTATATATTACCAGGTATAGGGGTTCAGGGTAATATCCTGTCTATAGTACTCCTTCTCAAGATAGTTTGAAGTAATCCTTTTTGGTTCTTTTCTTTGTAGGAAAGATATGATAGAAACTGGATAAAGACAGATATAGTAAAATATCTTACATAAAATATAAGGTGACATAGGTTTATGCCAGAGAGTGACAGACACAAGAAAGATGGCAGTCAGAAAACCCAGAAAAGCCCAGACAACCAGGAAAGACCAGAAAAGACACAGAACCTTCTCTCTGCCTATTAGATAAACTATTTCTCTCTCCCTGTCACCAGATTGTTTCCCACCGATTACAATAGGTTACTCCCTGTTTGCATGTATATGGATAATTATAATATGTTAGTAAACATGTTGTATATATCTGTTTCTGTCCGCTGGAGAGTCTGGTTATATGTATTAAAATTAATTATTGGGGAATATATGCGACCTTTGTTCCAGATTGTGTCTGCTAATAATTTTGGGTCGCAGAATAGTGTCTAATGAAACCCCTGCTTGTTCAATTAGAACAATCGTGAATTGAAATAAGATGCATATGTCCACTTGTATGTTGCACCCTCAAGGTCTCTGCTAACGTCTAACATATCTAGCATTGGCTTGGCCACGTCTTACCTTGACTTGTTTACTAGACTCAGAAATGTAATTTGTACAAAGAAAATGATTTAACCCCTCACATTTTAAAAGAGTATACCATAAGTGTGTCTGTATGTGTTTACAATGGTAACGGCAAAACCAATGGTAAACCATATAATGGAGGCAGTATATGTATGGGGTCTTTTTACTCACAAAACCCACGATACTGTGTGGAAAAGAATGGGTGCATGCAGACACTATGGAGCACAGGTGGGCAAGTTCGGTCCTGCAGGGCCACACACAGGCCTGGATTTGATGATATCCCTGCTGCGCACAGTTGAGTCAATCACTTCTTCAATCATCCTGATTGACTCACCTGTACACAGAAAGGATATCTACAAATCTAGGCTTGTGTGTGTCCCTCCAGGACCGGACTAGCCCACCCCTCCTATGGAGCAATTATCCCTGACCAATTATTGACAATATTAGCCTGTGAGATAACAGACATAATGATGATCAGACATGTTTATAGAGTTAAATTTATAAAGATATATTTTTTAAATACAGTAATATTCATAATTGTCTGTCCCTTTTAGTACAAATATTGATATTCTAGTACAATCATGTCTTTCTTTCTGTCCAGTTGTTTTCTATGATATAGTTTTGAGACTAAGACGCATATGTTAAGCATAGATATCTCTATAAATTGAGAAATGTCATTCAAGCTGCTTCCATCATTAGTGGATAACAATACCACGAACATATAGAACATCTGTATCCAGCTGTAATGTTGTGAGGTATGACTGGTGGCTCTGCTAATTTAGCTTACAGTAATGTTATTACCCCTTGTCGTGATGAAGGGGCTTGTGTACTTCAATGAAGTGTAGGGTCACTCAAGATGGGCTGATCATAGTAGAGAGGTCAGATAAATTGCTGTCCACTGGAGAAGTAACTGGCAACACACTCCAGTATCTTTGCCAAGAAAACCTTATAAGATAAGCACAACCAGACACAAAATGTGCCTTGTGTGCCGTGGTCCATAGGGTCATAGGAGGCAGATCTTTTCCCTGTCCCTTAAGAAACTGGGTGTAGTGTAGTATATATATGTGTGTGTGTGTATATATATATATATAAAGAGTGAGGTAGCCGTAAATATCCAGTATTGCAGTATATAGTGATAACTTTTTTATTGGACAAACATATTCATATACAACCTATGAATATGTTTGTCCAATAAAAAAGGTAAACAATACTCTGATTATTCATCTATATACATATATATGTGTGTGTATATATATATATATATATATATATATATATATGTGTGTGTGTGTGGGTGTATATATATATATATATATATATATATATATATATATATATATTATGACATATACTATTATTATTTACTTGTCATTTCTGTATAATTAGTAGGCTCCAGATACAGTGTGCTGTTTACTATTACTCAGGATCAAAGTCTGCACTGCTCTCACTAACCGCTAGGCGACAGCTACTCTCAGACTGCCGGCATGACCAACAGCTACAGCAGGGGAGGAGGCGTTTCCGGAAACCCCTCCTGCACCATCACGTGGTATCGCCTTGGTAACGCTTAGCGTCCCGTTGCCTGGAAACAGAAACGGAGACTGCGTGAGCAGGTAACGTCATATATCTGTGTATGTATGAGAGCTTATTAACACCTATAGATCTAATAATACTACTACTAATATGGAACACTGATATGATTATATGTATATACTTACCTCAGTGTGTGTACATGTGTCATTTGCTAACTGCACCCACTCTACTGCACTCTACTCTGTAATATCACTAATAAAGTTCAAGAGTCAGCTGTGTGTGAGAAAAAGATCTGTAAATCATCACATTATAGATATATAATGATGCTTTCTATAAAAAGTATTTATATTAGTCCCATAGCACTGAGATGTAGTTATGGCTAACCTTAGACACTGGTTAATGTTAACATTTCTCAGATTTCTGATATATATATATATATACTAGCGACTTGCCCGTCAAAAAATGACGGCAATGAAATTGTAAGGTAGCTAATGCTGTTTGGTGTGTAATAATTAAATATATAATACATTAATAAATGAATATACTTTACTATTTTGAAGCATTGTGTTGAAGAGCTGGCAATCTGTTTTGATGTTGCTGGAGCATTAGTGGTGGGGTGCTGCTGTGTCTCCTTTCCCCCTCCTTTCCCTCCCTTGTGTGTCTCTTTCCCCACCCTCTTCCTCCCCTGTGTCTCTTTCCTCCCTCCCCTGTGTCTCTTTTTTCCCTCTCCCTCCGCTATGTATTTTCCCCTCCCTCCCCTGTTTCTCTTTCCTCCCCCTCTTTCTCCCCTGTGTCTCTTCCACCCCCTCTCCCTCCCCTGTCTTTCCCCTCTCTCCTATGTCTCTTCCCCCTCTACTCCCTCTCCTGTGTCTCTTTCCCCCCTCTGTAACACCCTGTGTGTCTTCCCCCCTCTCTAACCCCCTGTGTCTCTTCCCCCCTCTCCCTCCCTCTCTTTCCACCCTTTCCCCCCTCTCCCTCTGCTGTGTTCCTCATGACCCTCACCGTGTCCAGGGGGCCCTGGATGTCGGTCTTGGCCCTGTCCCTGGGGGCGGGGTTCCCAGCCTCCTCCGTGGGTGTCGGAGGCCTGTCCGGGTGGCTGGTGGACTCCTGTGTGGTGGGTTGTGGGCCTGGCGCGGGTCCCTGGGTGTACATGACATCTCCCAGCAACTGAGGCCAAGGGCTGCGGGCAGCGAGGGCTGCGGGCACGGGCCTCAGTTGCTGGGATGGCGCTTCATCCCAGCAACTGAGGCCCTTGCCCGCAGCCCTCGCTATGCGAGGGCTGCAGGCTCAACATGCCATGGGGGCCCTGGATGTCGGGCTCGGCCCTGTCCCTGGGGGCGGGGTTCCCAGCCTCCTCCGTGGGTGTCGGAGGCCTGTCCGGGTGGCTGGTGGACTCCTGTGTGGTGGGTTGTGGTTCTGGCGCGGGTCCCCGGGTGTAGATGACATCTCCCAGCAACTGAGGGCCGC
This sequence comes from Discoglossus pictus, assembly GCA_027410445.1. Lineage (NCBI taxonomy): Eukaryota > Metazoa > Chordata > Amphibia > Anura > Alytidae > Discoglossus > Discoglossus pictus. Next base: position 41,891,764 of record CM050169.1, on the reverse strand, counting down.
GGGCTCGCTATGCAAGCCCGCAAGTGTGAGCAACGGCCTCAGTTGCTGGGATCCATCCCAGCAACTGAGGCCCTTGCCCGCAGGCCCTTGCTATGCAAGCGTGAGCAACGGCCCTTACGCTCACAGGCTCGCCTCGCTTCGCGAGGCTCGCTGGGCGATGAGCACCTGCGGCGCTCATCGCTAAGCCCGCTAAAGTTCTACGGGTTAACGGCTCGCCTCGCTTCGCGAGGCTCGCCGGGCGATGAGCGCCTGCGGTGCTCATCGCTAAGCCCGCTATTCGTACGGACCACGCAAACAGCATGACGACGACTCGTAGCAGGACAAATATAATATGTGATATATATATATATATATATATATATATATATATATATATATATATATATATAAATAATACTTTTTCAGAGTGTAATATTTTGTATCACTAATAATAGTTATAAAATGCAGATTGTATTTGTTTCTTCTGCTTTTCTTCTTTCATTTTCTGGGATATAACTAGATGCCAAGACCTAATAATCATACATACCCAACACACACATACACTGTGCCAGGAAAGCAACATGTCAGTAATCCTAAAAAAAGTATATTTTATTATAGGGTAGTTAGGTTCCTAAAGACAGGGTACAACCAAATTAATTTCCATGTTTATGTATCCATATATTGGGTGGGTTCCCTGGTGGCGCAGTGGTTAGGATGCAGGCGATTTCCTCATAGCATTCTGGGTTTGAATCTAGCCAGAGAACCAAGAGGTTGCACCAGTCAGTACTTGGATGGGAGACCACCTGGGAATGTCAGGGTTATCCTGGATAATTTCAGCAGGCGTATTGATCCAGGAAGAAATCCGATTGCTAGTATCTGGGGTCAGGAAGGATATTTTCCCTTTTGAGACAATGTTTTTTTTTTCTTTTTGCCTTCCTCTGGATCAATTAACAATTAATCTGCATATTACAAAGATCAGAGGAGATGTAAAAAAGTTGAACTTGATGTACTAACGTATTTATTTATTTTTTACTTTTTTATTTATTTAATATTTACGTTTACAAAATCCATTTTACAAACCATCATACATTTATGTACAAAGGACAAAACTAAAAATAAATAAAGAATACATAAAAGCAAAGCAGGACACGGGTATCAGACTCAATTATTCGTTCTATCCATGTATATGTCCCACAATTTCAAGTTCATTTTTATTTTATTTTTTATTTTTTCAAGATCTAAATAATCATTTTCGATTGGTCTATTTCTGGTAACTGTTTCCTTTATTTCGCCCCATGATGGGAATTATTTTTTATTCCAATTTAAGTCAATAAGCCATTTAGAAATAGATAGAATTTGAATTACAATAAACTTGTCTTGATAATTGAAATGATTTGGGAATATGTGGAACAGTATTAATTCTGGAGAAGGGAGTCATTCCCAATTGATTATCTTAGAAATTTGTTTTATACAAAGGAATCCAATTTTTTTTAATGTGACTACAGTCACACAATAAATGTCCCAATTTCAGTCGCACATCTCCAACATTTGTCTGTTTTTATTCCTGGAAAAAATTCGACCAAGCGTCTTTGGAACCAAGCACCACCTCTGGATTATTTTAAAGTATGTGTCTCTCATATATATACTAGCGAATTGCCCGTCAAAAAATGACGGCAATGAAATTGTAAGGTAGCTAATGCTGTTTGGTGTATAATAATGAAATATATAATACATTAATAAATGAATATACTTTACCTATTTTGAAGCATTGTGTTGAAGAACTGGCAATCTGTGTTGATGTTGGTGCAGCATTAGTGGTGTGGAGCTGCTGTGTAAGCGTGCTGAATGTGTGCAGTGTAATACTGTGCGTGCGCGAGACCAAACCGTTAGCGTAGTGGTGTACTTCCGCATTGGCGTAAAATGGCGGGTTATCTGTGGTATGCGTCTTTGCGGATTATCCGTCGGTGCTTCGTGGTGTTTTGCGAGTTTCGTGTGGTGTTTTGCAAGTGTGTTGTGGTGTTTTACGTGTTGAGAGTGCTGAAGCCTCATTTTCGTTTTGTTCGTCGGCCATTTTTTCTCTTGCTTAGCGATTTTATTAGTGTCTAAAGTGTGTTATTTTTATTTAAATAAGGGTGTAACTTGGTTTTTTTGAGGTGCTGGATGGTTCCTCTTGCTGTAGGTAAGCTTTTTATGTGTGTGTTGTGTGTATTTATTGTGTTTTAAATGTTTGTATGTCGGCGTGTTGCGTCCGATGTTTGCGAGGTCGTAATGTCTGGTAACGTGTCTCGTATGGTGTTTGCGTGTGTAGCCTCGTTTTCGTTTTGTTCGGCAGCCATTTTTTCTGTCGCTTAGGAAATTTTTTAGTGTCTAAACTCTTTTATTTTGAGTGAAATGAAGGTGTAAGTTGCCTTTTTGAGGTCCTGGATGCTTCCTGTTGCTGTAGGTAAGGTTTTTATGTATGTGCTGTGTGTATGTATTGTGTTTTGAATTTTGTAATGTTCGCGAGTTGCGTCCGAGTGTTGCGAGTCCGTAATGTGTGTTAACGTGTGTCGTATGTTGTTTGCTTTGTTTGTAAAATTTATCGAGTGTCGTAATTGGTGTGTCGCGTTGTTTGCGTTGCGACGTGAAGTTTGCGAAGGGGTCGCAGTTGCTGGCATGGAGCGCCTTTGGCGCTCCATGCCAGCAACTGAGGCCCTCGCCCAGTGCCCTCGCTTTGCGAGGCCCGCAAGCGTTAGCAACAACTCGCATGCTCACAACTATATATGTGATTATTTTAGCTGTCAAGACAAAAGCTTTAAACCAGATGTTAATCTCCAATTCATGTTCCAACTCTCTCTCCCATTCCAACATTTTAGATGTTTTCACTGTTGCCGACAAAGTATTTATGTATTTAAAACATCTTGTTATTGAAAGCTCTTTATCAGCATTGTTAATTCAAGTTTTTAATTTCCCGGGAGGTCTTATTGATATCTGATTGAGACCGGAGTGTGTAAAATTTAATAGCAATGCTTTATAATCCAACACCTTTCCAAGAGGAATACCATATTCTCTCATCTAAGTTTCAAAGGATTTAAACGCACCATCCAAATAAAAATCTATCAATCTTTTTAAATTCCACACGTCCCATTGGGTTATATATTCCATAGGAGAAAAACAATATACTGAAGATAAGGGTCATAAGGAGATGGAAAAGGTATTATTTTCCATCTTTTATTATATTTATACCATGTTTTTAAGCAAGTTGCCATTACTAAAGGGAGAATATTGAGATGTTTTTATCTACTTCTTTTTGCCATAGAATATATTCTAGATTTATATTTTTAGCCAAAGCATATTCTATTTCTTTAAATTTCGTTTTATAATTTTTATTGAGCCATAATGTGATATGCCAGATATTTATCACTTCTGAATAAACTAGAATATTAGTGGCCACCAATCCCCTCTAGAAAAGTGTCTTTGTACAATATTTTTTTATTCTTTTATTTTTATTAATAAATCTATCAATAAGTAACTGAAATCTCTTTAATGTATTCTTTGGAATTATAACAGAAATGGTTATCAAAATGTAAGTATTTTTTGGTAAAATAGACATTTTTATTGATGAAATTCTTCCATACCAAGATAGATTTAACTTTTTCCAACCACTTAATATATCAGAGATGTGAGCAAAATGTTTATCATAATTGTTCTTGATTAGCCCCTTTAAATTTATAGTAAAATCTATACCAAGATGTGTGATATAATTGGAACCATTCCTGTTCCAATTATATCAATATTTATCTTTTAAGATTTTATAATTATCCTGATTAATATTTATTGCTAAAACTTCTGTTTTTAGAGCGTTCAATTTATAAAAGGATAAACTACTATAATATTCGATACATTCATGTTGATTTCTTAGGGAGCTTATCAGACTCGCAATCTGGCAATGTACAAAATAATAAAAATGAATGCCAATACTGTTCTAGTCCATGTGGGTGGTCTGATATGTATTAACTCCTTGATTCCCGAGATTGATATAACACGGAAATTAAATGTTATAATAATCATTTTTGATCGCAGATTTGCGAGCTTGAGACTGTTGTGCAATTAATTCTAATGTCTTTCTTCGCTTTCCCTGTCTTTTAAAGTGCAGTATTGATTATTTTTTTGCATTTACAGTGCTACGATCAGGTGTTTAATCCATGTGCGTGTCCTATTTGGTTCTCGTAGGATTTTCCTATAAATTTGCAATTTAGAGGTGTGAAAACATTTGCCGGCTTGAAGAATTGTAGCAATTGAATATCGATTTACGGGCTTGAAAGATCAAAGGCTTAGCTGGGTCGGAGTTTCGATTTTGACAACGGCAGGGATTTTCAGCCTTCAACCCGCAAATCGTTTGCGGGTAGATAAAAGTCGCCAATTGAAAAGCAAATTCGTTTACAGGCTACATTACGGGCTCCAGCGACTAACAATTGCTCAATTGAATAGGGGCCTTAGTTACTACATGAGCAGAAACATATTTTATAGAGCTTTGATTGCTAAAGAGCCAAAGCTATATAATCCATATTCCTTTAAAATCAACCTTATAAAGTCCCAGTTTACTCTGTCTAATGCTTTCTCAGCATCTAGAGACAGAGCCACACCTGGGACTTTATTTATCTTAGTGTATTCTAACGCGTCTAAAACCTTTCTGATATTATCTGTTCCCTTTCTGGTTTTAATGAGACCTGTCTGACCAGTATCACTTGATGTTATTAAAATCGTACTCTGCAAGGATTTTAGCATACATTTTGATATCCCCACCCGGCCTCTTCATTCTGCTAATAACCTTCTTCTTTCTACAACTCTTGTCACCTCCTCTCCCTCCCGCCTCCAGGACTTTTCTCGTGCTGCCCCTATTCTCTGGAACTCCTTGCCTCGCTCCACCAGATTATCCTCTTGCCTCAAAATATTTAAAACCTCATTTAAAACGCATCTCTTTAAAGAAGATCACCTTCCACCCAAACACGCTTATCACCTCTCTCTCCCTCTTTTACCACTCACTATACCTTAGATTGTAAGTCTGGGAGTTTCTATCCTAAGTACTTTGGGAATTCACCATGGACATTGGATTCCTAGCTCAAAGACAGGGCCCTCCTTCCTTTGTTAAATGTTAATTTGTATTTATCTTTGCCTGAATTTAACTTATGTACAGCGCTACGGAATATGTTGGTGCGTTATAAATGAACTATAATAATAGTAATATCTACGTTAAGTAAGGATATTGGACGGTCATTTCTACAATAAGAAGCATCTTTGCCTTCTTTGGGTAATTATCGCAGCTTCTAATAATTCTGAGGGATCTTTTCCTGCATTCTTTATTTGATTAAACATGTCTTTTAAATCTTTCACAGAGAACATGAGCAAAAACTTTATATTAAAAGTTTGGGAAGCCATCTGGGCCCAGGACTTTGTTGGGTATTAAGGAAATAATAACTTGATAGATCTCCTGTGAAGTAACGTCCCTCTCTTGAGTTAACATTTGTTCTTCTGTTATTTTGGGAAGTTTGAGTTTCCTTAGGAATTCTTGGATTTGTTCTATTGAAGGTTTGTTGGCTAACAAATTATCTTCTACGTTATATAAAGATGTATAGTAGATACAAAATATTTCCTCTATTTAATTTGGTTTTGAATCTTCTATACCTTCGTGATCTTTTAATTTCTCTATCTTCTTAGGACCCATTTTATTCTTAAGCTTATTAGCCAGTAATTTATTAGTTTTGTTACCCATATAATATAACTTTTGTTGACATTTCCATAGTATATTATCTGCTTGGAGTTGCAGTATTTTTTTATCGATATATATATATATTTTTTTCCAATTCATATAGCTCAATGTAAAGAAGTCTCAAAGATAATATAACTTTCTTTTTATTGTATAATGACCATGACGTTAGTAAACCTCCAATGAAAGCCTTGTAGGAGTTCCAAACTTTAGCCTTAGAATTCGTATTAAACTGAAAAAACTCTCCAACTAAAAGTATTTTTTCAACCTCAATTACTATATGCTATATAATTTTAGTTAAAATGACATGTACAGTTATGTTCCATGTTTGCAATGGATGTGTCACAGAGGGCGATGTTGGTCTCTCTAATCTCTGCTTTATTCTTTTTAGAGTGAAGATGGATCTGACAGATAATGATTTCCCACAGCCTCCGGGGAGAGGTCCCCACAGTATGTATCAAGGTGTCTCCCCTCATCCCCCTGCTCCTACGCCAGCATCATCCTCAGGGAGCAGTCTGAAATTGACTAGGATTCATTCAGTCATCAGGCAGAGAGGCTTCTACTCTGATATCCTAACACACAGTGCAGGGCCACTGCTGAGAGTGAGTATGAATTCTTACTGATACTCATCCCCTACTAACCCAAAGCTTCAAAAAATGTTCAAAGGCAACTAGAAGGTGAAATTCACACAAATACCTGTAACATATTAACATATCATTCTTCTGAGCTTTTTAGTAGTATGCTACAGGTAGATAAACACCCTCTACATGCAGTCCTTTTTTAATATATTTACTGAATGAGCTGTGTCAGAACAAATTTTGATGTGCACTCGTACTGACCAGCATATACCGTACAGTTAGCATCACTGATCATCACTCACTCTACAGTTATCATCACTCACCATACAGTGACCGGCGATCACACTGGCAGTCCCATCTCACAGTGACCATCCCTACAGCTATCATCACTGATCATCACTCACTGTACGGTTATTATCACTCACCCTACAGTGACCGGTATTCACACTGGCAGTCCCATCTCACAGTGACCATCCCTACAGTTAGCATCACTGATCATCACTCACTCTACAGTTATCATCACTCACCATACAGTGACCGGCGATCACACTGGCAGTCCCATCTCACAGTGACCATCCCTACAGTTATCATCACTGATCATCACTCACTATATAGTTACCACTACTCACCCTATAGTGACCGGTGATCACACTGGCAGTCCCATCTCACAGTGACCATCCCTACAGTTATCATCACTGATCATCACTCACTATATAGTTACCACTACTCACCCTACAGTGACCGGCGATCACACTGGCAGTCCCATCTCACAGTGTCCATCCCTACAGCTATCATCACTGATCATCACTCACTATATAGTTTTCACTACTCACCCTACAGTGACCGGCGATCACACTGGCAGTCCCATCTCACAGTGACCATCCCTACAGTTATCATCACTGATCATCACTCACTATATAGTTACCACTACTCACCCTACAGTGACCGGTGATCACACTGGCAGTCCCATCTCACAGTGACCATCCCTACAGCTATCATCACTGATCATCACTCACTGTACGGTTATCATCACTCACCCTACAGTGACCGGTATTCACACTGGCAGTCCCATCTCACAGTGACCATCCCTACAGTTAGCATTACTGATCATCACTCACTCTACAGTTATCATCACTCACCATACAGTGACCGGCGATCACACTGGCAGTCCCATCTCACAGTGTCCATCCCTACAGCTATCATCACTGATCATCACTCACTATATAGTTTTCACTACTCACCCTACAGTGACCGGCGATCACACTGGCAGTCCCATCTCACAGTGACCATCCCTACAGTTATCATCACTGATCATCACTCACTATATAGTTACCACTACTCACCCTACAGTGACCGGTATTCACACTGGCAGTCCCATCTCACAGTGACCATCCCTACAGTTAGCATCACTGATCATTACTCACTGTACAGTTATCATCACTCATCCTACAGTGACCGGCGATCACACTGGCAGTCCCATCTCACTGTGACCATCCCTACAGCTATCATCACTGATCATCACTCACTATATAGTTACCACTACTCACCCTACAGTGACCGGTATTCACACTGGCAGTCCCATCTCACAGTGACCATCCCTACAGTTAGCATTACTGATCATCACTCACTATATAGTTACCACTACTCACCCTACATTGACCGGTGATCACACTGGCAGTCCCATCTCACAGTGACCATCCCTACAGCTATCATCACTGATCATCACTCACTATATAGTTACCACTACTCACCCTACAGTGACCGCTATTCACACTGGCAGTCCCATCTCACAGTGACCATCCCTACAGTTATCATCACTGATCATCACTCACTATATAGTTACCACTACTCACCCTACAGTGACCGGTATTCACACTGGCAGTCCCATCTCACAGTGACCATCCCTACAGTTAGCATCACTGATCATTACTCACTGTACAGTTATCATCACTCATCCTACAGTGACCGGCGATCACACTGGCAGTCCCATCTCACTGTGACCATCCCTACAGCTATCATCACTGATCATCACTCACTATATAGTTACCACTACTCACCCTACAGTGACCGGTATTCACACTGGCAGTCCCATCTCACAGTGACCATCCCTACAGTTAGCATTACTGATCATCACTCACTATATAGTTACCACTACTCACCCTACATTGACCGGTGATCACACTGGCAGTCCCATCTCACAGTGACCATCCCTACAGCTATCATCACTGATCATCACTCACTATATAGTTACCACTACTCACCCTACAGTGACCGGTATTCACACTGGCAGTCCCATCTCACAGTGACCATCCCTACAGTTAGCATCACTGAGCATCACTCACTATATAGTTACCACTACTCACCCTACAGTGACCGCTATTCACACTGGCAGTCCCATCTCACAGTGACCATCCCTACAGCTATCATCACTGATCATCACTCACTATATAGTTACCACTACTCACCCTACAGTGACCGGTATTCACACTGGCAGTCCCATCTCACAGTGACCATCCCTACAGTTATCATCACTGATCATCACTCACTATATAGTTACCACTACTCACCCTACAGTGACCGGCGATCACACTGACAGTCCCATCTCACAATGACAATCCCTATAGTTATCATCACCGATCATCACTCACTATACAGTTACCACTACTCACCCTACAGTGACCGCTATTCACACTGGCAGTCCCATCTCACAGTGACCATCCCTACAGTTATCATCACAGATCATCACTCACTATATAGTTACCACTACTCACCCTACAGTGACCAGCGATCACACTGACAGTCCCATCTCACAGTGACCATCCCTACAGTTATCATCACCGATCATCACTCACTATATAGTTACCACTACTCACCCTACAGTGACCAGCGATCACACTGGCAGTCCCATCTCACAGTGACCATCCCTACAGTTATCATCACCGATCATCACTCACTATATAGTTACCACTACTCACCCTACAGTGACCGGTGATCACACAGACAGTCCCATCTCACAGTGACCTTACCTACAGCTATCATCACTGATCATCACTCACTATATAGTTACCACTACTCACCCTACAGTGACCGCTATTCACACTGGCAGTCCCATCTCACAGTGACCATCCCTACAGTTATCATCACCGATCATCACTCACTATATAGTTACCAGCACTCACCCTTCAGTGACCAGCGATCACACTGACAGTCCCATTTCACAGTGACCATCCCTACAGCTATCATCACTGATCATCACTCACTATATAGTTACCACTACTCACCCTACAGTGACCGCTATTCACACTGGCAGTCCCATCTCACAGTGACCATCCCTACAGTTATCATCACCGATCATCACTCACTATATAGTTACCAGCACTCACCCTTCAGTGACCAGCGATCACACTGACAGTCCCATTTCACAGTGACCATCCCTACAGCTATCATCACTGATCATCACTCACTATATAGTTACCACTACTCACCCTACAGTGACCGGTATTCACACTGGCAGTCCCATCTCACAGTGACCATCCCTACAGTTATCATCACTGATCATCACTCACTATATAGTTACCACTACTCACCCTACAGTGACCGGTGATCACACTGGCAGTCCCATCTCACAATGACAATCCCTACAGTTATCATCACCGATCATCACTCACTATATAGTTACCACTACTCACCCTACAGTGACCGGCGATCACACTGACAGTCCCATCTCACAGTGACCATCCCTACAGCTATCATCACTGATCATCACTCACTATATAGTTACCACTACTCACCCTACAGTGACCGGTATTCACACTGGCAGTCCCATCTCACAGTGACCATCCCTATAGTTATCATCACCGATCATCACTCACTATATAGTTACCACTACTCACCCTACAGTGACCGGTATTCACACTGACAGTCCCATCTCACAGTGACCATCCCTACAGTTAGCATCACTGAACATCACTCACTGTACAGTTACCAGCACTCACCCTTCAGTGACCAGCGATCACACTGACAGTCCCATCTCACAGTGACCATCCCTACAGTTAGCATCACTGAACATCACTCACTGTACAGTTACCAGCACTCACCCTTCAGTGACCAGCGATCACACTGACAGTCCCATCTCACAGTGACCATCACTCTTCAGTAGTAATATCTAACCCTACAATGACCATATTGCTTACCCCACAATCAACATCGTTCACACCTCACTGATTACTCAACAAACTGACATCACTCACATTTCACACACACTCATACTAAACATAACTCACTATAGCCTCCATAAGGGCCTTCAGTGCTCCTTTAAATGTATGATAGGACAATTTGCCTTCCATGTCCCTATAACACTCGTCATTAATAGGTAGAACATGTCCAGATAGTGGAACCAGCATGATTCCAGAAGCTTAGAAATGGTTAGCATGATTCAACCAACTGGATATGTTCTTGCAAACGTCCTCAACTTCGTGTGTTAATTAATGAAAAGTTACATCTGTCTAAAACTAGCAAAGTTCAACATTACTCTATTCTAATATTGGTTAATTTTGACATGTCTCTAATTTAGGATGTGACTGCAGGTCCTAATGTGCAGCAAGACTTACTCAGACAGGCTGATCAAGAGCGTCATACCCCAAAAGGTAAATATATTCATGGACAGGGGTACAAAGCTTTTAATGCAGTTCTATAAAATGCATATTAAGGACTACTGAATAATCACATTTATAGTTACATAGTTAATTGAGGTTGAAAAAAGACTTTTAGTCCTCCATTACCAATTGTCTCAAGAGGGAAAATCAAATTCCTTCCTGCCCCCAAATACTGGTGATCAGACTCCTCCCTGGATCAATACTCCCTCTCTAATTATCCAGGGTAACCCTAAATGCCGTCTCCTTTGGTAAAGAATTCCACAGTTTAACCAGCCTTACTGTGAAGAACCATTTTCTTTCTTTAAGGTGAAATCTTTATAATATGTTCTTTGAAGATCTTTCAAAGTTAAATGAAAGATAAAACCCAGCATTTAATTTTTCCCTCAATAACATTTTTTATTGAATCAGAAAATAGTAATCTTTCTTGACGATCTCACTAAGAAAATATAGAAATCAGATTACTAAAATCAGAAAGTAAATAAAGAAAAAAAAGGCAACTTACACCAATCCGCTTGCCTTTATGTTCAATTTTTTTGGGAGATAAGAATAAATATCAAATACTGTTGAATACTGTACGATGTATTCTTTCAGAAAATGTACATGATTATTTTTATTAAAGGGAAAATTCAGTTGCTGCTGTTACCAGGGAACAGATCACAATCAAAATGAAGTAGAAAATACCAACTTAAGTGTGGAAACAATTATATATGACCTTGTGGCATATCAAAGTGCTAATCAATCTTTTAACACTCCCACAGTGAATTAAATATTAATATAGTGTTAGATATTTTGAAATCAGTGAAATCAATCAGAAGCATTAGCCATGAAAAAAGTGAGATTTTGTCTTTTCTTTTATTAACATTTTTATTTTAAAATTGATAAAAATATATTCCAACAGAGAAGAGAGCAAGATGCAGAGAAAGCAATCATGCCCATAACATCTAAAGATAGATATGATCATTCAAATATGAATAAAAAACGTTAGATGATATATAGAAGATATTAACTTTAATACATTTCTGTATTACCATATTGCAGGTAGACAAAATAAAGTTGCAAAGTACCTGGACAAATTATATTTGTTTATTTTGTCTTTTTCCTGAAATTTGTGCAAAAATAGTGTAGAAATCAATAACACTTTTAAATAATATTTATATACAAGGGCTACATTTATTTACAAAATTCCTCTTTTTTATACTCAGTCTTAAATTGGTAATAGTGTAAACATCTAAATACCATTAGAAATTACTTATTTTGAAATGAACTTCAATAGCTTACCGCAAGGACCCCACACTCTGATTAAGACTGAAAAATTCTTAGTTGCCCCCTATATCAATCTCCTTGAAATCATGCATGTGAAAACACAAGGAGGGTGTAGTGAACTAATATCTCATAAATTATACTTTACTAGCGACTTGCCCGTAAAAAATGACAGCCATAAACAGTGAAGCCTGGCAATGCTGTTTGCCAAACAATGGGAGCCTCTCCCCCTTTACTTTACTGGCCTTGCGATGAGTGCCTTTGGCGCTCATCACAGGCCTCGCAATAAGCGCCTTCAGCGCTCATCACGGGCCTCGCAATGGGCGCCTTTGGAGCTCATCATGGGCCTTGCAATGAGCGCCCTTGATTCTCATTGCTATGCGCATTCCCGCGATCCGATCACCTTTGCAAGCGTGACGACGAATCGCAGTTTGACATTTAGAATATGTGATTGTATTAAGAAACACATTTTGTTTTCTTTCTTTACATATTAACCCATAAATACAGCTTCCCAATCCAGAGTTAGGACCCAGTTTCTAATTTACGATTTGCAAGTTATGGTATAATTTATTTAAAGTCACATGTATGTATTTTGGGGCCAGCACGCTGAAAAAATAATTTGGCTCTCTAAACACAAATAAAGCCATATGCTGTACTAAGGACTGCCAATACTTAGAGCCTCATTCAATTCGGAGGCCGTAACTCCCGGGATATAGGCTGTATGTCTGCGGGCCACAGTGTCTTTGACTTACGGTGCTATTCAATCGATCAAGCCCGCAAGTTAGGGCCCGAAAGCCAAAAAAGTAAACCATGCCAGGGTGAGTAGCATTTCAGAGCGTGATCATGATTAATTAAGCAATGCCGTAACTCCTGAATTAGAAACGGCCAATAGAAAAGGAGCCCATCATCATTATGTCAGTAAAACATAGAGGTGACATGTCAATCAACTATTCAGGGTCCAATATGCAATCGGTCCCGCAAACCCGCAATCTCAAAAATAATAAAAATGAATGAAGGCAATGTCATAGTCCATGTGGGTGGCCTCATATGTATTAACTCATTGATTCCCAAGATCGATCTAACCCCGAAAGAAATTGAAAAAAAAAAGATTTTTGCTTGGCTTGAGACTGTTGTGCAATTAATTATAATGTCTATAATCCCTTCCCCCATATTTTGAAGTACAGTTTTATTTGCATTCAAAGTGCTCCGGAGAAGTCTTTAAGCCCTTTGCGAGTCCTCCTTGGAACCTGTAACTTGTAAACCGACTTTTGCCGTTTGCAGCCTTGGCGGGGTGGTTAGCGAGGGGGAAATGGAGCAATTGAATTGCAATTTTAGCGATCAGAACTCTTCCATCCGCGAAAGATCAAAGGCTTGGAGGGGCATTAACCTGCGATGTTAACAATTGCAAGGAATCGTAGGCTGAAGCACGTATCCCTCATCGCGTGGCTCATACTGAGCACCTTTGGCGCTCATTGCGAGCCTCTCCCCCTGTGTACTTTACGGACCATGCGGTGAGCCCCCCCACAATGAGCGGCTTCGCTTAGTCAATTTTCGATCACTGAAAAATGCCAAATATGCTCCATTTTCAGCGAGGCCTGCGATGAGCGCCTTTGACACTGATTACAGCCCCGCAACTGAGTGCCTAGTTTTGTGAGGCCAGCAGATGCAGCCCTTTGCGAGGGCTGCAATTATTTAACATTGCGTGACCAACATCGCAAAAGTGACCAACACCAACAACTATATATATGTTTTCATTGACATGATTGCTTTGGTTAAAGGGACATGTAAAGTATGCTTTCTGCATGTCCTGTTAATTTCAGTGAAGTTTAAGTTTTACTTATTACTTTTTAATATAAACAGCAACTTTTGTAAAGATTAAAAAGGGGTTATCACATATAATTGTGAGCATGCGGGTTGTTGCTAACACTGCGGGCTCGCGTATCGAGCCCGCAGCCACTGCGGCCCTCGCGGAGCAAGGGCCGCAGTTGCTGGCAAGGAGTGCCAAAGGCGCTCCTTGCCAGCAACTGCAGACTTTAGGCCCGCAAATGCGGACCCTCGCAAAGCAAGGGGCCGCATTTGCGGAGGTGGAGCCTCCCACCTCGACCGCAAAATGTACGGACTTAGCATCCACAAATACAAGCCGCGGAAGTTACAAAAAAAAACATTACTACCTCGCAAAAATACGACCTTAGCGCCCGAAACCCACGCACATGAAAATATTACAAACACAATAAATACACACAACAAACACATAAAAAGCTTACCCACAGCAAAAGGTGGGTGGGGGGCACCCAGGACCTCTGAAAGTGAAGCTACACCTCAATTTAAGTAGAAATTCAAGAGTTTAGACACCCGAAAATCCCCTAAGCGAGAGAAAAAATGGCAGCCGAAAAAAACGAAAACGAGGATACAGGACCCTAAACACGCAAAACACCACGAAACACATACTGATTTTGTAAAAAAGCCGGACGAGATCCAAGAACAAGGACGCAAAATCAGCCACAGCCGCGTACCACACATTAGGCGCCATTTCACAACACTAACTTACACAATGCGGAAGTATACAGCTACCCTAACGGATTCTCCTCGCGCACGCACACTATTTACACTACAGACTGCACACGTTGCTGACTTACACAGCAGCTCCACAACAGTGAAAACACACATTGTATGCTGCAGCACCATGAACACAGATTGTCAGCTCTTCGACACAATGCTTCCTGCATATATTACTTGAAAATAGGTAAAGTATATTCATTTATTCATTATTTCATTAGCATACAAAAAAACACCGCCAACGCTGCTCATAGCACACAATCAACCAGCAGCCTCGCAATGAGCGCCAAAGGCGCTCAGCGCGAGGCTCGCAATGAGAGCACAAGGATCTCGGAACACCAACAAAATTAATGTCACAACCAAACAGCATTACCTGCCTTACAATCTTATTGCCGTCATTTTTTGACGGGCAAGTCGCTAGTTTTAAATGCTTAGAAATTCCACAATACAATATATATAGTTATAATCTATACATATCATGGTCTATGTAGTTAAAGGCATATCCAAGTTTCATGGATTAATGCATTTCTGCAATCCTTAGACAAAAAACAGCCTATTTGTATGCAGTACATTTCAAAAAAACATTTTATTTTTATTAATATCTAAAAATCCCTTTAATGATTATGTTGACACCTCCAGGGGGTTTCTACCCAGGATCTGACCCCCGACCCAATCAGCAAGCATCATCAGGGGAGCAATATTAACCCACTATTTACCTGCTCTTGCTTGCTCAGCCAATTTCCTTGCAGCTTCCTGTCTGTATGTCAACAGCAATACATGGAGCATATCAGTGATACACTACATATCCAAGGCTGCTTTACAGCACAAACAGGAACCCCAGAGTTAAAATCCAATGTTTTGGCTAACCTAATTGACCAAAACAAATCAATTTAAATCTGATGCAATTTTAGCCTGGGTTTTGAAAGTGTTAACCCTAATTTGCAACTTCAATGTAAGTGTTTAAATGCTTATTTGGGGATCTTTTCTCCTCTATCAGATGCATTCATAATTCAGCAAACCTAGATATGCCTTTAACAATCTTTAAATCACCTGGTCTTCTGTGTGGATTTATGTTAGTGATTCTGTGTGTCGCCATATTGTATTGACTTTTTTAATGTTGGATGTTTTAATGTGTTATATTGCATGCTGATTTTACAGATTCAACTGTAATGCAAGCTCAGTACAAGATTTAAACAGTAAGGATTTACTTTCTCTCCAGTGACACGTTTCCAGACTCCCCCAGGCCTCCAGTCAACTTTGAACAAGCAGATATTTGGGCCCACAACTGAAGTGTTGATAAAATCAGATTTTCCAAAGAGTGGGCATGAGCCAAAAGTACAACTTCCATTTGATGTGGGACCAGGGCAATGCCCCAGGAAAGTGGAGCTAGAAAGGTAATGTGCACATCAAAATATCATTGAAGTATACACCAAGACATGGTACGATACACCATAAACAATGCCATGCTTTGAAGAACGAACCCAGCAGTATTGGATTCCAAACCTAACTGGCAGAGTCAGTATATTGTTAAAGGGTTTTTAACTGTATGTGTGTTTCCTAATTAATTGTTACGCAAGTAATGTGTTAGGGATGACAAATCATGAGTAAATACCATTTATGTTATTTCATGCAAACATATAATACATTTCTGTTTAGTTCTACATGTGTTACATGGGTCAGAATTTCTGCTTCAGTTTTGGATTGAAGAGCGAGGCATTTGTGGGCACATTTGCATGTCCCAGTTCAACTTCCCAGAATGCAGTGTAATAACTGTTTTTCTCAGAATTCTGAGCTGGAAGCAGGTTTTTAAACTTGTTTTAGACATTCGAATATGATCACAGTTGTGCTATTTATTTACTATATATATATATATATATATATATATATATATATATATATACTGGAGTAGGAACGAGGAGGTGACAATCCTCACAAAATAATTGAATAGGGGACACAAAAAATAGTCAAATTAAATGTAATCATGTAGAGGGCGCCATCGCTATGAAGCTGTATGTCTTTCCCATGAAAGCTTTGACCCAAAATGTATATTTTATGCATATATATATATATATATATATATATATATATATATATATATATATACATACATACATACATACATACATACATACATACATAATATGTTGCCATGTAGACATACAATATATACAGTTGTGCCCAAAAGTTTGCATACCCTAGCAGAAATTGTGAAATTTTGTCAAGAGGATAGTGATCATATGACGCCATTTATTATCACATTGTTGTTTGGCTCCTTTTTAAATAATGATAACAGAAATCACCCAAATGGTCCTGATTAAAAAGTTTACATACCCTTGAATGTTTGGCCTTGTTACAGACACACAATGTAACACACACATGTTCAAATGGCAATTAAAAGTACATTTCCCATAACTGTGGCTTTTTAAATTGCAATTAGTGGCTGTTTATAAATAGTCAATAAGTTTGTTAGCTTTCATGTGGATGCACTGAGCAGGCTAGATACTGAGCCTTGAAGAACAGAAAATAACTGTAAAAAGACCTACATAACAGGGTAGTGGAACTTCATAAAGATGGAAAAGGATATAAAAAGATATACAAAGCCTTGAAAATGCCAGTCAGTACAGTTCAATCACATATTAAGAAGTGGAAAATTCTGGGATCTCTTGATACCAAGCCAAGGTCAGGTAGACCAAGAAAGATTTCAGACACAACTGCCAGAAGAATTGTTTGGAATACAACGAAAAATCCACAGGTAACCTCAGGAGAAATACAGGCTGCTCTGGAAAAAGACGTGTGTGGTTGTTTCAATGAGCACAATACGACGATACTTGAACAAAAATGAGCTGCATGGTCGAGATGCCAGAAAGAAGCCTTTACTGCACCAATGCCACAAAAAGGCACGGTTACAATATGTCCGACAATACATTGACACGCCTCACAGCTTCTGGCACACTGTAATTTTAGGTGATGAGACCAAAATAGAGCTTTGTGGTCACAACCATAAGCGCTATGTTTAGAGAGGGGTCAACAAGGCCTATAGTGAAAAGAATACCATCCCCACTGTGAAGCATGGTGGTGGCTCACTGTTTTTATAGGGGGGGGGGGGGGCCTCTAAAGTCACAGGGAAACTTGTGAAAATTTATGGCAAGGTGAATGCAGCATGTTATCAGAAAATACTGGCAGACAATTTGCATTCTTCTGCACGAAGGCTGCGCATGGGACGATCATTGACTTTCCAGCATTACAATGACCCTAAGCACAAGGCCAAGTTGACCCTCCAGTGGTTACAGTAGAAAAAGGTGAAGGTTCTGGAGTGGCCAACACAGTCTCCTGACCTTAATATCATCGATCTACTCTGGGGAGATCTCAAGCGTGCGGTTCAAGCAAGACGACAAAAGACTTTGCATGACCTGGAGGCATTATACATGGACGAATGGGCAGCTATACCACCTGTAAGAATAAGGGGCCTCATAGACAACTATTACAAAAGACTGAACTCTGTCATTGATGCTAAAGCGGGCAATATACACTATTAAGAACTAAGGGTATGCAAACTTTTGAAACAGGGTAATTCAATTTTTTCTTTGTTGCCATGTTTTGTTTTATGATTGTTCCATTCTGTTATAACCTACAGCTGAATATGAATCTTATAAGAAATAAAAGCAATGTGATTTGCCTGCTCACTCATGTTTTCTTTAAAAATAGTACATATATTGCAAATTCACTAATGGTATGCAAACTTTTGAGCACAACTGTATATACTAGACATTTGCCCTTCATAAATGACGGTATAATATTGTGTTAAAAAGTATGTCTTAGGTCGGTTTGTGCACCCTCTCTCTGTGTACCCTGTCTCTCTCTCTGTGCATGCTCTCTCTCCCCATCTCTCTCTATCTCTCTCCCTCCATCTCTCTCTCTCTCCCCATCCTTTACCCCCCCCCCCCTCTCTCTCTCACACACAGGACCCCAGTTCATTTATTTTCCATGTAAGTTCAAGATTTACTTAAATACATAATGCTTTGTTATCATTATATTTCTCTGTTATTAACATCCTTTAATTAGTGAGGCAGTAATCTACAGACACAAAAAAAAATATATATATATTTATATATTTATATATATATATATATATATATATATATATATATATATATATATATATATATATGTGTGTATTGTCACAAGGAGGAATTAATGAATGGATACCACTGGTTAAGTCCTCTCCCTGCAGGTTTCTGTGTACTGTGCTAGGGGTTCCCCTGAAAAGAGACTTGCTTCAGGGTCTGTTGAAAGCAGTGACTGCTTGACTGGAGCAAAATAATTAGCTCTTTCTCAGTTGTATATATTCAAAAGTGGCAAAGCCTTTTATTGAAATGTACAGGAATTTAAGTACATGGGAGAACAAAATGTTCCTGGTAATCCAATTAGTCTGGGTGAAGAGTAACAATAGGTAACATAATTAAGTTAGGAAGGCCAGCTGACCTAACAACGCAGTAGGAACTCTTCAATGCTGCCTACCCTCATTGTGTTAGTTTCTCAATGGGCCTCTCAGACCTGGCTTTGCAAAAAATAATTGGATTACAGTATGTCAATTACAAAACTACATATAAAATAGATACCAATATCCGGCATGTTTAACAGGCATATAATCAGTATAACAAGAGGTTGGCCAAAGCACATGGACACAAGGGTATCCACTGGGGGTGAGGGTATCCAGACCCTAGACACTCCTAACAGAGAAACGGTGGTTATCACAGAATTAGACTTGGGTCAGAAACAACAAAGCCTAAGGGTGTCATGTGCATTGTGTGCTGGCACTAGTAAGGGATTCCCTTGGGAAAGACTGGACAATGTTCATTTGGGGAAGAAAAAGGAGCAGGTACCACTTTACCTTTAATATATATATATATATATATATATATATATATATATATATATATATATATACATGTGGGCGCCAATTTAATCAGCAGGCGGTTGCTGGGAGGGGACAGAGCGCATAAGAATCAAATGTAATTATTACGTACTACAGTACGAATATGACTTCAAACAGAAGAAGGGTAATTTTTCTTCCCCTGCACTCATGGGTGTAGGAACGCAAATCCATACATGTTCTTGAACAAATATTTATGGTTCAATAACCAGCTGTTGTTATAAGGACCAACCAGATTTGGGGTGACAGTCCAACACTGTACCTTCCAGTTCAGGAGGAAACCAATTGAGGGTCATATAAATTCTGAATACTTGCCCTATTGAATTAATACAAATGGCTTCTATTGCTTATGTTTTCAGAATTACTTTTATATTGGTTATTAAGTGCGCCATTGTCAGTTTTAAAATAAAATGTTCTTATTTGTTCCCTGAAAATCCTTAAGTCATGAACACACTTGTACATTTTCTTACATACGTTCAAGCAGTCCTCTTTAACACATGTAAACTTTTTCTGACTTTCATCTTGGTGAGTGCTTTAATTGGTGATATTAAGGACTGATAAAAAAAGAAGGTGTGGTGGCTCAAAGTGTTGACATTATTGAAAGATTACAGAGGTGCTCCCTGAGATAATAATGAATGTAATAGAAAAGGGGAGGATAGAACAAATCTCAGTTGTACTGGGGCACACCCCGTTCTGATCTGGGCAAAAACTTTTTAAAATATAACTTTTATTAAATAATTTATTAAAATCCTTGTTGATAAAAATAAAGAGAGACACAGTCAGACCTACTAATGGAATATAATGTGAGTCTCTATTGGTATCAAAAAATGATCAGCATATATTATAAACACCTAAAAGCATTGGTGCAGACCATATAGAGAGTGACATTATGACTGTATATTTATAAAGAGCATTATTTTTAGTAACAGAAAAAACACCTAAATTGTAAAAAACAATAATTGGTATCATTTTGAGTTAGCTCTCAATCATACTGAATAGTGATCTTACAAATATGTAGTTTTCATTATAACTATATTATGCTTTGAGTTTATGTGTACAGATATTGGAGTATAAAAAGATCCTTCTTGATACTGTAGACATGTTCCCAGATTCGCTGTCTTAACTGTCTGCTGGTTTTACCTACATATCCGAGTCCACATTTGCAAATTAATAGATAAATCACTATTTCTGATTTACAGTTTAGTAGGTAATTTATCTTAAATTCCTTCTTTCCATCCACAGATAGGAAGGTTTTGGTAGTTTTAACATATTTGCAATTTTTACAATTTTGACATTTGAAGCACCCTTTTTGTTTCATGAAGCCACAATGTTTTCTTTGAAGATAGGGTGTCTCTTAAGTTGGTGGATCTTCTGCTAGTGACCTGTGCTCTATCAGTAAGATAAGGATTTAGATCCTTGTCTTCCAACAGTATATTCCAGTACTGAGTAAAGATCTTTTTAATCTCATACCATTTGCCATTATTATATATTTACTAAGCTGATATACCCACAAACTTTATTACTAATTAACCCTTTACTTCCTCTTCAATTACTTGCCAAGCTCTTGTTTCCTCTATATATTAATTAATTTTTTGTTTTATTTCTCACTTAAGATTGCAAGTTTAAGGTGGTTTGAAAAATAAACACCATCGGCCTCATTAAATTCCAAGTCCACAGTTGCCTTCATACAGCCTGTAAGTCTGCAGGCTTGAAATTTGCTACAGTTACAGAGTGATTAAATTGTACAAGCCCTCAACTACATGGCCAAAAGCCAAACTGTAAACCATGCACCCATAAGTAGCATTTCAGATCAATTAAGCAAGTCCGTAACTACTGATTTAGAAACAGCCAATAGTAAATGAGACCGGCATCATGACATCAGTAAAAACATCAATCAATTAGCGTTTAGAGGTACGATATGCGATCGGGCTCGCAATCCAGCAATGTAAAAATCAATAAAAATGAAGGAAGAAAATGGTATAGTCCATGTGTGTGGCCTGATATGTATTAACTCCTTGATTCCCTAGATTGATATAACATGGAAATAAAACCTGAAAATAATATTTTTTTAATGCAGATTTGCGATCTTGTTTTTTTTTTTAATTTTTAATTTTATCATTTATTTTGTACATATAAAGAAGTGGAGCAGCTAATAACATATATGTAAATACCCCATACAAGAGAGGGTAACAAATAATACAAGAACATAATCTTATCGTCGCCGCATCCTTGGTATCTCTCGAGTTTTGAGTATATTTTTAGAATCAACAGAAAACAGAAAAAAAGAAAAAAAAAAAAAAAAAATTCTTCCCTCTTTCCTCCTCTTTACCCCTTCTTCCTCCTCTCCTTTAGGATTTGTCGTGGAAACACTATCAATAAAAGTTTCATCATCATAACTTTTCTAACATATTGTCAGAAATTGGTCCCACAACTGCCATTTTATTAAGCGAGTGGCCTTAGGGAAATTATCTCTGGCGTTATCGCACCAATCTAATCTCATCATTTCTCTGTTCTTTGAGATAGTAATCTCTAATTCTTTCCAAGAGGGTACTTGAGGCTGTTTCCAATATTTCACTAATAACCATTTAGCAACTAAACATATGTGTGATATTAGTAGTCTTTCCCCTAATGGGAAGATTTCCAATTGCGAGTGTAATATAAACATTAACGGATTACAAGAAATTTGTTTACCAGTAAGAGTCGATAGTTCTTTGCTTACTTTCGACCAAAATGTTTTGATTTTTTTACAGTCCCACCACATATGGATAGTTGTACCTGGTAGTCCACATTGTTTCCAGCATAAGCCATCTAAATTACTATATATTCTTTTTAGTTTATTGGGGACATAGTACCATCTATGGATTAATTTGATCATCATTTCATTATATGAGGAGTTAATTGATGAGTTCTTAATAATACCAGATTTTAGTCCAGTCTTCCTCTTTTATTATAGTTTTCAGGTCAGCTTCCCAGGCTAATATACCCAAACTCTTTTCCAAGGGAGTATTTTCGTCAATTATATTGCTAAATTTGGAAATTATATGTGACGATTCACCTTTGATTAGATATTCTTCCATTTTCCAGATTTTATTCATATTATTAATTTTATATCCTTGAAGAGTAAGGTATCTTTGTAGTCCTTCGTATTCTAACCACGTTATTTTATCTAGATTAAATTTCTCTTTAAGTCTTTTCAATTCCATTAAACTACCTTTTTCAAATAGATCTCCCACATTTCTAATATTATGTAGTTTTAATAAAGCCAAGAGTAATCCATTCGATTTATTATTAAGGAAGTCAATTGGTGCTGCCAAGGAAGGAGACTGTATCAATGCGAGTTTTATTTTATTTTTGTGCCATATGTTAATAATATATTTAATATTAGTAGGTAATTCTGAACTCCCCTTCTGTTTATACTTAGTACTCCATAATATATTTTTTATTGGAGATCTTCCCGCTAGGGAGTCCTCTATTGTTAGCCATCTTGGAGAATTCTGTTTATAGTTATATCCAGCTGCTTGTGTAAGTATAATTTTTTTATTTAGCTCTTTGATAGAGGGAGAACTTAATCCCCCTTTCTCCAATTTCTTGCAAATTATAATTTTTTTAATTCTTGGTTTTTTCCCCTGGTATATAAAGTCGTCTAATGTTTCTTGCATGATCTTTATGTAATAAGCCGGTATTTTACCCGGGAGGCATCTCATTATATATGTGATTTTCGGGAGTAAACTCATATTAACTGCATTTATTCTAGATAACCATGATATCTGCAAGGGTCTCCAATCATTCAACTGATTTCTTATTTTTTTCAGTATATCATTATAGTTATCTTTAAAGATATTTCTTATATGATCTGGGAATCTGACCCCCAGATGTACTATATGAGAGGACTTCCAGCAGTAGGGGTATAAATTTACTAACCTGTTTTTTTCCTCTAATGGAATATTATAGGTCAGTACTTCCGTTTTCTGTTGGTTAATTTTAAAATAGGAGAATTTACCAAATTCTTCCAAACTGGTCTGTAGAGCTCTACAGGAGTGTTCAGGGTTTGTTATTGTTATTATTATATCATCAGCATATGCCATTATTTTGTATTCCTCTTGTCCTATTTTAATCCCTCTAATTTCTGTAGAGTCTCTAATCTTGATCAATAAAGGTTCAAGAAATTGGACAAAAAGCAATGGAGACAATGGACAGCCCTGACGCGTGCCGTTCGATATTAGGAATTTGTCAGAGCTAAATTGTGAAGATGAGATATGTGCTATAGTATTTAATTAAAGGGGTTTAATTGCTGACAAAGCGAAACTTTTCAAGCCAAAACTCTCCAAAACACTCTCTAGGAAATCCCACCTGACCCTGTCAAAGGCTTTCTCTGCATCTAATGACAGGGTCAGGGAGGAGATCCTTTTTCTTTTTATATAGTATAAGGTATCTAACAGACGTCTGGTATTATCTGACGCTTGTCTATTCGGAATGAATCCTGTTTGATCTAAATGTATTAAAGAAGGTATAATCTTGCTTAGTCTATTAGCTAAAATTTTAGAGTAGATTTTAATATCGACATTAATTAGGGAGATTGGGCGATAGTTTTTGTAGTCTTCGGGATTTTTTCCTTGTTTCAATATGTTAACTATTTTCATTTCCGTTAGCTCTGGAGGCATCCCTCCTTCTTGTTTTATCTCATTAAAGAGATTGCATAAAGTACAGTCTAATTCTTTATTAAGATATCGGTAAAATAAGTTATTAAATCCATCTACCCCAGGTGTTTTATTTTTTTTATTTTTGGACACGATTTCCGTTATCTCTATACTTTCTATTGGTTCATTCAGAAAGCTAAGTTGAGCTTCCGATACTTTGGGGAACTTTATATTGTCTAGGTATTGTTTAATCTCTTCTATCCCTGGCTTAACCAATTGACGATCTTTCTCTAGATTATATAGTTTACTATAATAATCCTGAAATACTAATCCTATCTTATCTGGATGGGATTGTAAAATGTTATTAAAATCCAGAATTTTTTCAATATTGTTTTTAATATACTGTTTTTTCAATTTGTTAGCCAGGAATTTACCTGATTTGCCCCCTTCAAAAAATTGTGTTTGCTGAAATTTCCATAATATTTTATCTGATTGAAGCTGGAGAATTTTTTGTATTTGGGTATTTATGTCTTTTATTACTTTACTATTCTCACTATTTCGTGTCTCCCTAAAGATATCTTTCATCTTGTTTAATTTCAAATACAGGTTCCTTAAAGACTTGCCTCTTAACCTTTTTACTTCGGCTGCTTTAGCAATAAATATACCCCTCATATATGCTTTATACGTACACCACAGGGTTATATCTGAGTTAACTGATGGCTTGTTCATTTTTAGAAATTCCAATGTTTCTTTTTTCAGGTATGCTACAAATTTCTCATCCTTCAAAAACCAAAAGTCCAACTTCCAACTACTCTTTTTCCTTTGAATGTTTGTATGTAGGTCTTGAATAATTAGTTCGTTTAAAGAGTGGTCTGACCATGGGGTAGGACGGATGTTTATCTTTTTAATTACTTTTAAAGTTGGAAGGTCAGTTAATATATAATCTATTCTGGAGAATGAGTTATGTCTGTATGAGAAGTGGGTATATTCTCGTACACCTGGATGTAAGATCCTCCATGAGTCTATCAAGTTGTTATCTTCTTTTATTTTACGGAATGCTTTTGAAATACTATTTGTTTGTAGTACTACTTTCTTAGGTCCGACTATTTGTTTGTCTAAATTTTCGTCAAATATCATATTAAAGTCACCACACATTATTAGCAAGCCTCCTTTGATTTTATTAATTTCTTTAAGAAGTTTCCTAAGGAAGCCTATTTGACCTTTATTTGGTAGATAAGTATTAACCAATGTTATTAAGCATCCATCAATCTGTCCAGTCCATATTATATATCTACCCTCTGGGTCGATCTTACTGCCTTCTTCTGAAATTTTCAAGCTATTTTTAAATAAGATAGAGACCCCTTTTGATTTTTTCTTAAAGGTAGAGTCTACTCTATTTGTATATTTAGTATTATTCATATATTTTAGATTTTCCTGTTTTAAGTGGGTTTCTTGCAGACATAAAATTTCCGCATTTAATTTGTAATACTCTAAAAAGGCCGTTTTTCTTTTTGTTGGAGAATTCAGACCATTAACGTTATGTGAAATTATTTTTATTTGCATTTTACTTTGTTAAAAAGATATGTCCAATATTCTTTGATTGTTTCCACGACTCGAGAGGGAAGGAGAAGAGAAGAAAAAAAAAAAAAAAAAACGAAAAAAAACAAACAATACATATAATAAAAAGCCGCCCCACATGACTGTCAAAATAAACTTAAAAACCAGCTGCAAATTGAGAAAAGATGTCAGCTGATATTTTGCAAGACGCATTAGATATTAAGAAGTGAAGATATGTCGCTCAGTTACTGAGCGAGGGGGAGGGATCCAGGGTACAGAGAATATAAATAGGGGTACAGGGGAACATAAAAAATATAATACATTTGCTACAAGCCTTCTTTGTGATAAATATCTTCTTTTCTCTCTTTTTTCTCCTCTCTCTCTAATCCTCGAATGGTCTCAAAGGGAAATCTCCTTAATCCCATATTACAAATTTTATCATCTCTCTTTTTTTTTTCTTTTTTTTTTTTTCCTTTTTACCTTAACTTCTCTCCCCCTAATATAGTCATATCTATATAATCCAGAGTGTTCCCCTTCCATCTAATAACTGGACTATATTTGTAATATTTCAACCGTCCGAGGAGAGAGGGAGAAAAAAGAAAAAAGAAAAAGAAAAAGAACATTCACATAAAGTCTTCCCAGTATAACTCTCTTTATCCCCATGATTATAATAAAAAAAAAAAAAAAGAAAAAAAAAATTCTTATAGTGTATAGTGCTCTTTCCAATCTAGAGGCGATTGTTTACAAGTGATCTATCCTAGTGAATATTTCTCGTCTTAATTTGATAACTACACACTACTGCCAGTGATTTTACTTTCTTAGAGGTAAAATTTTTTTTACTTATTTATCTTTTCTAACTAATAATTTGAGTTTTATGTGATAAATTAATATTATAAGTTTTGACTCAAACCCACAAGATCATGGATCTATATCTTTAATAGGAAAAAAAAAAAAAAAGATCATATATATATATTTCTATTGTATTATAACCCTCTGACTATAATCATTTTGTGACAAACTTTGTGTTTAATAGTATCTACCTATCGTCCTTCACCTAACTACTGATTTCAAATATTTATTCCTATACGCTATATACTAGTGTTACTAATTTTGTCTTAATCTCCCATCCGTTTAAATTTAAGATCCTTCTAAGGACATTCTAATCGCCTATCTGTAGCCCATTTATTTAAAAGTCTTTATGTTAACAAATATTTATCTATCCCCCTTACCTTACTACTAGTAGTGAGTCCTATTCTTACTCCCTATCTCTTACTTTATACTTCTTACTCCCAAACTTATCAAGTACCCATGTCCCGATTCTACGGTTGCCAGAGATTATTTATCATTTTTTTTTCCAATCCAAGTTTCTTGCTCTCAGTTCCAATTTTTTTTAACACTCTCTATATTGTTCTCTATATGTATATCCCATTCCTTTAGTGTTTCTATAGCCTCTTGGACTGAATTTATTTTAACCCATTTTAAATCTTTATAAATTAATAAGCCTGTTAGCTGCGCCCATTTATATCTAATTTCTTTTAGCCTGAGTGTTCTGGTAATTTGTGTAAATTCCCTTCTTCTCCCCAGTGTATATGCCGATAGATCTTGAAATATTTTTATATTATCATATGGATGGTCTAGCTGTTTCTTTAAAAAGGCAATTTTTAAGACCCTTTCTTTTGAAGAAAAAAAATGTAATTTTGATATAATGTCTCTAGGGATGGATTTATCCATTGTTTTAGCCAAAGGAAGTCTATACAGTTCATCCATTAGCCATTGGTCTTTCTTTAACTCCGGTACCAGGTGGTTAAATAACCCTTTAACGTATGTTTCCAGAGCTTCTCCTTGTAATGTTTCCGATATCCCTCTTAAACGCAGATTATTCTTTCTTGATTTATTCTCCAAGTTATTCATTTTTATACAGAGTTCCTCATTTTTGTTTTCTAAGTCGGTTAAACAATTGAGGATAGCCTTATTGTCCATTATAATTTTATCACATACATTTTCATTGGCTTCGATTCTTAAAGATGTATTATTGATAGATTCGGTGATTTCAGACATTTGTTTTGAGAGGTCTCTAGTCAAATTAACTTGGAATTCTTTTAAAATGGACTTTAATTTAGAACATGTAAGAATTTCTTCTTCATGAGTGGAGTCAACTTCCAGATTTCCCTGGGGCGATTTTTCAGGGTACTGATTTTCTATAAGATCTAAACTAGTATCCGCATGAGAGGAATCTGAAGTATTTCCTTTATTTCTAGGGGAAAAGAAGTTTGCTTGTTTTGTTGTGTCTTTTATTTTCTCTTTTAGTCTTGTTTTGTTGACTGTATTACTTTTTTTGTTTGACATTATTAGACTTTTTTTTAGTCTTCTTGTTTTTATTTATTGCTTTCTTTGAGGGCCCTTTTCTTACTTTCTTTCCTCTTATCCTTCCTTTTTCCCCTCACTTTCCCCTTTGCTCCTTCTTTTTACTCTCTTTCTTCCCCCCTTTCCTCCTTTTTCCTCTTCACTCCTTACTCCACTGCTTTCTTCTCTTTCCTCTCTCCTTCCTTCCCTTAGGCAAGTAGTTATTTTCCTTTTTACTGATTTATCTGTAGGGGAAGTATCTTTTAAAGGGGAGAAGAGTCTTATTTTCAGAGGATATAATACTTCAGTATTATTTAGTGATTTTAATTGTTCCTTTTAGGAGAATATTTATCAGATCTCCCAGACAGTTGTTTAAAAGAAGTTACTGCGTACTAAATCTTCTAAGTCTTCAACTTATAATTTTATTTAATAACCGTCTTTGGTAAGGGCTCTTGAACCACCCTTCTTCTTAGTCTTTATGCAGGCGATATTTAATGTGCTAGTTCCCGCATTATTTTACATTATTTCTTTTTCATCACAGTTACATTGTCCATATACCATCAGATAGAGAAATAAAGGGCCATATCAGCCACGGCCAAGCCACTTACCCTTCCTCCCAGACAGGACAGACCCAGCTTGGGCCCCCACGGGCGTTTTCCTTTACTCCAGCTCACCACACTTACTGTCCATACTCCAAACGAAGCTCTCAAAGTGCGAGGTAGAGGGTGAGTGACGATAAATGTTAATTATATGCCAGCTATGCTGGCTCTTCCTGATCAATATAGTCTTGCCTGGTAGATCTTTCCAGGCCCCTACTGTGTAGGGCTGTGCATATAGGTTTTCACAAACGTTGTCACAGAGATTTTACTCCAGCAGCTGTAATTTATTTTCGCGGGGTTTTCCCTCCGCACTGTTATACTGCGCCAGTCTTTATTTTATTTTTTTCTTCCTTTTAGGGGGTCTGTCCTGGGAGGGGGTATCCCAGGGCTCTTACCTAAATGGCTGTTCGCTCCCTCACCAGCCTATGTCAGGCTGTATCTGGTTTGCAGGCATTAATCAATTTCGGGGGGTAGTACCTCCGTGCAGGGGAGAGACATGTCTCTCTGGCGTCCGTTCCCCCTGCAAACTGACACGGCAGTCTCACGCTGACGTGCGTATCACATCACTTCCGGCGCCTTCACCCTCAGATTTGCGATCTTGAGACTGTTGTACAAGTAATTCTAATGTCTTACATCAATTTCCCTGTATATTAAAGTGCAGTATTAAGGTTTTTTTTTTGCCAGGTGTTTAACCCCCTTGTGAGTCCTCTTTATTACCCGTAGGATTTTTGCCTACATTTGCCATTTATGGGTGTGAAAGCAATTGTGGGCTTGAGGAATTGTAGCAATTTAATAGCGATCATCTAGGTGTGCCTCTAATTATGCCCAAATGGGAGCTCTTCAGGTGAGAGATATACAGTTTCAAACCCAAAGCCAGGTGAAAATAAAGCCAATTTGATCTGATATGTCATCTGCCCATTTACACATAAATTATAAAGGTGCCTTAGGTTAATCACATTTGGTTGATATCTACAATATTGAGCGAAGAATGAATCCAACTGAAGAGCGAATGCTAATGGTTACTCATATTGACAAATAGGTCAAGTAGCACTGCAGAATATGCAGGATGGCCACACAGTGATTTGATACTGACATTTTAATGCCTTCAATTATAGGAGAAGACGTGAATATCGGAAACTGAACATAACCCAGCTCCTGGTCGACAAAGGGATAGATTCCAACCTGCTAATGCCACGTCATACAAACCCAAACAACCTGCCCTGCATCGGGCAGAATACTGGAGATTTTATTCCCACCTACCTACCTCTGGAGGTAAAATTTTAGGAATGATTATCATATAACTTACCAAATATCATCCCACCCACATACTTTATATAACTTAACAGGTAGTAGGAGCGGAACAAACAACTTATTCTCCTATAAGTGTATTATGAGAATGTGGTTCTTTTAACAGCTAATGTCTGCAGCACAGGTATGTTACATCAGCTTGTTTTATGTCCCAAGGTATTTGATGACGAAGAGTATGAGATCCGCACGTGTGATGAGTGGATTGGCCTTGGATTTGAGGATGGCTCAAGTGAATGGAAGCCAGTACCAGGCCAAGCTCTACTTCCTGTGGACGATATACTGGGACATGGTAAGTGATTCCTGGTAGACTTTTGCAGAAAACTGAGACTCCATTATAATGAGGTCTCTCAAGAGCCTTTTTGGACATTTGCACATTTTCTGCCAGCCATCAGTGAGAAGGACTCATGAGGAGGGGATTTAGAAAGACAAATGCTGAGTTGAAGGAAAAGAGGGATGGAGATGAAAAACAAAGATGATGAGAAAGTGAGAAAGAGGAGAGAGAGCCCCCATTCAACATGTCATTCCCTTGAGTACACGTTTATCCATGTAATTGGGTTTTATTTATTTATTTCCTGTCTGAGTAAGTGTAAAATCAATATTTGAAGAAGAAAATGACTGTAGCTTTTAAAGTTTAAATGTGACCTTTTGAATTTTTATCTCCATCAGAGAGACAGTCTTACTATTTTATACAGACTGGTCTGTTTGCCTACAGCGGAGGGGCTTGTGCTGCCAACATCTATGGCTTGGACTGAAGGGGGACTTTATAGAAAGGAGATCTTATTACCCTAGGGCTGGCCTGACCACCTAAATATATTTTTGGCTTCTGTCACCCCAACAGAAAGTTTTAGAGAGCTATACATGGTACTAGCAGTTTTAAAATTGATTTTGATGCTCATGTATACTAATGTGCAGCTCAGAGTACTTGATAAGGGTGCCAGATAACATTGCAGCTCTTTATTTTGGCTACTAGAGATACAGACAAGCCGACTGTAATCCTAATTTGCACATCAATATGCGTGAGCTGCTCATTTGGATATAAATGCAGCAAAAACAACATCCTGATATTATTTCAGAACTTAAAAAAAATAGATTTTTAAGTATTTTTAAGCCAATTGGGCATTTACCTAGTACAGAGAAGTAGAAATTATTTTGCACTTGATTACTCCATTCTCAGAGAGGCAATTGCAGCTTCCTGGGTAGATCCCATCCTATCTGGATAGGGATATGCAGATCTTCCTGAACCTACAATGCTAAGTTCAGTATAAACTGGACCTTGAATTTCTTTCTTCAGATATTGATTTTATTATTAAATTCAATTAGTAATTATTGTATGACCACTGCAATTACATGTTAAATAGGTTACTGCCCATTAGTCACAGTTTGAAATAGATGATAGAAATACTATAGTCAGGATGTTTGAAAGTGTTAAAATAAGTTACCTTATGCCAGTAACAATTCAGCCAGCCTATGACAAAGTAGGGCAGCCAATGAAAATATGTTTAAAGTTATCTAAATGCCTTGGATCAGTATATCCATTTACAAAAACACCATCTACTATTTTTAATGGGCTGATGATTCCATTTAACTTCTCACAATCTAGGAAGCCACACTGTTTCACATAGATACAATCTAGGAAGCCACACTGTTTCACATAGATACACAAAGGTATAAAGCTTTCCTTTATGTGTTTTATCTCAATGTATATTTAGAGGATCCCAAAAACCCTGACCTGGTATATTCATGGTGCAGTGTCGGTGTCCTGGAATATGATCAGAAGAAAAAACTATACCTCGTACATAAAGCTAGTGAAAATAAACTGATGACCCCTGCGAAAGGCATAACCCACCTGAATAATGAAACCACAGGTAAGTTCCTAGTGGCTACATATCCTGCTGAAAAATACCAAGGCAGTTATAGGATTAAATGGGCACTGTAGTGTCATATTGTGTATATTACAATACCAAAAGATATGTGGATCAGAAAGGCTGAGTGACACGTAAAAGTCACATTCCTCAGTGTAAGATTACTGCAAATTGTAATATGATTCAGTTGATAAACTTCTTATTATTAGGTATCGTTTTAAATGATGCCATATTTGGAAACGTTAGCATTTTTCTATGTTTTTATGCTTAGTTCTATACTGGGGGTTAATTAACAAAATTATATAGGTAGAAGAGTGAGACTAAATGGGCCTGTTGGTTCTTTCCACTTTTTACATCAGCTACACCCTTTTAATTATTATCGCTGAGCGAGTGCAATACATTTATTTTACACTACGGCTCCTTACAGACCCCCTTTTTGTGGTTCTATTGCTTCTTATTTGCAAGCAAAATTCTATAATTTTATTGTTAAATATAGAAAAATAAATTCATTATGTGTAATGTTTATCCATTTAAAACCTTGCACCCACTGCACCTGCTTACTTTGCCTATAAGGTATGATATTGTTATTATGATTTGTTCTGTTTGCCTCTTAGGAATGACCAATCCGTACCAGTACTGGGTGCCGCGCATCAGGCTCTTGTTCTGTGCTGAGAACCCCCAAGTTTTTGCCCAGAGAGTTGCGGCTGCCAGTCAGTTACGTAAGAAGACGGAGGCCCTGCTGATGTACAATTTGTATATAGACTGCATGCCAGGGAACGGGAGATGTGTCCTTGGGACAGAGAGCATAAATAGGATGAAATGCTGGTTACTGAACACACCTCGTCTGAAGCAAGACGATAAGTATGTACTAAGTCAGCAATGATATTACATACTTTATCTTTCCCAAACTAGATTTGATAATGGACAGAAAATTTTAGAAGTTAAAAGAAGAAATACAGCACTTAAATAAATAATTATCTATATATGTAATGATATACATATAAGGGAGCCATGTTTAAAATTATATTAGATTACAAGAGCCTTTTGTAGGCTCATTTGCATGTCCCTGCCCAGATTCCCAGAACGCAGTGCAATACTGTATGTATTTCTTGGAATTCTGGACAGGAAATAATTTTTTTAACTTATTTTAGACATTCAAATGGGACCATAAATGCACTATTTATTTACTACATGTATATGAATATTCAGAGTATTGCAGTATAAAGTGATACCTTTTTCACTGGACAAACATTTTAGTTCGTGTGACAAGCTTCTGAGAGATACAACTCTCTTTATCAAGTCAGAAGCAATAATGTCACGTGCCAAGCATTAGAAAATACAGAACAGGAATGCTAAAACGAAATAACAAACCCACACAGGACAGAAGACAGGCATTATAAATAAAGTTCTTAGTCCATCAAGTGTGTGAGCTGTATGTATCTATAAATTATGTCGGAGATAAGAGAGAAACAGTGTTATCTCTCCAAGTGTCCATTACCTTGTTAAGGCTGTAAAAAGTACAATAAAACCCAAGAAAAATGTGGCAGATTCACAAGAAATTTTGGTAATGTGACAAAAAACCCAAACCCATGTTACGTCTTCTATCTTTAGCGTTAGAAAATTTGATCATCTTAATTTCAAATCTTTTTCTCTCCTGAATGTTTTTGAAAGTACCTCTGAGTATTTCGATTTTCAGGTTTTGGATGGAGTGACCATCATATTAAAAAGCACAATGAAAACTATTACAGTGGAGACCATTTTACACAGAAAGTCTGTGTGGATTCATCCTTAGACACAGTTTTTGTCTGGTTCCCCAATGTATCAGCCCAGTTCACATACAGTACATTGTATTGGACATCTCAGATATTCATGTCCACAGTAGAAAGATTTAGCAGCAGCTGCAAAACGGGTGGGTGATGTTTCTTTCTACTAAGCAGAAGCAGTTTGTAACTGTGGTGGATAAAGTGAGTCCAGATTTAAGGGACTTTGGGGCAAGTTGCACGCTGGTGCATCCTGAGCTGATGGGGCCTTTTTCACTGGGAGGGCAGAGACACTATGGGCCCTATTAAATTCTCCCTCGTAGTTCTCTCGGTGCTCGCAAAAGGCAGTTTTCCTGCTGTTTGCGAGAACCGAATCTCTCGCAGCCTGCTCTACGATATGACTGCGAGAAAATGGCCGAGAATAGGCTCCGAGAGAGCTACGTAGCCTTAAATCTATGCACGAGTCTCGCATATCGTAAGAATCCCTACGTGGACAAAAAGTCCACGCAAGGGATCCGAAAGCCTCTACGTGCTGCCTCGGAACAGCCCGAGACAGCAGCGTGAGGCTCCCCCCTGCACCCTATACACATCCCCATGCTGCTGGGGTCTCTATCAGGACCCCTGCAGCACCCCCACATTAACCCCTTGCAGCGGGGGTCCCCGATCTGCATAGATCAGGCCCCCCGCTGCATTTAAAACTTTTAAATTCCCCGCCGCGGCTCCTTAAAGGGACCGCGGCACACTATTACCCAATCCCGGCCGCGGCACTTAAAATTAACCCCCCTCTATGCTGGGGGTCCCCATCGGGACCCCCGAAGTGTCCCCACATAAACCCATTGCAGGGAGGGGCCCCGATCTGCATAGATCAGGCCCCCCGCTGCATTTAAAACTTTTAAATTCCCCGCCGCGGCTCCTTAAAGGGACAGCGGCACACTATTACCCAATCCCGGCCGCGGCACTTAAAATTAACCCCCCTCTATGCTGGGGGTCCCCATCGGGACCCCCGAAGTGTCCCCACATAAACCCATTGCAGGGGGGGGCCCCGATCTGCATAGATCAGGCCCCCCGCAGCATTTAAAACTTTTAAATTCCCCGCCGCGGCTCCTTAAAGGGACCGCGGCACACTATTACCCAATCCCGGCCGCGGCACTTAAAATTAACCCCCCCTCTATGCTGGGGGTCCCCATCGGGACCCCCGAAGTGTCCCCATATAAACCCCCTGCAGCGGGGGGCCCCGATCGGCACCGATCGTGACCCTGCTGCAATTCAATTTTAAATTTCCCGCCTCGCGGGTCCTCAAAGGACCGTAAAGGTCCTGAAAGGACTCGCACTAAAAATAATAACCCCAGGCAACTATAATTACCCCATTAACTCATGATGGTCAATCCAGACCACCATAAGACCTAAATTACCCCATTAACTCATGATGGTCAATCCAGACCACCATAAGGCCTAAATTAACCCATTAACTCATGATGGTCAATACAGACCACCATAAGGCTCTATTTAACCCATTAACTCATGGTGGTCAATACAGACCACCATAAGGCCTAAATTAACCCATTAACTCATGATGGTCAATCCAGACCACCATAAGGCCTAAATTAACCCATTAACTCATGATGGTCAATACAGACCACCATAAGGCTCTATTTAACCCATTAACTGATGGTGGTCAATACAGACCACCATAAGGCCTAAATTAACCCATTAACTCATGATGGTCAATACAGACCACCATAAGGCCTAAATTAACCCATTAACTCATGATGGTCAATACAGACCACCATAAGGCTCTATTTAACCCATTAACTCATGGTGGTCAATACAGACCACCATAAGGCCTAAATTAACCCATTAACTCATGATGGTCAATACAGACCAGCATAAGGCTCTATTTAACCCCATCAGTCCCATAAGGGTATATTATTACCATTATGGGCCTGTTACAACCCAACATTAACCACATAAGTGCCATGATGGTCCTCAAGGACCATCATGACACTAACTACAAACACTACACTATAACCCCCAATAAACCATTTAATCTAAACTAACCCCCCTCTACACTAATCTATTAACACTTACACTACCTACCTACACTACCTACCCCCTAATAAACCTCCCCAACACTCTAATTACAAAAAACAAAAAACCTACAGCACAGAAAAGAAAAAACCTACAGTACAAAAAACAAAAAAACCTACAGTACAAAAAACAAAAAAACCTACAGTACAGAAAAAAAAAAAAAATTACAACCCCACCCCCCACTACAGAAAACAAAAAAATACATTACAACCCCACCCCCCACTACAGAAAATAAAAAAATTACACACCTGAAAAGGAAAGACAGATAAACACAATACAATACATACATATAATACATTAAATACATTACATACAATACATGACATTACATATAATATATTACATATAATATATTACATATAATATATTACATATAATACATTACATACATTACATACAATACATGACATTACATATAATATATTACATATAATATATTACATATAATATATTACATATAATACATTACATACAATACATGACATTACATATAATATATTACATATAATATATTACATATAATATATTACATATAATACATTACATACATTACATACAATACATGACATTACATATAATATATTAAATATAATATATTACATATAATATATTACATATAGTCCTAATCAAATACCCCCTATCTATCTAACATACAATCTATTTAATTTAAAATAAATCCTAACTATATCAAATACATCCCCCTATCTATCTAATATACAAAAAATCCTAACTACATACACAGACCCTTATTCTAAACTAAAATAAAATAATTACAGTCCTAACTACATACACAGACCCTAATTCTAAGCTAAAATCAATAAATTAAGACCACTTACCTTTAAGATGTTGCTTCAGATCACTAACCTATGGGTCAAACAAAAAATAAAAATTAGTACAAAACATTAACATCCAATAAATAAACATTCTATACATTCTAAATATTCAACTCACCTTTACAGCATGTCCAGTCACTGTTTATCTCTTCCGGCGCGGCCCTGTTAAAAAAAAAACACAATACATGAATACAATATATAAACAATAAATAAAATACACAAATAAACATCTAAATATACATTTAACTTACCTCCCCGCGATGTCCCCGGCCTTCTCTCCTTCAGCCTCGGCTGGGCCGCGAAACCATCCGCGCTCTAAAAAAAAAAAAAAAAAAAAACTAACGGAGGTCTGCACTGGCAGACCTCCCCGACGCTACTGAACCTCCCGGAGTCGTTTCCGGGAGGAAATTGGCATTGGCGGCTTGTGATTGGCGGAAAAAGCTGTCTATCAATTTCAGCCAATCAAAAGTCGTCAATGTGTGAGCCAATCAGGATGGGATACACCCCAATATCCCACCCTGATTGGCTAAAACACTTGTCTATCTTTATGGGAACCAATCACAACGCTCAGATGCCTTCAGCCAATCACTATGGGATACACCCCCACGGAGTGATTGGTAGAAGACATCTGCGCATCCTGATTGGCTCCTACATTGACGACTTTTGATTGGCTGACAGCTTTTTCAGCCAATCACAAGCCGACAATGCCAATTTCCTCCCGGAAACGACTCCGGGAGGTTCAGTAGCGTCGGGGAGGTCTGCCAGTGCAGACCTCCGTTAGTTTTTTTTTTTTTTTTAGAGCGCGGATGGTTCCGCGGCCCAGCCGGGGCTGAAGGAGAGAAGGCCGGGGACATCGCGGGGAGGTAAGTTAAATGTATATTTAGATGTTTATTTGTGTATTTTATTTATTGTTTATATATTGTATTCATGTATTCATGTATTGTGTTTTTTTTTTTTAACAGGGCCGCGCCGGAAGAGCTAAACAGTGACTGGACATGCTGTAAAGGTGAGTTGAA
Organism: Discoglossus pictus; assembly: GCA_027410445.1. Lineage (NCBI taxonomy): Eukaryota > Metazoa > Chordata > Amphibia > Anura > Alytidae > Discoglossus > Discoglossus pictus. The sequence goes on along the minus strand of CM050169.1, from coordinate 41,854,054 downwards.
TATGTAGAATGTATATAATGTTTATTTATTTGATGTTAATGTTTTGTACTAATTTTTCTTTTTGTTTGACCCATAGGTTAGTGATCTGAAGCAACATCTTAAAGGTAAGTGGTCTTAATTTATTGATTTTAGCTTAGAATTAGGGTCTGTGTATGTAGTTAGGACTGTAATTATTTTATTTTAGTTTAGAATAAGGGTCTGTGTATGTAGTTAGGATTTTTTGTATATTAGATAGATAGGGGGATGTATTTGATATAGTTAGGATTTATTTTAAATTAAATAGATTGTATGTTAGATAGATAGGGGGTATTTGATTAGGACTATATGTAATATATTATATGTAATATATTATATGTAATGTATGTAATGTCATGTATTGTATGTAATGTATGTAATGTATTATATGTAATATATTATATGTAATATATTATATGTAATATATTATATGTAATGTCATGTATTGTATGTAATGTATGTAATGTATTATATGTAATATATTATATGTAATATATTATATGTAATATATTATATGTAATGTCATGTATTGTATGTAATGTATGTAATGTATTATATGTAATATATTATATGTAATATATTATATGTAATGTCATGTATTGTATGTAATGTATTTAATGTATTATATGTATGTATTGTATTGTGTTTATCTGTCTTTCCTTTTCAGGTGTGTAATTTTTTTATTTTCTGTAGTGGGGGGTGGGGTTGTAATGTATTTTTTTGTTTTCTGTAGTGGGGGGTGGGGTTGTAATTGTTTTTTTTTGTTTTCTGTAGTGGGGGTGGGGTTGTAATTGTTTTTTTTTTCTGTACTGTAGGTTTTTTTGTTTTTTTGTACTGTAGGTTTTTTCTTTTCTGTGCTGTAGGTTTTTTGTTTTTTGTAATTAGAGTGTTGGGGAGGTTTATTAGGGGGTAGGTAGTGTAGGTAGGTAGTGTAAGTGTTAATAGATTAGTGTAGAGGGGGGTTAGTTTAGATTAAATGGTTTATTGGGGGTTATAGTGTAGTGTTTGTAGTTAGTGTCATGATGGTCCTTGAGGACCATCATGGCACTTATGTGGTTAATGTTGGGTTGTAACAGGCCCATAATGGTAATAATATTCCCCTATGGGACTGATGGGGTTAAATAGAGCCTTATGGTGGTCTGTATTGACCACCATGAGTTAATGGGTTAAATAGAGCCTTATGGTGGTCTGTATTGACCACCATGAGTTAATGGGTTAAATAGAGCCTTATGGTGGTCTGTATTGACCATCATGAGTTAATGGGTTAATTTAGGCCTTATGGTGGTCTGGATTGACCATCATGAGTTAATGGGTTAAATAGAGCCTTATGGTGGTCTGTATTGACCATCATGAGTTAATGGGTTAATTTAGGCCTTATGGTGGTCTGGATTGACCATCATGAGTTAATGGGTTAATTTAGGCCTTATGGTGGTCTGGATTGACCATCATGAGTTAATGGGTTAATTTAGGTCTTATGGTGGTCTGTATTGACCACCATGAGTTAATGGGTTAAATAGAGCCTTATGGTGGTCTGTATTGACCATCATGAGTTAATGGGTTAATTTAGGCCTTATGGTGGTCTGGATTGACCATCATGAGTTAATGGGTTAATTTAGGCCTTATGGTGGTCTGGATTGACCATCATGAGTTAATGGGTTAATTTAGGCCTTATGGTGGTCTGGATTGACCATCATGAGTTAATGGGTTAAATAGAGCCTTATGGTGGTCTGTATTGACCATCATGAGTTAATGGGTTAATTTAGGCCTTATGGTGGTCTGGATTGACCATCATGAGTTAATGGGTTAATTTAGGCCTTATGGTGGTCTGGATTGACCATCATGAGTTAATGGGTTAATTTAGGTCTTATGGTGGTCTGTATTGACCACCATGAGTTAATGGGTTAAATAGAGCCTTATGGTGGTCTGTATTGACCATCATGAGTTAATGGGTTAATTTAGGCCTTATGGTGGTCTGGATTGACCATCATGAGTTAATTGGTTAATTTAGGCCTTATGGTGGTCTGGATTGACCATCATGAGTTAATGGGTTAATTTAGGCCTTATGGTGGTCTGGATTGACCATCATGAGTTAATGGGTTAATTTAGGCCTTATGGTGGTCTGGATTGACCATCATGAGTTAATGGGTTAATTTAGGCCTTATGGTGGTCTGGATTGACCATCATGAGTTAATGGGGTAATTATAGTTGCCTGGAGTTAATATTTTTAGTGCGAGTCCTTTCAGGACCTTTACGGTCCTTTGAGGACCCGCGAGGCGGGAAATTTAAAATTGAATTGCAGCAGGGTCACGATCGGTGCCGATCGGGGCCCCCCGCTGCAGGGAGTTTATATGGGGACACTTCGGGGGTCCCGATGGGGACCCCCAGCATAGAGGGGGGTTAATTTTAAGTGCCGCGGCCGGGATTGGGTAATAGTGTGCCGCGGTCCCTTTAAGGAGCCGCGGCGGGGAATTTAAAAGTTTTAAATGCAGCGGAGGGCCTGATCTATGCAGATCGGGGACCCCCGCTGCAAGGGGTTAATGTGTGGGGGCTGCGGGGGTTCCTATGGACCCCTGCAGCAAGGTGTTCATGTGAGGACACTTCGGGGGTCCCGACGGGGACCCCCGCATTGAGGGGGGGTTAATTTTAGGTGCCGGGGGGGGTATTCGGAGTACCCCCACAGCAGGGCTTATGTGGGGGACTGCCGCGGAGGTCCCTTTTAGGACCCCCGCAGCAATTGATGAGGAGTGGGAGCCTGCGATATCATCTCGCAGGCTGTCACTCCTCATGTACATTTACGCAGTGTAGATACGTACGGCCCTGCTGCGTAGCTCATACGTTGCTCGCAGCAGGGCTAATTTAATAGCATTGTAAGTTAGAGAAACTTTGCAGTACGTAGGGCTTAAGTAGAAGCCTCTTATTTACGAGGCTGGAATTTAATAGGGCCCTATATTTCTTTGTTTGTACCAGGGGGGTTTCAAGGTAAAAAAGATAATGTATAGTACATAAGGTAACAAGGAAAGGGTTAAAAAGGATCAGATTCATAGAATATCATCTGGTAGCTTTATGCTGTCAACGGGAACCCAATATGGTAAGACACCTGTAGCAGTACCATGTAAACAGTGTTGCCCCAGGTTGTTTCACATATGTCAAAAACAGAGATGGGTCAGGACTGTCAAAATTTACCATCATGGTAAACCATGGTGCAGACTAGTAGACCTGGCTAGATATGACAGAATTAATTTAATTTGCTTTGAAGTACTGGGAGGATGACTAATTCATGGGGCATTTCTCTTACGACCCAGTATAAAATCAAAATTATGAATTAAGGTTTCAGATATATGGAACTGGTGGTCTGCAGTATATGTGTTGCAATGGCTAGAAGACTTGCTAGCCTAATCACATTACAACTCAGCTGGGTAGTTAAGGGGTTACAAATGTTAACTGACTTTTTTATGCTTTGTGAATAAGGAATGTTAGGTGGTGTCAAGTATAGTATTTCCTATGTTTCCTGTTTTATTTATATAATTGTATAATTTGTCATTATTTTGTCGTCTTTATACTGTGTACTAAGTTCCATCTGTGTGCTCTTAAGAACTTCATTTTACCTTAGAGATGTTTCTTGGGTGTAAAAGATGATTTCTTTATTATGGATTTTGGGTGTAGGTAACCGTTACAGGGGTTTTTACTGTCAATATAGGTGACTACTTGGATAAGCTGATTTATTGGTTGCTGGTTTAACCCATTTATCCACACACCAATATTAGACGGACACCTGTGCCTTTACATTCAGAGTCCTGCTTATGTGTTTATTTATTTTGCAGTATTCTCCATCATCTCAGTCATCTAGAGATGGAGGTCAACCTGGACTACGAGCGCACCATGAACAAGATGATGTTTGACAAGCTGGTGTCTTCCAAACCTCAGAAATTTGCTTATGTTACTCTCCCAGACAAAGTGGAGGAAAGTATTTCAGTGAAAGGTACATATATCCATCCCACAGATAATACTGAGTTTATAGAGCCTTAAATTTTGCACATCAGTAAGCCTTTGTCATAATCACTACAGGGCGAATCAACATCCCAATGTATAATTTTGCCAAGAATCGAGCTTCCTTCACATTTATCACCATTCTGACAAGGCAAGAAGTCATCGCTTCCCTCTGTAAAGTTCGAGCTGAATGTAACAAAGTGTCTGCCATGTCTCTGTTTCACTGTTCACTGACTAAGTGTGTTCGACTGGAGGAGTTTGAGCAGACACAACTACAGACCTTCTCTCAGGTGACTTGTAATCATATTCCCTTCTCGTTTTCTTCTTGTAATTAGTAATTTGCTTATTTGTTGCTTGAAGTGACCAATGTTGCTGTCTCAACTATAGTATCATCAGCCCACAGCTAAGAAATGTGCACAAAATAATGTCTAACATGTTAAAATATAGTGCTTACTGATCATTTTGTATGATTAAACTGTTGACAGACGATTTATATATAATTTACTCATTGTTCTTGAAAACTTGAGTAGGGTACAAGCTATGGCGTAATTCTGTGTCTTTTGCCATTGTTTCTGGCTTATTCATGGTTCTTGTATTATCCTGGTGACTTATTTTCTAGATTAACACACCCAAGTGGATTTATCACTAGGCAAACTAAGAACCCGTCCAGACCATACCAGTCACGCGTTTTGCCTGTTCCTCTGGTTACTTAATACAATTTTTCAATTATCTTATCCATTACTCTCTCCATGAGCTAAAACATAGCTAAACATGATTCAACAAGGGATTCCTAGCATCTTCATATGCAGAATTATGCTTGTTGGTTTGTGAGCAAATGCATGCACAATGTGAAGACGGCTTAAAAAAGTGGGGCATTAAGGAAGTAGTCATAGGCACCACCAATATATAGTCTGCCCTACGGATATAAGAATGGTCTAGTGCCACTCCAACCTCTCAGTTTTCTTGCCTTCTGATATCTCTTTTTGCATATCTTGATCAAAGTCTTTCTTTTGTTACTATATATTTTCTGTATAATGTCCTGATTTGTTTATCCTTGTTGCAGGTTCAATTATTCCTCAAGGACAGCTGGATCAGTACCTTAAAAAATGCTGTGCGAAGCAGTCTGAGGGAAGTGGGCAAAGGCTGGTATGATCTGCGTGAGTGTAACTGGGAAGTGTATCGAATGTCCAAACTACACCAACTCATGGAACTCATAAAGTTTAACCTCCAGGACTCCCTGCGCTTCCTGGTGCAGGACTCACTTGTCAACTTTGCCCAGTTCATTTTTGATTCCTGCTTCAGTGTCTTGAACTGCTCGGTGGACATGGACTGGGGAGTAGACCTTATCAACAGCCCATACAAGTAAGACACATACTGTATAGGACATAGTATTAACAGGAGGGTACTCTCAAATGTGTATCACGAAGTTAAAAACCTTTTTTGAAACATTATAAAGGTACATTAAGTGACACAGAAAAGCTGAAACTGAAAGTGTGAAGGAACCATAATGGAGAACTGTAATATAGATTTCAGCAGAACTCCTTTTCTCCTTCTCTATCTACTTTTTCAGAATAGCTCAAACAAAAACAGTCTGGTGAATTTGGCTTTTATGAATTTTGTCTTGTATATATGGCTGATAATCAATGTTATTGACCTTAGCTTTATACAAATAAGCTGTGAGGTTCCCGAAAGGGCATTAGGGAAAAGGACAACAATAGCCCTTCCTAAATGTTACAGCCTATAAGTGGATTATTTATTAATAATAGAGCCCTCCCTCAACATGATATAAAATGTGTAGTTTCTCTTTTTATTATACGTTTTTATGACTTTTATTGACTTTAAGAGCAATTATGCATCCACAGATTCTATTTTCCTTCTATCTATAATAGTTAAATTAGCCAGCTTTGTGACTTCTAATAGAAAGCCTTCCAGGCAGGAGGATCCACCAAGATGATAGCACTTGTCTTCTATACTGTCCCGTGCATTTCCTTTTTCTGTTTTGGATGTCTGTTTGCATAACTGTAGTCCACAAATTCATTGTTTTTTAACAAAATATATATTTTTTAATAAGCAGTGTTTCTTCGATTGAAGAAAGGTGACATTTTACGGTTCCCAAAGAATATTTGTCCAGTGTGAAAGTTTTTTTGTAGGGTATCCAAATTGTTATCAACCCACTTTATGATGCGACACAGAAATATTTCCATATCCTTTTAATAAAAATAAAAAGACTTTAAAACTGAATTTAAATGGGCTTACTTATTACATAATTTAGATTTTAGAATTATTTTTTATTAAATTATATACATTATTCACAAGTACATTTTCACATATTTTACATTTTCAACATTCACACAGTTTTATTTCTCATACATATGTTATGTTTTATATGTGAACACTTTATATTACAGTATCTCACATAAGTGAGTACATCCCTCACATTTTTGTACATATTTTATTATATCTTTTCATGTGACAACACTGAAGAAATGTAAAGTAGTAAGTGTACAGCCTGTATAACAGTGTAAATGTGTCCCCTCAAAATAACTCAACACACAGCCATTAATGTCTAAACCGCTGGCAACAAAAGTGAGTACACCCCTAAGTGGAAATGTCCAAATGGGGCCCAAAGTGTCAATATTTTGTGTGGCCACCATTATGGGCATGGAGTTCACCAGAGCTTCACAGGTTGCCACTGGAGTCCTCTTCCACTCCTCCATGTTGACATTACGGAGCTGGTGGGTGTTAGAGACCTTGCACTTCCCCACCTTCCGTCTGAGGATGCCCCACAGATGTTCAATTGGGTTGCGGTCTGGAGACATGCTTGGCCAGTCCATCACCTTTACCTTCAGCTTATTTAGCAAGGCAGTGGTCATTTTGGAGGTATGTTTGGGGTAGTTATCATGTTGGAATACTGCACTGCGTCCCAGTCTCCAAAGGGAGGGGATCATGCCCTGCTTCAGAATGTCACAGTACATGTTGGCATTCATGGTTCCCTCATTGATCTGTAGCTCCCCAGTGCCGGCAGCACTCATGCAGGTCCAGACCATGACACTCACACCACTATGCTTGACTGTAGGCAAGACACAATTGTCTTTGTACTCCTCAACTGGTTGCCGCCACACACGCTTGACACCATCTGAACCAAATAAGTTTATCTTGGTCTCATCGGACCACAGGACATGGTTCCAGTAATCCATGTCCTTAGTCTGCTTGTCTTCAGTAAACTGTTTGCAGGCTTTCTTGTGCCTCATCTTTAGAAGAGGCTTTCTTCTGGGCCATGCAGACCAATTTGATGCAGCATGCGGCATATGGTCTGAGCACTGACAGGCTAGCCCCCCACCCCTGCAACCTCTGCAGCAATGATGGCAGCACTCCTATGTCTATTTCCCAAAGACAAGCTGAGCACGTTCTTTGGTTGACCATGGCGAACCCTGTTCTGAGTCAAACCTCTCCTGTGAAACTGCTGTATGGTCTTGCCCACTGTGATGCAGCTCAGTTTCAGGGTATTGGCAATCTTCTTATAGCCTAGGTCATCTTTATGTACAGCAACCATTCCATTTTCAGATCCTCATAGAGCTCTTTGCCATGAGGTGCCATGTTGAACTTCTAGTGACCAGTATGAGAGAGTGTGAGAGCGATAACACCAAATTTAACACATCTGCTCCCCATTCACACCTGAGCCCTTGTAACACTAACAAGTCACATGACACCTGGGAGGGAAAATAGCTAATTGGTCCCAATTTGGACATTTCCACTTGTACTCACTTTTGTTGCCAACGGTTTAGACATTAATGGCTGTGTGTTGAGTTATTTTGTTGGGACAGATAATTTACACTGTTATACAGGCTGTACACTTACTACTTTACATTGCAGCAGAGGGTAATTTCTTCAATGTTGTCACATGAAATTATATAATAAAGTATGTACAAAAATGTGAGGGGTGTACTCATTTTTGTGAGAGACCGTATGTAATTCAGGATGTTCTATATGACTGGTATATTTTTTTCTATAATATAGCCACCATTTTTATATAATTTAGTCATATTTTTTATTGAAATAAACTGCTGTGTATTAAAGTAGCATTGTTAGTGTGACCCTATGGACTCCAGTGGACTTCGATTTGTCTAACCTCGTTGCTATGACCTGCCCATCTTGGGTGACCCTACATGGAATAGCTCACACAGCTTCATCGAGGTACTCAAACCCCTTCACCACAACAAGGTGGCGATCGAGAAGGGGTAAAGTGGAATACTAGGTTATAAAAAGGATATATACATTTTAAAGCTGAGTGTCCTGGTTGAGTTTGGACAATTACATTTGTGGGCAGAGCCAAGCCAATTTTCTTTGATTCTGTTGAAGTATTAAGTGGCTCTGTATTGGGAGCTGGAGTTGCGCATTGCATGGGGATCCTGACCATTAACCAGCTTGAACACTGAACCATTGGAAGAAAACTGAACTCTAACATACTTGGAACTTTCTTTATGTATTAAAAATATAATTTTGATCTATACTATGGCAATCTATAATATGGTTTAGTCTAAAAAGAGAGAGACCATCTTTCATTATGCATTTAAATTGACAATGCTGCACAACTCCCAGTTGAGGAGGTAGTAATTATTTCTCATTCTTTAATTGTTTCCACTGTTCTATCTTTTCCTGCATACTGTATTTAGGAGTTTCTTAATATTTTATTGCTTTGGTTAGTCCTTATTAGTTTCTTGAATCATTTAATTCTCATTTACAGGCCTCGAAAAAACCCAATATTTATGTTGGATTTGGTGCTGGACCACTCCGGGGTTCACTATAGCACCCCCTTGGAGACCTTTAAAACAACAATCATAACACTTTTTGACAAGGGAATGCTATCAACCCACAGTGTGCCCCAGCTGGAAAAGGTGAGTGCCTCATATAGAAATAATATCTTACTCTCAAATACTACTGTAATTAGTATTATTCTGAAGTTTATAGCCTGTGCTATGCAAGTTACAGTTATAATTACTAAGCCTGCAGCTGAAATGAATTGCTCTGCAGCTAGTTGCTTAGTTTAACACTAGAGGTGGAAGAAAGTCATGGAGAGGCAGAGGGTGAGGAAAAGAGAGAAAGTAAGATAAATAGGTAAAGGTGAAAGGGCGACAGAAATAGTTCAGAAAGAGAGATAATCAAGAAAAATGTGCAGGGAAAGGGAACAAGAAGAGAAGATTACAAAAGGGAAGCAGGAAAGAGAGATGGAAACAATACAATAGTGGAATTGGAGAAGTGTGTGGAAGAGAGAAGGGGAACAAGGAGAGGGAAGTGGGGGGCGACTTGGAAATAGGGAGATGTAAACTACAAAACTTCAGAAGAGCGAAAGGGGGTATTTCGTGTGCCATCCTCTGATGCCCGTTTGGTAAATCTTGCTCAATCCAAGCTCTTGAATTCGGAATCTAACTTGTATGACACTTCAGAGTGGCATTACTCTATTCTGAAGCCAAGTTGATTTAGTATTTAGACCATACTCAGAAGGAGTTTCAAATGTTAGTCCTCATTTCCCATGTAATAAGAAGTCTTTCTTTATATGCTTTCAGTTTGTGTTGGAGGATCTTTTTATCAGTGGGACTCCTTTACTTGAATCTGTGGGGCTGCATGAGCCACATGTGGATGATCTACGGGAAAAAATCCACTCATATATCAGCAAAGCCCTGATTCCATTGCAAGCATACGCAAAGCAGTATGAAAAGTTTCTGGAGCTGAATAACACAGACATTGAAACCTTTTTGAAGTAAGTTCACTCTAAGCTCAAACCGTGCCATTCTTATGTGACTACTACCTGATATGTTTTGAGCCAGAAGTGAGATGGTGTTAAATGGAAAACAGTATTTTGATTACTCCAATTTAAAGAGAGAATTCTCAAACAAATCCCATGTCTCTTATCCCATGTCACTCTTTCGAGAACTTGATGAGTGGCAACATACCATCAAAGTGAGCATACTGTTGATTTGCATTTAAAAAGCACACTTTTACTAGTATGATTGTACTATGATTCACAGTACAGGTACATTATTGTTTAAGTTTTATTTCTGTAAAAAAGCAGATCTCTAACACTTAATTAGAAATTGTACATGCAGTTACACTAAAACTGATTCCTCCTCCAAAAGCCCTTTGCAAGGAAAGGATCTGAAATGTCTATTTTGTCTATTCAACACGAGACATCAATAATGCAAGGACCACTCAGACATGGCATCCATGGATGTCTTTGTCTGATTGGTTAGAGATACTAGAGATACACAAGGTTCTTGAGATACTTTCTGGAAATGTGCTGTTAACGTGATAAAAGAGGATACATTCCTTGATATATTCCTTGGACAAGCGGTAGTAAAAATGACAGTTATGTAGATCTTAATATGTGTGAATGGAACAGCCTTGAGAATGAAGGTAGTGAGTTTTCTATATGTTCAAATGGATGTGTTAAATTGAATCTTAGTTTATTGGCCATCATCAGTGAGGTGCTGCGGATCTCCCTAGACAAAGTGAACAAGGGTATGTGTATGGAGACACAAATAATTATTTGAATAAAAACAAGGGAAAGACATGCAGGGTACTACAGAGATGAGGCAACATTAATTAACGTACCATATAAGTTGCCAGCACTAAGATTGTATTTCACACCGCTTGTCCTTACTTTTTGAATTTAGTCAGTAAAAGTCTGAATTGAATCATTCATTGATATATGCACCATGTTTTGCAACTTTTTCTAAACTCTTTACAGAAATTTCAAGGACAAAAACCCTTCAGCTGCAGAAGTGAGACTTGAGGCAGAACAACACCTTCTAGAAAAGGAACGAGTGGACAATGCTCTACCTGCCTCTATTATCATCGGCCCTTTCCAAATCAATGTTGAAGTGACGAAGCAGAACCTGTCCCGTAAGCGCAAAGCTCTGTCTGTTGCCCTGCTGGACCTTCTGGCCAAGAACGTTCACAAAGAAGTTGAAGAAGTAAGTGTGATCCACTATCCATTCTAATAGTTAGCAGATATGAATAACGCCTGTGCGATGCGTACTGCTAATTGCCAGCTTACTGGGAGGAATTGCGCAACTGCGTTGTTTGTGTGCATGGATATCGTAACCCGTGTGCGGGGTGGGGGAGGAGGACAGAGAAAGGGAGGGAGAGAGAAGGCAGAGGGAGAGAGAAAGGGAGGGAGGGAGTGAGAGACAAAGATAGGGAGGGAGAGAGAAAGGGAGGGGGAGGAAGGTGGAGAGAGAGGGAGAGAAAGTGGGGGAGACAAAGAAGGGAAGAGAGGGGAGGGAGGCAGGCAGAGATGGAGAGAGAGAGAGGGGAAAGAGAGAGAGAAAGGGAGGGAGAGATACGGGGGGGGGGAAGAGACAAAGAGCACACAGAGCGCAGAGAGAGGACTGAGAGACAAAGGGACAGAGACAGAGAGAGAGCACAGAGAGAGACAGCGTACAAAGACACAGAGGGCTCACAGGGAGAGAGCGCACAGAGAGAGAGAGAGAGGGAACACAGAGACCAGCACAGATAAAGACAGCACAGACAATTAAACATAACCTAAGACGTCGTCATTTACTAGTATGAAAATAAGATTTAAATCCTATCTTCATATAACTACATATTTATCCATGACATTTTCATTCAAAGAAATGACAATAGACAAAACCACAAGGCCCTTTTAATATGATCATTTTATCTACCTAAAAAGCTTGGCTTAATTAATCATTATGATGGCCTTATGCTCATTCTAGGCATGCTTCAGTTGTTTATTTCCCTAACACTTACGCTGGAAGGTTATTCCCAGGCAGAAGAATTCAAGAGTCCTCATCTCTCATTACTATTTATATGCGTTTAAAAAGTTCAGAGCACGCTCCATCCAATCTTGGACCGTAAAACAGTAAGGTTTTCGTGTGCATGGACAGCAAAATGTCCATGATATGTTACCAAAGGTTACATGAGAGAGGTATTTACATCTGTGCAAGTGCTAGGCTTGCACTTATCTTTGTGACTGCATGCTTCTAAGCATGTGAGGGGTAAATATCATATTTTTCCGTGTATAAGATGTCCCCCGTGTATAAGACAACCCTTATTTTGTGAGCCCAAAATTAAGAAATAAATATTTTCAACACCAAACAGAACAACTTTGATATTTTATTACATTTTCAAAACCAGAACAGCTTTACCAATATATTTAGACAATCTTTTCTGTGACAGCACCATCTACAGGCCACTTGCAGTTTTGCTGCTGACTCTGTGTGGTGTATTCCGTGTATAAGACGACTTCCTATTTTAAACTTAACATTTTGGTTAAAAATATAGTATTATACACAGAAAAATACGGTATGTAGATGTGTGCTAAAACATCCCCCCCCCCCCCCCCACATCCATCCTTCAAGATAAGCACGCCATTAGGAAACTAGAGTAGCTTAGACAAAATGGAACATTTTATACAAAGAGTCTTTACAAAATAAAATGTTCTGTACAAGTACGTTTATGCTCATCTCTTATATAGATATTTTCTTCAACTATATTTTTCACAAGCAAATTTTACATACTAAATAACCATACATATATACACTAAATCACTCTTTGTATGTTTCATACAAATGTATGGCCAAATGTTCACACCGAGCTTGATTAATATAGTGGAGTGGATGCGATAGCATGATAGGTAGATTGTTCTTGCCATCAAAGAAACAACTTGGCTTTCCGTGTAACAAGAATATTGAGTCACACACATTTCGCCACAGAGAGTTAAATATGTGACAAGTAAATGGATAGTACAATGAATAGACAGTTTTTTAAACTCTTTAAAATAACCATACTTGTACAGACAGTGTCACACTAAGGGATTTTGCTGATTTACGTAGTGAGCTTGGCCCCCTTTTTCTTGTCTCATCAGATCTCAGAGAACTTCCGAGTCATCAGCCGCAAACTTTATGACAAACCAAGCAGTGTGGAGGAGCTTACAGATCAACGGGAGTGGATGAAGGGTGTCCCAGAGCAAATGAGAACTCTAGAGGTAAGAAACAGCCGGCTGCAATAAATATTGGCATTTATTTGGAGATCATGCCTGATAGAGGGGTTGTTAGAACATGAGCCCATTGTTAAATACCATTTATTATTGTTAACTGCAAGTAAGATTGTTGTGGGCTCCAGAAGGTTGATAGATCTGGGGCCTCATTCAATCACAAGCCCGCAGATTGCGACCTACAGGCCGTATGTCTGCGGGCTTGAAATTTGTTTCTATTACAGAGCAATTTAACTGCACAAGCCTGTAAGTTACGGGCCGAAACCGTAAACCATGCAATTGTATGTAGCATTTCAGAGCCTGAACATGATCAATTAAGCAAGGCCGTAACTACCCATTTAGAAACAGCCAATAGAAAATGAGATCAGTAAAACATGGAGGTTACATGTCAATCAATTGGCGTTTAGGTGTCCGATATGCGATCAGACTCTCAATCCTGCAATGTACAAAATAATAGAAATGAATGAAGGAAATGTTCTAGTCCATGTGGGTGGCCTGATATGTATTAACTCATTGATTCCCGAGATTTATATAACACTGAAATGTTACATAACGAAAAATATTTTTTGATTGCAGATTTGCGAGCTTGATGCTGTTGTGCAATTAATTCTAATGTCTTTCATCACTTTCCTCGTCTTTTAAAGTGCAGTATTGATTTTTTAATTGCATTTACAGTGCTACGAACAGTGGTTAAAGACCCGTGAGAGTCCTATCTTTTACCCGTAGGATTTTCTTCTACATTTGACATTTACGGGTGTGAAAATATTTGCGGGCTTGAGGAATTGTAGCAATTGAATAGCGATTTGCGATTGTAACTTTTGCGGTCTTGAAAGATCAAAGGCTTAGATGGGTTGTAAGTTACGGTTGTAACAACTGCAGGGATTTTCAGCCTGTAACCCGTATATCGTTTGCGGATCCCAAAAAGACGCCAATTGAATAGCAAATTAGTTTACAGGCTACATTACGGGCTCTCGTAAGATACAATTTCTCAATTGAATGAGGCCCTTGGTCAAATAAACCCAGGAAACAACAGCCTATAATACAGCAGATTTCTTAACTGCCTATTTAACCACTATACATGGTATTTGGATTGGTTTAACAATCATTTTGAAGAAAACTTAACAGTAGCAATTGCTTAATATTTTCTTTCTTTCTTTTTTTTCAATCATGTTTATTAGTGGCCTATTAACTTTAATTACTTTGACCTAATATTTGCTCTGAATGCTGGATCCCATTTGCTGCTAGGTTATGGAAGCTGAGGATAAACACTTGCTCAAAACACTTTTTTCTAATCTAGGGCCTCATTCAAATGCAATTTGGCCAATTGAATAGGGCTCTATATAGGCACGTAGCATATTTTTTTTTACAGAGGTTTAAGTTAGTGAACTTCTTTTCAAAAGCAAGGTCTTCACTAACTAAAAACTTCTGTAAAAAAAAAATGCTATGTGCTTATTTAGAGCCCTATTCAATTGGCCGAATCACAATTGAATGAGGCCCCTAGTTTCATATGGCATAGAATTGTCCCTTAACATGGGGATAGGGAGATAAATAGTTTTTTTTCAACCCCGTTAGCCCACTGTGTAGACAGGGCCAGGTTTAGAGAAAGGGGTGGCCCATCCTAGCCCAATCGAGTGGGAATGAGAAATCTTAAGGAGATGTCTGTGTGTTTTTAGCATCACCATGGAGTGGTTTGACAGTTTTGCTTTGCTGTCTTGCCAAATATACGTATCAGACACTGACAGTCCAGATATATAGGGGAGCCTCTTATGTTCCCTTCTGATTCGCAGAAGACAAGCAGACAGTAATGCACCTAAGATACTTCTACTGTATACTAATGCAATTAAATGGACTATGGTATCTCAAACATTTAAAAATTAAGTAGGCATATACGTTAAATCAGAAAAGGGTATTGCTTTGATGATGACAGATGCTATAATCATTGCCTGCATGTTGTCAATTTTTATTGATACATCAATAACTTCTGTAATATTCACAAATAATGAAAGGCACATTACTCCACCAACTAAGGTTAAGGAGAATTAGAATTTCAAATAAACTTTAAAAACTGCCTGCAGCAAATTGAGCCCATGATTCCTAAAAAAAACAGTTGTATATTTGTCTCTCCATCCACAGGAACAGATAACTAAAATTACTGCCGAGTATGAGGTCATGGAACAATTCTTTTACAGTCTGCCGCAGGAGGACTTCAATGCAAAGTGAGTACCCCTAAAGCACACATTGACATTAGGTATATCATCGGACCTGTTAATATTGAGTGTTGTCTTTTTTAATTCCAAACCTTAGATGGGCTGTCATTTCCTGGCCACACAAAATCACAACTCTTATTGAGACCATTCATGAACAGCAAGTGGAAGATGAGGAGAGGTTCCGAAAAATCCAGATTATGGATCAAAACAATTTCTTGGAGCGACTGGACAGTTTGCAGGTCAGTTGCCACACATCATAACTTCATATATGTTGTTTTGTTTAAATTTCTTTTACGGCCGAAAACATATATATTCCAGACTTCAAAGCTTTATTTTGTACTAGCGACTTCTAAATAGGCTGCGTGCGCGAGGTAAAGCCGTTGGTGTATTGTGTAAAGCGGCATTGTATAGTCGAAATGTTATTAATGTGCTACGCGTCTCGTGAGCGTTTTCCGGCTTTTGTAATAGTGTATCTTGAAGTTCGTAGTGTGATATGTAAAGTGCTATGCGTTTTGCAGTGTTTTGCGTGGTCTGGGGTCGTGCATCCTCGTTTTAATTTTTTCCGGCCATTTTTTTCCTCGCTTAGGCGATTTTCGATTGGGGAAAATCATCTAAATTGAGTTACATACGCGTTTCACCTCACTTGTGCTCCATGCTGTCTGTGATGTTTTTGTAATTTTTCTGGGTGTATTTAGTGTGTTTTTTTCGTGTTTTTTGTTCGGCCGCTACTCTCATAAATTTTTGCATATTTTTTTTCTAAGTCCCGCGTCTCGTATTTTAACGGCTCACTTCACTTTGCGAGGCTCGCATGGGCTAAGTGCTATAGTTTAACGGCTCACTTTGCGAGACTCGCAGCGATGAGCGCCTTTGGCCTTTGGTGCTCATCGACTAAGTGCTAGGGTTTAACGCCTCGCCTCACTTCCCGAGGCTCGCATCGATGAGCACCTTTGGCGCTCATCGCCTAAGTCGTACGCACTATGCAAAGTGTGATGACGTCTCACAGTTTGACAACTATTATATGTGATAAAACAAAATACATTTATATTTAAGGAAAAAAAAACAACCTTTAGTAGTTTCTCAATACTTAACACCATAATCCGGTTCTAGAGATGTGCGGCGTCACTAATGTGAAAGAAGTCATGCTCATAATGAAGCTAGCTACAGCAATGCGATGTAATGACCTTTTTATTGAAAGCTTTTCTTGAAAAAATAAACCAGGTTTTAAATTCAACATTTATGGGTTACTCTTAAACATACATATTTGTATCCCTTTAATGAATGACCTTGTACAGACATCAGCATAAAAAAGATTGGTTGATATATTAGTTGTTGCTTTCAACCTTTTATTTATAAAGAACTGGCATTTTCTAGAGCATTGTACATGAGGAGAACAAAATAAATGAGATTTTATAAAAATATATGTATAGAGTATGTATACAGAATAACATATTGAGTTTACTGTTTAGATACAATCCAAACGTATAAATACAAAGCACCTAATATTTGGCAAATGTAAGAGTCAATATGTCTGGGATGTAGCATATACATTAATTCATGCATTAACAATATATAGTCTTTGTAGTGTTCCCTGATTTATGTAGAGCAGGGATGGGAAAGTTCAGTCCTGGAGAGCCCTGCACAGGCCATGATTTGAGGATATCCTTTCTGTGCACAGGTGAGTCAATCAGGATGACCGAAGAAGCGATTGACTCATCTGTGCGCGGCAGGGACATCCTCAAGTACTGGCCTCTGCGGAGCTCTCCAGGACCGAACTTACCCACCCCTGATGTAGAGGAGGACGGTCTGCGGAGCTGTGTGGCTGGAGTTTGTGTTGTAATCAGCTTTAACTCACCACACACAGAAACAATGTCATTCCCAAACCCTTAGTTAACTTTCGGGTTGACAAATGGTTGGCAACAACCTGAAATCAATGCCTATTTGTACACATCCGTATCTTTCAATAAAGAAAATATATTCACCCTTAACAACTAAGTGCTGCAGTCTACTATAATATACAAACTCAAATAAGGATGTTACAGTAAAACATATATGAATTTATATACACAACATTCACTTTCTTACATCATTTTGCCTTCTAGATTGTTGTGGCTTCATTCTCCACTTACATGGATATTTCTAAAGCTCACGAGACAGCCAATGAAGTGAGGAGAGTCCATAAGCAACTGAAGGAATCGCAGCAGCTGTCACAACTCTATAACAACAGAGAGCGACTGTTTGGACTGCCTGTTACTAATGTAAGCTCTATATGTCACCTAACATGGGGTTATTATTTCACATCTATTGTTATTGCTATTTTATGATTTATAAAGCACCAATATTTTACACTTTTCTCTACAGCTTGTATATTTAAAGTTCCAAGCAAAAGTCATTCAAACTATAGTATTGACAGCTCATCATCTAGGCAAGAGTAGATGTAATGTTCACGTGGCCTTCAGATACGTGCATCCCCCAGTTACTACTTCTCCAGCATGGCAACCTGCTGTCCAAGACCTGAACCTTGTGGGCTTGAGCAGTAATACACCATTTGATTTTGACACCTGGGAGGAACTTGATATTCAAATAGTATCTCTCTTCAGTTTTATTGAAGGACTGCAATTATAAACTGTCACGTGACAATAGGATTGAATAGAGAGTAACCCCCAGTAGGATATCCCTCCCTCTTGGCCTACAGGCAGACTAGCTATACTAAATGGAAGCTTTCATGATACAAGCAGTGCCAGCTAAACTTTTTTTTTTTTTTTTTTTTATGCATTGGTTTATATTGCTGATATAATTGCTAATTTGTTAGCAATTATACAGTTAACCTATAACACAACAAATAAAGGAAAGTTTTCCTTGGAAAAAAAAAAATCAGTAGCTCTAACATCTTTCCATGTCTGCCTGTTTTTGAGAAGTCTGATAACAGATCTGTGCTCTCCTACCTGACAGTATGACAAGCTGGTGAGGATGGTGAAGGAGTTCCAGCCTTACCGAGACCTGTGGACCACAGCCTCAGATTGGATGCGCTCGTATGAAAGCTGGATGAATGATCCTCTCACAGCCATTGATTCTGAGCAACTAGAGAAGAATGTGACAGAGTCATACAAGACCATGCATAAGTGTGTGAAGCTCTTCCGGGATATACCAGGTAATCAATAATAAAGTTTTCATGTGCTCAAGTGTTCGTGGTCCTACAGATCATGAGACAACTACTGTTTTGGTGTAGATGATATAACCTTAAAGGGACTCTTTAGGTACAGATTTCCTTGGGGACTAACCATGTTGACTTACATTTGTTATGGCTCCTCACCTATCAGGACTCAAACCCACCCATCTTTAGTTTCTGACAAAAAAAACTAAGTCAGAGGTGCTCATCGGAGAACGAACTAACCTTAATAGGTTAGTTCTATGGACATGATAACCCACTCTGTTCCACTTGTGCCCTTCACAGGGAGAAATATCCTGTAGTATATCAGTCTGGTTCCACTCAAAAGAGTGACCCAGCCCCGAAATACCAGGCAATTCTACCCTGAACAGGAGAAAAAGCAGACCCCCAGACGCGTTTCGGCCTTTATGATCCTCGTCAGTGAGGTGCAGCTGAACTCCCTAAGGCACAGTGAGCAAGGGGTCCACGTCTGGAGTCCCCTATTACCCTTAGGGAGACTAAACCTTAAGGGTAATTTACATAAACAAAAAAACTAAGTCAGAGGTGCTCATTGGAGAACGAACTAACCTTAATAGGTTAGTTCTATGGCCATGATAAGCCACACTGAGAGCAACCTCTTTTAGCCACTTGTGCCCTCCGCAAAGCTTGCTTTGACAACCTAACAGCTGATATTTGCAGGATCTATGTTAATCTATCAGGGATAAAATCTAATATGCAACTGAATTCACCTTGGTTACCTGATGATATGGAACTTGTTTTATTTGCACTACGCAAGATGCCAATGACTAGGAAAACTATGTAGTATAACCCTTATTATGGGGTAGCTAATGGCAAGCTCCTTTATTAGAGCAAATTCCTTATATCACTTCCCTGTTATTTCCCTTTGAATGTAGAGTTGTTATCAAAAGCTGTAGCTATTTTATATAAAAATATTATCACTTTAACCTCATTTTAACTTATAAAATAGGTTTTTAAGCTTCTCTGCCTCATTTTAACTTTAAAGTATTTTAGTGAATGTTTTAAATTTTGTGAAAATTAGCCCACAGACCCTTTAAAAATGTTAAAAACTCACAATGAGTATTTTATCCACTGCTATAAGCCTAAAAAACTCAATGCTTTCTCTTCTCAGCAAGTGCTCACATGCAGTACAGGGTATATTTAGTTGTCCAGCACATCAGTATGGTTTTAGCAGCTTGAATATATATGTGTACTAGCGACTTGCCCGTCAAACATGACAACAATAAAATTTGAAGCCTGGCAATGCTGTTTGCCATGCATTGCGAGGCTCTCCCCCCCCCCCCCCCCCCCTCACTTGCTGGCCTAGGCATGAGTGCCTTCGGCCTTTGGCACTCATTGCAATCCTCTGCCCCCTCTACTTTACAATCCGCGCAGTGAGCATGTGCCCGTGCGTAAGTTTTGAAGCCTGGCAATTCCGTTTGCCACACATTGCAAGGCTCCCCCCCCTCACTTGCTGGCCTTGCGATGAGCACCTTTGGCGCTCATTGTGAGCCTCTCCCCCCCTCTACTTTACGGTCCTCACCCCTGTGTCTCTTTCCTTCCCCCTCCCGTGTCTCTCCCCCCTCTCCCTCCCCTGTGTCTCTTCTAGCCCTCTACCTCCCCTGTGTCTCTCCCCCCCTCTCCCTCCCCTGTGTCTCCTCCCCCCCTCCCCTGTGTCTCCTTCACGCCATCTCCCTCCACTGTGTCTCTTCCCCCCATCTCCCTCCACTGTGTCTCCCTCCCCCATCTCCCTACCCTGTGTCTCCTTTCCCCATCTCCCTCCCCGTGTCTCTTCTCCCCCCCACCCTCCTTTTGTCTCTTCTCCCCCCCTCCCTCCTTTTGTCTCTTCTCCCCCCTCCCTCCTTTTGTCTCTTCTCCCCCCTCCCTCCCCGTGTCTCTTCTCCCCCCCCTCCCTCCCCGTGTCTCTTCTCCCCCCCCCCTCCCCGTGTCTCTTCTCCCCCCCCCTCCCCGTGTCTCTTCTCCCCCCCCCCTCCCCGCGTCTCTTCTCCCCCCCCCCACCCCGTATCTCTTCTCCCCCCCTCCCTCCCCGTGTCTCTTCTCCCCCCCTCCCTCCCCGTGTCTCTTCTCCCCCCCTCCCTCCCCGTGTCTCTTCTCCCCCCCTCCCTCCCCGTGTCTCTTCTCCCCCCCTCCCTTCCCGTGTCTCTTCTCCCCCCCTCCCTCCCCGTGTCTCTTCTCCCCCCCTCCCTCCCCGTGTCTCTTCTCCCCCCCTCCCTCCCCGTGTCTCTTCTCCCCCCCTCCCTCCCCGTGTCTCTTCTCCCCCCCTCCCTCCCCGTGTCTCTTCTCCCCTCCCTCCCCTGTGTCTCTTCATTTTTCGGCTACTATGCAAGGCTGGGCCCTGAACTTTACAGAGCTTCCTCCTCTGGCACACACAATATCTTCAACCTAACAGACCAACAATTAAACTGGCACCCTATGACCTTTATCGTTAATAGTCCACTTAAATTAAAATCCTATTTAACGTGACATTTTATGACCCAAATACTAACAGCAGCTAAAACAGTTATTAAAGCAAACTGGCTACAACCAGCAGCCCCATTTCTCAACCACCTACATAAGAAAGTCTGGATAAATCACATGGAGAAAATATCTTATGTTCAGTTAGGCCAAGTTATATGTGGTCTCTTGCTAACATCCCATAACTTTGAGACTGCATGATAAGTAAGCAAGATAAGGAAATAAATATTACATTTACCACATGTAACACTACAGCAGAACCTAAGATTGCACATATGTCTACGTAAACAATTGTTTCTTATTGTAACAAATTGTATAAGTGCATTCTTTTGCAATTATAATTGATGCTAGATATGTTGCCCCATTTAATTGCAGTCCAGTAAGTGCAACTTGAGACCCGCAGCAGCTGCAAGCTTGAAAATCTCCTGTGTTACGGTGATATTAAATTGGAAGGGGCTGCGAGCTACTGGCCGGAGACGCTAAATTGTAATCCAGTCTGTCGCACGTTGCATGTGCGGCCGTGAACAGGATCAATTAGTCTAACCCGTAGTAACGGGTTAGATGTAGCCAATGGCAAAAGAGGTTTCCATGAACCCCTGCTGCTTGCGGTACTCCAAGTACCCCCCGGGCACCTAAAGTTAATCCCCCTATGCTGGGGGTCCCCATTGGGACCCCGCAGTGTCCCCAATATTACCCCTTGCAGCAAGTGGTCCCGATTGGGACCCTTGCTGCATTTAAAAATTCTAATTTGCCACATGGGTACATTAAGTACCCTCTCTGGTGCCTAAAATTAACCCCATCACTCATGGGGTTCTATATAGACCCTCATGAGACTCTAATACAGACTCTATACAGACCCTTATGGGACAATACTTAACCCTCCCACTACACTATTAATCCTTTCCTACCCTATCTAATTATATGAACCCCCCTCTAACTAATTAACCCCCGTGTACCCTATTAACCCCTACACTACCTACCTAAGCCCTAATAAAATCACTAGCACCCACTAATTACACAAAATAAAAAACCATACATTACAGAAAATAAAAAACAATTACTGAAAATAAAAAACTACATTACACAAATGACGGTAATAAAACTACATTACAGAAAAAGTCTCTTTTGTTCCACCGGCAGCGAACGTAAGGGCTTTCAGAGCCTTTGCCAGTCCTCCCCAGCAATCGTTGGGTTATGGGCTCCATTTACGTGTTACGGGCTCGCTCAAGGGGGACTTTGTTCAATTTAATGGCTAGATTGGAACGTAAGGGTTACAAGCTTGACATTTTTAACGGGTTGCGGGCTGCAAAGTTCCATGTTCCTCGTCCAGTTGACATTTTTCGGCCGCCATGCGTTTTAAATTGCAAGTCGTCTGCGTGCCAGTTTAAGAGGCTAATTTAATAGCCTTAAGCCCTACTTTTTTTCAATATGGGCTACTTTTTAAAACATAGCCCCAATTTAATGAGGTTAATGATTATCATTCATCGCCTTTAACTCTGTATACATTGCCTTGAATATTCACCAAATTTACCAGTGGTCCTGGCTTATATTTGTCTGGATTTCTGACCAAAGCTCCTATTCATAAACTGGATTATGTTCACATGGCATGAGACATAGTAGTGCTTAAAAGCTTTGGGTAGCTCATCATCCCACGTGATAATTTTTTTTTCTCCAGAGAGAGCATATCTACCACCTTGCAATTAATTCATCTTCTTCACTCCTCCCACAGTGGCGGTCCGCATGATAATCATCGGTATTCTGGTGTCACCATCAAAGTGGTTCAGGTTTCATATTTAACCATTATAAATTGATATCCTCAATCAATGGAATACCATTCTTTTTTAGAGGATTCAAGAGATGCATTTTATTGGTGGATGGAACAAGACTATATAAGTCTCACTACAGATGTCAGTCTTAATGGCTGGGGACCCCATGGACGAGTGCTTCTGATAAATGTTCTGCGACTCAGGTGTTTTTGGCTTTAAAAACATTAACTCATGTGTTGTAACAGTATCTGTTATGAATCCAGTCGGAGAATGCAAGGGCAGTGACTTATATTGACCATTGAGGGGGTACCAACAGCCGTGAGAGAGGTCATAAAGATAAAGAAAATAATGTACCTGACATTTCTTCCATTTTTATTACAAGAATAAAAATGGCAGAAATGGCTGGCATTCCTGACATAACTATTCCTGGAATAAAAAGTTTCACGTGGACA
The DNA here is from genome assembly GCA_027410445.1 of Discoglossus pictus. Lineage (NCBI taxonomy): Eukaryota > Metazoa > Chordata > Amphibia > Anura > Alytidae > Discoglossus > Discoglossus pictus. Next base: position 41,830,973 of record CM050169.1, on the reverse strand, counting down.
CTATCGGCCATATTAATTTTGGCGGAGTTACAGATAAAATTAGCCAAGCCTGCAACAGATGTGGCCAACATCCAAAACCTGTAAATCATTTTTGCGTACGTTGCCTTTGGGGCCGTGAACATGATCAATTAGTCAAACCCGTGATTACGGGTTTAGACGGAGCCAATGGTAAAAGAGATTGTCTTCATTATTCCACAAAAAAATGGAGGTTAGATTTCAATCCCTTACGGGTTTGAAGTACGAGTTTCGATCGGACCCGCATTTCGGAAATAAATATAAATATTATATTCTAGGAAATGCGATTTCTATTATATGTATTAACATTGATTGCCGGGATCGATATAACATAAAAAATATATTTTATATTTCAGATTTGGGAGCTTGAGAATGTTGTACTATTCATTTTAATACCTCACATCACTTTCCCTTTAATTTAAAATACAGTAGTTGTTTGTATTTGCTTTTACAGTGCTACTGACAGGACTTTAACCCCCTTCTATCTCTAGTACTCGTAAGGCTTCGTGACTCCATTTGCCGTTTACGGATTTGAACGCCAGTTCGTCCACAATTTGTAGCAATTTAATAGCGATTTGCGAACGTAAAATTTACAGACTTGACAGATCAAAGGCTTAGCGGCAATGGAGTTCCGATTCCGTCAGCCAGTAGGGTTTTTCCGGCTAATTTAATACGAGGCTACGAGTTTTACCATTGGATGAATTTAATAGAGCTGTATGATTGTAACATAGAATTTCAGTCTGGCGTATATGTCCCCTCCTATCCCCATGTTACCAAGTGTCTTGATGAAGATCAAATGGACATGGTTTTCCAAGTTAACAGACGTGTTAATTCCACCTCGAATCAAGTTGCCAGTGCATCCAGATCTTCCATATTGGGGACCTGTTCGTACTCCAGATTTATCCAACCTCACTTTAACAGCCGGGCTGTTGTGACAACCATTTTAAGAGTGAGAGGCTTCAGTCATGCAGTCACCATTAGCATATTGAAGACAAGAAAGTAAATGACCACCTTTATATACACATTAAGTATGGTCTATTTTTTGTTCCTGGTGTTCCGATTAAAATATCATTCCATATAACACATCCTATAATTTTTCCAGGATTATTGTGATAAAAGGGTGGCCCTGATGACATGAAAAGCCAACTCTTTTGCCCTTCACAGGGAGAAATATCCTGTAGTATATCAGTCTGGTCTCACTGAGAAGAGTGATCCAGTCCTGAAATACCAGGCAATTCTCCCTGAACAGGAGAAACAGCAAACCACAGACGCGTTTCGGACTCTGTGGGCCTCGTCAGTGAGGTGCAGCTTTACACCCTAAGGCACAGCGAGCAAGGAGTCCACATCTGGTTCCCCCTATCACCCATAAGGTGATCTGGTAATACGAGTCTAATAGAAAATCGATTTTGTGTAACTTTATTTAGAGCTTGTAATATTCAAGCTGTGCTAAAACCAATTGGACTTCTAAGGCTGGTTTTGCGTCATTGGCTGGCCCGTAGTGATTGTGGGCGGGTACCTCGTAATCGGATTGCGGGTAGTTAATAGAATATGTGGAAATTTTCAGAGTGGTTTCAAGTGTGTATACATTTATGAATTGAGCAATCCAGAGATCGCCGTGTTGAAGCGGGTATACCCAACTGGTTTGGGTGTACCAAACAACATTAGGTATCTGATCCCGATAACATTTACTTTGTTATAGGTTAGCCCTTTTTCTCTTGCCATTTTATTTATTATTATTATTATGCTTTATTTGTAACACGCCAACATATGCCGTAGCTCTATACGGGGGTTAGGTACAAGTCAAAGACAAATTGAACACAATACAAAGGAATGGAGGTCCTGGTTATTGAGCTTTCAATGAAACACACAGTGTTTTCCCTAAAGCACATAACAAGATTGAAAACTCGCAATCTTACATTCTAAAGGGTATGGGTGAGGTACAGAAGAGTGATTGATGCATTGTGTATATAGAGGCTAAAGATGATAGGTCTCTTTAAAATAGATGTGTTTTCAATGAGGTTTTGAAAGATTTAAGGTAGGAAGATAGTGGAGCGAGGCAAGGAGTTCCAAAAAATAGGGGTTGCACAAGAGAATTCCTGAAGGCGGGAGTGACCGGTGGTGATAAGAGAGGAGGAAAGAAGGTCACTAGCAGAGCAAAGAGGGCAGGTGGGAAGGTATTTTGAGACCATGGCAGAGATATAGCAGGGTGCAATATTGACGAGGGCTTTATATGTTAGGATCATGATTTTGAATTTTATTCTAGAGGCTATAGGAAGCCAGTGGAGTGCCTGACAGAGAGGTGCTGCGGACACTGTGCGATGATTGTGGTATATGAGTCTAGCAGATGTGTTCAATATGGATTGGAGTGGAGACAGCCGGGTGATGGGAAGGCCAGAAAGCAGAGAGTTGAAGTAGTCAAGGCAAGATATGATGAGAGAGTGAATTAGAATTTTAGTCGTGTCTTGTGTAAGGCAGGGACATATTTTGGAGATATTTTTTAGGTGAAAATGAAAGCGAGGACAGGGTCCAAAAGAATTCCAAGACAGTGGGCCTGGGATGTCGGAGTGATGAAGGAGTTGTCAACAGAGATATGTGAGGAGTGGAAGCTGAGGAAGAGGGTGGGAAGGAGCTCAGGCTTAAACATGTTAAGTTCGAGTTGATGGCCAGACATCCAGGAGGATATGCTAGAGAGGCAGTTGGCAACTTGAGCTAGAAGAGATAGGGATAGTTCAGGTGCCGAGAGGTAGATTTGGGTGTCATCCGCATGTAGATGATATTGAAATCCAAAAGGTTTTATTAGGGCACCAAGGAAGGGTGTATTGATCCCATTTTGCCTCTCTTAGTCTGTCATAATTATTCTGTTTAAATGTCTTATATCACAGCCAAGAATTCTGGGCAGTGGCATGTAAATGAAAATTGCCAATTATAACATAATGTGTTCATTTCCACCCAGGTTGTCAGAACGTAGCTCAGGAAGTTAGAGATCGTATTGAGGAGTTCAAGCCCTTCATTCCGCTAATCCAAGGCTTGCGCAATCCAGGTATGAGGAACCGTCACTGGGAGATTCTGTCTGAACAAATACAGATCAATATCAAGCCCAAGGCGAACCTCACCTTCTCACGCTGCTTAGAGATGAATCTGCAAGATCACATTGAGAGCATTGCCAAGGTGGCAGAGATTGCTGGCAAAGAATTCTCTATTGAGCAGGTACTGAGATTTTGTGGTCTTTAGAAGGTAGATATAAATGGTCAGCTATACATAAATGTTGACCAAAATGTTCTATCATGAGTTTAAAAAAGGCATGTATTAAACACTTTAGTTATTTTTTCACATGTAATAACTAATAATCTGCTATTTCAGACCTATCTGACTATCTAATAACAGGTCATGGGCATTAAGTCCCTGCCATTTTTCTACATTGAGAGATTTTATGACTGCCCAAATCTCACTTGTTTGGAAACTTTGTGCAGATATTAAACAAATCGCTCCTCTGGCACTTCCTTATCTTCCCATTTCTATGCTGATATTTTAAATTGTTGTTAAAACTATTAGTGGTAAAAATGTGTTTATGTTTAAATAAGCTACTTACTGAGGGTCTCCTTCACACACAGGCTCTGGACAAAATGGAGAATGAGTGGGAGTCAGTGCTGTTTAACGTGCTTCCTTATAAAGAGACAGGAACCTTTATCCTGAAGAGTCCAGAGGAGGCATCTCAGCTGCTGGATGATCACATTGTGATGACTCAGAGTATGTCTTTCTCCCCATTCAAAAAGCCGTTTGAGGAGCGAATCAGCACTTGGGAGGGCAAACTGCGAATGACACAGGTATGTTCATTGGTACAGTGCCATCTATTTACATAACGGCATCAGAACAATTGTATTAGAAGAGTGCACCTGAGAACGTACAATCGTAATGCGGAACGACTTGGAGACATATCAGGTCAAACTGGTAAATCCTTATGGAAGGATAAATAGTGCTCTTAAGTACATTAATTTGGGGCTGAAATTGGCTAGCGTAGATTAGTATTTTAGATATAGGCACCTCAGCTGGGTAATGTAGATAATGGGTCTGGTGCCATCTGCATTTTTGTGTATCTTGGCATTTAAGGGGTCCAGAATAAGGCAGGCTATTCAGAGGAGCAGAGAAGTTTAAAAAAAGAGCAGAATTCTATAACTTTAATATTTTAATATTTTTGGTTGTGGAGAGTAAAAAAATACATTTCCACTTCAATAAGTATGCACCGGTAGCGTGTTTTCATTAAAATCATGCTGGTGGGGTCTAACACTGTATTCACTAAGCTCCAGGCTCTATGGAACCTTACTAGCTGAGCCATGTGTAACAATTATAGGCAATATTGTGACTTGAAATAGATTGTATTTTATAATTCACAACTCCATGTATTGACAAGTAAGATTATAATTCCATACCTCCATAATAATTAACTGGCTCTGCTTCTAACAATACTTTTATAATAAGTAGTATATGGTTAATTATAAATCACATAACTCACATTATTATTATTATTATTGTTTATTTGTAACGTGCCAACATATTCTGTAGCGCTATACTTGCTTTGTGAACAAGGCAAAGCAATATTGACACATTGCAAAAAATGGAGGGCCCTGTCTTTGGGCCTCGTTCTATTACCGGCCGTAAAACGGCCGCAAGGCTGCGATTCCTTGCGGGGCTCCTGTTACCTTGCAATTCTATTATACGGCCCCGCAAGGATCTCCTCTTACAGCCGGCCGTATATCTTGCAACCGGCCGTAAGCTCAGAAATCTAAAAAGTCAAAAATAAATTCAAGATGGCACTGTAAAGCTCTGTAAATGCTAGGGATCATATTGGGGGATATGAGGATTAAAAGTAACCCACTCTCAAGCTTGCACATCAGCCCAAACCCGAGTTTAAATTAACTGTTTATTTGCCGGCTGCGGCGTGGGCGGGTCTGAGGTGCTCCAAGCCCTCTGGACTTTTTACATGGATATTTGACATATATTAAAAAATATATATTTTACGGATTTGAGTATAGGGGAATTTTGTGCTATTTTTGCTAACACCGAAAATCACTTTATAGTCTTCTCAAAGTGCAGGATGGCTTTATTTGGGCTATATTTCGTGCTTAATTGGTGCTAGCGGGACCTCTTTCCTGCAAGTAAGCTGCGGCTCGCTTTTAGCCTTGCAGAGAGGGTTCCCGGAGCAATTGAATTGCAAATAGGATTTTCTTACGGCCGATTTTCTTGCGGCCGTTTTATATCAAAGGATTTCCTCCGGCGCGAGCGGCCGCAAGAGATAGCAAGGCACCGGCCGCAAGCCTGCCGGAATCCCCGGCCGGAGGGGAATAGAATAGCCGAATAGCTTGCGGCCGGTCCTTGCGGCCCCGCAACGGCTGCGGCCGATAATAGAATGGGGCCCTTTGAGCTTAGAATCCAGTGTCCAAAGTGCTTTCCCCAAAGCGCCGCGCAAGACTGAAAACTTGCAGATTTACATTATGGTTATAATACTAATTATTAATACAGACATTATCTATCTGTTGTTACTGTCTATGTAAATCTCCTGTGAGGAACATTAAAGTAGCTTGTCTATTATTGTTTTTTTTAGGTTTAATGAATATTCATGAATTTTGCTAGATTCGTAATCACCTCAACTTGCACCCAGCTATGATACTATATTATAATTATAATTTGTGTTTGTTCATTAAACAGAATAGCTGTAGATTTTAGCACTGGAGGAGACAAATATGGAAATATTTACACTGACAGATATAAGTAATGCACAAGATAACAGGGAGAGGAAAGCCAGTGAAGTGTTAGGAAGAGACTGATGTGGCTTTGATGCTACTACACATGTTCTTCTTATTGATAGGATGTACTGGATGAGTGGCTAACATGTCAGCGCTCCTGGTTGTATCTGGAACCCATATTTAGTTCAGAGGATATTAACAGACAACTACCTGTAGAGAGCAAACGTTACCAGACCATGGAGAGGACCTGGAGGAAGATCATGAAGAATGCCGATGAAAATAAGCAGGTTAGTTTGGCCCGAGTATGTATGTTGTGTGGAGTTCCTAAATATGGGAGTGGTTGAGAGTTTATATAATTTGATGTATGTGCTTAAATCCTGAGATTAAGGACAGTGATCTGCCACATTGCGTGTTTGTTTGCTGTGGTAATAATAGGATTATAGAGAAGCAGAGTAGATATCTGATTTATCTTCGAAATCCTACACAATTTAATATTTTTATATCAAATTATATGTGTAGGGTTCCTCCAAGACATCCATTAGAAGCAGATTAAAGTATGCAATGAGTTGTCAAATTAAAGAATAAGCAAAAGAAAGGGTTACTTCTTTGATTATAGATCGGTGATGTTTATTACCTTGTTATGATGTTGCTTTAGATCAAAAACATGGTTCTAAATCACTAAACATCCAAGACCAATCAACGACTCACAATGTCAAATACAAATACTTGCTCACACTATCAAATGCTGCCACCCATCTAATTCTATGTCAAACATGACCTATATAGAGCCCCAAGGGCCGGTGAAGGTGGAAGATAGGGCGGGCAGGGTGGTGGAGCAGCACGTTAGAGGCCTCTCCTCGGATGTGGTGAATTACTAGGACACAGTTTGTTGCAGCTGTAGTTTTTTTATTAAAGTAGACGTATCCCAGTCTGGCCAACTTCCAGTTGATGCCAAAGAGCTGCCTCTCAATTGTCTAAGCCATCTCTTATTACTGCAATCTATTTAATTTTAGTTTGGTTTCCAAATGCCACCAATCTGTTGCACCTTATGCAGTATGCCTCTCTGAAAGGCCTCCAACTTCTCAAATTACCTGCCCATTTCCTGGTTGGCTGCTCTATTTGGGAGCAATGTTTATCAGGTGTGGGAGAATGTGGCTGTGGGGTGAGTGTCTACTGGTGGTGGTGTTTGGAGTTCGGCTGCGGCTGGTGTTGGGGATGGTGGTTGATTATAGTGTTTGGTGTTATGTTTTTTATCTTTACTCCAATACTGTGGGATGCGAGGGGTGTGTGGTAATGGGATGGGGTATGAGTGGTGTGCATGTGGCATAGAGTTTAGCAGGGCATATATGTGATGAGTATGTAGGATGGGTATCATGAATGGCCTATATAATGTGTGTATATATTTTATGTATAAAATTAACAGTGGAAATTATGTGTAAAATATTGTGTACAAAGAACCACTATTCTACTAAAATCTTCCTGGGTCTTATGTGTTAGTTTATGCGGCAAAGACACAGTAGTGTGATGGGACACTACTGTGCTTATGGCCTCTGACTCACTAATTCATTCTTGTAGGCATTTATAAAGATAGACACATTGCGAGCACACAGAAGATCAAACCTTAATGTACAACATACCCAATCTACATAAATATATGTTTTACTCATATATTCTTACTGGGGCCATGTAATAGCTATAATGACTTGCCTGCAAAAAAATAACTACTAAGCTACAGCTGGCTAGCGGGAATTTCTGCAGGACTCATGTAATCCAGGCCTAAGTATATAAATGTATGCTGTGATCGTGAGTTTCTTAATTGAGAAATTGTAGCTTACCGGTGCCTATAATGTAGCCCGTAAACTAATTTGCTATTCAATAGGTGTCTTTTTGCTATCGTAAACGGGTTACGGGGTGAAAATCTAAGCTTTTGATCTTTTACGTCAGCAAGAGTTCCGATTGATAAACTCGCAAATCGCTATTTAATTGATACAATTCCGCAAGCCGGCAAATGTTTTCACACCCATAAATGGCAAATGTAGAAGAAAATCCTATGGGTACCAGATAGGACCCACAAAAGGGGTAAAGACATGTCTGTAGCACTGTAAATGCAAATAAAAAATCAATACTACACTGTAAGTGACGGGGAAAGCTATGAAAGACATTAGAATTAATTGCACAACAGTCTCAAGCTCGCAAATCTGCAGTAGGTAATATTTTTTTTAGGTTTAATTTTAGGGTTATATTGATCTTGGGAATCAGTGAGTCAATACATATCAGACCACCCACATGGACTAGAACAGTATTGGCATTCATTTTTATTATTTTGTATTTTGCGGGTTTGCGAGTCTGATCATATATCGGACCTCTAAACGCTAATTGATTGACATGTAACCTCCATCTTATACTTACATAATGATGATGGTATCAATTTCTATTGGCTGTTTCTGACTCGGGAGTTACACCCTTGCTTAATTGATCTGGCTCACACTCTGAAATGCTACATACAAGTGCATGGTTTACATTTTCGGATTTTGGGCCGCAACTTGCGGGCTTGTTTAACTGAATCGCTTTGTAATTGTAGCAAAGTTCAAGCCCGCAGACATACGGCATGCAATTGAATGAGGCCCTAAGTTTTAATATGAGTATATGTTCTGAATGAGCTTGCGTGTGCATTGTAAACTCCTACATTTCCTACAGTAACACTGGGTTTGTGTGTGTAGATCATTTCATTGTGTCCTGACCCCCGCCTCCTGGAGAATGTGCGGGAATGCAACAAGCTGCTTGAGTTGGTGCAGAAAGGACTTAGTGAATACCTGGAGACGAAAAGAGGAGCTTTCCCGAGGTATGTGTCACATGCAACAATGTACATGATATCAACCTACGATCTATTTTTTCACATGGTCAGTGTAACATAGTATAGGAACTCATTAAGCTTGTGCACAATGTCTTCCAGGTTTTACTTTCTTTCTGATGATGAGCTCCTGGAGATCTTATCTCAGACTAAGGATCCCACAGCAGTGCAGCCTCATCTGCGTAAATGCTTTGAGAATATTGCAAAGGTGAGTACTCTCGATTGTTAGCTAATCTTATAATATTTTCACTGAATTTAGTGATTTTACTGAACCATCAAAAGTAGAGAAAAACAAAAAAAAGTAAGTGAAACATATATACAAGAACACACAACATTTGTAGTATACACTAGAAGTTGTTCAATAAGTGGGTGTCCAACACATTTTAGCTGCAATGTAGCTGTTACATCAGCTGAGATGTAAAGCTCTATGTGAAAAGAAGATGCACTTGAAATAAGAAATAGTATTTTTTTTCATTATTTTTTTTTCTATATTTGTATACAAGAGATTCTACTTGCTCATTCTGTATCCTCTTCTTTTTTTCCCCACAGCTGCTTTTCCAGCCAGATCTACAGATCACTCATATGTATTCAGGAGAAGGAGAAGAAGTCAAACTGTCTTCAGCCATTTATCCAACGGGTAATGTAGAAGATTGGTTACTGGAAGTGGAAAAGGTTATGAAAGCCAGTGTGCGTGACCACATAGAGCGTTCTATCAAGATGTATCCCCAGGTGAGCCTACACTGCCTGCTGTTCTCTTAGTCAAAGTCCCAGTCCTAGAGCAGAGCTAAGAAGTTGTTTCTTTTTCTAGACACCTCGCACAGAGTGGGTAATGAACTGGCCAGGTCAAGTTACTATTGCTGGTTGCCAGGTATTCTGGACCAAGGAGGTATCTGAGGCTCTGGAGGCTGGAGATCTATCCACAAGGCTCTACCCAAAGCTTGAAGCTCAGGTCAGTGCTGGCTTTTGTTCAAGGCAGATTTGCCATTCATCTTCTGTGAAATTAATTATATTGAGGAGGGTTAATGAGAAAGGAGATTAAAAGGCTATAACAGAGATAAATGTGAAAGAGAAGAGAGAAAAAAAGGAAGTAGATGGATGAGTACGAACAAAGTGACAAAAAGGGAAAATAGAACCAGAGTAGCAACATGAGAAGAGACAGGGCCAAATGGGAAGAAACGTAATATGGGAAAACATATAAGAAATAGGGGGAAACTGCTAGAAGAAATAGTACAAAATAGAAGGGATGGACATTTTGGGAAAGAGAAGAGGGAGGGTCAAGAGAAAGAGAGGCAAATGGAACCACAAAGTGAACTGGAAAGGGATGAAGGAGAGATTGAGTAGGAGAACTCTCTTGGCTTCTGGCTACCTGAGGTCCAGACATTATTGGCCTTTGGAAATCCAGCACAGTTTAAGCTTAGATTATTATAATGGTCGATATTAAACTCATTCCCATATAATGCTTTACAGTATTAACTTGTATTTTCACTTATTATTATGGTAGCTTCTGTACTGTTTTTTTAATTAATGTCTCTTAGCATACTGATATCTGCAGTGATTATTATGGTGACTTATTCTTATAATGACTCCTATATGCAGCTAAGTGACCTTGTAGCTCTTATACGTGGCAAGCTGACTCGCATGCAGCGATCGGTGGTCTCTGCTTTGATTGTGATTGAAGTCCATGCCAAGGATGTCGCCGCACGACTCTTGGAGGAGAACGTGAGCAGTGTCAATGACTTTGAATGGATTTCTCAGCTCAGGTAAAATCCCAGTGTTTTTTTTTTTATGTAATGTACATATAGATAACATCCTAGATCGAGTGACCATTTGCCAGGGACTTAAATTACAAATAAATTTGTATTTTTTTCATATTTTGGCTAATCAGTGTAGTTTGTTTGTGTTAGAGGTGCTGTGATTTTTAAGCAAATCATTAAAGAGAAGCCTAAAACATGTTGTTTGTGGGACTTTAATTAATCTGCATCTGTATCTTGAAGAAACTGGGTTTGGATTAAAATTATTTCTGCTTACTCATATGTGTGTTGCCATCCTTCAAATTGTGACTGGTCGCATTGCATTCTGGAACCTAAGGCTAAGGCAACTTTCAAAGTGGCAACGCTTAACACTACCAGTATCTCATGCTGCAAAGACAGTTTATACTGACATAACTGTGTGCATTAATTTTATACTTATATTTATTGTTAAAGATTTTATCCTAATCAGCATTGTGTCTGTATTATTATTAATAAATACATAGAAATTGTATAATGTAAAAAGTTTAAATTATAGGAATTGATAATTCATAACAATATAAGGAAAAATAGCAAGAGGTTATTTTGAATATCAGCAATAATAATAACCTATTCTTATAATTCCTTCTTTTTTGGTCATAATCATTTCATTATGTATTTTAATGAAACATTGCAGCTATAGATAGAATGTACAAAGGAATCATTACATTGCAGCTCAGTCCCGCCTGTTTAACCAGTCAGTTTTAAACTCACATCTCTGCCTTCGTGGTTATGGCCTTAGCTTTACAGAGGTGCTAGGTCACAGATGTGAAGCATGGCAGCACACATTGGAGTAAACACAAAGATACACTTTGTCGCAGTTCCAGAAGCAGACAAGCCGTTAGTTTGTTGGCTTTTCAAAACTTGAGGGCAAACTTTGTATGGATAATTACACTACAAAAGATAAAATTAACTAAATAAACCTAGTTACAATATTTATGTAAAGTCAAAATAAATGCCCAAAGAGCCATTTTTAAGCAAATTTGATTGCTGCATAATTTTAAAGCATAAATATAGTCAATGTTTTACTATATATCATTTTTTTACAGGATTATAGAAAGTAAAAAGAAATACAACCTTTAATATTTAAGATATCCTCCCTCTTATAAATGGAGATTCACAGAAACAGAGTGGTAGCTTACACATATATAAGGCAATACATTAAAGACCTTGGCCCCCATTTAATTGTCCAAATCACAATTACATAAGTCCTTAATGGAGCCCGTAAATGTTACTGATATTTAATTGACTCAATTTTGCTACTCACAATCGATTTGCAACTTACAGGCTCAAAAGCACTGTGGTTGTCAGAAACGTACCTTCCTTCGTCCTATCTCCTCATTTGATGTTTCAAGCTCGAAAATGTTACCAGTGCTTAAGACGCAAAATCCATAATTAATTACAACAATTCAACAAGCCCACAATTGCCTTCAAACCCGTAAATTGCAAATGTATCACAAAAAATGACTAGATATTACTAGAGTACTAGACACTTGTTCATTCCACTGCAAAAGCCAATAAACACATTACCGTACTTTAAAATACCGGGAAAGCAATTAAAGGCATTATAATTAATTGCACAACAATCTCAAGTTCGCAAACCTGCAATACATTTTTTTTTTTTCCATCTTTTATTGATCCCGGGATTCAATGGGTTAATACATATCATGGAAACCCGCATGGACTAGGACAGTTAATTTATTGATTGTAGTTTAAACTCCATGTTTTACTGACGTCGTGATGACTCATTTACTATTGGCTCTATCTAAATTGTAACCTCAGGCTTGGTTAATTGAGCATGATCATGCCCTGAAATGCTACGTACGGGTTCATTGTGAGCCTGTGATTGCGGGCTTGAGTCAATTAAATACATCTAGAAATGTAACACATTTCTAACCCACAGACATATGGGCCGTGTGAAGGTAATTACGGGCTTGGAATTAAATAGTGGCCCTTGTGTGGTTTCTAAAAACATTTTGTACATTTTCAGTTCTCTGGAATAGTATTTTTTTAAAGGAGGTCTACAGTTGATTATAAAGGGAAGTAGGTTTTATCATATTATTTTCCTCACATATCCTAATTACATGTACTTTAAATATAAAGGTTTGACAAGTACCTGGTTTTTCTTTGTCTTCATGTCCTGTCAGATCTTCATCAACCTCTATAATTATATTTTACTTTATACAACAAGACCAAAAGAAAATGCAAATGGATCAGGATTTGACGTTATAAAATAATTATTACCGTAGCTGTAAGTGACAAATTAAAGTAATAGGTATATGTGTGTATGTTTTATTTAATTGTAAATGGGTTATGTTCCAGGTAGTGAGACAGCATCATGAAGATAGATATTATATCAGTACTGTGTATTTTAATTAATTGGTTTATAACAAGAACTGGTTACATTTGCAGGTATTATTGGGCCCGAGATCATCTGTACGTGAGAGCTGTAAATGCTGAGTTTCTTTATGGTTACGAATACCTTGGGAACACGGGGCGCTTGGTTATAACACCCCTAACCGACAGGTATGTATTTTGGGTGTAGTCTTTGGACATTGTATCTCCATAGAATATATTAATCCCATCTCTCTTGGTGCAGATGTTATCTGACATTGACCGGTGCACTACATCTGAAATTTGGAGGTGCCCCAGCTGGACCAGCCGGGACTGGAAAGACAGAAACCACCAAGGATCTGGGCAAAGCTCTGGCTATTCAAACTGTGGTGTTTAACTGCTCGGATCAGCTGGATTTCATGGCCATGGGAAAATTCCTTAAAGGTTTAGCCAGGTGAGAGATGAATCAGAGTCGATCTAACCATGTCTACCAGCTCTACACAAAGAGACTCAGCTCACCTATTTGTGTTTGTCCTTGTACAGTTCAGGAGCCTGGGCTTGCTTTGATGAATTTAATCGTATTGACATTGAGGTGCTGTCTGTGGTGGCTCAGCAAATCACTACAATACAGAAAGCACAGCAGCAGAGAGTGAGTACCTTATAAATAGGATAGTCTGGCTGTGTTTGGACATTTTTTATATATATTTTTTACTTCTTTTATTTTTTTCTTTATTTTAAGTTTCTTTTCTCTCTTTCTTTCTTTCATTGCATTAATCGATCTTGTTACTGATTTGATATTCTCTCTCTTGCTTTCTCTCCAGGTGGATCGTTTCATGTTTGAAGGAGTAGAAATTCCTCTGATTTCTACATGTGCTGTGTTTATTACGATGAACCCTGGTTATGCTGGTCGTACAGAATTGCCTGATAACCTAAAGGTTAGAAACCTCTGATTCATCAGACTAGGAGGATTGAGTTTATGTATTCATAAAAAGTATTTTATAGTGACAAACTTCATATGCCTTTAGTTCTAGGAATTTATCCAGCTGTATGTTTCTTGTCTTCTCTCAGGCTCTTTTCCGTCCAGTGGCAATGATGGTGCCAGATTATGCTATGATTGCTGAGATTTCTCTATATTCTTTTGGCTTTAACAACGCCAAAATCCTGGCAAAGAAAATTACCACGACTTTCAAACTGTCATCTGAACAACTCAGCTCTCAGGTATCTTTCTCCCTCACTTCTCCATCTCCTACATATTGTACTCCTTTCACTTCTTCATCTCTCATTCCCTCTATAACTAACTCCTCCACCTGTCCTACCTTGACCATGCCACTCCTTCTACTTGTTTGTTTACAATTCACTGCCCATTTCTTACTAGTAGCCTATCTACAAATAACTCCTTCACTCTTTTTTTCATTCTACTTATCATTTGCAATTTAACTCAAATCTCAATCGCTTGTTCACTAATCCATGACCTTCATCCTGTCCCATCAATTTCCTTAACCCCACTCACTGACTTATCACTCCAATTCATTTCACCCCAATATCTCATGTAAATCACTGAACTAACAACTTCTCAATGGCTTTTTCTTATATGCATTATCAACTTCTACTAATTTGTTTCAGCACCCGCTCTATTCAATTCTGTTTTTCTCACCATATTTTCTGTTAGATTCCTTTTCATAATTTATGTAACTTTCTCTCAAAAATCCCAACAATCCCTCACCTACCCACCTTGCGTGACCATTTTCTTTTCTAGACATCTCTGTGACCACATTCCTCTGTGGCCTCTTGCTCACTCTTTGCTCTTACAATACATATTATTTTTCCAGGATCACTATGACTTTGGGATGAGAGCAGTCAAAACCGTGATTTCTGCTGCTGGGAACTTGAAGAGAGAAAATCCAACTATGAATGAGGTTTGACTTTCTTTAGAAGAGCACCACATCTTGAGATATTTATATTAATGAACAAGGAACAAGCACAAGTCACTAGTCATGCTAGCTGTACTTTTTTACCTTTAAACCGAGCTTTTTTTAATGGGTAACATATTTCAAAATCCAAATTATATTAGAATTAAGTTACTTTAATCTTAGCCTGTGTTGTGTGAACTTTCTACCTGTATATAGTAATATTTCTTAAAATAAAGCAAAGCCCACACTTCATCTGAAGAAAAAAAAAACTTGAGAAAGTACTATAAAAAAGGCACGTGGAAGAACACTGCATCTTAAGATCATAGGACAAAGTAATTGAACTCTAATGTAATCTGCTTTTATGCATTTTGACATTTTTTCAGCAATTGTCTTCTTTTAACTTTTCAAAATAATCTAAAAATGTATGTCTGTTAAAGGAGATGGATGCCAGTGGGTCTTGTGTTTGGTTTGATATCTTGTGTGTGACTGCATAGGATTATTCTATTGTTTTATTTGGGCCTGTGCAGGAGCTGATTTGTCTCAGAGCTATTCGGGATGTCAATGTGCCCAAGTTCCTACAAGATGACTTGAAACTTTTCAGTGGCATCGTGTCGGACCTTTTCCCAAAGATTGGCGAGGAACATATTGACTACGGCATCCTGGAGGAAGCAATTCGTAAAACATGTACTCAAAAAGATCTAAAGGATGTAGATGGTAAGGAAATATCTTGTAGGACTTTAAGAGGCTATTCCCTCTTTCCACCATGTACTGGCTTGTGGACCATCAACTTTGTTTAGATGTTTTGCTCAGATGAAGAGAACGTTGGTTATTGGTCGGTTGGTTACTACTGATCCAAAATAAAAGTTAAAGTGCAGATTTTCCGATGCATATTTCCTCTGCACTTTTAAGAAGTACACTTAGACACCTCTTCTCTTCTGTTACTAGGCTTTGTGACAAAGTGTATCCAGCTGTATGAAACCACAGTGGTGCGACACGGCCTGATGCTTGTAGGACCTACAGGTTCTGGCAAATCACAGGTGAGACATTATGGAAAGTACATTAGGACGTGCCTGTGTTTATTTTACAAGTAAGGATCTGTTGAAAATAATATAAAATAGCTTTAAAGGTACACTGTGGTCATAATTTAAACAAATATTATTCTGAAGTTCCACTTGAAAATGCGTAAACTATTTTTAGAATAGAAAATAATATAATACAGTCTTTAATTTGATATAGTAGTATATGCAAGTATACTACTGTGGGAACGACTGTTGAGCTTTCTGGTAATTAACTTTCTTAAGTGAGAGGAGACTTTGATTGCCCAGGAAGTACCATCTACACAATGGGAATGTGGCGGAGATTTCAGTAGCTGTAATGGAAAGCTCGTTAGTTTAAAAAATTCACACCCTATTGAAAAAGTTATTCAAAAAATTGACCACATTGGTCCTTTAAATATGGGGAGTTGGTCTGGTTTATTGTGCTCCATGTTTGGCAAGATAGGAAGCTGTAAATTTAGAAGTTATATACCTATTGCATGAATGTTTAAACTGATATTCATTCATATAAAGCAACTTATGTTTAAGTTGAACTTCAGTTTAAAAATCTCCTCTTTTAGGCCCATATTTCTAAATGCAAGTATAGATAAGCTTATATTCATATCAATAAGCCAATAGCGGGAAATGAAAAATACGTACGGTATATTTAACTAAAAAAAAATGACTAAAATGTTTTGCTACGAATAGTAGTGCATTTAGTAAGTTAGAGACCTAGGGCCTCATTCAGTTGCAAGGCCGCAACTCACAGTATACAGGCCGTATGTCTGCGGGCTTCCTGCGGGCTAGAATTACTGATTGATTCAATTGAACAAGCCCGCAAGTTATGGGCAAAAAGCTGAAACCGTAAACCATGCAATCATATGTAGCATTTCAGAGTGTGAACATGATCAGTTAAGCAAGGCCGTAACTACACATTTAGAAACAGCCAATAGAAAATGAGACCGTCATCACTACGACAGTATAAGATGGAGGTTACATGTCAATCAATTAGCGTTTAGAGGTCGATATGCGATTGGATTCCCAAGCCCGTAAAATACAAAATAATAAAAATAATTGCAAATACTGATCTAGTCCATATGGGTGGCCTAATATGTATTCACTCATTGATTCCCGAGATCGATATAACCCCGAAATGAAATTGCAAGTAAATGTAATTTTGGCTGTGGGAGCTTTTTGCAGCAATGTTACACGTTTATTCAATTCTCACCAGTCGTAATAATACTGAGCACGCCCACAACTCGTAAACCCAAGCTTTGAAGTAAAGTTATAAGACTCAGGATTATGAGTAAGGCTGTGCTCAGTAACATTACTGAGCACAAACACACTCACACTAATGAGAATCCCTGAGATTCCCTCCATCTAAGCATTCAGATCCCCATTCCCCACTCAAACCCTCACCCCATCTACATAACCATGGGGGTCCATTGACACCCCCATGGCATCTAAAATGTTAACTCCCATCACAGGGCTTACTACCCTATTCTGCGGGGGTCCTACAAGGACTCCAGCAACATCTAACAATTAACCCCTGCCGCAAGGGTCCATCATTACAGACCACCATGATACTCAAAATAATAACCCCTTGTATACCATGGGGTTCTATACAGTCCCCCATGGTATCTCCATTAACCCCTACCTACCATGGGGGTCTATCTAGACCCCTCTGATAAACTAAATTAAGCTCTACCTTCCATGGGGGTCTATACAAACCCTCATGGTACCTAAATTAACCCCCTATCTACCATGGAGATCTAGTCCCCCATAGTAAACAAAAATTAACACACTAAGTGCCATGGGGGACCATCACAGGGGTTACAACCTGATTCTGCAGGGGACCTATACAAACCCTCATGGTACCTAAATGAACCCCCTATTTACCATGGGTGTCTAGATCCCCATAGTAAACTGAAATGAACACATGAAGTGCCATGGGGGTCCACAAGGATCCCCAGGGCCCTTAAGTAAAAACATCATACTAATCTACGCTACATACAATAAAAGAGCTAGAATTACCACAAATAGCAAAATATAAAAAATAAAAAAAATGTACGAATAAAATTAAGAAAATGACAATAAAATAAAAAAATATTACAATAAAATAAAAAACAATTTAAACCTATCAATTTAAAAAAATGAATAATACTAGATAGACCCTTAATGTAGGTGGGGTTAAATGAGGATACCATGGAGGTCCCCAATGGTATCCAAGGGATTCATTTATTAGGTGCATGGGGGGGCCCTTATATGTCTCCCGCTCCAGTGGGGTTAATATTTAAATACATTAGAGGTCCTATAAGGACCTCCTCGGCAGGGGTTAATTAATTGGGGGATCAATTGGTAGATGCCGCCAGGGTCCTTGTAGGACCCCCTCAGTATCAGTGCAAGTCTAGGTGCCACAAGGGTCCGGTAGGGCCCCCAATGGTGGGGGTTAACTTTTAGGGACAACTGGCTTTCTTTAAGGACCTCTGTTGCATGGGGGTAACATTTTAGATGCCATGGGGGTCTCAGTGGACCCCATGGTTACGTCGAGGGCTACGATCGGGGTATGTGGAGAGGTTTTGAGTGGGGCAAAGCAGTTGCAAAGACATGCTTATGCCTTTGTGAGTGCTCCGAAGAGCTCTCAATGTTACTAGGGAAAATCATGGATTTGCAAGTGCCAAGTAATTTTGAGTAATTTGGAACTGAATAACATTTTGGAGTTCAAGCAACTTGTAAAATTCCTGTTGTGGGAAAATCAATGGGAAATCTTGCTATATTTTGCGTCTCTGGCTTGCCATAGTCCTGAAGGGGGCCAGTTTTTTTGAGGTTATACTGTGAAAGGGGACTAGAAAAGCTAGGGAAACTTACTAGGCACTTTTTGCCTGTGTAACTTTGCTATAGGGAGAACTGAATGAGGCTCTTAGTCTTTATGTGTAGTATTTTATAGTGTGTTATTTGGCGTATTGGTATAACGGTTGTATGTTTTCTATTCTGTATTCTGTTATGTCTTAGTAATTATTTGTATTATATTTGCCTTGTTCTATTTTTCTATGTATCTTTCTCTCTATATTTATTTTGTTTTATCAGTGCTATAAGGTTTTGGCTGCTGCAATAACATCACTGAAGGGGCTCCCATCAGTCAGTGGAGGGACATATGAGAATGTTTACTACTATGTCCTAAATCCAAAGTCTATTACTATGGGTCAGTTGTATGGAGAATTTGACCTCTTGACTCATGAATGGTAAGGAAATCCGACCTCTCTATGTACTGAAACCATGAGATTTATATCTTTCAATGTCTGTACACAAGATGCTTTTTTGGCTTTATAGGACAGATGGGATCCTCTCCTCACTTATCAGAGGTGGAGCCTCGTCCACAGACCCTGACAAGAAGTGGTATATGTTTGATGGACCAGTCGATGCTGTTTGGATTGAGAATATGAACACTGTGCTGGACGATAACAAGAAATTGTGTCTGAGTTCTGGGGAAATCATTAAACTTACAGAGGTGCAACTGGCTTCCATTTTTGTTGTTAAATACGCTCTAAATATGTCCCGTCAACATGTCCTTATGAGACCTATCCCACCGGAAGCATGTCATGCCTCCTTCCCCTTTGTTGTTAATTAGTGAATAGTGATTAGTGAACTTTCTTTTTAATTTATGCACACGCACAAAACTATATTTCACACCAGTTTGCATTTTTGGAGTAATCGCTAATCATATTAATTCCACCTCGGGAATTTTCATTCTATTCCTGTCCTCTTCATATTTAACACTCCTAAATCACTTGAATACTTCTCCTAAGATATGCACCTTAAGTTTTGTCATTCCCAAAATCAGTAATCCCACTTCTTTGGCTCTTAAAGTCTCCTTTTTATATCTGACTGTGGCACCCAAAATCCTGCCATGTCTTATAATCTGTAATATCTTTTGTTTTCCTTGCCAGGCAATGACAATGATGTTTGAGGTGCAGGACTTGGCAGTGGCTTCACCAGCTACTGTTTCCCGGTGTGGGATGGTGTACCTGGAACCAAGTATCCTGGGACTGATACCGTTCACTGAGTGCTGGCTACGCTGTATCCCACCTTTCATGTCACCATTCAAAGAAATGTTGGAGTCTCTTTTTTCACGGTACTTGCAGGTGAGTGTGCTTTATTTGTCTTCAAACCCAGGCGCTTCAATTAAGGTAATTAGCTCTATATCAAATATCTAATGCATATCACCAGACTACTTCTGTGCAATCAGAGCAGTGCATATGTGATTATTTCTGCCTCAGTGAGCAGATATATTTTACTGAGTAGAGCCTACATAAGCTTTGCAATGCATTATTTACCATTATATTACTTTAAATATTTTTTTTTTTATTTAAAGTGGCAATGTTATTCTTACATGAACCATAGCATCTCAAAATAATTTTAATAAATGTATCTGGTGTCATCAAATGTAGGTCTCAGCTGATAAACCATTTTATAACAAAGTTCAAAATTTCACTTTGATGGTTGTATGACCCCTGAGTAGTTTGTCATGCATTTTTTTATTTTTTTCCTATGCATGTCTTATTGTGACAATTACCACTTTCACCATTTTCCAAATTCCCTCAGTAGCAGTGCATGACCACTATATGTGTAAATATGACCCTTCAAATTGACTACCTCTAAAACACTTTTCTAAATAGTAATAGAAAATATTTATATCTTTTTAGGAACCATACAATTTATGTGTATCACTTTAAGATTAGTCTCAAAATGGTCTAATTTCTTCAACTATGGCTAGTAAATGTAAGGCTTCTAAACCACTCCTTGTCTTCTATAGTTATTTTAAGATAGTGTTCCCACTGCCCTTTAAAGGGCCAGTTTATTCAGTACAATTTTGATCATACCGCAGTAAAGATCTCCTAAAAGCATGTTGAAATACTTTTTAAATTTTTTGTAAATATGTTACATTTTTACTCACATAGCCACACACTTTAATTTTAATGATCTATCTGTCAACATGTTTTTGCGTTCTTACTGCCTGATTCAGAGATCAGAGGGGAGTGGTGATCCTCTGCCTTCTTCAACCAATCAGGTTCCAGGGTTGTGTATCCATTGAAGTCTATGAGAGATCACACTCTGAGAGCTGTTCAATGGAAAAAGCTCTTTATTTCTTTTAGCTGTGGTTTATAATGTTTTCCAAAACATAGAAGTAATATGCAGATCCTTATACACAGAAAACCCTCTATCCAGACCATGCACACAGTTATACAAGCCATATGCGGTAATATGCATATCCTTATACACAGAGACCCCTCTACCTAGACCATGCAAACAGCTATAAAAATCACAAGCAGTAATGTGAAGACCCTTCTACACAGAGACCCCTCTATCCAGACCATGCACACAGCTATACAAGTCACAAGCAGTAATATGCAAATCCTTATATACATTGCTCAAGGCAAGCTGTAGAACTATAACTCCCAGGAGCCCACATGCAAAGAGCTTCCTGTTCCTGCTAAGAGGCATCCAATTTCACTCCCAGCCAATAAGGAAGGGGCAGTTAGATTCCTCAATGCGGGGAAGTATCTCATTGACAGTTCTTCCTCCATAGAACTAAAGCACACTGCGCATTATGACACGCTGCATCACACACCTTTTTGCAAAGGAGTAGGTGGGAGCTGGGTGGGAGGAATGAATTAGATAAGTAAACAAAAAGATTGCAAACATTTTTCCATAATACAAATAAAACTGACAAACAAAACCAATTTTTTTTATTATAAATAAGTTGCTCTGCCAACTGCAGCTCAGCTGTGGTAGCCAGGTAACTGGCTCTTTAAGTTTAGACAAAGTATCTGGTGTATTTCCCTAGATATACTGAAAACGAATACCTCCCTTAGTGTGTTGTTTGGATCAAACAACAACAAAGTGCAGTAAAACTGCACCTCACTGACGAGGCCCATAGAGACCGAAACGCATCTGGGGTTTGCTGTTTCTCTTGTTCAGGGTAGAATTGCCTGGTATTTTGGGGCTGGGTCACTCTTTTGAGTGAGACCAGACTGATATACTACAGAATCTGTCTCCCTGTGAAGGGCACAAGTGAGCTAAAATAGGTTGCCACTGAGTAGGTAACCAGACCTATAGAGCAAACCTACTTCAGGTATTGTCCGTTCTCAGATTGAGATTGTTGTTGTGTATGCAAGTGACCCTTAGGGTTTTTTCTCACCCTAAGGGTGATAGGGGGAACCAGATGTGGACTCCTTGCTCACTGTGCCTTAGGAAGTAAAACTGCATCTCACTGACGAGGCCCATAGAGGGCGAAACGCGTCCGTGGTTTGCTGTTTCTCCTGTTCAGGGTAGAATTGCCTGGTATTTCGGGGCTGGGTCACTCTTTTGAGTGAGGCCAGACTGATATATTACAGGATATTTCTTCCTGTGAAGGGCACAAGTGAGCTAAAAGAGGTTGCTCTCTGAGTAGGTACCAGACCTATAGGACAAACCTACTTCAGGTATTGTCCATTCTCAGATTGAGCATCTCTAATTTTGTTCTTTCGTTTGGATTATATGAACATTTTTTTCTCTAATGTATAAAGGGGTTGACAACCGTGTTTTTGAAAAAGAGCTGATAAAGTGGTTTATCTGTAAAAAGGAGTAATACATTTGTTTCTCAACTCCTCAATTGCTCTTGAAGTGAATCAAATAAAGTAGTGTTGCCATTAATCATAAAGTTGAGTGCCATTTAAACATGCTAGTTGCTGCCCTGGAAACAAGTCCAAAGTCTTGAGCTTGGAAGATTAGTCTAACCATAAACGATTAGTCTAACCATAAACCCTGGACCTGGGCCCAAGGCAAGTGAGAATTGCCAACCCAGGATCAGGACATGTTACACTAGTCTGTGAAGAGTAGAAAAGCTATAGGAGAGAACAAAATAAAATGACATGCATATACTAATTACCATGCATGGTTAAGGCCGAACTTTAAATGAAAACCTAAGTCGCCCTGGGCCTGGTGCAGTTGAACACCAATAACAATATGATAACTTTATGAACTTGATCTGTTGCATTGTAATTTATTGATTCCTACTGAACTGAGATAACCTGGTGGCCTTTTTTCACTTCTGTCTGCCATTCATTTCATACAGTTAGTAGGTTTGCAGCTATTAACCAGTTTTCTTATTTCCTGCAGGATGCCATCAAGTTTGTGCGCCGTTCCGTCAGAGAAATTATTGCTTCAACTGACAGCAACTTGGTTATGAGCCTCCTTAAGCTGTTGGATTGCTTCTTTCAGCCATTTATTCCACAAGAGGTACAGTAGATTCATGAGAATATCACCTAATGCCATTACAGACGAGTACTATATTGTAGCCTATCTAGTTGACTCTACCCATAAAAGGCAAACTATACAGGTTTCTTTTGCATTTTAGAAACCCAAGATATAGGTATCAAGTGTACCCGCAGTGGGGGACTGCAGGAAGTGAACATTTATGGTATGGTAGTAGAAGTGTCAATATTCTGCAGTTCATTATGAGATAATCATTTCCATGTCATTACCCAGAATCCCTAGGTTTAACTCCATATTTTTTTTGTGATTCTATGCAGTTTATAGTTAAAATAATCTGTCTCCATAAAATAAGGTGGCTTATTTTTACAGGAGTTTGAAACTGCCATATATTAGTAAGTTAGAATATTTACTCTTGTCTGTACATGGGGCAGGATTCTAATTGTTCACCGTGTTACATATACTCCCCTACAGTAAGGCAGATAAATGCATCATACATTGGAAATAAGAATACTTATCTTAAAATAAATTAGGAATGTCTGGGCTTTGCACTAGGCCATCCTTAAGGTCAAATAAATGTAATTCCAAAAGGGTAAGGGTACGGATGTGAAGACTAAGCTGATACCTGGAATCAGAGTCCACGCTGAGTAGGTCTCAGAAGAAAAGGGCGTGTCAGGGCTGATTTAGAGCAGAGTACATGCAAGGATGGTTTAGAGCAAGCAGCAGACAGGATATACACATTGGCAGAGGTGGTAGACTAGCAAGAGGTTACAAGACAGGGAGTAAGCAGTGATGTTACACCAAGATTCAATACAGGATCTCATGGAGATTCAACAAGATAGTACTAAACCCATGAACAGAAAGAATATAAGCATAAGGAGATCATAGATGTAAACAGGATACTTCAGGCCGTTTCAATTTTTAAGAATGATTTTGTTAGAAATATTTCTGCATCATGCACAGGCAGTATTTAATTTAAAAAAATAAATACATTTCATTTTGTCACTGTTTTAGGAAAGTGCACATAGATAAGTTTAAAATTATATATAAATGTTACTTTGACATATACTTCACCAAACTTTAGAACCACACAATTTAACACTTATTGGTTGGTGTCACAGACACAGTTGCCTTTTGATCTGCAATATCTAAAATGACAGGAGTCTATCAGATTACATCTCAGGCTGCTGTATATTAGTGCTTACTGGTCTCTTTTATCACTGTATTTCTAGGGTCAAAAGATGTTCCCCCAAGAAAAGCTAAACCGTATTGGAGAGCTGGTAGAATCTTGGTTCATCTTCGCTCTGATCTGGAGTGTTGGCATTACAGGAGATGCAGATAGTCGGAGTCTGTTCAGCACATGGCTGAGAGACAAGATGAGCTCTGAGAAGGTACATAATATCGTACAGTGCTAAAGAATATGTTTCTTTATAAATAATTAATAAACAAGAAAAAATGTAATGTACAGTTGTGTGCTGATTATTTTTGCCTTCTGATATGTAACTTTTGTGACCTACTAATCTGCAAAATAAAATGATCTATATGTACACATATGTGTGTAACTGCATGAATGTGTACATTATCCAATAAGACCGAGTACTCTCTTATTTTATATTAGATTTATGTGAATAAAGTTAATATTATCCAACTTTTGCTGTAATAATTTAATCAGTCACTGGTAAAACCCAAAATACTATATTATTAATGCTCTATAGGAGATGTTGGCATGCAAAATGAACATATGCCAACAGGATATGCAGCATTGTACAAAACTTACACTAATGAGAAATAGGGTCAAACACATGGACAAGTATTTTGCTCAGCCTTGCTCCTACATGCATAAAGCCTTGCCCCCCACATTTCCCTCCCTCACAGTCATTTTCTGCGTCTTTCCTTGTCCGTCTCGTTATCCAGTCTCTCTGACAAGTCACAGTCTCTTCCATGGTTGCTTTCAGTATCTCCTGTAAACTTTTAATCTCTGATTGGTCTCAGTCTTGATTACTTTTGGTCACTCTTCGTGTCACTCTTCCTCTCTCTCCTGGTCAGTTTCTCTGCCACCTCTCCTCCTGGTCATTGTCATTATCTCAGCCCCTTTGGTGCTCCCTGCCCCTCTCTCCTGGTTTATCTGACATATCTCTCATCTCTCTAGGCAATGATGCTGTTCCCAGATACTGGGCTAGTATATGATTATAGACTGGAAGATGCAGGAATAAGCAGTGCTGCCGAGGAGGAAGAGGAGGAAACAACTAAGAAGGTGAGAGATAACAGTACCCAATGGCACTGAGAGCAATATGTGTCTAATCTCTCATGGGCACCTTCAAGCATGTCACGTTACATGAGCATTTATCATGCGCACCTGTGAAACATGGCACGTCACCGGAACAGCTCTCCTGGGCACCTGCAAGCTTGGCACATTGCATTAACATCTCTAATGATACCTGTGACATGTCACTTTAGCATCTCTCATGGGTATCTATGAGCATGGCAGGTCACCTAAGTATTTTCACATATGCTCCTTTCTGTACACATAACCACACTCTGTAACATAGTGTCCATTCTGAGACTTAAACCACAGAATGACCATTCACCATGAGCCTGAGCAAAGAGCATCCAGTCCATTATTGTCACTGAGACCACAGAATATCTGCTTAGTGTAACAATGTGTATAACACAATCACTTGCTATGACTAAGATCATAGAGTTCCCCACTCACTGTGACTAAGAGCACAGAGCATCCACTTACAGAGACCATTAATGAAATGTCCACTCACGGTGAATAATACTTTGTCTTTGTATTAAGATTTCGTGGGTTACCTGGATGGACACCTCTGCCCCCTTCATCGTGGCCCCTGACATCACTTACTCTGATATCATTGTTCCTACGATGGACACTGTTCGCATGTCTTACCTCCTGGGCATGCTGCTGTCCAACAAGAAGCCAGTGAGTAACACAAAATCCCTGCTATGACTGAGAGCCTGGAATTATATTGGGTATATACATACTTGTGAGTTACTGTAGCCTGGATTACATACAGACACTGCTGTTACTATAGCCTGGTGTTATTGGGGACATAGACAGGCAATTCTGTGACTAAAACCTGGGAGTCCTGTGTATATGCTGACACAGCTGTGAACTTTAGTCTGGCTTTTCTGTAGGTATAGACTGGCATTGCTGTGGGTATATAATGGCTTGGCTGTGACTACAGCCTGGCATTGCTGTGAGTATGTACTGAATTTGCTGTTACTATAGCCTAGAATTACTTGGAGTATAGATTGACAATGTTGTGACTATAGCCTACATTTGCTGTTTGGTATATAATGACATGGCGGGGGCTATGGCCTGGCACTGCTGTGGGTATAAACAGCATTGTTGTAGATTTTACACTAATCTCTCCATGATTATAGTGTTTCAGTTTCATGGGTATAGACTTGCATTGCTGTGGGTATATAATGACATGGCTGTGAATATACCATGGCATTGCTGTGGGTATGTACTGATATAGCGAGAACAATTGCTTGGCATGTGTTCCCTGGTGGTCCAGTGGTTAGGATTTGGTTCTTTCACTGCTGCAACCTGGGTTTGATTCCAATCAGGGAACTAAGATGTCACATCACCCTGAAGCCATGCAGGGTTGTGAATGGTCAGTACTTGGATAGGACACCACCTAGGAATACCAGGAGCTGTATACTGTGGCCCACCGGAAAATGAACTGGCAACCCACTCCAGTATCTCTGCCATGAATACCAAGTGCATCAGTATGGTGTATTTCAGTCCATGAGGTCATGGATTTTGGACACAACTGAATGACAAAAACACAAAATATTGCTTGGCATAGCATGTATACTGTTGCACTGTGTATGCTGCATATATACTCACATGGCAGGTGTAAACTAGTTGAGTGCTATATATCCAGCCGTGGTTCTAAGCATTTCTCTGTGCCCACAGGTTCTCTGTGTTGGTCCTACTGGTACAGGAAAGACACTCACCATATCTGACAAGCTCCTCAAGAATCTGCCCCAAGAATATATCAGTCACTTTCTCATGTTCTCAGCTCGGACCTCAGCAAATCAGACACAAGATCTTATTGATAGCAAGCTGGACAAAAGGTGAGTATACAGTGTGAATCCAGAAATCAGAACCACAGTCCACTGTTTATCGAGAGATCATACTCCACTTTCCAGAACCACCAGATGCCACAGAGGTCTGACCCCACAGCAAAGTTATCACAGAAATATTAGACCATACAGCACACAGAGTTCTCAGGCACCACAATCCTGTTTGTGTGGAAAGCTCAGACCTTGTATTGTATTTGCAGGAGGAAGGGAGTGTTTGGACCTCCCCTTGGACGTTACTTTATTTTCTTCATTGATGACCTCAATATGCCTGCACTAGAGACCTACGGAGCACAGCCCCCCATCGAGCTGCTGCGCCAGTGGATGGACCACCGGGGCTGGTATGACCGCAAGCAGATAGGTACGGATACTCATGTGTACATATGTAAACAGATGCATAGAAATGCAGGTATACAATTAAGTGCATATGTGTACACCTACAGAACAATCTGAATAACCAATTCCTTATTTTTACAGGTGTCTTCAAGCAGTTAGTAGATATTAATTTTTTGTGTGCCATGGGCCCCCCAGGGGGTGGCAGAAACCCGGTGTCCCTACGACTCACACGCCACTTTAACTACTTATCCTTCGCTGAGATGGAAGACAACAGCAAAAGCAGGATCTTCTCCTGTATCCTGGGAAGTTGGATGGGTAAGGTTGTAAATGATTTGGGAAGTGTGTGGGACGGTACTGAGCTAGGCAGCAGAATACATAGAGAGAGAACCGCTCAACTTTGTCGTACCCCAGTCAATGGCTGTAGATTGTCCCTAGACTGTCTCCTTTGTCTTAGCTTTATATGAGCCCTGGATTATATTCCAAGCAGTGCAACAAGCACCCCAAAAGGTCTAACCTGTGTCTTTTTGACATTTCTAGAGATTAGCTGTTTTTCCACAGTGACTGGTCTTTTGCCTCCATGAAAGGCAGTTTAGACTTAGCAGTGTTGTTGTCTCTTGCAGCCGGGGCCCAAGCAGTGCAGCACCTTACAAATCAATTGGTTGACTCCACTATCCAGGTGTATAACACCATCACATCCCAACTGCTTCCTACACCAGCAAAGTCTCACTATACATTCAATCTCCGGGACTTATCCAAGGTCTTCCAGGGAATGCTCATGGCCCGGGCAGGCAAAATAGAGGTAAGTAGTCTTTGTGGAAAGTGTAGGGACGGGGAGGTATTAGGAAAGAAGATGAGTTTCCAAGTGTCATAGGAAAGGAATTAAGTCTCTCATGGTTTTTATATGCCTCAAGTGTGTTTCTGTTTTTTTTTTTAAATAAAGAAAAATAATAATATTAATTATAAGTGTTTTCTATATGTGCAAATCCAAATAAGTGAAGACAATTCTATACTCTCCTACTTTGCACTTCACCTACATATGTAAGTTCATTCTCCTTGAACGTAAGGTCCTCCTTCTTTGTCTCAATGTTTCACTTTTGTATGTTAACTCCTCCTCCTATTAACTTGTGTTTGTGGCTTACTCCTAGGATAAATATATGCTGTTAAAGCTTTGGTACCACGAGGCCTGCCGTGTATTCCAGGACCGGTTAGTGAACCAGGAAGACCGAGGCTGGTTTGATGAGCTGATGAAGAACAGAATGAAAGAGTTTGGGGCCAGCTTTGAGGAGGTCATTCCTAAACAGCCAGTGTTGTTTGGGGACTTCATGAATCCAGGATCTGATGCAAGGCTTTATGAACTCATTGAGGATAGACAGAAGGTAGTGGAACTACACAGCCATGCTTTAGTATTATTGTGTATGAGGCTCTGGCTACTGTGTAGGAGGGAAGGCTACAATGTATACATGAAGTCCGGGGTACTATATCTTTGAGGAGCCGTGAACACTGCTAGTCTGTGAATAAAAAACATTTTATAGTGTGTATATGAAGAAACATGGGACCTATGCTATGTATAACAAGAGCCCTAGCTTATTTTTAAGTGTAAGAGGTCTCAGCTCAAGTGTACATAGGTTATGTGCTTGTGTTGTCCAATACAGAAAGTGCTCTTGCGTGTATGTTTTGCTGTGTGATAGACCTGTGAATTTAAAGCCTGGTTGGTTTGGGTAAAGTGGTTCTTGACATCTGTCCCAGAGTTTGTGTTTGTTTAGTTCCTTACAAGAACCATGTTCAGTTATGTCTACCTTCCACAGCTCCATCGCGTTATTGAGGAATACATGGAAGATTTCAATCAGATTAGCACAGCCAAGATGAAGCTGGTTCTCTTCCTCGATGCAATACAGCACATCTGTCGAATTAGTCGTGTCCTACGCCAACCCCTGGGCAATGCTCTCCTGCTTGGGGTGGGTGGCAGTGGAAGACAGTCTCTTACTAAGCTAGCAAGTCACATGTAAGGACATATAATCATATTCTGCTGCTGATACATGTTGGATAATGGTTTGTTTTCTTCTGTCTCATCCATGTTTTTTATATATTACCTGTCACTTGTTGGATATAAATTACTTTAGTGTCTCAATAAAGGTTAATTTTCTCCTATTTTGCTTAATATAACTCTATCTCTCATAGCCTCATATCTCTTCTGTGATCTTCCCACATAACAAATAGTTTCCTTTGCAGGGCAGAATATGAATGTTTCCAGATTGAATTATCTAAGAACTACGGAATGTCTGAGTGGAGAGAAGACATAAAAGGCATCCTGCTGAAAGCTGGACTTCAGAACGCACCCATCACCTTCCTCTTCACAGACACTCAGGTACTGCAGCTCACACTCACCCACTACAATAAATGCAAAGGCAAATGAGACAAGCAATACCAAAGTAATATACAGGTAACATATACAACATGCAATAACTCTATGGTACTTTCCCAGTTTCGTTCAATATTTATAATAATCTATTCTGCCTGCTGTCTATCGAATTAAGTGGTAACAGCGATATTGTGCCACCTAATCTATTATTGCTCCAAGGATGGAGGAGAATGTTATGTCTTATGCTTCCTATGAGAATCTTTATCTGTCATGGAGAATGCAGCAAAGTGGGCATTGTAGTTGAGCTGGGTAGGAGGTAGTGATTCAGTCTCAATAGGTTTTGATTGGATCTGTGTCTGCCTGTGTTCATTTATAGCCTGCTTTCACTACTAATTTCTCTTGCTTAATCTGTATTTCAAAAGTGTCTGTAGGTTACATTTTTGTCACCTATATGTATTCTGCAAATGTTATGTGCAGACTAAGAGTAATTCAGTAATGTAACAAAAGGTTAGCTTGTCACACCAGTAGTTAGCAAGCTGGATAACCCTGTGTTAGTATAATTACCTCCCATATGTTCCATTATGACAGCTATGACAAATCCCTGTGGACAATAGTGAAGTGTCCTATGTTGCTCTCTTTTCCTACAATATTATTATATCATTGCAAAACACACACTTTGTAGGAAATCTGGTTTATTTTGTATCTTTGCATGTTCCAAATGTTAATAATTATATGGTATGGGTTCTAGTGCTAAACAATTGTGCTGACCACCTTGGCCACCAGACAACTCAGTTAATGCTTACCGACATATTCCTCACTATTGTTACATAGAAACAAAATACATGATCCGATCACACTTTATTTCTCTCTTTAGATTAAGAATGAGGCATTTCTTGAAGACATAAACAACATTCTTAATTCAGGGGATGTTCCCAACCTGTATGGGGCAGAGGAGCTGGATCAAATTGTGAATGTCATGAAACCCATTGTGCAGGACATGGGGCAGCAGCCAACCAAAGCCAACCTAATGGCAGCATATACCCGTCGAGTGAGGGGAAATATCCATACTGTTCTCTGTATGAGGTACTGCATCTAACTGGGTTATACTGTATTTCCCTCTGATGCTAAACACTTTGGGCATCATTTGAGTAGTTGATTTATTGTTTGTTTCTTTCTTTTGCTAAAGTCCAATAGGGGAGGTGTTCCGAGCTCGCCTAAGACAATTCCCATCATTGGTTACATGTTGTACCATTGACTGGTTTGATGAGTGGCCAGCGGAAGCCCTACAGTCTGTAGCCTCCTCCTTTCTACAAGATATTCCTGAACTGGAATCCATGGATACTGTTATCTCAGGCATGGTGAGTCTTTGAATGCAGACAAAGACATTACATATGCTGTTCTATTTATAAGAGTAAGTATATATTGTCCTGTATGTTTCTGCAGATACAAATGTGTGTGGAGATCCACCTGTCAGTAGGGTTGAAGTCCAAGCAATATTTAGCAGAGTTGTCCCGCCACAATTATATCACACCCAAGAGTTACCTGGAGCTGCTTGGCCTCTACTCTCAACTCATTGGCAAGAAAATGATGGAGATCAAAACCGCAAAGGACAGGATGAAAACTGGTCTGGACAAGGTAAGAAGGATGGACAAATTACACCGAATCACTATTAATCTCTTCTGATTCATCCCCCTACCAGGAAAGGAGCACTTTCTTAAAAATATAATGTTCAGTACATATTATTTTAAAGCACACAAAACTCTTCTGTCAATAAAAAAAAACTAATTATACTTAACAACTACAACTGTACTAATTATATTTATTTTATGCATACATAAAATAGCAGATACTTATGATAAATATATATTATATACAATTTACTTTATTTATTTGAATTAAGTAAATATAATCTATTTTATTGACAGAAGAGTTTTGTGTGCTGTACAATATGTATGACACATTATTTATTTAATAAAGTGCTCCTTTACAGATATAGAAGAATCAGCAGCTCTATTGCTCCCCCTGTTATCTTTTATTGGTTAGTGGACCATCCCCAAGGGATCTTTGTCTGTCTGTCTAGATAATTTTCCATTTCCTATATTTTTTCTATCTCCTTAACATCTCTGCATCTTATACTTCCTTTTTCATACCTCCTTCTGTACACTTCCCCAATATTTTTCTCAAGTCTCCCTAGGTTTCAAATTTCCTTATCACATCTTTTTCCAGTTTCTCTTTCATCTTTTTGTGCCATTTACCTCTGCTTTCTATGTTTAACATCTCATGCGCAGACCTTGGACACAATGAAATCTGAGAGTGTCAGGGTATTAAGCACAACCTAAGGATCTGAATATGCACACATTTGCCCCTTAACCCCTTACTGATTTTGCTGTTTAACTTGTAAGAAAGTATTATTTTGAAGGATTTCAATCTCAATCACATATTACAGCCAACTATCAGTTCTACAGGACTAGATAGAAAATGTAACCTTTCAAGAGGGTGAAATCACTTGGAAGGTTCTCATGTATGCTCATGTCTTTGTATTCTGTGCATCACAATCCGGTACTCCTTTATTATTCATTAGCTCCTTCACACCGCAGAGGATGTGGCAAAGATGCAAGAGGAGTTGGAGATGATGGGTCCCCTGCTGGAGGAAGCTGCACGTGACACAGTGACCACTATGCAAAAAATACAGGTATTATTATAATTACTTTTTATTTATAAAACACCAACATTTTCCATAGCTCTATATACAAAGTAGAATAAAAACCAGTGGGTACAACTAGTAAACTACAATTACAAGTACAATGCAATGCAATTTGTTAGAAATGGCTCAGCAGGTTGCTTTGTGCAGCAGAAATCCCTACTAATGATGAGCTTACAATCTAGAAGGTAAGGGTGGGGTGTGAGACAGAAAATGTAGGCTGATGCAAGTGGATGTGGTTGTGTGTTTCATTGTAGGTTGTGTGTGTGAGAGGAATTTTGGAGAGTATGCAATTGTGCATGTTACAGCTTAAGGTGATAAGCTCAATGTGCACAAATCTGTAAATTATATCTGACTTTTCATAAGGTTAACCTGCAGCCTTTTTGTTGTATCTATGTGTACTCTAATTGCCAGTGACGTGTCTGTGTCCTGCCAGGACTGTCTCTCTCTCTCTCTCTCTGTGTATCTTCTCTCTCTCAGTTCCCTCCCTATATTAGTTCTCTCTCACACATATCTCCCTATCTCAGGAGGATACAGTGGTGGCTGAGGCCACTCAAGCCTCTGTGCAAGTAGAGGAAAAAAAGGCCACAGCGAAAGCTCAGACAGCTCAAGCGATTGCAGATGATGCTCAGAAGGATCTGGACGAAGCACTTCCTGCTCTAGATGCTGCCCTGGCCAGTCTGAAATCACTTAACAAGAATGATGTCACTGAGGTGGGCGAGTGTGAGAAATGGCTAATGATTGTCATGGGTTTGGGCAATTAATATGGTGATATTATTGATATCAATAACCTTTATTAATATTAATAAAACATTACATATTTTATATTTTTGCCAATTTCGACTATCTGAATTCTTACTACACGATAAATATAAGCCTCGTGAAATAAACAGAACTGTATTATGTGAAAAAATATTTATTACAAAGAATAAAAATAATATAAATTCAGTATTTTTTTAATTTAACAAAATGGTATAAACAATTGTAATAGATATAATATCAAGGTACAACAATTATAAAGTATCAGTTATTATCTCATTGTCCACATAATCATATATAAGACATGCACAATATGCTTAATATAATAGATATGGTAATTATAATATCAGAGATAGTTTTAATTATTTTGGTATGTTTACAAATATCTTAATATAATAATACCATTTTAATATCCTATAGCTTTTATAGTCTAATTATGCTATTATCTCTAATTCAAACGAGAAAATGTTTTTCATTACAATTAGGTATCAAGATATATTTGAAAGCTACATCATTTGTGATATTTATCAAATTAATCTGTAAGTTGTATGTCAACTTACAAGTTACAGAAGTATAGTGATATTGTATATATCAGATAAATATTTATATAGCAATCTACTTCATAGTAAATTAACAAAAGATTTCCATACTTATAATAAAAATTAAATTTAGAGAAATCTTAAGAGAAATATTAAACTTATATAATACCTAATTACAATATCTTGTCCATGATTCCATCAATGTCTTGCCTAAGGAACCTTTTGTTTTTTTTCAAAAGTATTTTGTGAGTAAATTGTAAAAGTATTATTATAACTTCTGGAGTATACATTATGAATTATCTATGTGTTTTGGGAATGTCCCAATAGTATGTGTTCTTCTTAGGAGTCTCAAAGTTTCTCCCTGGGTGTGTCTGTGTTTGTCTTAGATTTCCCAAGTCTTCCTTCCTAATTATACTAAAACTTTAATTTGCTTATCAGAAATACCAATCAAGATATGTATTTGGTTACCAATCAGAAAATATGGTGAAGTCAGAGTTGTTAACCAATAAGAAAAATATATTAACCAATAACAAAAACTTATTCTTGTTACACAGGCTTATTAATTGTCAATTATTGTGTTGGAACACCAGATGATGCCCTTGTAACTTCAAATTACAATCAAAACAATTAAAATAAAAATAACTAATGATCTTAACTTGTAAAATTATCTGTATCTTAATTACATTTTGACATTTCAAAAGTACCATAGACAAATTTATGAATTTAGAAAGTAGATTTTAGTTCTACATATGTATGAGAACCTTGACGGAGTATACTTCTAAGGAATAAACGTATTATCTTATCTTTAAGGAAAACATGGACCTTAAGTTAACCTTTCCAGGAAACTACTGATAACTATATATATATATATATATATATATATATATACATATATATATATATGTCACATATAATAGTTGTCATCTTACGTTTTTGTCTGTCACGCCATGTTATACGAGGCTCACACGACTTAGGCAATAAGTGCCAAAGGCACTCATTGCGCGCCTCATGATGAGCACCGCAGGCGCTCATCACGAGGCTCGCACCACTTTGCTGCAATGAGCACCAAAGGAGCTCATCACAGGGTTCTCAATGAGCGCCACAGACGCTCATCGCAAGGCTTGCATCACTTTGCTGCAATGAGTGCCGAGGGCGCTCATTGCAGAGCTTGCAAAACATTACGACTTTAACAGCCGAAAATATTTCTTGCACGGAACTCCATCAAAAAAAGCCTATTTATTAAACAAATTAACTTAAAAACTCACACACAGCTCATTGCGAGGCACGAAAGGGGCGGGTTGCACGATGTCTGCAATGAACGCTCATTGCAGGGTCTTTGATAATTGCCAAAGGCGCTCATTGTGAGGCCCGTAAACTACATTGGGGGGGAGGATCGCAATGAGCACCAAAGACGCTCATTGCGAGTCCCGCAATAAGCGCAGAAGGCTCTTCAACGGCCTATCGTTGAGCGCAGAATGTGCTCAGAGGGCCAGAGCCTCGCATTGTGTGGCAAATAGCATTGCCAGGCTTAACATTTTATTGCCTCATTTTTGATGGGCAAGTCGCTTGTATATATATATATTAATGTATGTATCAGGAGTATGTAAGGTTGGAGCACATCGGTAGGAGGCATTTTCCAGATATGTATATACAAACATGTATTGTGTTTCCTTCAGGTCAGAGCTATGCAGCGCCCACCAGAGGGGGTGAAACTTGTGATTGAAGCCGTCTGCATCATGAAAGGAATCAAACCAAAGAAAATAGCTGGAGACAAACCTGGAAGTAAAATAGATGATTACTGGGAGCCAGGAAAGGGGCTCCTGCAGGAACCTGGTAAATTCCTGGAAGGGCTCTTTAAATTTGACAAGGTGAGAAACACTGGTATTGTATGAATGAAGAGGATGTTGATAGTAAATGAGGAGGGAGGAAAGAGAAATACAAAAGGAAGTTGCATGATGAGACAGATAGCTGTGACATTCTTGTAAACTTATCGCCTTTAGGAAAATATCCCAGATGCTGTGATTAAATCCATCCAACCATACATTGATAATGAAGAATTCCAGCCAGCAGCCATTGCCCGGGTCTCCAAGGCTTGTACTTCTATCTGTCAGTGGGTGCGTGCCATGCACAAGTACCACTTTGTGGCACGTGGAGTGGAACCCAAGCGGGTAAGAACTCGACATCACTTGCTGCAGTTTCAGCCACAGTTTCAGCTACAAGGAGAAACACCTTGGCCATAACACCAGATACAAGAGAAACACTTGATATCACAGTCACTCCTGGACCATCACACATGATAATAGACACACCCCTGCACCCTCACAACTCATACTAAAAACAGTCCTGTACCCTCACATGCACATCTGCTACACACTTTCACCCTTGCAGAACCTTACTTAGACAAACAATCTTTAACCCTGATAACTAAGATACCCTTCCACCCACATACCTGATATAATACACAACTGAACCTTCATCCCTGAAATGCAAACACACACACTTACACTATCACACCTAATAAAATAAAGCCACCTTCTCCCCTACAGCTGATAGATACACTTGCATCCTCCTACACATTCAATGTAACCCCTGTCCACAATATTTCTGTTGGGCTTGATAAGAACCTAGTTCAAACCTACCCAGTAGGACCGTCTGGTTTGCTGTTTATCCCTGATAGCAGGAACAGAACCAACCCAGCTTACATCCATCAAAGTGCCCAGAAGACCATAGGAACCAGTTTCCCCTGTCCACACTAGTTCTGTTGCGTTTGATAAGAACCTAGTTCAAACCTACCCAGTAGGACCGTCTGGTTCGTTGTATATTCCTGATAGCAGGAACAGA
Source organism: Discoglossus pictus (assembly GCA_027410445.1). Taxonomy (NCBI): domain Eukaryota; kingdom Metazoa; phylum Chordata; class Amphibia; order Anura; family Alytidae; genus Discoglossus; species Discoglossus pictus. The sequence goes on along the minus strand of CM050169.1, from coordinate 41,794,402 downwards.
ACCAACCCAGCTTACATCCACCAAAGTGCCCAGTAGATCACAGGAGCCAGTAGAGATACCCAACCAATGTTACCGACTGTAACAAGGTCCCATGCAGGTTCAGCAGTAATAATCCCAATAGTAAAGATTACTATCCCTCAGAATGAAACATACACATACATTTTGTAGTTCAAGCTGAGAACTGCTTTATCGGTTAACACACCAGAAATGTAAACAGAACAACAACCAATTACAATACGTCATAAACCTAGATAAACCTAGAAATAGCCAATCCTCCTCAACCATGCCCTTGGTTGGGGGGGAGGGAGAGCTGTCCATCAAATTGTCACCCGTCCTGATTACCCCCTACTGGCCAGGGGCTATGCTGACTGCTAGTCCTAATCCTTCCTTGGTAACCAAGTACCCCCCCTTCATTTCAAGTCTAAACATTGCTATATCTCATTCTAGGGTAATAGGGTAATACCACTAAGCAGAATGAGCACAGTAAATATTACCTAGTAGATATTAACATAGCAACCCAGCTTATCCTGGTATAGGGATTAAAGAGAGGGGTTGCACAACTCCAGTTTTATTAAAATATGATTAATCGCTTCGTGACTGTATACAAATTGCTAGGTGTTTTGATCCATGTTTGCCTAGTAAGAGGGGAATTCACACATTAGATTTCCTCTGTCAGGAAGCCCTCACCGCAGAAGGGTGATATTGTACATCCCTTTTGTAGACATAGGCCCCTATTCAACTGAGAAATTGCTAGTTACTGGAGCCCGTAATGTAGCCTGTAAACTAATTTGTTATTCAATTGGCGTCTTTTAGCTACTCGCAAACTAGTTGCGGGTTACAGGCTGAAAATCCCTACGGTTGTCAAGAACGTAACTTACACCCCATCTAAGCCTTTGATCTTTCAAGCCCGTAAATGTTACAATCACAAACAATTCGTCAAGCCTGCAATTGTTTTCACACCTGTAAATGGCAAATGTAGAAGAAAATCCTACGAGCTCCAGATAGGACCCACAAGGGGGTAAACACCTGATCGTAGCTCTGTAAATGCAAATAAAAAATCAATACTGCACTTTAAGACAGGGAAAGCGATAAAAGACATAAGAATTATTTCATTTCCGGGTTACATAAATTTCAGTAATCAAGGAGTTAATACATATTAGGCCACCCACAGTATCGTCATTGATTTTTATTATTTTGTACATTAAGATTAGAACTCAGGAATGCTAGTTCCTATGGTATTTGCTACCAAATTTCTTACTAGTGTATAAACATATGTAAGGATAAATAACTAAGTTTATTAAAATATTCTTTTATTAGGCTAGGGTAACAACGGCGAATTAAAAACTCATATAAAAAAAAACAGGATTGGAACAAAAAGATTAAAAGAAGGCTAGGTTGTATGAGATAAGTTAACCACTAGAAAATTATATCAAACTCTTAATAGAGGGGTATTCTTATCTCGCCTATTACTTCTGTGTCAGGGTGTTGATGAATGTTAATTCAACCTGGTGTGTGGTCCTCCTAGTTTAGTCCTTTCGAAGGTTAGTTAGGGATCCTACTGACTGATAGGCAGTTGTGGAATATAGGATAAGGAGAGAATCACAGTAAGTATTGAGAGAAACTACCCAGGGCAATGCCCCCAATACTATCTGTGTATCTATTCACTCCTTCTATTAAATAAGGCAGTGCTATAATATGCTGTGTCACTAGAAAGTGTAATTGCTCTTATCTTTCTCAGAGTTTTCTGCCAATATGTGGTTGATAAACTCCTTTCAATTATAAAGCTCATATAGCTCACCTGTTAGTAGAGTTTGTTCACTCTGGGAACGCTCTTTTCACTGCATAAACCCCTTCTAGGGGAATAGAGCTATCACATAAGCTCTCAACAAACAAACTGCCTAATAGAAGCAAACTGCCTGATAGTGAAATTGTGCTCAATCAGTCATCCTAGAGAACCAATATCCTTCAGGAAACCTTCCGCCACAGCACATATGCGATCTTTCCGGCATTTGGATAAGGACAGGGAGGGTAACCACACACACTAAACACATGCACACAGTATTGTAGGAATAAACGCCAGCGTGCCTTATGCGTAGGGACAGGCTACGTCATCAAAAGCCGACGCGTTTCGCCGTCACCAGACGTCTTTCTCTTAGAACCATAACTAACCTTTGAAAGGACTAAACTAGGAGGACCACACACCAGGTTGAATTAACATTCATCAACACCCTGACACAGAAGTAATAGGAGAGATAAGAATACCCCTCTATTAAGAGTTTGATATAATTTTCTAGTGGTTAACTTATCTCATACAACCTAGCCTTCTTTTAATCTTTTTGTTCCAATCCTGGATTTTTTATATGAGTTTTAATTCGCCGTTGTTACCCTAGCCTAATAAAAGAATATTTTAATAAACTTAGTTATTTATCCTTACATATGTTTATACATTATTTTGTACATTGCCAGATTGTGAATCTGATCGCATATCGGACTTCTAAACACTAATTGATTGACATTTAACCTCCATGTTTTACCGACGTCATCATGATGGTCTCATTTACTATTGGCTGTATCTAAATCAGTAGTTACGGCCTTGGTTGATTGAGCATGATCATTCTCTGAAATGCTACTTATGGGTGCATGCTTTACGGTTTAGGCTTTCAGCCAGGTAGCTGCGGGCTTGATCAATTGAATCACTCTGTAACTGAATGGAGGCCATAATGTCTGATTTGGCCTTTACTGAAATCATTCTACCCCATAACCAGGTAACCCTGTAACTAAAGCCCCTCCTCACCAGGACCCCCTGTAATACACTTTATTAAACTCACTGGGAAAAATGCAACATTTCAATTCCAAACATGACTGATTACCACCCAGTAATACAATAACTTTGATTAACCCCATATTGTGTCCCCCTCCATGAACAACATGGCGCACAATAATAATGTAGCTCTCAAAGTCTAAGTGTACAGGTGAGGACCACCTGGGCATCACACGGACAGGCACATGCAACCCTCTGGAGACAAACTAATCTGCACTACTAATAACACATGTACATTCGAAGCCCTGGGCATACGTGTCTGCACTTTCGTTAACACCCTGTTACCTGTTTTACAGCAAGCACTGAAAGAGGCTCAGGAGGACCTGGCAGCGACTCAGAAAATCTTAGATGAAGCCAAAGCTCGGCTCACGGAAGTTGAAGATGGAATTGCAACCTTGCAAGCAAAGTACAGAGACTGTGTGTCCAAGAAGGAGGATCTGGAGCAGAAATGTGAGCAATGTGAGCAGAAACTGGGTCGAGCAGATAAGGTAGATAAAGCTCTTAGAACATCTTAAATATTCTAACTCTTACATCTCTCTTCTATCCTGCACTCTCATGTCCAGTGTCCTATTCCTTCTTCCTCTCATTCAACTCTTTATCCCTAATGAATTTTACCTACCTTTCTTTGTATCTTCTTTTCTCTCTCCACTCTAACACTCTCGGCTCTCTCTCCTCTCTCTCCATCATCATCCCCACAAACCCTTTCTCTATCTCCACTAGCATTAACTCCATTCCCACTCCTCTCTCTTCACTCTCCCCTCAAGTCCCACCATCTTGTTATCCCTTCTCATTCTCTCCACTCTTGTTCATTTACATCCCTGTACTCTCTGTTCACTCTTCAGATAAACCCCTATTTCTATCTCTCTCATTCATCTCCTCTCCTCTGCTTCCTTTCATCTGTACATTTTCATCCCCTCAACTTTCTTCTAGCAACCCTCAGTTCTCTGCTCTCCTTCTTCTCTCATCTCCTCAACCTCCATTATATTTAAACACTCTCTTCCCTTCAACTCTCTGCTCTTTCTAAACTCTCGACCTTTTAACGTCTACTCACTCCACTTTAATACAACTCCCTCTCTTTTATCCTGTCACCCTACTTAACCCCTTTATGTCACCTTCTTTCTCTCCAATCGTATTCTCTAAATTCATTCTCTTCTTTTACTCCTTGTCTAAAATTCCTTGTCCTCTGTCTCTCATCGTCCTCAATTCCCTTCTGTGTTCTCCTCTTTCTGTCAACTGTAATTCCCTCTCCTTTCTTTTGTTAGCTCATCACGGGATTGTCTGATGAACGCCAGCGATGGCAGGACACAGTGCAGAACCTGGAGAAGTTGTTGGTTAATGTGACTGGTGACCTGCTCCTGTGTGCAGGATTCTTGGCATATTTGGGGCCCTTCACGGTGAGAGAGCAGCATGTGGTGTTACACTAAAGTTCATTATCCGTCTATGCTAAGTATTTAATCCTCTGCTGATTTTGAACGTTTGTCCACTGGCAAAGAAATGATCAGTCTATAATTTTAATGGTAGGTTTATTTTAACAGTGAGAGACAGAATAACAACAACAAAAAAACCAAGAAAAACACATGTCAAAAAAAGTTATTTAAATTGATGTGCTTTTTCTTGAGTCTAGGCTGTGTGTTTTGGGTCATTGTCATGCTGGAATACCCATCCACGACCCATTTTCAATGCGCTGGCTGAGGGAAGGAGGTTCTCACCCAAGATTTGCCCCGTCCATTGTCCCTTTGATGCGGTGCAGTTGTCCTGTCCCCTTAGCAGAAAAACACCCCCAAAGCATAATGTTTCCACCTCCATGTTTGACGGTGGAGATGGTGTTCTTGGGGTTATAGGCAGCATTCCTCCTCCTCCAAACAAGGCGAGTTGAGTTGATTCCTAAGAGTTTGATTTTGGTCTCATCTGACCACAACACTTTCACCCAGGTCTCCTCTTAATCATTCAGATTTTCAATAGCAAACTTCAGACGGGCCTGTACATGTGCTTTCTTGAGCAGGGAGCCTTGCGGGAGCTGCAGGATTTCAGTCATTCACGGCGTAGTTCTCATGATCATTGAAACTCCACGAGGTGAGATCTTGCATGGAGCATCAGACCGAGGGAGACTGGCAGTTATTTTGTGTTTCTTCCATTTGCGAATAATCGTACCAACTGTTGTCACCTAACCACCAAGCTGCTTGGCGATGGTCTTGTAGCCCATTCCAGCCTTGTGTAGGTCTACAATCTTGTCCCTGACATCCTTGGACAGCTCTTTGGTCTTGGCCATAGTGGAGAGTTTGGAATCTGATTGATTGATTGCTTTTGTGGACAGATGTCTTTTATACAGGTAACAAGCTGAGATTAGGAGCACTCCCTTTAAGAGAGTTCTCCTAATCTCAGTTTATTACCTGTATAAAAGAAACCTGGGAGCCAGAAATCTTGCCGATTGATAGGAGATCAAATACTTTTTTCCCTCATAGACCTGCAAATCAATTTATAACTTTTTTGACATGCGTTTTTCTTGTTCTTTTTTTGTTTTGTTATTCTTTCACTGTTAAAATACACCTACCATTAAAATTATAGACTGATCATTTCTTTGTCAGTGGACAAACGTTCAAAATCAGCAGGGGATCAAATACTCCCCCCCCCCCCCCCCCCCACTGTATATCTCCTGTATGTATTTATATGTATGTATTCAGTAACTTGTGTACCTCTATGCACGATATGGCATCTTAAGTCTTAGCTTGTATGTGCTTTCATTTGTAAGTGCTTTTGTGAATATGCATTGTTACACAGCTTATTTGCATGTTTGTGATACTGAGTATACATTTGCATACATGTTTATTATGATGAGTTTGTTTATACATATGTACATTACATGTATATTTTTAATGTGCTTATATGTTACGTTTGATTTGTAAGTTTGCATAAGTAGTAGTTGATGTATGTTTTGATACAGTGTAAGATTTGTATTCTTCATGCAGGGCCCATATCGAACAGCTCTCTTTGACCAGTGGACTGTAAGGTTGAGAGAGTTGGGTGTCCCTTGCACCCAGGAGCCTTCCCTCATAGGCACTTTGGGAGATCCTGTTAAGATTCGCTCCTGGCAGGTGAGACATGATATAACTCCAGGTCTGAAGCTTGAAAATGACTGTCTTACAATTGTACAAGATCGATGCAACTGATGCAAGATTAAGGAATGACATTGTGTTGTGTGTTTTCAGATTGCAGGGCTCCCGAATGACACACTATCTGTGGAGAATGGAGTAATAACTCAGTATTCCCAGCGTTGGTCTCACTACATTGACCCACAGGGACAAGCCAACAAGTGGATAAAAAACATGGTGAGGTTACATCTGCAGGGTTGACATATGTTGGGATTTTGTAAGAGACATATGGGGAGGTCTAAGAAACTCATATGGTCACATAGAGATATAATGAGACGTTTTTAATAGCAGGCAGGGAAATCGCAAATAAGCAACAAAAGATAAACAAATGGGTAGTGAAAGACGGGAGTGAAGTTTTTAATTCTACCACCTCTTTCCTTTCCCAGGAGAAGGACAATGGTTTGGAAGTGGTGAAACTCAGCGACAGGGACTTTTTACGCAGTTTGGAAAATGCTATCCGCTTTGGAAAACCATTTCTGCTGGAAAATGTTGGAGAGGAGTTGGATCCTGCATTGGAACCTGTATTACTCAAGCAAGTAAGTACTCCTGACATATAGCGCAGCTTCTCAGCACCGCTAGAATTGTTCATTTATCATAACTGACTCTATTATTCATATCTATTATATATATATTGTTCTCTTTATACTTATATCCATTTGTTTTGTCTCTTTCCCCACTTTCCAGACTTACAAGCAGCAGGGGAGCACAGTTCTACGCCTTGGAGACTCTGTTATTCCATACCATGACGACTTTAGGATGTACATTACGACTAAACTTCCCAACCCACACTATCAACCTGAAATCTGTACTAAGGTCACACTCATCAATTTCACTCTTTCGCCAAGGTAACAATCGGTTACTTCCAGAAATAATAGATAATAATCAAACAACCACCAAATTAACAACAAACTTATCCGTTTATATAATCCCACCAGTAGCTAAAAAAAATTTCCACTAGTTTCCAGTTGAGCTGTTTATACCTTATATTATTATCTGATTAACCTTCTTATTTTTCGGCTGCAGGCTTACATCCTTATAATTTTATCTGCAACTAACTAGTCCACTGAGTCTGACCTCTCCAACTTTCTGTTAGTTCATATCTCTTCACCAAGTAATCATAGGCATGCCTTTCTTTCCAATAACCAATGGCTGTCTTTGATACTACAAACCTCTACACTACAAAATACCATTAGTATTCTTACTCTATTTCTTTTTGGGTATTCTCCAAAACTTAGTGGCCTAGAAGATCAGCTCCTTGGTATAGTGGTAGCTGAGGAGCGACCAGACTTAGAAGAAGCCAAGAACCAGTTGATCCTATCCAATGCTAAAATGCGCCAAGAACTGAAGGAGATTGAGGACCAGATCCTGTTGCGTCTCAGCTCCTCTGAGGGGAATCCTGTGGATGACGTGGACCTTATCAAAGTGCTGGAGGCTTCCAAAGTGAAAGCTGGCGAGATCAAGGTATAATATATGTATTTATAAATCTGAGCCATCTTTTTCATATTTTTATGTATGAGGCCTGTTTAAGCCTCATGTCTGTAGGTAATAATGTTTCCTTGTTTTTGAATGATTATATTGTAGAGAATAATGAGTTTAATGGGTGAAGATGTAATAGTGTCAACACATACATTCGTATAATCTTCCTTAATCCAACCTTACAATCCTCCAAGAGTCTCCCCACCTTTTATCCCCTGGTAGAATTGAGTCTAACATTTGGTCCAGTGCGCAATTGCAACAATATACCCAGTACTAACTTTAAGTTATGTTCCTATTCGGCAACTGTCCTCTACTTACTAGAGGTACTATGACAAAACTACCTTTGTAACTATGTTTAGAACATTATAAAAGTTCTGAAATATATAATAATGCTGTCCAATGTGTTGCCATTGTCGAGTGTGCTGGCACCATCTGTTGTTCTCACTGTTGATGTCATACTGATCTGGCATTTGCAGGCAAAGGTCCATGTGGCAGAGCAAACCGAGCGAGATATAGACATCACCAGGCGTCAGTATGTACCTGTGGCCGTCAGGACCCAGATCCTCTTTTTCTGTGTCTCAGATTTGTCTAATGTGGATCCCATGTACCAGTACTCCTTGGAATGGTTCCTTGGTATCTTCACTGCAGCAATCACCAACTCTGAGAGAGCAGGTAATCTTTCTATACATTACATGGCTTATATGATAATCTATACATTGATTCATACTTTGCCACTGCCATTTAACATTCAGCACAATTATTTTTGGTATTCCACCTTTGTCTTTTGTCCTTCTCTTATTCCTGTTTTATCCAGAGCCTTGCTGGATCCAATGTCAGTGTGTGCCATATGACCCTATAAATGGCTTTGTATCAGTTGGTTAAGTTTTACATTTGCAGTTGTGTTAATGATATTTCTTACATACTTGATCTTTGAATTAATCTGGCTTTTCTTAATATAGAAGGTTGTCGACCCCTGTTGTAGTGGAGGAGAATAATCTCACACAGAGCTAATTATCTTTTATATGTAACACGCCAACATATTCTGTAGTGCTAAACAAGAGTAGAGATCATTGGTCAGCCACTGGAAAGATTAGGGACCTTGTCATGGGCAAATGTTTAATCCCTGGTCTCTGGTTGACTTTTTCAGATACCGTGGAGAAGCGTATTTTGAATATAAACACGTATTTCACATTCAGTCTTTACTGTAATGTGTGCCGCAGCCTTTTTGAGAAGCACAAGCTCATGTTCTCTTTCCTGTTATGTGTGCGGATCCTGATGGACCAGGGGCTAATCAACATGGTAAGGGGGTGAGATATAACATGTCAAGTGGTAGAGTATTCTGTGCAGTCATGTGGCAGGGTTCGGGAATATTCAGACAATGACTGATGCACATGCCAAGATATCCAGAACTTGTTTTCTTCTGGGTTGGCAATGGTATTATGTTCTGATAGGGTTAAATACTTTTTACTGAATTTATAAATTAGAATATTTTATAGAGCAGTGGAAATAAAAGGGGAAGTAGAGTGAATTTAGCTGTGCTCCAAGGATCTTGGTGGTAAGAGATGAAGTTGTAGAGGAAGGATTAGGTATATTTACAGTTCAAAAGAACAGCCGTAACCCTGGTGCAGCTGTACATCTGGCACCTTGATACATAAAGGTAAGATGTCTCTGGTGTTTCTTTCACAGGAAGAGTGGCGCTTCTTGCTGTCAGGAGGCACAGCCTCCACCCTGAGTGAAAATCCCTGTTCTGAGTGGCTGACTGAGCGACCATGGAGGGACATCCAGGCCCTGAGTGCTCTCAGCAACTTCTCAAACATCAAAGAACAACTTACAAAGTACAGTGTAGAATTCAGGAAGATATGTGACAGCCCAGAGCCGCAGCGGTGAGATGATTTGTGATTTATTGAGTGTTTTGTGAAGTGTGTATCTAGCGGCTGTGTGACTGGAGAGCAAGAGTATATATAACACACCATGACCCCGCATGAATGCATGAGATATTATTTGTGACTTGTGGTAATATTTCATGTAACTGTGTGTGGTGCTTTGTGCAATCTTGTGATCCACTGTAATACAAAGCCTCTTGTAACATGTCCTTGCCCTGGCTCACAGGGAACAGCTCCCTGGTCAGTTGGAACAGGACCTGGATTCTTTCCAGAAGATGTTGATCCTTCGCTGTCTGCGGGGGGACAAAGTGACAAATGCCATGCAGGACTATGTATGTCTGCACCTGGGACAGAGATTCATAGAGCCACAGGTATGTGGAGGCAAGGAGTTCCAGAGAATAGGGGCAACACGAGAAAAGTCCTGGAGGCAGGAGTGAGAGGAGTTGACGAGAGTGGTAGAAAGAAGAAGATCGTTAGCAGATCGAAGAGGGCGTGTGGAGGAGTATTTTGAGATGATAGTAGAGATGTATGGGGGTGCGCTGTTGTTGAGGGCTTTATAAGTTAGGGTCAAGATTTGAAATTTTATTCTGGAGGCTAAAGGAAGCCAGTGAAGTGGCTATATAAGCACAGAAGTTTTTAGTTAGTGAAGACCTTGCTTTTGAATAGAAGTTCACTAACTAAAAACTTCTGTAAAAAATATATGCTCTGTGCCTTTAGAGAGCCCTAGTCAATTGGCCGAATCGCAATTTAATAAGGCAGTAAATATTTAGATACTAGTAACTTGACCATCATAAACTATGGTGTAATCTATTACTTCCGTTCGTTGATTAGACAATGAAAATCAGATAGCTAAGAAGTAATTTTTCCCAATATCAGATTACTGTTTTCGGTTTTTATATTTCTAGGTATTCCTTTTTTTAAACCTATGTATTTCTTAAAGGGCGTTCACACAAGTCTGAAATTTAAATTGCACTTTGTGTGTTTGAATTCCCATTTAGTCCGCAGACCTGGGAGCTGTATACAAAGAGTCCTCACCCGTCACGCCACTGATATTCATCCTCTCCCCCGGGACTGACCCTGCAGCAAATCTCTACAAGATCGCAGAAGAGATGAAGTTCTCCAAGAAACTGAGTGCAATCTCACTAGGCCAGGGCCAGGTTTGTTTCACACAACAGTGAGATATTTCTAAACTCCTTGTATAACGTCAATTGCTCTTTCCTCCAACCTCTGTGTACTACACCACCTCCAGCCAAGAACTTATTACTACAGCCCAAAGCACCGTCTCATTATTTTTATGTATTCCTATACTCAACTTGTGATCATTTGTTTTTCTCCAAAAGAGTCACAGCTCTTTAGATTTGCATTGCTTTCTGTCCGTCAAACTCAGACATCTTGGTTTCTTCACAGGGTCCTAGGGCTGAAGCCATGATGCACAGTGCCATGGAACGTGGAAAGTGGGTTTTCTTTCAGAACTGTCACTTGGCACCTAGCTGGATGCCCTCACTAGAACGGCTGATAGAGAATATTGACCCAGACAAGGTTTGTGCTTCCTGTCTCCCACTGAAACATCTCACACATCTAATTATATAAGCCCTAGATAATGCTATTATTTTTCATGTTTTGTTGATGTACTCCTTTAATAATACATTCACACATGCACACACACACCACTCTCTCCACTTCAAAACTGCATGTGTTGTTCCTCCACCAAAAAAACAGACATCTGTCTCCATCTCCTAAAGAAAACAATTTGATCTTATGTTTTTTCTTGAATACGTCAATTTTTAGGTACATCGAGATTTCCGAGTCTGGTTGACCAGTTTGCCCAGTAACCAGTTCCCAGTGTCCATCCTGCAGAATGGCTCCAAGCTCACCTTTGAACCTCCCCGTGGAGTGAAAGCCAATCTGCTGCGCACATATTCTAGTCTTAGTGACACAGAACTGAGCGGCAGCAGTAAGGTGAGTTTTGTTCACACTCACATCCTTCTGAACACACAATTGTTAATAATAAATGCCATACTCTTCATCAGCTAATTAATAGTCATAACAATACGGATTGTTACTTTCTCTCTCCCATGTTGTATTTATGTGCAAGTGCAGGCTTAGTTCCCCTTGCGTTATTCTAATGGTTATTTTTATAGAGTGCCATGTTTGTTTCTGGTTTGCTATCCTAATGTTTTTATTCCCAAACAGGCTCCTCAGTACAAGGCTCTCCTGCTGTCTCTGTGCCTATTCCATGGAAGCACCATAGAAAGACGGAAATTTGGGCCATTAGGATTTAATATCCCGTACGAATTCACAGACGGGGATTTGAGGATCTGCATGTCTCAACTTCAGATGTTCTTGGAGGAGTATAAGGACATTCCCTACAAAGTAAATATGCAAAGCAAAGAATGCAAGTGTGTGTGTTGCAAAGATTAGAATATGATATTGTAACGGAACCCATCACTGTTTTACCCTGTTTTATGGTTATTTAATTCTTATGGTTAAAATATGATCACATTGCTAAACTGTAGATATGTTGTTTTATGTTCTACAGAATATATTGGCTCAGAATATTACAGCTACTAGGCTAATAGATAATCCTATTACAAAGACTCCTCATAAGATAAGGAAGTCTATTGTATAAAGTGTTTTCATTATGAGACATAGAACAAAGAGAAGTATAATCTGATCAATGTCTGATTGTATCAAAGTAGCCAGGTAACCCCCGGGGGGGGAACCCCTATTGTCTCTCTATGTGTATTGTGTGGCCAAATTTGGGGGATGTGTATACATATTTCTGCATAACAAAATAAAGACAGTATTCTTTGACTCCCAATTGAGTGTCGTCCAATATGGGTGGTCTGGGCTTGTGAGACTGCAGTGCTTCTTGGATATTTTACTGTATACCAGCGGAGATACTGGACTTTGTGTTCCAACTCCGTTACAAATATATAGTGTAGAAAAAAATAATAAAATAAATATAAGATCAACTAGCTGCTGTGCACATTCACTATCTGCCTTGCATATATGGTTTAGAACAGTTGGTATTTTAATCGTAAGGTTTTTTTGTTCTCAGGTTTCTGTGGCGTAAGCAGTGTGAATATATTTTAATTGTTATTTTTATTTCCCTTGGTAGGTCCTACGTTATACAGCAGGAGAGATTAATTATGGCGGCCGAGTTACTGATGACTGGGATCGTCGCTGCCTCCTGAGTATCCTGCAGGACTTCTATCAGCCATCAGTTCTAACGGAAGGACACGAGTTCTCAGAGTCTGGCGTATACCATGAAATCAGTACTACCTATGACCTGAATGTGAGTGATTTGTTTTTGTTCTTACCCTGTACCTCTATATCACTTTGTCCATCTGATTTTGTGCAATCTGATTCAATTTGTGTTTTTTAATGGACTAAATTTACTAAAGTGAGTGTGGCGTGCTCTCCCGTTTCCATGTTATCTTATGAAGCATCCTATTCAATCTGGAGCGATCTCTCCAAGACCACCAGTCTGCATTGGATAACAAAAGAGTTGGAGAGGTCTCACTAATATCCCTCACCTTTTTAACCTCCATAACGTTTCTACTTTCTCATTCCTTCTCAGGGTTACCTGCAGTATATCCGATCACTTCCTCTCAATGATATGACGGAGCTGTTTGGACTCCATGAAAATGCAAACATCACCTTTGCTCAGAACGAGAGCTTCACTCTGCTTGGGTCTCTTGTCAAGTTGCAGCCAAGAACACAGAGCAGCGGAGGGAGTCGTGACGAGGTGAGTGCTATGAACAGGGGCTTCATGACAGCCAGCAACAGTGAGAGAGGGCTTAGGGAACATGACAAAAGCTTATTGTGAAGCCTTGTGTTGCTTGTGCTCATATTTAGATAGTGGAAGAAATTGCCGAGGGTATCCTGAAGAAGGTTCCTGCACTGATTCCTGTACAAGAAGTAATGGCAAAGTATCCTGTATTATATCAGGAATCAATGAACACAGTGCTGTTGCAAGAGGTCATAAGGTAAGTACTTGGAGATCTGTTGCATATACCCTGACTCCTATACAAGTAATCATACAGTGAATTAAACGGCTCTCTGTTCTTAGGTATAATCGACTGCTCCGCACACTCTCGCAGACACTGAGCGACTTGCTCAAAGCAATGAAAGGTCTTGTTGTCATGTCCTCTCAACTTGAGCTTATGGCAAACAGTTTGTATAATAACTCGGTGCCGGAATTATGGAGATCAAAGGTGAGCATTTAGGCCGTGCTGTTAGTTTGTCATGCTCCACTTTTGTATTACTAACCTTTATTTATAAAGTGCCAACATTTTACACTGTGCGGTATCCAAGGATAAAATACAGTGAATGTAACATGTATGTGACGGATAACTGTACAGTTTAAACATGTCGATACAGAAGGAATAGAGATCCCTGCTCCTGAGAGCTTACATTCTAAAGGAAAAGTGGGGGATAGAAGTAAGCGCTATTAGGTTTCAGGAGGTAAAGACTGAGTTAGCTCGACGGTTTATATCTGGAGGGTGTTCAGGTTGTAGGTGTAATGATAGTATTCTTTATGATAACAGAAATCTTTGAAAGCAAGCATTTAACATAAAGAACTGTCCTATATGCAGGAGTGAGAGGAGGAAATGGGCAGCTCGGGGTCTTCTTAAAGATGGCAGTGGAAACTGGTGCAGAAACATTTTGGCCAATGCGGTCCAATTTTTTTTTAGGGGGAGGGGCAGATTTTATATATACCATATATACTCGAGTATAAGCCAAATTTTTCAGCCCTTTTTTAAGGCTGAAAAAGGCTTCCTCGGCTTATACTCGAGTCACTCTCCCCCTGTGTCTCTTTCCCTACCCCCTTCTCATTCTAAACCCCTCTCCTCACTTTACCCCTCTAAATACCTCCCCCTCTCTTACCTCCATCTGCAGCTGATCCTCCTCTCCTTCCTGCGTCGGGACCCGGCCTATGCTAATGACGTGACGTCACATGTCCGTGGGGTCAAGACGCAGGGAGGAGCGGATGAGCAGCTGCAGATGGAGGTAAGTGAGGGGAAAGTGGGAGGTATTTAGAGGGGTAAAGTGAAGAGGGGGGTTTAGGATGAGGAGGAGGGGGGCTGAGGATGAGGAGGGGGGCTGAGGATGAGGTGGAGGATGGGGTTGAGGATGAGGAGGGTGATAAGGGAGGGGGAAGAGACACAGGGGAGGGAGAGGGGGAACACAATAAAAGGGCACACAAGAGGGGGACACAGGGGACAGCACATTTCCCTCCCTTGACTTATACTCGAGTCACTCATTTTTCCCAGTATTTTGTGGTAAAATCGGTGCTTTGGCTTATACTCGGGTCGGCTTATACTCGAGTATATACGGTAAGTTAGGCGTATGAGAAGTGTAGTGTGTTAGAATCTAATTCCGGAGATATTCTTCAAGTGAATCTGGCAGCCATAATACAGAATGTGCGGCTTGAAGGAAAATGCAAGGCCTAGGGGTTGAGGTTAGTGTGGAGTGTGTGGCAGAAGGAGTTTTAAGAAGCACTAGGACGTCCAGGAGAAGATTTCTAGTAGGCTGGTGGTGACAGGTAGAGAAATGGAAAACTGGTGAGGAGAGAGAGTTTTTTTTTCCCCTTAAACAATTATTATGGAAGTACTTATTTCTGCATGTTATACTTACAAACAATGACTACAAAATATTAGCATGTTCTATGGGATTATAACTAGTTTAAATTCTTCTGCAGGGAATAGATTGATAATCTGTATATGAGACAGCCGAGCTAAAAGTGTTTGATCACTGAGTGAGCCAATCACTCACAGAACTGGCCAGAGTAGGTTGTATATCCAGACTGTAAATACCCCAGATCGCTGTTATCCTCTCTATAATATTCTTGGGAACTGCCTTATTTCCACTAGGCATATCCCTCCTTGAAGCCTTTAGCATCCTGGGTTATTGATCTTCTGCAGAGGATCAAGTTCCTTCAGCAGTGGATAGATGAAGGAATCCCTCCGGTCTTCTGGATCAGTGGTTTCTTCTTCCCTCAGGCTTTCCTAACAGGCACCTTGCAGAACTTTGCTAGGAAAAATGTTATTTCCATTGACACAATTTCCTTTGATTTCAAGGTAAGACAGAATCTCTCACAAATGTGAAGACACTTAACCTGATGGGGGGGGGGGGGGGATTTATCGATGGCAAATACAACTCCTACGTGGTTCTAATCTTTCAAATGGTACATCATATACTCAGAGGGTACATTGCTTGTTTTATATAACATATGCTGCTCCTTTATAGGTCCTTCCTGACCCAGTAACAGAGTTTAGGCAACGGCCGCCTGAGGGCTGTTACATTCATGGTTTGTTTCTGGAAGGAGCCCGTTGGGACAAGGCAAAAATGGAGCTGGCCGAATCTCGCCCTAAGGAGTTATACACAGAGATGGCAGTCATCTGGTTGATTCCAGTACCTGACCGCAAACCTTCAACGTCTGGAATATATCTATGTCCCATCTACAAAACCTTGACACGAGCAGGTAAGGTATCAGGACAGTACTTATGCATGGACTGCATTGTTTTGGGGGTGCCGACAGTAACAGAGGAGGGCTCAGCAACATGACCTTTTCTAAACAAAGCTCTTGCATCTTACCCTAGGAACGCTCTCGACTACTGGACATTCTACCAACTATGTCATTGCAGTGGAACTACCCACCAGCATGCCACAGCCACACTGGATAAAACGTGGATTGGCACTTATATGTGCTCTTGACTATTAGTAAACCAGCCTTGCTACACATTGAATGACAGCACTCCGGATGATCCTCAATTGTGCCAATTATTATTTTGCCTTAAATTGTCTGTAACTTCCAAGTTTATGTTAATAAAAAACATGTCAAAGACTGGATTCCTACCCTACTTTTGGTGAAATATTTCCCACCAAATATGTTTATTCTACAGCCTTATATACCAGTACTCAAAAAAAATTATCTGCAGATCTTATTTCAATTTCTTATATATTTATGGTTAAAAATAATGTGAATTTTTATTTTATACAATGTTTTTTATGAAGTAGCATCAGGAATAGAAAGTCCAACAGACTAGACCATGGACTGACCATGTTACCCTTGTGCATTCCTGCTCTTATGAACGCACCCGCTCTGCTATAAAATCCCCTTTCTAATATTAAAAATATACAATGTGACACAGGCTGGGTAATCCTAGAAAGAAGGAATCCTCAGGGTAGCTACTCAGCAATCGGTAAGGTGGTTTAAAGGTATAAGATATTGTCAAAACAAGTCATGTCTTACCCAGCATAATGACATTCCTATTAGCCCAATTACATAGCTACTGTATTTTTAAGTTCACTTTGTCTGCCTTTAGGGGGTTGCTAGATTTGGCTCTCTGTTACAGGATGGGCAGCACACTGTGAATCTCCATAATGCATCTTCTAATCCAAACAGACATAGACCCATACTGAACCAAGCAGTAATGTGCTTGTATTCCTTCACTAGAAGCTGATGTATGCCCTCACCCATGATAAAGCTTCCATCATACTTATTTTAGATCTGAAGTGTCCCGATAAGGCGACTCTCTGGTCATGTAACTGTCCACCAATATATAAATGTTTACATTCACTTGTAGATCAATTAAACAGATGGGAGAAGTAGCATGTTCATGATCAAATGAGCAATGTCCTTATTACTGGTGACTAATCTAATGCTAGCAGTAGTATTTTGATAAGGAAATCTAAAGAGGCAGGACAGTTCTCCAGCTATTATAGTAATACAGTGGATGGAACCTAGCTTGTTTCATCAGCGCCACCATGTGCGTGCATCAATCACGCGCCACCACCCGGGCGTGATCGGGGTCCTGCCAGTGCCAGATATAGTTACTGTGCATCACAGGCAACACGCTTATAAAATATGCAAGGTCCAGTGGGAGACCTGGGAAAATTGTATGGGTCATTTAGAATGGGGGGTCTGCGGAAAGGGGGTGGTGTAGATCAGGACCTTGCTTGTTACATCAGCATCAGTAGACGTGTGAGTGCAGCGATCGCTGCTCCGACCGAGTTATGCACTGTTTTACTGGGAAATTAGCACTGCTAGGAGATCAGAATGGGGGACCTCGGGGGGTGGAAGGTGGCAATCTTATTGGGCAGCTGGTTGAGCAAACTCTAACCAGCCAACACAAGGTTAGCCACAGAGGTGAAAGATCAGCAATTGTGGTTAATCCTTTGAATAGCCATGTTGGGGAAGCAGAGACAGCAACACTTTCTCAAGGCATTGACACTCATGTTGGCAAAGCCAAGTAAATTTCCAATGTATGTTTAATGAAATGTTTTGCCAATGGCAGCACCAAAAAGCTGATCCCACTGTGAAATAAGTCTTCAGAAATTATGGGACCAGTGAACATACATTTAATAGCTTGGGACCTGCCCAAAGTGCCGCACTAACGAATGCGATTGTCCCAGGCCGCCTCAGCCTCAGCGCCATCCCCACGATACTCGCCTTTAAATCATGGGAGGAGCAGGTGGCATAACATATATAACCATTAACTTCCTGGGTGTATATATAAGAGGCCTTATAAAACGGTTTATGTACATCATATACATGGGGCATGGATAACCATACAATATTTGTATAAATGCAAGAGGGACTTACAGATGAGACTCGGGTGTAACTTTGCTGTGTATATACATAACTATATATTTAAGGAAATCATTGGCGCTTGGGCTTGTAAGGACGGGATCGTTTGCGCCTGTCCGGCTTTCTCTGTTTATGCAGGCGTCCGATGCTCACCCCTTGGCGTCTTCGTACAGAAATGTTCTGCTCCACCAAACTGGCTAACATACCTGAGGGTTAGAAACATCACACATGAGACTCTGGGTTGGGGGTTATCAGCTTGGCCTCTCCCTACCAGATGACAGGTCCCTTCAACTCACCTTCTTGAGCCAACATAGAGATAAATGCACAAATAAACTCGTCATAGTTATGAGTTCTTCTTTGGTCATCAATCTGAAGAAAAGTAAGAAAATCAAGAGATGTAATTTAAAAATGATGTTACGATGGAACAGAGAAGTAAAGTGGCCAAAATAAAGACCTGTAATGTTATCTGGTAGTTAGACCCCACTCCCACCCTTATCAAGTACTCGACTCTGCAAACCACCTAGTCAATTCTAAATAATTCAATTACTGTAAAGGGAAACTGCTGGTACAATGTACAGCCAGTTTGTAATGCCCTTTAACATTAAATCAACTTCCAACAAGCTTTGCATTAATGCTAATGAGAGCACTGACAGGTGTAGCTGACCAATACTCATTATGCAGACAGAAACCTCTCCGTCTCCATCCACCTCAGGGAATAGATTACTAGAAACTAAACTAGTAGATACAACAGCACCATATTTTCATACAAAAGTAAATTAGAAGCTTGATTTTTTACATTCTAAAATTTTTTTCAAATTTCCATGTAATTATTTCAAAGAGGAGATATTACATTATTTTTATTATTTGTTGAACGCCGGCAGATTCCATAGAACTAGGGATAAAATAAACACATGGATAAGCTTTTTCATATATTTGAAGACACTAAGACTCTACATCTTGCATACATTGGTACACAAGAACATGAGCTTACAATCTAATAGGTAATAGCAATGGTAGAGACATGCGATGAAGACCACTGTCTGATGTACCTTGAACTTCTTGCGTTTGTCCAGCTCCTCTCTTAGACAAGCTTCAGATGCTGCAATTTCAGCTTCTACACATTTCAGCAAAGCCAAGAGCTCCTTAAGAAAAAACACATCACCCATTATAAGAAAACTCTACAGTTTCACAAAATAAACTCTTTTTGTATGCACACAAATTTGAATAAAAATAGTATAAACATGTATAAAGAAACACGGCAAAGGTCCCAGGAAGAATAAAAAAAAAATTTAAAAAAAATCACAAAACCATTTATATTTTCAATTGGTTGCTATAAAAAAAAGCAGCATTAGTGTTACTTACAGAAGATGTATATTCATTATGGAATATGTTGGCGCATAACAAATCAATAATAATAATAATAGTAATTGAAGTCTTCTAGAAAGCATAACTTGGAGAGGAGGCTAAAAATCAAAAACCACCACCCAGATAAACAGTGAACTCAGGAAAGACATAAAAAATGAGACATAGGAAAATGTATACAAAAATTCCTTTAATATATTTCTATTAAAGGGCTGCTCTTCATACAGACCACCTTGGGCTGCTTGCCATATGCTCCCCACAGACCACCCTGGGCTGCTCGCCATATGCTCTATACAGATCACCCTGAACTGCTCGCCTTATGCTCCATACAGATCACCTTGGGCTGCTCGCCATATGCTCCATACAGATCACCTTGGGTTGCTCGCCATATGCTCTATACAGATCACCTTGGGCTGCTCGCCATATGCTCTATACAGATCACCCTGAACTGCTCGCCATATGCTCCCTACAGACCACCCTGGGCTGCTCGCCATATGCTCCCCACAGACCACCCTGGGCTGCTCGCCATATGCTCCCCACAGACCACCCTGGGCTGCTCGCCATATGCTCCCCACAGACCACCCTGGGCTGCTCGCCATATGCTCCCCACAGACCACCCTGGGCTGCTCGCCATATGCTCCCCACAGACCACGCTGGGCTGCTCGCCATACGCTCCATACAGACCACCCTGGGCTGCTCGCCATACGCTCCATACAGATCACCCTGGACTGCTCGCCATACGCTCTATACAGATCACCCTGGACTGCTCGCCATACGCTCCATACAGATCACCCTGAACTGCTCGCCATACGCTCTATACAGATCACCCTGGACTGCTCGCCATACGCTCCATACAGATCACCCTGAACTGCTCGCCATATGCTCTATACAGATCACCCTTGACTGCTCGCCATATGCTCTATACAGATCACCCTTGACTGCTCGCCATATGCTCTATACAGATCACCCTGGGTTGCTCGCCATATGCTCTATACAGATCACCCTTGACTGCTCGCCATATGCTCTATACAGATCACCCTGGACTGCTCGCCATATGCTCCCTACAGACCACCCTGGGCTGCTCGCCATATGCTCCCCACAGACCACCCTGGGCTGCTCGCCATATGCTCCCCACAGACCACCCTGGGCTGCTCGCCATATGCTCCCCACAGACCACCCTGGGCTGCTCGCCATATGCTCCCCACAGACCACCCTGGGCTGCTCGCCATATGCTCCCCACAGACCACCCTGGGCTGCTCGCCATATGCTCCCCACAGACCACCCTGGGCTGCTCGCCATATGCTCCCCACAGACCACCCTGGGCTGCTCGCCATATGCTCCCCACAGACCACCCTGGGCTGCTCACCATATGCTCCCCACAGACCACCCTGGGCTGCTCGCCATATGCTCTATACAGATCACCCTTGACTGCTCGCCATATGCTCTATACAGATCACCCTGGGTTGCTCGCCATATGCTCTATACAGATCACCCTGGACTGCTCGCCATATGCTCCCTACAGACCACCCTGGACTGCCCGCCATATGCTCTATAAAGATCACCCTGGACTGTTTGCCATATGCTCCATAGAGACCACACAGTGCAAGACACCGGTTGCCCATCAAGACTTGTCTAAACTATGTTGCCCATTAAGGCTTCCTTGCATGTTTACATGTAAAATAAGGTTGCGTTAGCCACATTTATTACTTTAATGTCAGATTATTATTAGACCTAGTTTAATACCTTTTTTATGTGTAACATTTTGAGCCTGCGGTGCCTGCACTGGATTACGCTGCACTCTAGAGTACATTAATCCATGCAATATTGTGGACTTTTGTATGTAGGTGAGACGATTTGTTAAATGAAAAACTACTTCCTCAACACAAATATAATATACATGGCCCCAAATTTGAAGGTAGCTCAGCCGGTCTACATTTGCGTTAAAATTGGGCTTTCAACCAAAACCTTATGCATAAAATATCAGAATTATTTGCTTAAATGCCATGGCTAAGGTTAGACTATTTTCAAGTGAATAATTGTGCATGATATATCTTCAAACCTACTAAAGAGTCAGACTTACTACCTTGGGGGAGAATCTCTCTCCTACAGAGGCCTCTGGGACTTTGCTGTGTTCAGTTTCTATCTCTGCTTTGTCTCTTCCTTCTTCTGATTTGCTGGTTTTGGTGGAAACTTTACTAGAATCTGATTGAAAAAAAAGGAAAAGTTATAATGAGAAGAACTAGTTGGTGCAGAATCATATTCCTTTAATGATACAACTAAGTTCTCCTCCTATAACACATAAACATATATCTAAACTCTGCTCTTTCACATATATAAAACTCCACCAGGACCTACCTAATAAATACACAAAATTGCATGCAAAATTGCCTCATATAGCATTACTAAAATAAACAAACAGCATCTGAATTCATTAGTTTTAGAGACTCTCTATAACTACCTCAACTGGAAGCCTGTAGTTGTAGCTCTCTATAGATTCACATCTTTTCAGTCTGTAAATGCTCTAGTAACCTTTTCATCTCATACTTTTTTCTGAAAGTAGTATGTGAAAATGTATATCCATTTTGGATGTTACTCTCTTCACCCTGCTTCTTTACATATAAACATTTCAAATACTCACCCCACATACAGAGGTGAACTTTCTTCTAAATCTCCCCAAAACACTTTCACAACCTCTTTCAACATCGCTCATCCCTCTCCAACTTACCCAGTCTGCTGAGAGGACACAGGTGGCCATCCCGACTCAGGTGCAAGATCCCGGTGCTGACCAGAGGTCCCAGTTCCCGCACCGCACGATTATAGCGAACAGAATCTAGGCGCAGCAGAGGCTCTTCCTCTCCAAACAAGACCTTAGAGAGGTGGGAAGTGACTGGGCTTGAGGGCCGTGTGGGATTGGCAGATCTCATAGGGGAGCGGAGGGGCGAATTAAATGCGCTACCAATTTCTGATGCAGTGTCTGTGCTCTCATTGCTTGGAGTCGGAGAGGGTTGTGAATGAGGGACAGTTGTTGCCCCTGTCTTTATGGATAAAGGTGAGCACATTTCTCTTTGTGTTTCCTTAAGTTTTTCTGCTAAAACACTGGGTGGCAGGTCTGGTGCAGGAGGTGGGGGCAAAGATTCTGGATTTTTCCTCTTGAACCTGTGAGACACAAATAGGTCAGAGCTTGTAATCAGAGTTGTTGAGATCATGGTACTGTAGCATGGCATATACACTCACCCAGTCGGTGACGGGGGTCTCCTGCAACTATCGTTTTCCTCTTCTTCCTCATCTGAATCTGGAGCAGGTGGGGGTGCTCCCCTGGATCTTCCTACTCCAGCAGCCAAGTCTTCTTCCTCCTATAATTATGTTTGCATGGTAGATAAAAAATAAATCCTTGCAGCACTTAAGTTTCCTAAAAGTCCAATTTATTACATTACAAAAAGTAGAAAACACAGAATGAACAGCGTTGCAGACCCATACATCCTTTCTTAAGCTCTGACATCCATTACCCCTTTTAAAACTAAATTGGGTGGGCTGGGTATAACTAATCCACATGAGGTGGTGCCAATGCACATCAGCATGTTAACCCTATACAGAAAACCAAATACCCAACACAGATCAATATATTTTCCCCAGCACAATTTCCATACCTAAAAACAACAAATACATTACATCCATATATACAGCCTTATTAAATTGCGATTCGGTAAATTTAAAAGGGCTCTATTTAAGCACATAGCATAATGTATTTACAGTTTTAGTGAGCGAACTTCTCTCCAAAAGCAAGGACTTCACTAACTAAAAACTTCTGTAAATAAAATATGCGGTGTGCTTAAATAGAGCCCTATTAAATTTACCGAATCGCAATTTAATAAGGCTGATAGTCTGTAAACACAATAACCAAGACCTGTCTATCTAATCAATGGGACCGAATTACATTCTTTACGGAGTCCTCTTGGATATAATTTATCCAATTCTTTAAATTGAAAAATCAACCCCTTTCAATAGAGAAAATGTAATGCTGACCCCCTCCCCATTTAAGTTTTCTGACAATGTCCAATTACCTGAAAGCTCTGATTTAAATTATGATTGGGATCCAAAATAATTTCTGGAATAGCTTATTCTACTTTCTTATCCCTAGTTGTACTCTTATGTTGTGACATAATAGTTTGTGTAGTTTCTCCTTAATATAACAGACCACAAGAACACTTAATTACATACTTCTACTTCCCTCTGATTTCTCTACTCACCTGCATAGGTGACTTGGCATAATTGTGGTTATCGAGAAATGCCGGAAGTCGGGGGGCTGGAGCTTGTATCGGATTGACACCTCCATTTTGAGGTGGAACACTGAGTTTATTGTTAGCACTATGGGTCGGTGCTCGAGCGACTGGTGCGGTTGCCTCCCCACCCAAATCTACAAGTAAACAGATTTTTTTTTTGTATTTTTCTGCACACACTTGTACATAAGATGGAGGGTGTATACTCCTTACCTGAAGAGTTCCGTTGAGATCCAGTTTGTGTTCGGGGAGTCTCCTGGGATTGAGAGGGCTTTACAGCATTGACCTTCGTTTCCTCAGTAGTCTGAGAGTCGGTGGATTTCTGAGGCTGAATTAGTTCTGGCTGAGTCACTCGAATCAGCTAAAAGAAGTAAGAGGACTCAGTGGCAAGTGGAAGCCAAGATCAATGGGAGACAGAATCTTAGAAAGTGGGTGAAAGACAAAGTAACTTGAGGAGAAGCTAATGCACTTCAAGAATCTCAGTGTGTGAGGATTCATGTCCTGAGATAATGATACCAGGATAGTAAGGTATTAAGGAACAGAACAGGGGCTTCCAGAGCATATGGGTGGTCTGTACCTGTTGTAATGCCTCAAGCACAGTCTGTCTGTTCATCTTCAGAATGTGAAGCTTACTCTCATATTTCAGCCTTCGGTCTGGCACCACAGCCATTAAGTTAAATCGAATATCATGATATGGCTCCCTATATATATATAAAAAAAAAAAACGACTTGAGATATATCACACTGGCATGCCCACATCACATAACCATCTATTTACTAAGCACTCACCCAGCTGTGGCCAATCCAATCCTCTCCATGATGACTCTACGAGCCTTGTCTGTCCACTCCTCATCCTCAGCCCAAGGACCTAGGAGGAAAAATACATCATTAATTGAATTGATTCAAGTGGCAACAAGGCCCTGTGTACAAGAGGCCAAGACAGACTGTTATAGCCTTATTCTATTAGCTACTTGCAAATGTCTTGAACTCATAAAATTTGGCTTTGGGCATTTTGTTTTTTTTTATAAATGTTTATATGCACTCTATTGACTTAAGAATTCATTAGTGCCAATAAGTAATATTTGCCGAATATGTAGCAATATTAAATTTACGAATTGGGCAATTGAATCGGGCCCTTAGACTCTCTATAATAACGAGTATTAACAGTTAGGGGATCAATAATATTCTAGTAGTAAATATTGAGTGTTCCTTTTATAAAATAAATAATTAGTGAGACAACCAATTAACATTCTAAAACATCAAAAATATGTTTTCTTTCTATGAAAACAAGTGATATTAATGCTATACATTATTTAATTAAACTATGCATCTAATTTCAGTATTTGGACACCCGCTATCTTACTCTCCTACTAATGTCACAGTTTGTTGAATCTTTACATCACTAGTAACACTGTACTCAAACATATGTAGATGTAGTTGCCACATCTTAATATAAAGCAAAAGATAACAGAGAAACATAGAGATTCTCCAAGACTGCTCAACTAGATCGCCATCACTTTACCCTGCTAAAACCAAATTGAATTCAACAGATAAAAATTTTCAACTTTTATCCAAATGTTTCTGTCAATAAATATCCTGTGGTTATCTACCAGCTACAGAGGATCATTCAACACACAGACATTTTAACATCAATTTTGATACATACAATTTAAATAGATGAAAACAGCTAATACTAGAAAGAGAAGATTCTAGACAGAAAAAAACAGTAGGCCCTAACCAAAGGTGTCCGTGTTTATTAGAATTTGTATGAGAGTGATATATGGTAGTGGTGCAATAGTGTAGCTAAACATTGCATACAGACAGGGATTTCCGTTTTTCATTTTATAGGTCTATTACCGTGGTCGATGGGATAGCCCTTCAGTCCATCCAATTCAAAGAGTCGACCCTTGATAGGAACGTAACTAACAAAGTGAAATGCCTCCATAGTGCGGACTGCACTGATCCCATTCTGTTTCTCAGGGAGGTGGCGAGGCTCAGGTCTGTTGGTCAAAGAGAGGAAGAGTCATGAGAAGGATAACGCTATCACTTCTTTCCGAGAGCGGATCCAAGTACTGCCTACTTTAAGTGGACAGAGGCGGGAGTAGGGGCAAGCTAATAAAATGGGGTAGACTATGGAAGAGGCACAATCTAGTGGTGCATGAGAAATAGGCCCCTTTATATAAGGATCTGGGGACTGGCTCTGAAGTTACCCAATAGAAATAGGGGATATAGAGTATTTTTAGTGACCTAAAGTGTTAGCTGGCAAGATGTAAGCCATAAATGTTGGAATCCTGTTTCTATATGGGCCTCTATACTCAGCTAACATGCTTTCCTACCTACCATGTACACGTGTTACTTTATAGTGCTGCTTTCTGCATTATCCCCTCAATTTTTCACATCTACTATACCCACCATCACTCACAAATTAACCCCCTACTCTCTTCTCAATTATTTGTCAAGTCCTTGTTTCTCCCTGTTAATGCCTTCACCTTTTGTTTCGTTAATTCTAAACTTGCAAGCTCTCAGTCATGCAAAGCGCTTTATATAAGAGAGTCATATGTTTGATTGTCAGCTCAAGAGCAGAGTTGTCAAGTCCTTTTGTATCAGTCTCTCAAATTATGAATTATCATACCCATGCCTTACTGCACTCTAGAGCTACAGAATACAAAAAAAGAGAGAACAACAAGGTATGAAATGAACATACCTGGCGTGACTGTTGTGAGCTTTTGCCAGTTCTGGAGCATTGCCAATAGCGTAGCCTTTACTCTGTGTAAGAACAATAGTTAGTCCAGTAAAGATGCCATCCTTGTACTCCCCACAATTAATGCCCCCGTCCCCCGCCCCACCGATGTATCAAAGACAGAATACCTCAGGACTGAAGCCTTTAGTGAAGTCTTTGATCCTACTTAGGGTGGGTCCAAGGTGTACTCCACTGCAGTTCAGTAGCACACTAAGGAGAGCGTGAGTAGCACAGGAATTGGGGATGAGCTGGACGGAGGAAGATAAAAAGGACAGATTATAAAATGAGGAAGACCACAGTTATATAATTATTTGAAAGTACTACACTAGAAAATATGCTAAATAAAATAGAGCATCCGCCATATCGCCTTTTATATGCAAGAGATCTACCATATTAGTTTTTAGCTTTCTATTTCCCGAGGCGGGAGGAAACTGAATACACAGAATTTTTTTTAACTGCACAATGGGCAATGTGGCAACTTCAACTGCCAGCTCATTTATTAGCTCTAGAGGACTGTTCATTAGTTTACAAAAACACATCTTACTGAAAAAGTAACAAGTAGGATCAGGCGATAAAAAAATATGGATCCATATCCTAATTAATAATTGGCTATAAATGTAAACATCAAGTTAAACAGTTTATATTGTGAATATCAAGTTTATTTCCCCCCATATAGTTTATTGTACATATTGTAAAAAATTATTAAAACAAATTATAACACAACTAATTGAATACAAATAGAGAATAAAGATTTAACACAAGAAGGTAGCAAAGCAACTTGTTCACGGTTAATATTAATGAAATATTTTATTCTTATTTTTTATTTAATATGCAGTCCTGCCAAACCTCCACAAATGTATTTAACAAGTTATTCATCATCCATCACAGAAGCTTTATTTGTGATATGAATTACATTTTTTAAATTAGCTTTTCCATGTCAAGTGCTTTGTTTTTGTTCCAAGTCGACATAATTATTATTTTTGCTGCATTATTAAAACCATTTAAGTGGAGGCACAAACGGCAAAAAGCTGCTTTACAGTAATTTATTGGAAGACAACAGAACACTGATTATTTGTTAAATATGTTTAATCTTAAAAACATTAGAATTTTTGGACTTAAACAGAGATGTTGGATTGTATAACAAACTAATTAAGATATGTGCAAACATTTAAAAAAGAATATGCAACAATAATCAGAAACGGCGGATGAGTTTTGAAGGTCTTATAACGAGAAATAGCAAAATGACTCTGCTTTCTTCATCATTCTTGGGGTTTACGGGCACAGGTCTGACTGGCAATGGCAACGGAAAGATTAGTGGTGGGGGCTGAAAGATTTGGTAATGGGATATGACATCTAACCATTTTGTAATGGGATCTGAAGGGGTTATGGGACCTGATAGATTGATGATGGGTCTGTGTATTGAAAGACTGTAAACTTACATGATTTCCCTTGTGACCGTAGAAGTGCTCAGCTATACTGCCTCCATGCAGTGATAGCAGCCAGCAGGTAACAGGTAAATAATGACTGCGTAAGTGGAGGGTCTAATATGCATGATTGACGATGGGATCACACACACAGAAGTTTCTATTAATGAACTAAGTAGTGGCAGCAACATATTACAAGTTAAGTGCTGCTGCACTGCAGAGCATGGGTAGCTAAACTAAGTTTGATGCGGCTTTAAGGTGCCTATATTATTAATCATAGGTTACAATGTGTAAACGTGTATGGTCATATTGGATTTTCATATTTATTGGTGTCATTTGAAACATTTGTTTTAGTTGCACTGACGTAACTTAGGTTATTTAAGTTATTTTCCGTGATGCTGCTTTTATTATGTTGAATTTGGCTATTTAATGGGTACAGATGTTCTGCTACAGGCGACAGCAGGCAGGGTATTTCTATGTACTGCGTAATACAAGGCAGTTGCTCGGTGTCCACTACCAGCTCATTTGCTCTTACTTTCCTGGGATCCATAGTTTTCCCCCATCAGCACCTTACAACTTTCATTGGCTGCACCCAATAAATACACTTTCTGTAAACTGAGCGAAGCAAATGGCTGGGACAGTTAGAGCGGTTGTAATCAAAACTTTGCTGTTTTGGGATTTCTCTCCATCTCTACTTTCAGAAGAGCGGAGCTGCCAGATATAATAAACAGAAGACCGTTTATTTCTGATGAAGATTATAACTAGAGTTGCAGTGCCGCCAAATCTGCAAATGTATTCAACCCAGGAATCTGCCCTCTTCGAAGTAGTGTGGACATACTGACAATTATGTTAGGTATATGTATCTGAATTTTTATTTAAAAAATTATTTTTGGATGATTAGATTGTATATTAATGCAGGGGATACCAATTAAAGTGATTATAATGTCAAAAGCAGCTCAAGTTTAGATATTCAATGAACTATATAAAAAATGTAACCCCAGTGATTCTTTAACTCACCTGGTGCGCAAAGAACATGTTATTCACGACCTCATCCTCCATGACAGATGTGTCATCCAGCAGAGTGGAGACTTTCCTGCGCGAGCGACGCTCCTCGATCCATTTAAACAGGAAGATGAAGCCGTAAACTGGCCTGGGTAGAAAAGCAGAGAGCTGCTGAAGGGAGTGGATGGTCAATGCAAAGAAGGTAAAAAAAGAACAGCTAGGAAAGGGGAAGGGTGTTTAGGAGGACTACAAAGCCAACAAATAAATGGAGTAAAAACAGGAGGCAAAATAATAGAACAGAATAAATATGGTGAAAATAGAGAGAGATATACACAACATTCCCACGTACCCTGGACACTTGCTCTGCAGGTCATAGATCTCCTCCACCTGTACCCCTTTCACACCTGTGGGAGAGACCGTGGTAAAATGTAATGGTTACAAAGCACCAGAACAGTCACTATACCTTCTTCACTGCTCTCCAGAAAGATGGATCTATTTTCTTTTTATCATGGTATCTATCCTCGCTAGTCTTACGTTTTACCCAGAATGAACTGGCTCATGTTTTGCTGCTCCCAGCATGCCACTCACCAAAATCTTCCACTAGTAGAGTGAAAAGCCCTGAAAAAGTGAAAAATAATAAACATAAGTGCACATTAAATATATAAACAGTATATGTAAAACACTTGAGTGTCATAAATAGTGGGTAATGTAAGGGGAAGGAGGCATCTATACAAATAGTAACCTGCCACATACAGGTGTATTATAAAAGGAAGGCTTAAGAGGTTCCCGAAGTGGTTCTTATTGTTGTTGGAGTGAACGGTAATTGTTATTAGCAAAAGTTAAATCAAATGATTAACATATTATAGGGCCACTGTCATTTCCTAAGAACATGAGCAAAATTCTACATATAAAAAGGGGGACACACATCTATATTCAGTATATAAAAAGGGACACACACACGTATCTATATTCAGTATATAAAAAGGGACACACACATCTATATTCAGTATATAAAAAGGGACAAGCACACATCTATATTCAGCATATAAAAGGGGACAAGCACACACAAATCTATATTCAGTATATAAAAAGGGACCCGCACACACACATCTATATTCAGTATATAAAAAGGGACACGCATACACACATCTATATTCAGTATATAAAAAGGGACACGCATACACACATCTATATTCAGTATATAAAAAGGGACCCGAACACATCTATATTCAGTATATAAAAAGGGACACACACATCTATATTCAGTATATAAAAAGGGACCCGCACACACACAGATCTATATTCAGTATATAAAAAGTATATAGAGACACACACACACATCTATATTCAGTGTATAAAAAGGGACAAGCACACATCTATATTCAGCATATAAAAGGGGACAAGCACACACAAATCTATATTCAGTATATAAAAAGGGACACGCATACACACATCTATATTCAGTATATAAAAAGGGACACGCATACACACATCTATATTCAGTATATAAAAAGGGACACGCATACACACATCTATATTCAGTATATAAAAAGGGACACGCATACACACATCTATATTCAGTATATAAAAAGGGACCCGAACACATCTATATTCAGTATATAAAAAGGGACACACACATCTATATTCAGTATATAAAAAGGGACCCGCACACACACAGATCTATATTCAGTATATAAAAAGTATATAGAGACACACACACACACATCTATATTCAGTGTATAAAAAGGGACAAGCACACATCTATATTCAGCATATAAAAGGGGACAAGCACACACAAATCTATATTCAGTATATAAAAAGGGACACGCATACACACATCTATATTCAGTATATAAAAAGGGACACGCATACACACATCTATATTCAGTATATAAAAGGGGACAAGCACACACACATCTATATTCAGTATATAAAAAGGGACACGCATACACACATCTATATTCAGTATATAAAAAGGGACCCGAACACATCTATATTCAGTATATAAAAAGGGACACACACATCTATATTCAGTATATAAAAAGGGACCCGCACACACACAGATCTATATTCAGTATATAAAAAGTATATAGACACACACACACACATCTATATTCAGTGTATAAAAGGGACACACACATCTATATTCAGTATATAAAAGGGACACACACATCTATATTCAGTATAAAAAAGGGACCCGCACATCTATATTCAGTATAAAAAAGGGACCCGCACATCTATATTCAGTATATAAAAAAGGGACCCGCACATCTATATTCAGTATATAAAAGGGACACACACATCTATATTCAGTATAAAAAAGGGACACACACATCTATATTCAGTATAAAAAAGGGACCCGCACATCTATATTCAGTATATAAAAAAGGGACACACACATCTATATTCAGTATATAAAAAGGGACACACACATCTATATTCAGTATATAAAAAGGGACCCGCACACACACAGATCTATATTCATTATATAAAAAGTATATAGAGACACACACACACATCTATATTCAGTGTATAAAAGGGACACACACATCTATATTCAGTATATAAAAGGGACACACACATCTATATTCAGTATAAAAAAGGGACCCGCACATCTATATTCAGTATAAAAAAGGGACCCGCACATCTATATTCAGTATATAAAAAAGGGACCCGCACACCTATATTCAGTATATAAAAAAGGGACCCGCACACATCTATATTCAGTATATAAAAAGGGCCACACACATCTATATTCAGTATATAAAAAGCGACACACACACACACATCTATATTCAGTATATAAAAAGGGACATGCACACACACATC
The DNA here is from genome assembly GCA_027410445.1 of Discoglossus pictus. Taxonomy (NCBI): domain Eukaryota; kingdom Metazoa; phylum Chordata; class Amphibia; order Anura; family Alytidae; genus Discoglossus; species Discoglossus pictus. Next base: position 41,762,840 of record CM050169.1, on the reverse strand, counting down.
TACATTCAGAATATAAAAGGGACACACACATCTATATTCAATGTATAAAGTGACACACACACATATCTATATTCAGTATACAAAGAGACACACACATCTATATTCAGCATATAAAGGGACGCACACATCTAAATGCAGTATATAAAGGGACACACATCTATATTCAATGTATAAAGGGACACACATCTATATTCAATGTATAAAGGGACACACATCTATATTCAATGTATAAAGGGACACACATCTATATTCAATGTATAAAGGGACACACATCTATATTCAATGTATAAAGGGACACACATCTATATTCAGTGTATAAAGGGACACAAACATGTATCTATACACACACACACATCTATATTCAGTATATAAAGGAACACACGTATCTATATTCAGTATATAAAGGGACACACACACATCTATATTCAGCATATAGGGACACACACACGTATCTACAGTGGATATAAAAAGTCTACACACCCCTGTTAAAATGTCAGGTTTCTGTGCTGTAAAAAAATGAGACAAAGATAAATCATTTCAGAACTTTTTCCACCTTTAATGTGACCTATTACCTGTACAACTCAATTGAAAAACAAACTGAAATCTTTTAGGTAGAGGGAAGAATAAATATAAAAATAAAATAATCTGGTTGCATAAGTATGCATGATTTTATTACAGCACTCAGTCTTTTTGGGTATGAGTCTATCAGCATGGCACATTTTGACTTGGCAAGATTTGCCCACTCTTCTTTGCAAAAACACTCCAAATCTGTCAGATTGCGAGGGCATCTCCTGTGCACAGCCCTCTTCAGATCACCCCACAGATTTTCAATCGGATTCAGGTCTGGGCTCTGGCTGGGCCATTTCAAAACTTTAATCTTCTGGTGAAGCCATTCCTTTGTTGATTTGGATGTATGCTTTGGGTCGTTGCCATGCTGAAAGATGAAATTCCTCTTCATGTTCAGCTTTCTAGCAGAAGCCTGAAGGTTTTGTGCCAATATTGACTGGTATTTGGAACTGTTCATAATTCCCTCTATCTTAACTAAGGCCCCAGTTCCAGCTGAAGAAAAACAGCCCCAAAGCATGATGCTGCCACCACCATGCTTCACTGTGGGTATGGTGTTCTTTTGGTGATGTGCAGTGTTGTTTTTGCGCCAAACATCTTTTGGAATTATGGCCAAAAAGTTCAACCTTGGTTTCATCAGACCATAACACCTTTTCCCACATGCTTTTGGGAGACTTCAGATGTGTTTTTTCAAAATGTAGCCTGGCTTGGATGTTTTTCTTTGTAAGAAAAGGCTTTCGTCTTGCCACTCTACCCCATAGCCCAGACATATGAAGAATACGGAAGATTGCTGTCACATGTACCACACAGCCAGTACTTGCCAGATATTCCTGCAGCTCCTTTAATGTTGCTGTAGGCCTCTTCGTAGCCTCCCAGGCCAGTTTTCTTCTCGTCTTTTCATCAATTTTGGAGGGAGCTCCAGTTCTTGGTAATGTCACTGTTGTGCCATATTTTCTCCACTTGATGATGACTGTCTTCACTGTGTTCCATGTATATCTAATGCCTTGGAAATTATTTTGTACCCTTCTCCTGACTGATACCTTTTAACAATGAGATCCCTCTGGTGCTTTGGAAGCTCTCTGTGGACCATGGCTTTTGCTGTGGGATGCGACTAAGAAAATTTCAGGAAAGACCAACTAGAGCAGCTGAACTTTATTTGGGGTTAATCAGAGGCACTTTAAATGATGGCAGGTGTATGCTGACTCCTATTTAACACAATTTGGAATGTGATTGCTTAATTCTGAACACAGCTACATCCCCAGTTATAAGAGGGTGTGCAGACTTATGCAACCACATTATTTTTATACAGCACAAAAACCTTACATTTTAGCAGGGGTGTGTAGACTTTTTATATCCACTCTATATTCATTATATAAAGGGACACACACACCTATATTCAGTATATAAAGACACACACACACACCTATATTCAGTATATAAAGGGACACACACACCTATATTCAGTATATAAAGAGACACACACATCTACATTCAGTATATAAAGACACACACACATCTACATTCAGTATATAAAGAGACACACACATCTATATTCAGTATATAAAGAGACACACACATCTATATTCAGTATATAAAGAGACACACATCTATATTCAATATATAAAAGGGACACACACACGTACACATCTATATTCAGTATATAAAAGGGACACACACATCTATCTATATTCAGTATATAAAAGGGACACACACATCTATCTATATTCAGTATATAAAAGGGACACACACATCTATCTATATTCAGTATATAAAAGGGACACACACACATCTATCTATATTCAGTATATAAAAGGGACACACACACATCTATATTCAGTATATAAAAGGGACACACACACATCTATATTCAGTATATAAAAGGGACCCACACATACACACATCTATATTCAGTATATAAAAGGGACACACACACACACATCTATATTCAGTATATAAAAGCGACACACACACATCTATATTCAGTATATAAAAGGGACACACACACACACATCTATATTCAGTATATAAAAGGGACACACACACACACATCTATATTCAGTATATAAAAGGGACACACACATCTATATTCAGTATATAAAAGGGACACACACATCTATATTCAGTATATAAAGGGACACACACACACATCTATATTCAGTATATAAAAGGGACACACACACACATCTATATTCAGTATATAAAAGGGACACACATCTATATTCAGTATATAAAGGGACACACACACACACATCTATATTCAGTATATAAAAGGGACACACACACACATCTATATTCAGTATATAAAAGGGACACACACATCTATATTCAGTATATAAAAGCGACACACACACATCTATATTCAGTATATAAAAGGGACACACACATCTATATTCAGTATATAAAAGGGACACACACACACATCTATATTCAGTATATAAAAGGGACACACACAGATCTATATTCAGTATATAAAAGGGACACACACATCTATATTCAGTATATAAAAGGGACACACACATCTATATTCAGTATATAAAAGGGACACACACATCTATATTCAGTATATAAAAGGGACACACACATCTATATTCAGTATATAAAAAGGGACACACACACACACATCTATATTCAGTATATAAAAAGGGACACACACACACACATCTATATTCAGTATATAAAAAGGGACACACACACACACATCTATATTCAGTATATAAAAGGGACACACACATCTATATTCAGTATATAAAAAGGGACACACACATCTATATTCAGTATATAAAAAGGGACACACACATCTATATTCAGTATATAAAGGGACACACACACACACACATCTATATTCAGTATATAAAAGGGACACACACACACATCTATATTCAGTATATAAAAGGGACACACACACACACATCTATATTCAGTATATAAAAGGGACACACACACACACATCTATATTCAGTATATAAAAGGGACACACACACACACATCTATATTCAGTATATAAAAGGGACACACACACACACATCTATATTCAGTATATAAAAGGGACACACACACACACATCTATATTCAGTATATAAAAGGGACACACACACACACATCTATATTCAGTATATAAAGGGACACACACAGATCTATATTCAGTATATAAAAGGGACACACACATCTATATTCAGTATATAAAAGGGACACACACACATCTATATTCAGTATATAAAAAGGGACACACACATCTATATTCAGTATATAAAAAGGGACACACACATCTATATTCAGTATATAAAGGGACACGCACACACACATCTATATTCAGTATATAAAAAGGGACACACACATCTATATTCAGTATATAAAAGGGACACACACACATCTATATTCAGTATATAAAAGGGACACACACATCTATATTCAGTATATAAAAGGGACACACACACATCTATATTCAGTATATAAAAAGGGACACACACATCTATATTCAGTATATAAAAAGGGACACACACATCTATATTCAGTATATAAAGGGACACGCACACACACATCTATATTCAGTATATAAAGGGACACGCACACAGATCTATATTCAGTATATAAAGGGACACACACATAGATCTATATTCAGTATATAAAGGGACACGCACACACACATCTATATTCAGTATATAAAGAGACACACACACATCTATATTCAGTGTTAAGGGATGTACAAATCTATCTAGATACAGTACATAAAACATCTATCTATATTTAGTATATAAAGACATACACATATGTATATATGTACAGTATGTGTGTATATGTATGTATATATGTGAGTGTGTGTATATGTATGTATATATGTGTGTGTGTGTATATGTATGTATATATGTGTGTGTATGTATATATGTATGTATATATGTGTGTGTGTATGTATATATGTATGTATATATGTGTGTGTGTATGTATATATGTATGTATATATGTGTGTGTGTATGTATATATCTATGTACGGTATGTATGTACGTATGTATGTATGTAAGTGTGTGTGTTATATATATATATATATATATATATATATATATATATTACACACATACATGATACGTGTTATATTCAGTATATTAGTCTGCATTGATGTATATTTTTCACCTGGGTCGCTCTCTAGTTCTAGCCACCCTTTATTCATGTTGACTCCTCCATGCCTCTACGCCTTAGGCCTGTGACATCATCAGATCGCGCCCTGAATGCCGCCCTATTGTGTTCCTATGCTCCTCCCGCACAGTGTGTGTCGCGTGACTCGAATGGAAGACTGCCGTAGCCGCCATATTGGTTGTGGGCAACTGTCAATTATTTTAGAGTTAGAAGCCATCATTAATTTAGTCTGTGCTAAGCTGCGGTCGCCATTATTGATGCTGGCAATAGACTCAGAGCTGAAATTATCAGTGCGCTTGCGTGATATTTCGAAAGAGTAGAGCTGTCTTGCTATATATCTGTGCCACAGAATGATTCCTGTATGTTGTGTTATCGTTTTTTTTTCTAAAGTGCATCAACCCTTGGAAATTCCATGTTGTTATATTTATATGCAAATGAGAAGTTCATGCATATTAATTAGCTGCTTTGAAGGGCTAGTTAGCATTACCGTTTGCTTGTCTGTCTTTGTAGTCTCCAAAATAACCCCCCCCCCCCCCCCCCCCCAATGTTATCTGGCAGTTAGTCTCCTCTCCCAACTTATCAAGTACTCTGATACACACATTAGCATACTGATCCGCGCGTCAGCATACTGATCCGCGCGTCAGCATACGGAGCCGCGCGTCAGCATACGGAGCCGCGCGTCAGCATACGGAGCCGCGCGTCAGCATACGGAGCCGCGCGTCAGCATACGGAGCCGCGCATCACATACTGAGTCGCACATCAGCATACTGAGTCGCGCATCAGCATACTGAGTCGCGCATCAGCATACGGAGCTGCGCATCAGCATACTGAGTAGTGCATTATCATACAGAGCCGCACATTAGCATGCTGAGCCGCACATTGGAACATTGAATAGATAAACATGTTTACCTACCTCCCTTACTACTATGTGTTTTTCTATACACTGTATTTGATATGGTTTCTTAATAATATCAAAAAGTTGTAATTTGTTAGGTGTGATAAATAGGATCCATGTGTGCATAGTTACGTATTAAAGTTAAACATATGTCCGGGGTTTGCTGTTTCTCCCGTTCAGAGTAGAATTGCCTGGTATTTTGGGGCTGGATCACTTTTTTTGAATGAAACCAGATTGATATACTACAGGATATTTCTCCCTGTGAAGGGCACAAGTGAGCTTAAGAGACTGCTCTCTGAGTAGATAACTAGACCTATAAAACAAACCTACTTAGATGTTGTTCGTTCTCAGATGAGCACCTTCGACTCTTTTTGTTTAGTTTTTCTCACCTTATGGGTAATAGGGGACTCCAGACGTCGACTCCTTGCTAACTATGCCTTAGGGAGTAAAGCTGCACCCCACTGATGAGGCCCATAAAGGCCGAAACGCATCTGGGTTTGGTGTTTCTCCTGTTCAGGGTAAAATTGGCTGGTATTTCGGGGTCGGGTCACTCTAGTTAGTGGGAACAGACTGATATACTGCAGGTTATTTCTCCCTGTGAAGGGCACACGTGGCTAAAAAAGGCTGATCTCAGTGTGGGTTATCACGTCCATAAACCTATCCTTTAAGGTTAGTTTGTTCTCTTATTAAGCACCTACAGTAGTACACTTTCCCCCAAAAAAATTAACAGCTTTTCTTTGGTTTGTATTATTGGGATTTCATATGTTCTCAGTTATGTCAGTTGAAGGTTGAGGAAGTCTTCTCCTTCCAGACAACTGGACACCTAAGATGGTAACTGGACAAATATATACTCTGGATATTATGAGTACACTAGCGACTTTCCTGTCAAAAAATGACGGCAATAAGATTGTAAGGCAGGTAATGTTGTTTGGGTGCAATTTTAATTTTGTTGGTGTTTTAAGATCCTTCAGCGCTCATTGCGAGGCTCTTGGTTGTTTGTGTGCTATGAGCAGCATTGGTGTTTTTTTTTGTTATGGCAATGAATAATTAATAAAATAAGAAATTATTATACTTTCCCCTTATTGAAGTAATATATGCAGGAAGCATTGTGTTGAAGAGCTGGCAATCTGTTTCCATGTTGCTGCAGCATCAGTGCTGTGGAGCTGCTGTGTAAGCGTCATGAATGTGTGTAGTCTAATAGTATGCGTGTGCGAGGCAAATCCGTTAGTGTAGCTGTGTACTTCCGGATTGTATAAGTTATTGTTCTTAAATGGCGGTATGCGGCTGTGGCTGATTAAGCGTCCTTGTTTGCGGATGTCGTCCGACTTTTTCTGAAAATCCGTAGGTGTTTGGTGGTGTTTTGCGTGTTTAGGGTCCTTTAACCTCCGTTTTCGTTTTGTTCGGCTCCCATTTTTTCTCTTGCTTAGGTGATTTTCGGGTGTCTAAACTCCGAAATTTGGAGTTAAATCGAGGTGTAACTTCACTTGCAGAGGTCCTGGGTGCCCCCCTTGCTGTGGGTAAGTTTTTTTATGTGTTTGTTGTGTGTATTTATTGTGTTTGTAATGTTTTTGGGGTCGCGCAGGTTGCGTCCTTGATTTCGGATCTCGTATGGCTTTTTCGTGAAATCCGTAGGTGTTTGGTAATGTTTTGCCTCTTTAGAGTGCTGTAGCCTTGTTTCCGTTTTTTTCGGCGGCCATTTTTTCTCTTGCTTAGGGGATTTTTGAGTGTCTAAACTCTTTTATTTGGAGTTAAATTGAGGGTGCCCCCCCTTGTTGTAGGTAAGCTTTTTATCTATTTGTTGTGTGTATTTATTGTGTTTTTCATGTTTTCATGTGCGCGTTTTTTGGACGGTTTTTGCAAGGTCATAATGGGTCGTAACATGTCTCGTATTTTGCTTTCGTAACTCCGTTAAGTTGCTGGCAAGGAGCGCCGAATGCGCTCGCTGCGCGAGCCTGCAATCATTAGCAACAGTTCGCATGCTCACAACTATATATGTGATAGCAAATTAGTAACAAAAACTAATGAGAGGATGGGCATAGAATTTATAATATAGATAACGTCAATATGTTCAATTTAATGGAACCCATCTATTTTCTCTATCCTTCAGAAAAAACATTTTGAGCAGTCACCAGTACTCACTACTGTAATATAGTTATTATTATTATTATTACTACCCTTTATTTGTAATGCATCAACATATCCCGTAGCACAATACTTGAGTTAACAAGACAAAAACTATTTTTACAAATTGTAGACAAATGGAGGGTCCTGCCTATGAGCTTGAAATGAAACGTACATATCGCTAGTTTCCAAAGCACCAACACAAAATTGAAAACTCGCCAACTTACAATCTAAAGGGTTTGGGTGTGGTACAGAAGGGTAATAGATATGCATATTAAACATATGCGTTTTTAATGAATTTTTGAGGCAGGAGGACAGTCTTTTGGTTCAAGACAAGGAGTAGAGGCAGCACAAGAAAAGTCCTTAACGTAGGAGTGAGAGGAAGTGTTAAGAGAGGAGAAAAGAAGAAGGTCATTAAAAGAGTGAGGATGGGGAAGTATTTTAAGAAATGAGTAGAGATATAAGGGGTGCACTGTTGTTAAGGGCTTTGTAAGTTAGAGAGACGCGCTGCAGGCACTGAGCGCTGATTATGGTAGAAGACTCTAGCAGAGGTGTTCGTTATAGATTGGAGAGGCAACAAACAGGTATAATTCTCACGTATTCCAGAGAGTTGAGTTATTTCTGCAGATAAAGATGGAAGATGGCCACAGATCTCACAGAACTCTTGCCCTATGCTTTCAATGCCTATAATATCCAAAAACAACCACTGGAGGTCATCAGACTTTATTGAATCTCAAAATGCATTGTTTTTTGGTTGGTGTCCTCTATGTACCAACCCATCTCACATTCAAGGCATTGTTTATAAAATATATCCATAAATATGAGGTTTAGTGAGCATATTTTTAGTTTGTTTTTTGCTAGTAATGACAGTAAATCTTTGAATATTTTGTGTATTTCTCTGATATAAAGGCATAATCAGTTTTGCTTTTAACTTGAAGATGACAGGTGAACCTCAACAAGTCTTGTCACTTTAAATAAAATGGGTGTTCAATCTAATAATAACAATGTATATTGCAATATTCTTATTTCCTATGTTTTCTATATATTGTATCCATATCCTCCACACACTTGCCTCCTCGCTACTCCTTTATGCCCTTTCCTCTCCTCCAATATCTGCTTCCCCCTCTATTTGTCTCCCTTTCTCTTCTTCCCTTGGCCTGGTTACTCCGCTCTTCTTTCTCCCTTGGCCGCCCAGCAGAGATATCTTTTCATCTGAATTCCCCCACCCCACCCAGTTCACTGCTCTAGTTCTTACCTTTCTCCTCATAAAAATGTAAGGAGTACCCAAGAGTCCACAGGCCACCTCTCCTCTGTCCTTGGGAGTAGCTGTGTGGATACAGTTTCAACCCAATCTCATTCTTCCCTTCTCTCTCTACTGTATTACACTTTTCTTGAATAGTGTACCCTCCATCTATTCTTCTCGTGTCCCTTACTGATTCTGTTTCAACACCCCATCGTGATCTTTCCTTCTTTAGTGTCTCATATACCACTCTTTCAGTCTTTTTTCCATCACCCTTCTGTTACCTCTTACCTCTTCCATCACCCCTCTCTACTTCTCTTTCCTCCAGCCCTCAACCCATCATTTCAATGACGAGCAAACTTGCAAATATATTTATATATATACCCTTCTGGATCGCTACCTTGCCATGGTGATGGGGCTTATGTACTTCCAATGAAGTTGTGAGCTATACCATGTAGGGTCACCCAAGAGGGGCAGGTCATAGAAGAAAGGTTAGACAAGTCGCAGTCCACTGGAGAAGGACCTGGCAACCCACTCCAGTATATTTGCCAAGATAACTTTATAGATAAGCACAACAATAGATGTGCCTGGCATTCTGCGTTCTATAGCGTTACAGAGACTCGGACACGACTGAACAACAACTAATATATATATATATATATATATATATATATATATATATATATATATATAGATGCATTGCATAGACACAGCTCAGACTCAGGTTAAATCACATAACATTTATGAACACAGAAACAGGTCAGTGATATTTTCATACAAATAATGGGCAAAGACAGACAGGCTTCTGATTGATTTTACATACGTGTGATATTTATAAGCAAAGAGAAGGGTGTACATACATGTGATATACATGCAGAGGAAGGTTGGTGATTTAACATACATGCTATGTGAACAAATGGTCATGTTCCCTGTTCAGAGCATTGGATATAATACTAGTTTTTATTCAGATGTTTAGAGGGACAACATAAATCACTCAATATCACAACACCATCAAGATTGAGGAGGGTGCAGGGAGTTGGGGCAATGTTGTAAAATCTTGGGGGATAAAATCTTTGGCAGACCTTGAAGAGGATAACATTTTAAGACATAGAGCATATGTCGGATGCTGTATGGAAGACTTTTTGAGGGTGAAGATGTAGGCAGCGAATGTCACTCTCACCTATACATTTGTGCAATGGGAAGAGTGAAGCCTCCACAACAGTAAAAAATCCTTTCAACCTGAGCATGTGTGCCTACCCCTGAGTACATCCCTGAGTGTATAATCCGTTGAAACATTTGGTGCAACGGGCCCGTCCCTCTTTGGGCTCATGGTCAGTGCTCCCCTTCTAGTGGAGGAACACTGGCCAAAGAGGCGAGGATCTTTGTGTAGATGTTGATCCCCTGTAGAAAGATCTCCTCATTCAGATATTCGTTATGATCGTGCAGCAAGATCGGGGTGCGGTTCATGGGGGAGAAGCCGAGGGCAGGATACCCAGCCTGGGAGAGTAGAGAGGTAACATTATAGGTATAGGAGTATCATTGAGACAAGGGATGTACAGCATAGTAGTTATAGAGAGATTGTGATGGATGAGGTAGAGTGGAGGAGGAAACAGATCAGAGAAGTCCCATATTTATATTTAAGAAATTAAACTTGGTAGCAAACAAGATCATTCTTAGAAAGTATATATATATATATATATATATATATATATATATTTTTTTTTTTTTTTTTTTTTTATTTTTTTTTTAAACAAAAAAAGTAGAGGTGCTTATCTGAGAACCAAAAATACCTCAGAGGGTTTTTTCTATGGATCTGGCTACCTACTCAGAGAGCAACCTCTTTTAGCCACTTGTGCTCTTCACAGGGAGAAATATTCTGTAGTATATCAGTCTGATCTCACTCAGAAGAGTGACCCAGACCCAAAATAACAGGCAATTCTGCCCTGAACAAGAGAAACAGCAAACCCAGACTCGTTTCGTCCTCTATGGGCCTCGTCAGTGAGGTGCAGCTGTACTCCCTTAGGCAAAGTCCATGTCTGGTTCCCCCCATCACCCGTAAGGTGAGAAATGTAAACAAAAAGAGTTGAGGTGCTCATCTGAGAATGAAAAATACCTCAGTGGGTTTTTTCTATAGGTCTGGTTACCTACTCAGCGAGCAACCCATTTTAGCTCACTTGTTCCCTTCACAGAGAGCAATATCCTGTAGTATATCAGTATATATTTTTTCTTCAATGAATATGGAACTACAGTGGCTGAACATGGCAGACAGAAAGCCCCATTAAACATATCCCATACTCCAGGTTCCGATTTGCACTTACTGCTCGCACATAACGGCTGTCTGTAGCTGCTGGGAAGATCTCTGGCTTCAGCTGCAGACCCCTAAAAACATTAAACAAAGATGGGTCAGAAGCACCTAAAAGTGGTAACATATCACAGACCAAAGTAGTAACCCAGTAACAGTAATGCTCTTAATAATGTGAGCACCCAACTACTAACTGGTTTAGCCTGTAAAGTTCTGTAAGCTGACAATAGTTTGCCCCCCCCTCCTTCAGTAAGGTCCTTCCTTGTGAGAATGTACAAACTAATGGTAAATATAGATCACATCACACCCAAAAAGTATGTTTACATCTCTATGTGACTTCCTCTCTCTGCCTCACTACATGTCTACTTGTCTATATATTAGTGTGTAGAGCTCTCTTAGTATGGCGTCCTCTCTATTTTTATGTCACTCTCTCTGACTCACTGTGTGTCTGAGTAGTAATCTATTAGTTTCTCAGGTGCCCTCTTACTCACAGCTCTTTGCAGGGTGTGCTAAATGCTCTCCACCAAGGATTAGAGTCATCTGGAGTAGTAATCCCTTGACCCATAAATTTCTAGAAAAATACAGAGAAAAGGACAAAGGCCATTACAGAGTAAAGATCATCTTTGACCCAGGAAAAGACACTTCCTAGTCCCCTCTCACCTGATGATACTCCAAGGTCACTTGATCTCCTGCCGCCCGACACCACCTCTCGACCTGGGAATCAAACTCCTGGATGGGAGAAGAGTTAAACACATAAGAGCAACGTGTACAGGACGGGGGTGCAGATCTGAAGAGAGCACATGGAGAGAAGAGAGGACTGCTGTACCTTTAAGTCAAACGTGGGTGGTATACGAAGATCAAAGGTGGCTGACATCTCAGATGGGATCACATTGCAGGAGACCCCTCCACTTACTCGGGTCATGTTCACTGTGGTGACGTCTCCCAGCGTGAGAGAGGGGTCTGACTGCAGCCTGAGATTCAAGAGAGGGCCTGTTATATATTTATACTATGTAGACCTAAATAGATGTCTGTGCACAGTGAGTATATATTTTAATAGTGTAGTACACAATAGAGTCCAGTGTGTATATAAACAGAAGTACAGTGAGTATCTATGTGTATAGTATATTACATTACACTGAGTAAGATAGCATATAGTGTCTGTTTGAAAAGGGTGTATAATATAAAGAGTGTATATTAAAGTACAAATTCTGTATTTCTCTACCTCTTTTTTTCTTTTTCTCTGAACTCCAGAAAACTTGAAATCACTGAATGCTGAAAAATACCAAATAAGTATAAAATATCACATATCTGCATTTACAATTCAAGCAATGTGTATGTTTGTGTAACCTACAATTGTTCTCTGAACATAAGGATACATGGACAATAATTTTAAATAGTGGCTGCCACTTATTAATAAGCTATTAGTAGGTGTTTCCTTCCATTGGGCCTTTGAGATTAGTTGACCTTTCTTCAACTTGAACATTTCCAAATAGAAAAAAAATGTTCTGCATCAATGACAGAGGTAAATTTCAAACCTATTTGATTTTGATTCAGTAAGGCTGTGAACTGATGAAACTCAAGGCTAGAATTGTGCCAAATTAGCAGGATGTCATCAACGTAACAAAGCCATATGTTAATCTTAGCCATATACTGTGAGAATTGTTCTAGGAACATTATGGTTTGTCCCACCAGTCTAAAAAACTGGTGTCCCCAGGGATCTCCCCTTTGTCTGATGGTATATTTTGCCATGAAATAAAATATAGTTATGTATCAAAACAAAAATTAGTAATTTAACTACAAACGTATCGTGGGCCTTGTATTGGTTCCCCTTGATACCAAAAATATTTTTTCTCTATGCTTTATATTTGGATAGAGCGATTCCACATGCAATCTATGTTGGGTTATTAGGAGAGGAATCTCAACTTCATACCTCAAGGGAGAGTTGGAACTGAGCCAGGCAAGGAAATAAAATTGACCAAATAGGAGAAAAGGAACTCCCAATCCTCACACTAACGAATACTTGAAAAATGTCTATCTTTTGAAGGGACGGTCCCTCTTTTCAGGGAAGTCCCCCTCTCCCCTCCACGCTTTCATTCCAAATGTCTTTCTTTTGAAATAAACTTCAACATTTGAGGAAAACCCCCAATTTTTCAGCTCTGACCATGTCCCACTTTCTTTGGTTCCCCCAGAGTTTTTTCTCTCAAGAGAAAGATAAAAGTCTGGGGTGACAGTTCAACATTATATATATGGAATACAATGCATTTACCTAGTGTGTGTATCTCTAACATGTGGTTTGTAAATTGTACAGAATGGTGATAACAATCCTCATAGCACATCATTTTTGTAGAACATAACTATCTTTTTTTGGCCATTTAAAATGTTGGGATGCATGCTAGCCCCCCCCCCCCCCCCCTAAGTGTCTCTGACAACTTTGCCATCCATTTTTCACTCTCCTTTCAGGTTTCCTCTATCTCTCTTGTTACCCTCTATAATCATGGTGTATTTCATTATATGTATGTTCATTATATGTATCACATATTTTGTACACTCACTAATTTAGATGCAGCTGTATTCTCGATGAAGCGCGAGCCATGTCCGGGGTCCCCTGCACAGTGAACGGTCAACCCTGGCAGATATAGGACAGTGTTGAATGTATTGGATGAACCAGCTCAGCTCTATACCACAGTATATCTGTAATCCAAGTGGTGGCCAGTAAAATAATGGTACCCATATATGGTTGTTGGCTCTCAACAAAATGAAACTACATTAGATTTTATCAAAACATGTATAGTTTTTACCTGATGATTAATTTCTACAAAAACTAGAACCTTGTTTGTACACGCTATAAATTACAGCGGTCAGTTATCACAGTAATGGCCTAAGAGAAACTAGACATCTTAAAGGGAGACTGTGCTCAAACATCTAAAATATACTTCACTTGAAAATAGGCAACTTTCAATATATTTTTTGTGACTGATCAGTTAGCATAGCCTCCAGGCAAGACCTGCTCCCACCCCCTTGATGATCTTAAAAGGGGTGGAGAAAAGTAGCTCAAATCAGACTCACTGAAAGTAAGTTTAATATAGAATAGTATATATTAATATATTTAATAGTAATACTATTTATGATCAATGGCTAATTAAAATGTGTAGCTCCTGTTGTCAGCGCTTAAAGAAACTATTCATTAATAATAACTTTATTTAAAATAGGTGACTATATCTAGATAATACTCTATCTGGCTTATTCTTATCCTGACTCTAATAAAGGAGCAACTTACACCAGATACATTTCTCCCCATAGAAAACGTTGATTTCTTCTGTGGGGTTTGCAAGACCTGAAAAGGATAAGAGAACCGTGACTTATAGATAGAGAAAGAGTACGTTTAAAGAGGAAGAAATGGTCTAATACACTACTGTACAATGAATATGTGTGTGTGTGTTTTTGAGAACTAAGAGCATAATTAGGCGGATCAAAAGTGAGTTTTTAATTTAAAAAAAAAATCTCTATTCTTATGATGGACTCTGGAGGCATCCAAGATACTTTAGTGAAATTGCATATCTCAGAGAGGGTTTACATTCTGAAGAGCAAGGTTTGGCTTCATTGATGCAAGTTGCTGCTTCTGGGTATGTGGGGATAGGGTCAAATTCAGTGAGATCTAATTATATAGCAAATCCCCCTAACCTCTCAAGCTCTCATCCTCCATCCTCTGATAGATAAAACCCTCATTCTTCAGCTCTAGAAGTTATGAACAAAAGATGGGTTCTTCTATATGTAAACAGAGTCTTCAAAAAACATGATTTAATCTAAAAACATTGTTATGGCTTATACAACTGCTAATGTTGTTAGGTTGTTACAAACTTCACAAACAAGGGCTATTTTTCTTAATGAGAGATAAAAGGGAGCCCATGAGTAAGCCCTAAGTAGTGCGAAACGGACCGTCGGGACTATTTTTGGAACGCGCAAGTACTCTGGTTATCATCATTTATTTGGGAAGTATAGTTGTATGGTGAAAGGTGGCTTGTTATTATTTTGCACTTATGATATACAGCAGTGTGTGGTTGTAGAGAGTTGAGCGTTTAGCTGCTCCATATCAAGCCCTATCATATACTCCCTATATATATATTTTTTTCATTATACCTAAAGAGTACTATGCATGCTTTTTCCACGTTGTTTTTAACTTTTTGAGCTGTCGATAACTTTATAATTTCCCAAGGATTAGCAAAGTAATTTGCCATATGAGGGAAGATGTTATGGGATACCAATATAGTGCATTGGAGATATAGATTGTTTTTTAGATGGGGCTATCCCTAGTTATTATAGTTTTTTTGATTGAAGAAGAGATATATGTCTACCACTAGAGCACTCCTTGTTACTAATTGTTTTAGTTATCCTAATAATATTTGACTAGCTCTTAACGAGTAGTTATCAGTCTGTTCCAATCCATATAGCTATCGTTTTCCTTTTTTCGTTACTACTATTTTGAGACAAAAGGGAGAGCATAAGTCAGACATATGAGAAATGGTCTAATAAGAGACACAGATGGAGAAAAGCATGGAGGGACTGGATGAAAGATCTGAAGAAAGAAGAACCGTTTACCTTCATCCAGCACAATTCCAGGGTTGAGTGCTAGGAATTCTGGATGCTTCACAAAAATCTCCATCCCTTTGTGACCCCCGATTTCTTCATCTGGTATAAGGATGTTATGGCATCATCAATATGTGATATTTATATTTAGACATTGTAACCAGTGATTCCACCTAATTTCCCATCCAGACACTTCTAAAACGTCTATTTACAATTTATCTCACATCTTAAACATTGAGCTATCTTCCTCCACCAATTCAATGATATAACAGCCAACTCCACACTCTACTACACTTGGCCAGTGTATTCACACTGCTGCAATTTCAAACTTTCTCTTCCAATAATTCACTGATACAATGACTCTCAGACCCACAACATCCAGATCAATGATGTCTCTTACTCCCACATTATTTAAAGGTATACTTAAGTTTGCTGGATTATGAATGGATCTGATAGAGGATAATAAGTAGTGTATGCAAAATTTTTTGCATGAAAATCCCAAAATAAAGATTTAAATACTTACATTGAAGTCAGCAAAATGTCTTGTAATCTCTGACAGTTGCAAATTAGGGTTAACACCCTCCAAACCCAGGCTAAATTAGCCTCAAATTTAAAATGATTTGCTTTGGCCATTAAGGTTAGCTGAAACTTTTGAATTAAATCTGGGGTTCCTGTTTGTGCTGCAAAGCAGCGTGGGATATGTAGTGTATCACTGATATGTGGTATGTATTGCTGCTGACATACACATCAGATTGTCTGAGCAAGCAATAGTAGGTAAATAGTAGGTTAACATTGATCCCCTAATGCTGATTGTGGGGGATTAGATGCCTGTTTAGACACCATTTGAGGTGTCAACATAAACATTAGAGGGATTTTTAGATATGAATAAAAATAAAATGTTTTATGAGATACAAATGCATACAAATAGGCTGCTTTTTGCCTATGGATTGCAGAAATGTATTAATCCGTGGAACTAGGATATGCCTTTAAGCCTGTTCACCTGCCTGCTTCCTGGCTTCATTACACCATCTGCCTCAGCTCTAATCTTCATTTCTCTTCACCTCTCTTAGCTCTCATCCTCAGATGTCTTTCGGTTTGTTAGCTTTTATCCTTTTTTTCAGTCATTGTCACCCTCATTCCACAAGCACTATTTAGGTTTTATATCTGCCCTAGGCACATTAAGATCCATGCTATCAAATGCCCAGTTACTGGATATATAAAGTTCATTTATAAAGTTCTGTGCATATGTCCATACTATCTCATGGCACTGCCCCTGAAGATGTGCTACCGTAGGCCTTGGCCTTGTTGTCCTATAGTGACATACACTACTGGTCATGCAGTACTATTTGCTGTTACCCTTATGTCAGTTTTTTCTGAATATGTATCTCTGCACCATGAGTAACCCTCAAGACACCAAGACCTTTGTCTCCTGTTGTTATTTCCATCTCACCTATCTATCAATCTCCTCTTCACTTACCTGGGACCATGGTGAGGTGGATAGTTCTTTGGAAATGACGCCCTTCAGATTTTAGCCGGTGAATAGCTTCAAGATACCTGAGGAGATGTCACCAGGATTAGACTCAGATCATGTCCATTACTTCAGCCCCATTTATACTGTTCCGCCAGCTGGGCACACTCTAATATATGTGAATACTTATCATCAATGGTATCTGAGCATCATTAAGAGAACCTCTGGGAAATTATCTAAAAAATACCAATACACATATATGTTGAATTTTGACGAATTAAAAGGTAATAGACTATGTATCTCTATTTGATTCTTGTCCATGCACAGTGCCTACATTTCGCATAAATATGCTTTAGAAAATAGAAAAAAAAAATACCTCTCATCATAACAGTAAATGTTAATATATCATGAAAAATGTCCACATCTCCTGGGCACTCTTAGACACTTCCCTGATAATAAAACTAATTTCCTCCAATCAAAGAGAGTGCCTGGGATGCCTTGAGTGGCACGACTTTTGGGCGCACGAGACGTGCGCACCTTCATGTGCGCCCGACAAATGCGTGCACTAACAGCTGCGTGCCCGAAAACAGGGCGCCCGACTATAGCGGGCCCAATCATCCAGTGACCTCCGTGCATCTGCCCGGGACAGAGCCAAGATACAGATAGACCTGGGCAAGATCAGGAGCGAGCACGAACAGCTGGTGCAATACTGCCCAAGCCAGACTAAGAGACCTTGTAAGGGACTAAGTAATGTTACCACCTGCCATGTAACCTTCTTGATTATCGCCCGCGATATTGTCGGGCGCGCTGGTGTTGGTGTGCGCATTGTGGCGTGCACGTCTTGTACGCTCAGTAGTTGGGGTGCCGTCTGTGATACAATGTTTCAATGAGCCCAGGATTTGTGGAACAGATTCCAAAGAATGCATGAAGTACATGTGCAGAGTAGTATATCTGGACCAAGTAGTATCTTCAGTAGTAGTATACGTTCAGTAAATCCAAAAAGAGTTATCGACATTTATTGCAAATTTGAATGGCCAAGCCTTCCTTTTTTGTTTTCTCCCCCTGTAATCCTGTGTCTTTTCTTAAATTCCTCTTTCAACCAATTCTCTCTCTCTGTCCTTTTCATGCTTTAAAGTGGACACAGAAAAGACTTGTTAAGACCTATTACTACTATACCATAATAATGATTTATTGTTGAAACTAAATTTGTAGTTTCAATAAAAAGGACTGTCTTTAATGGGGTCAATAAAGTTTATTTTTCAGCAGTAAAGGTCCACTGTATAGCATTTAGAAGTAAGACTCATGTTTTTTTGCTGTGCATAGACTATTAAAACACTATACAGTTTAAATTAAGTAAAAGTTAGCAGGTTTGCTTAGCTTTTAAAATGTGTGTTTTCTCCTTAAGCAGAGCTGCATATCTTCTCCTACCTGTGTCTATTAGGGGCGTGGTCAGCTCTTGATGTGCTAGACTAAAAATAGAGTCTGACCTGATTCTGCTTCAGAGTGAGCATGCCCAATAATGGGGAGGGGTTATGATGGTTTATGCACTCATTGGGCGGAACCTATGACACGCCTGCAAGCATGTTACAATAGAGCTATTACTTCTGTGTAGGCAGTGGGGTGCAGCTAATTATTTCATGGGGCAGGGCCAGTGGCATCAGCCCAGCCTCCTTCCAAGCTTTTGCCACTCTCCTGACATAGATTGGATGAGATACACTGCTCTGCTTGAGGGAAAATCAGACAGTTTAAAAGCTAATAAACATTTTTTTATTTATTTTAATGTTACATATTTTTTTTGTTTCCATAGTTTTTATTGTCACAGAGTTGTAAATCTTATACAGTATTAATGTTTCAGCGATGGCTCGCAGGCCAAATTTATGTTGTAGATTGCTTAACTGTAAACTTATATGATGGTGACATTTTCATTTAGTGACAGTTCCATTACATTTTCCTTTTTCTTAACCTTTCTAAGTAACAATAAACTGGTAGCATGGTTGTTTGCCTGTTTTTGAGATTTCTGATGGTTATAGTATGATATGCTACCTCTTGTTACAGTTTTTAACATACAAAATAAAATTAACTGGATATAACAACTTTAACTACAGTGTCATTTGTGTGCTTGTGTCTAATGATTCTTCTTTCCGTCCTTTCATGTCGAGGGACCGTGTTTGTATGTATACTAGACAGTAGTTTGAAGTAGGTCACTCACCTCTGAGTCTTGCCGTTTGGCGCTGGTCTGTGGAGTCCGGCAAGGGGGGGGGGGCCCCAGTTCACTTTTCTTGAATTGGTTTATCTCCTAGTTTGTCTGCTATCTGTGTTTATGTTTGTTATATTTCTATTGCCTGTGTGGAGGTTGTCCATGCCCCCCATATTTCTAGAAATTTTGGGTATGTGTTGTTAGTCGTGTGTGTGAATCTGTCAAACAACATTATGCCATTTAATTTGTGTATTACCTCTTGTATCCTGAGGTCTGAGGTTCTCCATTTTTGAGCTATGTGGCTTTTTGCTGATAGCATCAGGTACTGAAACCATTTATTCTGGCTTTTCGAAATATATGTAATAGGTCCTCCTAGGAGGCATGTGTCAATTAACCAAGGGATTGGTGTATGCAGTGTCTCTGAGGCTAGTTTTAGCACTTTGTTCCAGAGGTTTAGGTCTATGGGGCATTCCCACCATATATGTTCGAATGTCCCCCTATCCTGGTAGTGCCTGAAACATTGTGGGGGGATTCGCGTGTTAATGGTGTGTAGTTTTGCGGGTGTATAATATGCTCTATGGAGGAATTTTATGGATGTTTCCCTAAGGGAATAGCTCAGGGGGCTCTTCACAAGTTTGAGGCAGGTTTTCTCCCAGGCCTTATCGTCTTTTGGGGTTTCTATGTTTTGATCCCACTTCCACTTAAAGGGAGCTGTGTTGTTGTTGTGCTTCTCTCTAATTGCTGCATATAGTGTGCTTATGATGCCTTTTGTGAGTGGGGCTTTTTGGCAGATCACGCTTAGCCAGTTTGGTCTGGGGGCTCCCCATTTCCTAATAAGTGTTGTTATGTAGTGTTTAATCTTACAAAAGTTGAAATGTTCTCTTAATGGGATGTTATGGTTATGTCGGAGCTGGTCAAAGGTAAGGACCTTTTGTATCCATTTGTCTAGGGTGTCTAGTTTGTTCAAGGACCACCAGTTAATTGAGTCCTTGTCTAATGTATTCCATATCGTTGGGATTGTTAAAGTGGGTGTTAAGTTTGATAGGCCTCTTGTTATGTGGTGTGCCTTGTTGGTTTTGTACCAGGTGTGTAATATATGTCTGATGATTGGGTTGCTGTGTTTCTCGCATGCGTGTGGTATGGTGGGCGACCATGTCACATTGTCCCATTTATGTGGGTGCATTTGTATGTTCTCCACAAATACCCAGATTGGCTGGTGCTCCACGGAGTGGGATTGGGGAAGGAATGCTGGTTGGGCTGAATGGGCTGATGTATAGTAAGCTTTTAGGTCCGGGCACGCTATGCCCCCGGTGTTATAATTGCTATATAGCAGCTTCTTTGAAATTCAAGTTTTTTTGTTGCCCCATATGAATCTTGTTAGATGCCTTTGAAATTTGTCTAAGTCTTTTTGTTTTATGGGAATAGGGAGGGTCCTAAACAAGTACAACAGCCTTGGTAATATGGTTAATTTGATGGAATTTATGCGTCCCGTCAAGGAGATCAGGAATTTACTCCAATTTTTTGTGTATGCATATAGGGTTTTGAATATAGGTGGATAGTTGGCCTCATACAGCCCAGGCAGGTCGGGGTCAGTTTTATTCCCAGATAGTTGATTTGGTCTGAGGACCATGTAAAGTTATATTTTGTTTTTAGTCTGGTTAAGGTTTGTTCCGGAATGTTGAAGCCCATAGCCTCAGTTTTATTAAAATTAACTATTAATCCCGAAATCATTCCGAATTGGTCCAGGGTCTCCAGCAGGGGGGGTATAGAGGATTCCGGCTCGGTCACAGTGCATAGAATGTCATCTGCATACATGCAGAATTTGAATTGGTGGGACCCAACCCAAACCCCCTTGATACCCCCATCTGCCCTGATTCTCTGTGCGAGACGTTCTATCACCATAGCGAATAGTAATGGTGACAAGGGGCACCCCTGTCTTGTCCCTCTTTCTATGTCGATGTAATTTATGTTTTCCCCTTCTAGTTTCAGGAATGCTTTGGGTTAATTGTATAGGGTGTTAAAGACGTTGAGAAAATTTCCCCTGATCCTCATTTTGTGTAGCACTCCTTTCAGATAGCCCCACTCTAGGGAATCAAAGGCTTTCTCTAGGTCAAAAGCGATGGTGCAGAGTGATTTGTTGTTTGCCTTGGCTATATGCATAACATTCATTATCCTTCTGATGTTGTCCCCCGCCTGTCTGTGCGGCACGAAACCAACTTGATCTTTGTGTACCAATTTTGGGAGGAATTTTGAGATTCTGCAGGCCATCATTTTTGCTAGTATCTTAAGGTCGCCGTTTAATAGGGAGATGGGTTGATAGTTCTTGGCTTCTATGGGATCGCGGCCTGGCTTGGGGAAGAAATTGAGGCTTGCTTGTGTGAATTCGTGAGCTATCTGTTCCACTTTGAGTATGGCGTTGAATAATTTGGCTAGGTATGGTGACAGGTGATCAGTGAATGTCTTGTAATAAATATTTGGGTACCCATCTGGTCCTGGCGCCTTTCCTAGTTTCATTCCTTCAATTGTTTCCCTGACTTAATTTAGTGTAATTTCTGTATTAAAGGCTTCTAGATCTGTGGTTGATATTTCTGGTAAATCTAGGCCGCTTAGATAGTTTTGGATCTGGTGTGTTGTAGAGGTTTTCTCTGATGTGTAGATTTTCTGGTATAAGTTTTTAAAGGTTTCTTGTATTTTGGATTGGCTTTGGGTTATATGGCCATCTGCTGTTTTTATTTGGAATATTTGATTGTTGTGTTGTTTTGTTTTCAGTTTCCTGGCGAGCATTGGGGATCATTTGTTTGCCTGCTTCAGGAATGTGATGTTACATATTTTAAGGCTACATTACATGAAAAGGTTCTCCCTCCTAATAAGTTTGGTCTAAATCAGAATAAAGTTTCTGTCAATATTATTATTTATCCATCTAGGCATACCCCAACCCTTAAGACATTATCACATAAGATAAAGTCATCAGGAGAATGGGAAGGCTTTTTTATGTAATTATGGTTAATGTCCCCAACACATTGTATTTATGGTTATTTAAGGGTGCTAAATCTGAGAAAGAACAACACCTAAGCAGATCTGTTCTATAGGCCTGGTAACCCACTCCAAGAGCAGCCTCTTTTAGCCACTTGTGCCCCTCACAGGGTAAATATCATGTAGTGTATCTGCCTGGTCTACTTTTCACTTGTGCAATAACTGGTTCCTTTTCTCTGCCAATTTAAGTTAGTAACACAATTTGTCTATCTTTAGTTTTTTCAAAATAATTTTCACATAGCTTCATTGTGCCTCTGTCCCAGCCCTTTATCCTTTTCCAATTCAACCCCTTCTTCTTTATTGAATACTCACTGGATGGTAACACACTTCATATCTTGTGCCCCCCTCGCATAGATATTACCAGATTCGTCTTTATGTGCAGAGAATGGGGGGTAAGTCCAGAATTCCTGTGGAGATGAAGGTGTATATCAGCTTTTTTTTTTCTCCCGAGACCCCTATATCAGAGTCTCATTCTTCTTCATTACCTCAAACACAGGAACCACATCTGTATGGGAGTTCAGGACCACTGACTTGAGCTTGGGGTCCTTTCCTCTCCAGGTCAGGATCACTATCTTACGATCTGGGAAAACCTGGGAGAGAAAATGAAGAAAATTGTCAATGAGTTGTCGTCCCAGACATTGATTATAAGCTGGAAATATGTTCACAGCCTTAGTATTCTGGAAAGATAAATACTGATAAATACAACTTTATCCATAAAACTGTATCTGCTGTGTACATCAATTTCCAAACTATCTTCTCACCTAGAACGTTTTATATTAGGAGTAGAGTGAGATAATCTTAGGATTTAATGTGTAGATTATTACATTTGTACCATATCCTGATAATTATATGTTTAAAAAATCTCTAATCTCTCCCTCTCTTTCCCTCCCCTTCCTCTTCTTCTCTATCTTTTCCTATTTCCATTGTATCCATTTCCTTCTATCTCTTTCCTTTTCCCCTCTCCTTTATTTTCTCCTCTCCTCCATCTCATTACCTCCACAATTTTACTCTCCAGTCCAATCTCTTCAGCCATTCGTACCAGGAACCGAACAATTCCATCTGAAACAAATATATAAATGATACTTAATGTGAAATATTTACAGTATGTACAATCATCATTGTCTCAACCAAAAATAGACATAAAATGAATAAATATTACACCAGTGCCGGGGTATTTAATTGGTGGAGCACAGTCACAATCAGGACCTCCAGCCCCCTTTATTCCAGACACCCACATTATTATTAATAAAAAAAACATTTAAGCAAATGTCTGCCTTGATGGACTTTCTTCCTGTGCCCATCTGAATGTTATTGCTTGCCAATGTATACAGTCAGGTCCATAAATATTGGGACATCGACATAATTCTAATCTTTTTGGCTCTATACACCACCACAATGGATTTGAAATGAAACGAACACGATGTGCTTTAACTGCAGACTTTCAGCTTTAATTTGAGGGTATTTACATCCAAATCAGGTGAACGGTGTAGGAATTACAACAGTTTGTATATGTGCCTCC
This sequence comes from Discoglossus pictus, assembly GCA_027410445.1. NCBI lineage: Eukaryota > Metazoa > Chordata > Amphibia > Anura > Alytidae > Discoglossus > Discoglossus pictus. The sequence goes on along the minus strand of CM050169.1, from coordinate 41,738,789 downwards.
CACGTTTTAAGTGACCAAAAGTAATGGGACAGATTAACTGTCATAAAACAAACTTTCACTTTTTAATACTTGGTTGCAAATCCTTTGCAGTCAATTACAGCCTGAAGTCTGGAACGCATAGACATCACCAGACGCTGGGTTTCATCCCTGGTGATGCTCTGCCAGACCTCTATTGCAACTGTCTTCAGTTACTGCTTGTTCTTGGGGCATTTTCCCTTCAGTTTTGTCTTCAGCAAGTGAAATGCATGCTCAATCGGATCACCAGGGATGAAACCCATTGCATAACATTCCACTTCTTTCCCTTAAAAAACTCTTTGGTTGCTTTTGCAGTATGCTTCGGGTCATTGTCCATCTGCACTGTGAAGCGCCGTCCAATGAGTTCTGAAGCATTTGGCTGAATATGAGCAGATATTGCCCGAAACACTTCAGAATTCATCCTGCTGCTTTTGTCAGCAGTCACATCATCAATAAATACAAGAGAACCAGTTCCATGGGCAGCCATACATGCCCACGCCATGACACTACCACCACCATGCTTCACTGATGAGGTGGTATGCTTTGGATCATGAGCAGTTCCTTTCCGTCTCCATACTCTTCTCTTCCCATCACTCTGGTACAAGTTGATCTTAGTCTCATCTGTCCATAGGATGTTGTTCCAGAACTGTGAAGGCTTTTTTAGGTGTTGTTTGGAAAACTCTAATCTGGCCTTCCTGTTTTTGAGGCTCACCAATGGTTTACATCTTGTGGTGAACTCTCTGTATTCACTCTGGTGAAGTCTTCTCTTGATTGTTGACTTTGACACACATACACCTACCTCCTGGAGAGTGTTCTTGATCTGGCCAACTGTTGTGAAGGGTGTTTTCTTCACCAGGGAAATAATTATTCGGTCATCCACCACAGTTGATTTCCGTGGTCTTCTGGGTCTTTTGGTGTTGTTGAGCTCACTGGTGCGTTCTTTCTTTTTAAAGTATGTTCCAAACAGTTGATTTGGCCACACCTAATGTTTTTGCTATCTCTCTGATGGGTTTGTTTTGTTTTTTCAGCCTAATGATGGCTTGCTTCACTGATAGTGACAGCTCTTTGGATCTCATATTGAAAGTTAACAGCAACAAATGCAAATAGAACACTTGAAATGAACACTGGAGCTTGTATCTGCTCTTTGTAAATGGGATAATGAGGGAATAACACACACCTGGCCATTGAACAGCTGAGCAGCCAATTGTCCCATTACTTTTGGTCCCTTAAAAAGTGGGAGGCACATATACAAACTGTTGTAATTCCTACACCGTTCACCTGATTTGGATGTAAATACCCTCAAATTAAAGCTGAAAGTCTGCAGTTAAAGCACATCTTGTTAGTTTCATTTCAAATCCATTGTGGTGGTGTATAGAGCCAAAAAGTTTAGAATTGTGTCGATGTCCCAATATTTATGGACCTGACTGTATCTGAGGCCATTCAGACTGCAGTGCATCCGACCGCTGCTGAAGAGCGTGTGGTGGAGAATCCATACGAAGAACATGGTGATCGAGGTGGTCCCACAGGTGCTCAATGAAGTTTGAGCTTGGGGAATTTGGAAACCAGGGAAGTACTTGGAAGTCTTTGTCATGTTCCTCCAACCATTCCCGGACAATTCTGGCTGTATGACATTTAGCATTATCCTGCTGGAAAATCCCATCCAGAAGACCGTTAACATGTATGGGCGTACTTGCTCTGCAAGGATGGATAGATAACCCAACCGGTTGAGACTGCCTTCCAGAGGTATGAGTGGACCAAGACAATGCCAAGAAAACATTAGCCAGACCATAACGCTGCCGCCAACAGCTTGTGTACTTCCAACAATATTTTCAAAGTGTTTGTTCTCAGAGTTTTCGCGCCTGACACTTTAACCAAAGCAGCATACAAACAGTTAACAAACTGTGCTGTTTCAGAAATACTGCCACCCTTGGCCCGAACACCAATGTCCATCCCCTTTTTAAAGTTGGATAAATCGCACATTTTACCCATCACAGCGATTGTTGATATGTTTGCAGAATGCCTACATGTGACTGTATATATCCACCAAGCCAGCTTCATGACATGCGCCGTATTTCATTGGCTATGCACTGATGATGTCAAAAGTAGGCAGTGGTCATAATAATGTGACTCGACCCTACATATATACATATACTCTGTGAAGGTGGTATACACTGGGTTTGGATGCTATGCCATGTTTATTAATACCATAATCTGGCTCTGGCTGCACTGATCTTATCCTCAGATATTCCCGGAAGTGACTGGTGGCTGGATCCTCTGTCCCTGGGGCTGGCTCCATCTGTGGGAACATATATATATATATTTATAAATATTAATTACACACACGCGCACATATATGTGAAATGTTAATAAACAATTAATTAACAATTATTCCACAAAGGTCAGAGAAGATCTAAAAATGCTGAAGTTGATGGACTAAAAGTCTTTTTTCAACCTCAATTACTATGTAACTATGCAATTCTACACACAGACATACATATATATACATTCTACACAGGTGCATATATACTTTACATATATTTATCTTGTGCATACAGAGCCCCAATGAGAACCCTTCAGCTTCATTTAACCCCTCTCCTGCTGGATTCTGCAGTCATGCCTCATTTAACCCCTATCTTGCCAGCCTTGCAGGGGTTAGTGTACAGCTCTTCAGTCCTGATTAGCCCTGAGCTCTCTGAGCCTCACCCCTGTGTATTAGGTCTCCATATGCTCAGCTCCCTCACACGGTCAGTGCCACCTCTGTGTGTGAGGGCACAGCCTGCTGTCCCTGCTCTCTCATCTCTCTCTTGTCCGTCTCTCCTCTGTGTGTGAGGGCACAGCCTGCTGTCCCTGCTCTCTCACCTCTCTCTTATCCGTCTCTCCTCTGTGTGTGAGGGCACAGCCTGCTGTCCCTGCTCTCTCACCTCTCTCTTGTCCGTCTCTCCTCTGTGTGTGAGGGCACAGCCTGCTGTCCCTGCTCTCTCATCTCTCTCTTATCCGTCTCTCCTCTGTGTGTGAGGGCACAGCCTGCTGTCCCTGCTCTCTCACCTCTCTCTTATCCGTCTCTCCTCTGTGTATGAGGGCACAGCCTGCTGTCCCTGCTCTCTCACCTCTCTCTTATCCGTCTCTCCTCTGTGTGTGAGGGCACAGCCTGCTGTCCCTGCTCTCTCACCTCTCTCTTGTCCGTCTCTCCTCTGTGTGTGAGGGCACAGCCTGCTGTCCCTGCTTTCTCACCTCTCTCTTATCCGTCTCTCCTCTGTGTGTGAGGGCACAGCCTGCTGTCCCTGCTCTCTCACCTCTCTCTTATCCGTCTCTCCTCTGTGTGTGAGGGCACAGCCTGCTGTCCCTGCTCTCTCACCTCTCTCTTATCCGTCTCTCCTCTGTGTGTGAGGGCACAGCCTGCTGTCCCTGCTCTCTCACCTCTCTCTTGTCCGTCTCTCCTCTGTGTGTGAGGGCACAGCCTGCTGTCCCTGCTCTCTCATCTCTCTCTTATCTGTCTCTCCTCTGTGTGTGAGGGCACAGCCTGCTGTCCCTGCTCTCTCACCTCTCTCTTATCTGTCTCTCATCTGTGTGTGAGAGCACAGCCTGCTGTCCCTGCTCTCTCACCTCTCTCTTATCCGTCTCTCCTCTGTGTGTGAGGGCACAGCCTGCTGTCCCTGCTCTCTCATCTCTCTCTTATCCGTCTCTCCTCTGTGTGTGAGGGCACAGCCTGCTGTCCCTGCTCTCTCACCTCTCTCTTGTCCGTCTCTCCTCTGTGTGTGAGGGCACAGCCTGCTGTCCCTGCTCTCTCACCTCTCTCTTATCCGTCTCTCCTCTGTGTGTGAGGGCACAGCCTGCTGTCCCTGCTGTCTCACCTCTCTCTTATCCGTCTCTCCTCTGTGTGAGGGCACAGCCTGCTGTCTCACCTCTCTCTTATCCGTCTCTCCTCTGTGTGTGAGGGCACAGCCTGCTGTCCCTGCTCTCTCACCTCTCTCTTATCCGTCTCTCCTCTGTGTGAGGGCACAGCCTGCTGTCTCACCTCTCTCTTATCTGTCTCTCCTCTGTGTGTGAGGGCACAGCCTGCTGTCCCTGCTCTCTCACCTCTCTCTTGTCCGTCTCTCCTCTGTGTGTACCCGCTGTCTGTGACACTTTCCCCACACTCCCTGTTACACCGTCTGTGCCGCCTGTCCGGCCCTCCCTGGCCCTCTCTCTCCTCACCGCTCCTGTATCTCGTGTTCACTTCCGTATCAACATTTCTGCTGAGCTCTCACACACACAGAAACACACGGACACACATACTCTCACATACACAGATAGACACACATAGTCTCACATACACAGATAGACACACATAGTCTCTCACACACAATCTCACACAGAAAGACACACAGACACACACAATCTTACACAGATACACACAGACATACTCTCTCACACACAGGACACACAATCCCACACAGATACACACAGACAGAAACACACACAATCTTACACAGATACACACAGACACTCACACAACCTCACACAGACACACATACTCTCTCACACACAGGAAACACAATCTCACACAGATACACGTAGAAAGACACACACACTCACACAAAATCTCACACAGATACACACAGACAGACACACACACACACACACTCTCTCTCTCTCACACACAATCTTACGCAGACACACATACTCTCTCACACACAGGAAACACAATCTCACACAGATACACGTAGAAAGACACACACACTCACACAAAATCTCACACAGATACACACAGACAGACACACACACACACACTCTCTCTCTCACACAATCTTACGCAGACACACATACTCTCCCACACACAGGAGACACAATCTCACACAGATAAACACAGAAAGACACACATACTCTCACACACAATCTCATGCAGATACACACAAACAGACACACACACAATCTCACACAGATACACACAGACAGACACACACACACACTCTCTCACACAATCTTACGCAGACACACATACTCTCCCACACACAGGAGACACAATCTCACACAGATACACACAGAAAGACACACACACTCTCACACACAATCTCATGCAGATACACACAAACAGACACACACACAATCTCACACAGACACACAGAAATAAACACAGATACAAATACACACATACAGAGATACACACATATACAACCATAGACACATGCAGAGATATACACAGATGCAAATACACACACATGCAGATACAGATACAAACACACATGTATATATAGAAATACACACAGATACAAACACACACATACAGAGATCCACACAGATACAAACACACATATGCAGAACTACACACAGATACAAACACACACATACAGAGATTTAAACAGATACAGTCACACAGACATAACATCAGAGAATCAGATAAACAACATTGTTGATCCCTCTTTGTTTTACCAGAGAATGTATAAGCAAGAACTCACTCAGACTTACTGTCTTTTTATCAGATTTAACAAATGAAAAAAGCACAATAATATTCATGTTGACACAAACTAAAACCTCATCCCCTAACAAGTGAGGACAAAGAAAAAACAACCCCATACTGCGACTCACAATGAAATCCTATTTTTCTAATAAAAACATTTTTTTAATGTTTAAAACATGATTTTTTTTTAGTGCACAAGAGACATTTTTGGACTACCCGGCCCTTTAATTATTGCCGGGATGGTTTTTTGCCTAACTGTAATTCTACCACTTCCACAGGAAGACTGGTCCAATTATCTACTATTCTTTCTCTAAAGCTTTCACTATCCAATTTCAAATCAGTATTTAAGTATAAATTAAATATGTGCTGAGGGCTCTCCATTAGTGATTTCTCACTAGGTTACCCCTGATTGGTAGGGAGACATTCCCCATTAGTTGTTGTATAAAACCATTGGTCCCCATCATGTTTTCTGTTAATTTACAATATAAAAGCCAGGTATTACCATCCCATTGAATTACTGTCTCTCACTTACAGTAGGTTGAGCGTTGCTGTCTCTGGATCAGTCTCTGGCGCTGATACCTCAAGCTTAGCTGGGTCCTCTCTACCGTATATTCTGTTCTCCACAAGGTCTAGTTTCCTGGTCACACTCAAATTGGAATTTGCCCCTGCCTGTCACAGAAGGACACTGATCCTGCACTCTGCAGTTCAACAACTCTCACAACTCACACTCAGCGGTAGAATCCCACACCTAAAGGGTTAAATGAATTCTTCTTATAGAGCTTAATTCTGTTCTACTCATTTAGAGCAAAACTCTGATCTATCCTGTTATGTGCACGCACAACACGGGAAGCCTCCTGGTGCCGGACGGGCTCACGTCCCGATGTACTCCCTAAGCCCCTAACCCTCTAACCCTAACCCCCAACGCCCCTTGGTGGCCCTAACCCTAACCCCCTACACCAGTTACCGGCCCTAAACCTAACCCTAAGCCCCTAACCCCGTACACCCCTTGCCGGGCCTAACTCTAACCTCCTAACCCTCTTATCCTAACCCTAACCCCCTAAAAGTACCTTCCTAACCCTAAACCCCTAATCACTTACCGGCACTCCCAGCGGGTGCACTTAACAGGATAGGTCCCAAAACTATTTTTGTTCTTATTTTTAATTGCACCTAAAACTTAAATTATTCCTCCTTTGTATTTAAAGGGGTATAGCTATAAACCCTACAAAAAATACAAAATAAGAAATACATAAATGGAATAATGCAAACCTGAATAATAACCATCTTTTTTTCTAGCAAGTGTTTACATTTTAATTTTAAGTAACATCAGTAATGCAATAGTAATGTTACAAACTTTTTCTCATGTAATTATTGTCACAATAATGCTGTTTACAAGTCTGTTTTTAGACAATTGCTGTTACTATTATACTTTTTATCTATAAAGGATGACACATACTTTTTGGCTTATAATAGGCCTTTGCTATACAGATCAGATACATTTGGCAATCCTTCTGTTTATGGAGAAGTTTATTAGGCAATAATTATTATATACAGGCGGTCTCAGGGTTAAGGACGATACGTACCTGTGCACGTCTTTAAACCGATTTTCATGTAACTCGAATGTCTGATGAATAATAATAACAAAAATACTATAATGATTCATATTTGGTAATAATAATACCCCTGTACTATAATAATAAGTTACAGAAACTATTGCATTCTTTATTTTAATTCAAACAAACAGAACGTAAAACAAACTCCTACAAGAATCCTTGGGTGTCTGTATGGGTCGTCTTTAAGTCGGGTTGTCTGTAACCCGGGGTCCTATAGTTTGTGTTATACAGTTATCTACATTTATAGGATCATATGAACCCACAATTTACTATTCCTTAAATTGTAGGGATTATAGCTAATTTTCTGGGGTTTTAACTGTGTTAAGCCTTCCAAAAAGGAGGCATCCCTTTTGTGGATAATAGATTGCCCCTTAGCCTTACCTATTATGCTTAATGTATTTGTGAGTTTCCGTTCTTATTAAATTGGTTCATATAATATTATAACGTTTCCAATTTCTATTTTTATTGATAATGATTTGGTGTACAGAATGTGGAAATATTTTTGTCTATCATTTTATTGTTCTCTGTACCCCCTCCAAGTGACATATTTTGTCTATCTGTGCCCCCTCCACATTCATTCTAGATTCTTTCTTCCTCTGTACTCTTTGTACCCCTATATCACACCTTCTAGTTTGTCATTGATGAAAACAGTGATCTTAAAGCAATTCAAAGACGTCAGGAACATAGAACACACTCTTTATTGGGAGATATTATTTGCTCTTTACAACATTAACAGATCAACAACCAATCACTGAGCTGCCCATTTGGCTGCCCTCTGTGCACACCGTCTTGTGAGATGCCCCCCTCCCCCTGTGCTGGAGCCCAATATTCTGCACACACACAGTTATATGATACTTCAGTCTCCCTCCTATGTTGCCCGGTCAGTGCAGACACTGGGCACGTGCCATGTGCCTTATTAGGAAGATCTTGTGGACCAGACTGGGAATCTGATCTTTCCAGTCTCTCTCTGATGGTTGCCCATACTATAGGAAAGTAAGCCACTATCCACAGAGTAGAATTCCAGTGGTTATAGTCTTTAGAGTTGTGGTTATAGTGGTGACAGGTAACCCAACGTCTTAAACGGCCTCACAGTGCTTTAAACATTTTTATTTTACCAAAATAAAAATGGTGCAATCATGTAGGAAATGAATTGCTATGTGATAGAGATATAGAGAATGAAAAGTGTTTAGAAGTTCAACTAGCCATTATTTGCTAGTTTTAGAGAGATATAATGGTCTGTGTATTGTTGAAAAGGGGTATGCTCTCCCACTCCAGAGAACAGGAGGGCTGTAGGGGAAGTACCTAAGGGCCTCACCCGACTGGCTATTGCCCACCTTTGCTTTGTTTAAATCTCTGCAGGAGCCGAGCTTGCATTTATCTTTGTGGACTGCTTTCTTCTCAACGTTTGTGTATAAAGAATATAGGTGTAAAATACTGACACAACAAATCCCCTTTTTCTCTCACCCTCTTCCCCACCCATCCCTCATAAATACATAAACACACCCCCTATGACTCCAAGCAAATTTAACCTTCCATGCACAAGCACAGTTTACTAAAATACATTTTCTTTTAATACGTTCATGCTCATGGATTACACACCAGATAATGTAATTTTATCACTTGCTTCACAAATGTGAATTTCCTTTTATATTAGAGTGGCCCTGCTGATTTCCACTCTCAAGTTCTATTTTGAGTCCTCTGTTAAGCAGTAACACAAAATACATTTTGTCTGTGGTCAAAGTCTATAAAAGGACATACCATGTCCATGTTAATCTTTAAAAAAGGTATATTATGACACCGTCATCTGGCTTGGGTTACATAGTTACATAGTAATTGAGGGTGAAAAAATACTTTTAGCCCATCAAGTTCAAGCTTTTAAGATCTCCTGTGATCTGCAATATGCGGATTAGTTGTTAATTGACAACATAACAACGTCAGAGGTGCTCATCAGAGAACAAATTAACCTTAATAGGTTAGTTCTATAGCCATGATAAGCTACTCTGAGAGCAACCTCTTTTAGCTCACTTGTGCCCTTCACAGGGAGAAATATCCTCTAGTATATCAGTCTGGTCCCACTCAAAAGAGTGACCCAGCCCTGAAATACCAGGCAATTCTACCCTGAACAGGAGAAACAGCAAACCCCAGACACGTTTCGGCCTTTATGGGCCTCGTCAGTGAGGTGCAGCTGAACTCCCTAAGGCACAGTGATAATAGTTGTAATTGATCCAGAAGAAGGCAAACAGAAAAAAAAACAGGTGAAACTTTGCCAATTGTCTCAAAAAGGAAAAAAAAAAAATTCCTTCCTGACCCCAGATACTGGCGATCAGATTTCTCCCTGGATCAATACCCCCTCTGCAATTAAGCAGGATAACCCTGATTGCCCTGTTTATTTAAAAATATATCCAATGTCTTTTTAAAGTTATCTATTGAATCCACTGTGACCACCTCTTTGGTAGAGAATTCCACAGATTAACCACCCTTATTGTAAAGAACCCTTTTCTTTCTTTAAGGTGGAATCTTTTTACTTCTTACCTCAAAGGATGTCCTTGTGTCAGTTGAAAACCTCTTGACACAAAAAGCTCCCTTGACAAATCTTTATACTGACCCTGGATGTATTTATATAAGGTAATCATATCTCCTCTAAGACGCCTTTTTCTAGAGAAAATAAGTTTAATTTGGTTAGTCTTTCTTCATAACTTAGCCCCTCCATTCCCCTTATTAGTTTTGTTTCCCTCCTCTGTACATTTTCCAGCTCTAAAATATCCTTTTTATGAAGTGGTGCCCAAAATTGTACTCCATATTCCAAATGAGGGCGTACTAGAGATTTGTATAGTGGCAGAATTATATTTGCTTCCCTTGCTTTTATACCCTTCTTAATACATGCTAATAGTTTATTTGCCTTTGCAGCTGCTGCTTGGCATTGAGTTACGTAGATGGTTGTCCACAAGCTCCCAAATCCCTTTCAATATCTGATAGCCCTAGATTTGTTTCATTAAGTTTATAAATTGCATGGTTATTTTTCCTTCCCAAATGCATAACCTTACATTTATTCATATTAAATCTCATCTGCCATTTAATTGCCCATTTCTCTAATTTATGCAAATCCCTTTGGAGAGAAAGTACATCATTTTCTGATTTAATTACCTTGCAAAAAAGGAAACACTACTTTCCAGTCCCACCTCTAAGTCAATAATAAATATGTTAAAAAAGGAGAGGACCTAATACTGGGCCCTGAGTAACCCCAATTACCACATTAGTCCAATCCGAGTATGTTCCATTCACAACAACCCTTTGCTTCCTGTCTTTTAGCCAGCTCTCGATCCATGAGCAGATATTTACTGCAATTCCTATATCTCTTAGTTTGCACAATAGTCTCCTATGTGGCACTGTATCAAAAGCCTTTGCAAAATCTAAAAAGACTACATCCACTGAGTTGCCTTGATCCAAGTTGCTACTAACCTCCTCATAGAAACTAATTAGATTTGACATGACCTATCCCTCATAAATCTACGTTGGCTCCTACTTATAATCCTGTTTGAATGGTAGCATGTTTTCTAAACGCACTCAATGAGCGCGCAGTCAAGACAACAGCAGCGCTCCTGAAAACAGGGTGCCCGACCATAGCGTGGGAGAGCAAAGCTGGGGAAATACCGGGGACAGTTATAAAGGACAGGAGGGAAAGGTGCAGATAGCAGGTAAGCTATATCATGACATCCACTTGAAAATCTCTTTGTGTGCTGTACCTGTACCTCTTTGTGTGCTGTAAGCTATATAATTTAGATGTGCTCGGACATCCATGTGCTCTTGGTTTGGATATTGGATAACCCAAACATAGACCCTTTGTGTGCTGCACCCCACAGGCAAGACCCAAGTGCTAAATACTGAGGAGCAAAGACTTCATGCTGCCACCACTATTCTATTCCACCATGGATACTGACTCAGGGAATAGCTCATCTGCCTTTTCCTGGTCACTAATTATCAGACGGCCTGTTTCACATTCTAATGTTCCTATAGCTTCCTTCCTCGCCTTCTTCTCATTAATATACTTAAAACATATTTTAGGGTTTGTCTTACTCTTCTTTGCAACTGACTTTTTTATTTTCTATTTTAGCCAGTCTAATAGCCCTTTTTTCAAGCCTTGTTGATTTCATTGTATTCCCGTAAAGCAATCTCTGTCCCCTCTTGTTTGTATAATTTAAATGCCTGTTTTTTACTCTGTATCTTGATCTTTAAATCATTGTTAAGCCATGTTGGATGGGATTTACTCCTTTTACTTTTATTCCCCCATGGTATATACTGATGTGTATGAATATTTAAACGTTGTCCATTTATGTTCAGTATTTTTACCTGCCAGTTCTCTGTCCCAGTCTATACTTTGTATTGCTGCCCTTAGACCGTTAAAATCTGCCCTTTTAATATTCAGAATTTTGTTGGCCCCTTACAGTTTTTTTTAATTCATTCTCAAATGAGACTGTGTTGTGTTCACTGTTTCCCAAAGGTTGCCCTATTTCAACATTTGATACTATATCAATATTATTTGTGATGACTAAATCCAAGATAGCCTCCTCTCTAGTAGGCTCTTGTATAACCTGGGCCAGAGAATTATCCCTGAGTGTACTCAAGAACCTGCTCCCTTTACGCGTACTGCTGGACTCACTCATCCAGTTTGTTTCAGGGTAGTTAACATCTTCCATGTTTAGCTGCATTTCCAATCTGTAATAATAATTGCATTTCCTCACTTTCAATTATATTTGGGGGTTTATAGCATTAACAGCCCAGTATTGAGAATCATCCCACCATGTTTCAGTAATGCCTATTAATTCCCATTTTTCATGAATTGCTAATAATTCTAACTCTCCCATTTTTCCTGGCAAGCTTCTGGCATTAGCAAGCATACACCTTATGTTATGAGTCTGTACATCTGGAGTGCTTGCCACTATACTTGAGTTACTTTGCAGTACCTCCATATTGACTTTGCAATCGATTCCCCCATCGGCTCCCACATGACTAGTTAATTCATTCCTTACCCCCTCTACACTTACTACTCCATTACTTCTATCTAGTTCCTCTCCCCATCTATTAGTTTAAAAACTCACCCAGCCGTTCTACAATCCTTTCCCCTAGCACAGCAGCACCCTCGTCATTAATGTGAAATCCATCCCTGCTATAGAGATTGTACCCAAGTGAGAAGTCAACCCAAACCCCTCCTTAATGCACCACATATTTAGCCACGCATTAACCTCCCTAAGCTCCATCTGTCTCCCGGGGCTAGCACGTGGCACTAGTAGTATCTCAGAAATTACTACCTTGGAGGTTCTTTCCTTAAGCTTATTCCCTAATTCTCTAAAATCATTCTTTAGGACATTCCATCTTCCCCTAACTTTGTCATTGCTACCAATATGTACCAAGACCGCTGGTTCATTTCCAGCCCCTCCCAATAATTTATCTACCCAATCCACAACATGACGAACCCGAGGATCGGGACAGCAAACTGTTCGATTGCTGGGATCTGGGTGACAAATCACCCTGTCTACCTTCCTAATAATAGAGTCCCCTACCACCAAAACCTGTCTGTTTCTCTAGCTATTCTGCCCTCCCACTCCTCCAGTAGAACTGTTCTCCCGGCTGTTAGATGGAACATCTCTATCTGGCATTGCCATTCCTGAATGGACATCCCAACAGTATCACTCAATCTGGCAAATCTGTTGGTGCATGCCAATTTAGCATTGGCCTGCCTCCTGCTCCTGTTCCCCCTGCCTCCCCTTGTAACTGTAACCCAGCTACCTCCCTGGACATCATCAATAGCTCCAGCTCCACCCTCCATGCTAGGCCCAGCTAAACTGTGCTCCATGAGCATCAACCCCCTTTCCAGTGGAGCAACATCACTAAGTGCTGCAATTCTCCTCTCCAGTTCTCCAATTTAAGCTTCCAGAGAGGCAACATGCTCACACCTCTCACAGAGGTATGGACCCTGGATCATCTGTTCCAGCAGTTCATACATGTGACAGGATGTACACTGAGTGAGGTTGTCACTGAACTGACTCATAATTACAAATGACAAAAAATACTACAATTTGACTCTTTTCTTTGAACTTCCTCCTGCAAACAGTCACACACAAGGTCCAAATTTATATGCAAGTTTAATCCAGGCAAAAAAACACTCTCTCACCTGTACCAAATCACTACACACAGGGGGGGGGGGGGGGGGGGGGGGGGGAACACACTTTACTTGTCTGAGTAAATCAGATGCAAACATTCACACTCAAGGCCCACACTTATATGCAATGTTAACCCAGGCAAAAACAACAGGTTCACAAATAAAATTACATCTGGACACTATATTTATATACAATTCTTAGGTCATCAGGTATTTTAAAGGACTTTTTTTTTTAAACTGACTGTCGACAGACATTTTTAAGTTTTCTATAAATACATGGAATGCGTTTTAAATGGAATGGGTATAAAGGTATAACTCTAGGGAGACACAGAGGTTAGGATTTGGGGAAAATAGAAAATCATTTGTGGGGTTGCTGTTGTTTAGTCATTCAGTTGTGTCCAGCTTTCTGTAACCCTATGGACCACAGCATGCCAGGCACATATATCATTATGTCTCTGGTTGTACTTATCCATAAGGTTATCTTGGCAAACATACTGGAGTGGGTTGCTAGTGGTCCGCGATTAGGCTGACCTCTTTACTATGACCTGCCCATCTTTGGTGATTCTACATGGTATAGCTCACAGCTTCATTAAAGTACACAAGACCTTCACCAAGACAAGGTAGTGACCCAGAAGGGGATTTGTGCGGTATGAAGTACAGAGAGCAATAGATTGGACTAGGCAGAGTGAACATTAGGCGAAACTTGGCAGGGGGTACAGAGAGAGAGAGAGATTTCTCAAACTAGGCAGAATTTGGCCGAATGAACAGAACCGGAGACTGGACAAACTGGCCAGAACATAGCAGGAGTTTAGAAGAGAAAGACTTGGAACACACTTGCAAATTGTCAGTAACAGACAGCTCACCTGGAGACCCACTGGAGGAAGATCTTGTTGAATAAAGAGGGTGTTGGATCTTCAAAGAACATTCTAGAGTCGGTACATAGTTTAAAAACAGCAGTATCACACTTTATTAGGGGAATCAGTGTACATTTATATATAAAAAAAACTAGAAAATCAGGTTTTACAACTTTTGAAAAGCATCTTTGAATTTCCGGCCTAATCTGGTGCTTCCAGTCACAAGGGGGCCTACATCTGCGGGTCTATGATCGTCAGGCAAGGAACCAATTACCAAGATGCCGATTATTTTAATTATTAAATTTAGTGCCCAGTATGTTGCAAAGGCTGACATCGGAGCCTCTCCTATTGGTCCGGGTAGCAGGCTGAGCGACCTATCAGGAAAGAGTCTGGCAAATTTGAGTGGTGCCCTGTGGAGGTCATAAGGGCAAAATGCAGATGAGATTTAGGAGGCACCCTGGTGTCCATATGATGTCGGGGGGGGGGGGGTATTACGACACCCCCAAGAACGAGACCACGCTCCGTGTTGAGGGTCAAAAGTGAACTCTCTTTTATTGAAACAACACACATTTTTAAACCCTTCACATACACAATAGGGGCAGTGACAACCTTCAGTCAACCCCTTATTACCTCTGGCCAATAAGACAGAGTTAAGGCGTGGGAACCAGGAGTCCCCTCCCCCAGGAGCCGCCCACTAGGCGTGGCTAACTGCTCATTCTAGCTGTGGCGGTGGAGAGAGTATCATCTCTCTGAGCCTGAACTTTTGCCTTGATTTTGTGAGTGGGACAACCTGTAGATTCCATGGGGTGAAGGCGCCTCTCTGTCTGTTAGGACCTTATTGTCCCTGGCTGCTATCACTTAAGTGTGTGTACTTGAGTGATTAGCCTTTGTGGCCAACTGGGTGCCCTTCTCATATTCCAATATGTATGTTGCAATGTGTACCCCATACTATGATATACATCCATATATATTATTCCATTGACGGAGGCAAAACAGACGAACCAGCAATATCAGTCCATATAGATGGATCTGTCACACGGCTCCCTCCATGTGGGACACTGCAGCAGACCCGGCTTGACCTTTCGGCGGGTCAACTTGGGGATGACCGGACTGGGAGGTGTTAGGGATGTCAGTTTGCCGGGACAATCCATCAGCATTCCCGTTCTGCTTACCGGGTCGGTAGCTGATGGTGAAGTTATAAGGTTGTAGGGCTAAACTCCACCGCAGCAGTCTCCCATTGTCTCCTGAGACCCGGTTGAGCCAGACAAGGGGATTGTGGTCCGTTATAAGTGAAAATTCCTGTCCGTATAAATAGGGGCTCAACTTCTTCAAGGCCCAGACCAGGGCTAAACACTCCTTCTCTACTGCCGCATAACTCACTTCCCGAGGTAATAACTTTCTGCTGAGATATGCGACAGGGTGCTCTCCTCCATCTTCCCCGACCTGGCTCAGCACAGCCCCCAGTCCATACATGGAAGCATCTGTATGAACAAGGAAACGTTTGTTAGGGACTGGAGCAGCCAAGACAGGGGCATTCACAAGAGCCTGCTTCAGTGCCTGAAACGCGGCTTTACAAGCTGGAGACCACAGGACCTGCTTAGGTAAATTCTTTTTCGTCAGGTCAGTCAGGGGCTTGGCAATAGTACTGTAGTCTGGGACAAAACGTCGGTAGTACCCTGCTGTCCCCAAGAAGGCTAGCACCTGGGTCTTCGTGAGAAGTGTGGGCCAGTTAGCCACTGCCTCTACCTTGGCTGGCTCTGGTCTCTGGCTCCCACACTCCACTCGGTGACCCAGGTATTGTACCTCAGCCATGCCTAGATGGCACTTGTCTGGTTTCAAAGTCAGGCCAGCGGCCCGAATCTTGTCCAGAACCATCCCTACATGTACCAGGTGTTATTCCCAGGACTCACTTTAGACCGCAATGTCATCCAGGTATGCACAAGCAAATTCCTGGAAGCCATCGAGAAGTCTATCCACCATACGCTGGAAGGTAGCCGGAGCATTCTTCATCCCAAATGGCATGACCTTAAATTGGTATAGGCAAAATAGGGTGACGAAAGCCGACTTAGGGATAGCATCCTCGGCCAGGGGAATCTGCCAGTAGCCCTTACACAGGTCTATGGTGGTCAGATAGCGTCCCCTGGCAATACGGTCTAACAACTCGTCTACCCGGGGCATCGGGTAGGCGTCAGTGGTGGTCCTCTCGTTGAGCTGCCTGTAGTCCACACAGAACCGGGTGGTCCCATCTTTCTTAGGCACTAGGACTACAGACGAGGCCCAATGGCTGCCCGAGGGTTCGATGACTCCAAGCCGAGTCATCTCCTGTATCTCCTTCCGCATTCCTTCCCGGACTGCTTCAGGGATACAATAGGGTGGCTGTGGTAAGGGAGTCTGTCCGGGGGTCTCTACCTTATGTACAGCTAGGGTAGTGTAGCCTGGCTCTTGGGAGAAAGTCGCCTGCTTCTCCCACAGAAGCTGTTTGGCCTGTACCTTCTCTGTGGGGCTTAACCGATCCCCTAGCTGTACAAGACTAGTGAGGTCAGTCTGAGGGTCCTTCTCTAATAAGTCAGGCAGGGGTAAATTCTCTGGGTCGCCTGCAGCCGGTGCACACACTGCAGCAACATCTTCTGGTCTCTCGTTATACTCCTTCAGCATATTCACATGGAAGGATCGCTGAATCCTTTCATCCGCACAGCTGGCTATAAGGTAGGTAGTATCACATACCTGAGCTACTATCTTATACAGGCCCTGCCAAGATGCTTGCATCTTGTTAGTCTTCACAGGCTTGAGCACTAAAACCTTTTGCCCCACCTGGAAGACCCGCTGTCTGGCACCCCGATCGTACCATCTCTTCTGTCTCCCCTGGGCCGCCTGGAGATTCCCCCTTACTATTAGGGACAGTTTCTCCATGCGGTCCCGGAGTTCCAGAACATATGGCACGATGGGAGTTCCTTCCTGCTCTGTCTCTGCCTCCCAGTGTCCCCTAATGAGATCTAGGGGTCCTCGGACCCTTCTCCCATAGAGGAGCTCAAAGGGGGAGAACCCAGTAGATTCCTGAGGCACTTCTCTGTATGCAAATAGCAGATGAGGTAGGAATCGCTCCCAGTCTCTGCAAGTGTCAGAAAAGGTCCTCAACATCTGCTTGAGGGTGCCATTAAATCGCTCGCAGAGACCGTTAGTCTGGGGTTGATATGGTGAGCTACGCAGTGGTTTAATGCCACACACCTTCCACAGCTGCTGGGTGAGCACAGCGGTAAACTGAGGTCCCTGGTCGGAGAGAATCTCCTGAGGGAACCCTACCCTAGTAAAAATCTTAACCAGGGCATCAGCTACTGTCCCTGCCTCAATATTAGACAGCGCTACTGCCTCTGGGTAACGAGTGGCATAGTCCACCACGGTGAGAATATATCTCTTACCTGATGGACTAGCCCTGGCCAGTAGACCCACAATGTCAACGGCAATGCGGGAAAAGGGTTCCCCAATGATAGGCATAGACATAAGCCTAGCTTTTGGGTGATCCCCCCGTTTACCTACCCGTTGACATGTGTTACAAGTGCTACAGTATACCCGCACATCTCGGTTAAAATTGGGCCAAAAGACATTTTGAGTGATCCTATGAGCTGTGCGGCGGGAGCCTAGATGTCCAGCTAACGGCACATCATGCCCAATCCGCAGAATCTCCTGTCGGTATTTTGCAGGCACCACCAGCTGCCGGTTCTGCGGAGGGGTATTTTGTTTCTGGGAAGGTTTAGGGATCCTATACAGCCTGTCCCCCACCCACTCATAACGCTCCCCGTCTACTCCCTCTTCCCCAGCCTCTGCCCTAGCCCTATACTTCTCCAGGGTCGGGTCCTCCCGGGTTTCCCTCCCGTACGTCTCTGGGGTATCCCAGCCTAAAGGGGTCTGATCTAAGGTGCAAGTCGGGGTAGAGAGTCTTACCTGGGTCTCAGCAGCATGTGGGACGGTCTCTGCGGCACGGGTCTGGGCCCGGGTCGTCACCGCATTAACTTCGGCAGGACCCATGGGAGCGTATGCGGAGACAAGAGGGGCCAGGTCATTTCCAAGGAGGATGTCAGCTGGTAAATCCCTCATGACCCCCACATTCACATGTCTAGCGCCCACTCCCCAATCCAAATGTATCCGGGCCACGGGTAGGCGGAACACACCGCCTCCGGCTACTCTCACAGCCACAGTATCTCCAGTGTGTTGCTTCTCAGACACCAAGTGCTTTTGGAGCAATGTCATGGTTGCACCGGTATCCCGCAGACCACTGACCTCCTTCCCGTTTACTTTGACGAGTTGCAGGTGTTGTTGGCGGTTATCCCGGTGGGCAGCTTGGACAGGGTCTGCCTCGTGCAGGACCCCCCAACATTCCTCCTCCTTTACGCAGTGGGCAGCAGGCGGAGAGTTGCGCTGGTTTCCGCTGGTGGGTCTCCAAGACTGGGCCTGGTTAGCGTTATTCAGCGGGGCACTCAGGCCGCTTGTGCCCCAGCTGCTTGCACCCAAAACACCGGATGGGCTGTGAGTAGTCACGTGAATTAAACCGGGGCGGCTGAGGGTAGTGATTAGCTGGAGGGGGTGCTGCTGGTCGGTACTCCACTCTGACAGGAGTCTTAACAATAGCACTGTCCAGTTTACGGGCATCCGTGTACTCATCTGCCAGGCTGGCTGCTTCATGCAGGGTGGAGGGTTTGCGATCCCTTACCCACTCTCTGACGCCTGGGGATAATTTCTCAAAACAATGTTCCAGCAGGAACATCTGCAGCACCTCTTCCCCGGATACGGCTTGACACCCCGCCATCCAGTGAGCGGCTGTGCGGTGTACTTTACATGCCCATTCGACGTAGGAATCCCCAGTTAGTTTGGCAGTGTCTCTGAACCGCCTCCGGTATGCCTCCGGTGTAACAGCATACCTGGAGAGCAAAGCTTCCTTTACAGCCACATATTCCCCGATCTCCTCATCAGGAATGGCCCGAAAAGCATCACTGGCCCGGCCGGATAACTATAGTAACCCAGTCTTCTGCGGGTACCTTGTGTAGCGCACATTGCCGCTCAAAATCAGCAAGGTACCCATCAATCTCCCCTTCTGTTTCCAGGAAGGATTTAAAAGCTGCAAACGGTACCTTCCTTTTCTCCACCGGGGATGCTAGAACTGGAGCTGCTGCAGCAAAGCTTTGGCGTCGTAGGTTGGCATCCACAGCGTCCATGACCCGGCTGATGATCTCTGGAGACGGGTTGGGACCATAATGAGCCAGTCTGATTCTTACAGCCCGGTCAAATCTTGCCTCTTCGGGGGTTCTGTCAGCTGTGCTGGGCCCATTGGTTCCTTCATCCATTTCGTTTAGCATTGCAATAATTTCACTTTTCCTGAGATTACTGGCTTGTCTGCCTCTTTGTTCCAGTAGGTCTTTAAGGGTAGCTCTTTTCAGCCTTTGGTATTGTATTTCCATTAATCTTAGATATAGTTGTCTCTCTGGGCGATGAGGTTCATTCCGTCACTTGCCACCAGTTATTACGACACCCCCAAGAACGAGACCACGCTCCGTGTTGAGGGTCAAAAGTGAACTCTCTTTTATTGAAACAACACACATTTTTAAACCCTTCACATACACAATAGGGGCAGTGACAACCTTCGGTCAACCCCTTATTACCTCTGGCCAATAAGACAGAGTTAAGGCGTGGGAACCAGGAGTCCCCTCCCCCAGGAGCCGCCCACTAGGCGTGGCTAACTGCTCATTCTAGCTGTGGCGGTGGAGAGAGTATCATCTCTCTGAGCCTGAACTTTTGCCTTGATTTTGTGAGTGGGACAACCTGTAGATTCCATGGGGTGAAGGCGCCTCTCTGTCTGTTAGGACCTTATTGTCCCTGGCTGCTATCACTTAAGTGTGTGTACTTAAGTGATTAGCCTTTGTGGCCAACTGGGTGCCCTTCTCATATTCCAATATGTATGTTGCAATGTGTACAACAGGACTACCCCATACTATGATATACATCCATATATATTATTCCATTGACGGAGGCAAAACAGACGAACCAGCAATATCAGTCCATATAGATGGATCTGTCACAGGGGGGCTATATCATTTTTGTTGATTTTTTTATTTTTTCAATTCTTTGGTTGTCTTCTCCACTTTCAAATACCCCACTGTAGCCCGCCAAATAATCCCTGTAGCGCAGTGGCGGCAGTTTTCTGAATGGTCCCTGTGGCGCCTTTCCACTAATACACCCGGGGCTGACAATCCTGGGAATTTTAAATCAACAATGCATGGAGTTTTTAGGCTGGTTTCTTCATTAGTCCGAGGGCTGGGATCCCCTCAAGCCCATTTAAGGGAAAGGCACTGACCCTAACAGATAGTGTCTCCACAGAGACATTGAGCAGAACTTTGCAAGGCGTGCAGAGAGGGAGACATTGGGCAAACTGGGCAAAATTTAGCAGGGGGTACGGAGAGGTGGGGCGTGGGATACATTTGGCATAACATTAAAGGGAGTGCCGAGAAGGAATAATGGAGAAAACATGGTGGAACACGAGGTGGAAATGGGCTTAAGGTTTTAGAAAGATATAGTGAGGTAGTCTTAAATGCTGGGTTCAGTTCTTGTTGTTTGTAAGGAGGTCATAAAGCATTATATGAACAAAAAATTGAACAGGAGAGATTTTGATATGTTCCTCCCTCTTGGAGCCCATATCCCATCCCTGAATACTTCTCTAAGAGTGACCATCCCATTGACCCATCCCTTTTTGGGCTTATGATCCATGCTCATCCTCTAGTGGAGGAACACTGGCCAAACTGGAGATGATCTTTGTGTAGATATTGATCCCTTCAAGGAAGATCTTCTCATTCAGATATTCATTATGATCATGCAACAAGATCGGTGTGTGGTTCATGGGAGAGAATCCAAGGGCAGGATACCCAGCCTGGTGGAGTAGAAAGGTAAAGCAATGGTATTAGAGTCATGTAAAAAAAAAAAAAAAGAAGTTAAATACAGCCTTTATATTTTTAGAATGGTATTCAATTTTGTTTTACTGTTAATATTTTTTTTTGTAATACGACAAGTCACTTGGAAGGGAGTTTGCATGCAGATGAGATCTTTATTCAGTTACTGTAACTTTAGTCAAAAACGTTTTTACATTTTTTGTTTGTCTTTGTAGATCCTGGTCACAAGGTGCGGCAATGATGTTGATTACATGATCCCGTGTTTGAGAGCTGTAAGATACTCTTATAATAAGGCTATTTTTTGTAAATATGTAAAACTCACCTTTCGCAGGTAGTAGCTGTCTGTGGAAGCTGGGAAAATCTGTGGCTTCAGCTGCAGACCCCTAAAAAGCAAGAGAAAATCTGAGACCAATATGAACATGCCATCTCTTGCTCTGTCTACGATCCTATGTTTCTGTCTTGCTAGTTCTCTCAAAGTGGTTCTCTCTCTCCTGTCTCAACTTCATCTGGCTATACATATCATCAGAATGTCCATATACTTCAATAATTTCTATTTTTATGTAACTTGCTGTATCCAGAGCATCTGGACCCTACTCTGCTCTTTTCTCACTCACAGCTCCTTGCAGGGTGTGCTAAATGCTCTCCACCAGGGGTTAGAGTCTTCTGGGGTGGTGACCTTCTGGTCCATGGTTTTCTAAAAAATAAATAAGGATAAGATAGGTTTAGAGTCAGGTCAGATAGATGGTTAGACATCAGACCCTTCCTTGTCCTGGTCTCACCAGATGAAACTCCAAAGTCACTTGTTCTCCAGCCACTTGACACCACTCCTCCATCTGCCTCTCAAACTCCTGGAGGGGGGTAGAGGAAAAGCTATTAATAGTCAAATGGGACAGAGCACACAATCACATTCACATCATAATAAAGAGTAGGTAGGATGATTGGTGGGTATACTATCATTGCACCTCTAAGTCCTGAGTGGGTGGTATACGGATATCAAAGGTTGCTGACATCTCAGATGGGACCACATTACAGGAGACCCCTCCGCTCACTCTGGTTAGGTTCACTGTAGTGACATCTCCAAGTGTAAGGCTGGGGTCCAACTGCAGCCTGAGATACAAGAGGGACATATTTACATATATATGTGTGTAGATATATATATATATATATTGGAATATGGTGTTGCTTTGTCTTACCACAGTAGTAACTGCCCATGCGTCCTCTTTGTGTTGTAGCAACTGCACATGCGCAACAACCCCTGAGAACCACTGATATAATACATCACATGTATACAGTGCACTAAAGTATATGTGATGTGACATAATGTGTATATCTTGGTCTTTTACCTCATTTTCTCTTTTTCTCTAAACTCCAGGAAGCGAGAAATCACTGAATGCTGAAAGATACCACATACATTTGTGTATAAAATCATTATTATATGAGCAGATTCTAGCAACAGGACCTCTATTAAGATAACAACCAGTAAACATGTTTTAACTTTGGGGGGTTACAAAAAAACTTCTTCCCCCAACATGAATACATGGCCCCAATCATTTCTCTAGTCCAACCAGGAATTTGAGGCTGGGCTGGTCCTCTAATGTCTACCTCTCCCGACTTTTTACTTTACTTCACTCATCTATTCTGTCTTCTCCCCACCACCCCCCTCTCTCCTCATTTCTCCCCATCTTTCACTCTTATTTATCTCTACAATATTGATGGGAAATACAAGACACCAGCTATTTGTGTTATACTATTTCTATTACTCCAAATTAGATTAAAACTAGCAGTATATGTTCTCTCCGTACATGTGTCCATCTTGTAACCTGTATAAACTCATACCGGATGCTTTTCACACTCACTAATTTGGATGCAGCTGTATTCTCTATGAAACGTGAGCCATGTCCAGGATCCCCCGCACAGTGAACTGTTACCCCTGGGGGAGACAGGAGATAAGGCATTGGTTCCATAGGCCATTCCTCAAATGTGGTCAGTCTCAATGGTAGCCAGTAGCAAAATGGTACAAACACAAAAAAGCAGAAATATCTGGATACCATTGTTCCAAATAATCAAAGTACCAAAAGTCAATGAAGGTAATTAATGAACAAACAGATTATTCTAATAGAATGAATAGATTATATTACCCTAGAAATGTATAAATAAAAATCAGACAATAGGAGAAAATAATATGGATATCCGCAACCAAATATTCCTGCACAAATGCGTCCAAGGTTAACACCACCAAAAATGACCTAATGGTTGCCTCGGATTTTGTCCTTAGAGCAATCAAAGTGCCAGAACAACCCCTCTTCTCAATTCATCCCCTGTAGCAACATAAGCCCCACTTATTATCATGTCCATTTGTCTGTGCTGAACTGCTGTGGGACAAACATACAAACATGAGTCTATTCCAAGTACACAGAGGTATCCATGTCTGGAAAAAGGGCGGTTACCAAAAGTGAAGTTACATTTTGTCCATTTCCAATGTATTCTACAAGGGCTGTTTATCCCCTCTTGATATATAGAATCCATAAAAACATATTAAGTGGAGATATTTTATAGTTTAACTCCACTTACCTCCACTTCTCAATATATCAACCGATGCAGCTGAACTATAGATAACACACAAACAAAGTGGATATGTTGAGGGCTTTACAAGCTAATACTCTGACTCAGTATGAGTTCCTGTCTATCATCCGTGTATATCATTATTCGAGTTATCAGCATACAGATAGTCTCTTGGGTTGTGAATAGCTGTGCGTGTGTTGTGGGGGGACTTACACCAGACACATTTCTCTCCATAAAACACACTGAATTCCTCTGTTGGATTTGCAAGACCTAAAAGAGAGAATATAGTGAAGTTGGAAATTTTAGTTTGTCAATCAGCTTTGAAAACTCCCAAGCCATGGCTTTTATCTTTGTGCATAGGGCAATCATTGCTTGAAAAGCTGTTGTTAAACCAGAAGTAATTGCTAGAATAAATCTGAGCAGATGAAGACCATTGGTGGGTACTTTGCAATGATTAGCAATAATCACACTATAGCACAAAGATAAAAGCAAGAGCTTGATGTTACGATCAGAAACATTAAATGATAGGAGATCATTTTAAACTTCAATGTAAGTTTACTTTAAGAAAATGCATTTTATAAATCGCATCCCGTAGATACACTGCAGTTTAACCTTTATATTCGTCATTAAACTGCTCCTGGGACGGATACTGAACTGGATGAATATAGGATCCGTTTATTCCATATAAATTAAATAAAATTGGAACAATCTGATAATAAATAAAATTGTAACCAGAACTTTACCGAGGAGCAATGATGGCAGAAGCTGAGGAGGAGCAAAGGAATTATTGTATATAAGAGGAGTCACCTTCCATTAAATCAGGTGACTCCGATTCATTAGCACTCGATTTAGGAAACTCTCCAATTTTGTCTGTTTTTTTTTTATTTTGTGACTAATATCGGATTTTTAGATGAATATAGGAAAACATTTTTGCACACTATACTTGTAACTGCATACATTTTATATTATATCGTACATGGAAAATTTACAGTGTTTTTGTAAACATTTTATCAAAGCATTTAATTACATTTTGCACTAACATTTCTAGATTATCCATACATTGTTCACTGATAATAGCAATTGAAAAAGTTAACAATTATATGTAGAGAGATGGGCGTCCCATGTAAAATGGAGTGGTGACATATGGTAAGAAGAGAAAAAGTTTGACAGTGAGTGAAGAAGAAATGATAAAGTAGCACAGAAATACATTACCTTCATCCAGTGCTATTCCTGCATTTAGCTTTTGAAATTCTGGGTGCTTCACCAACAACAACATCCCTTTTTCACTCCCTATTTCTTCATCTGTGATAGATATAGGATTACCATTACCAAAGGGCAAAATTCACTTAGATCCTCAAAGGTCACCACACTACGCCTCCGATCTCACTCCTAGTACACCCATAATATCCTTATATCCTTATATGTCCTACAGTGATTTCCCTGCCAACTCAATATATTAGTCTCGCTATTACTACTTACCATTCTCATACTTCTGCTACTTTATCCATACCCCACCAATTATCTCCCTCACCATTTTATTTTTAAATCCAGCTTCGCCCAACTTCCCTATAAAAGCTTCCTTTTAGTCGCCCATATTCTACCCATATACCTCCTTCCTAGCTCCTTTCCTTGTCTATATCCAGCACCACATATGACTTCCCATTCTCGTACTTCTGCTACTATATCCATACTCTACCAGATCTTGTTACCTCCACCAATTATCTCCCTCACCATTTTATTTTCAAATCCAGCTTCCCGCAGCAGCTAACTTCCCTAACAAAGCAAATGTTCTACTCATATACCTCCTTCCTAGCTCCTTTCCTTGTATGACCACCTATAATATGACTTCTTATTTCTTTCCTCAAGGTCTTACTCACCTGGGACCATCGTGAGGTGAATGGTTCTTGGGAACTGACATCCCTCAGACTTTAGCTTGTGAAGGGCTTCCAGATATCTGTCAGTAGATGACACATTTGGTTTTTATTTCTTATACAAATTGGAAGGATTTTAGTTTTTACTAAGTTTTTTAAATGTAGAGTAATGCCAATGTTCTTGACTGCAGGGCTTAAAGAAGGTATTTTATATTAATTCAATCTCTTAATTAAATACATTTTTTCGATTTTATTGTTCTAAGCAAAGACTAATATATTCATCTATCACATATTCACATATAATAGTTGTCAAAGTGCGATTTGTCGTCACGCTTGGGACAAATCACAGTTTAACAACTACGATCTATCGCAAAGACCCGCGCATGCGCACTGCGTCAGGGCGCATGCATATTTCGTGGCTTCAGCCGCACATGTGCACTTTGTCGGGCCGCACATACACACTTCCTCATGGCGCCTATTGCATCGTAGCGCGCATGAGCAATTCGCAGCTGACGAGGGGGGGGGGGGGGCGGGGAGAGACAGGAGAGTGAGAGGAGGGGGGAAGAGACACAGGGGAGGGAGAAGAGACAGGGGAGTGAGAGGAGGGGGAAGAGACACAGGGGAGGGAGAGGAGGGGAGAAGATACACAGGGGAGTGGAGAAAGACACAGGGGAGGGAAATGGGGAGAAGAGACACGAGGGAGGGGGAAGAGACAAAGGGGAAGGGGAAAGAGACACAGGGGAGGACGAAAGTTACGCATGGGAGGGAGAGGGGGGAAAGAGACACAGGGGAGGGGGTTAGAGACACGGGAGGAAGAGGGGTGTAAAAATACAAGGGGGAAGGAGACACAAGGAAGGGAGAGGAGGGGGGAAGGAGACACAATGGAGGGAGAGGAGGGAGGAAATGAGACACAAATAGAATGGGGGAGAGACTCGCACTGAACAAGGCCCGTGATGAGCGCCAAAGGCGCTCATCGCAAGACCAGTAAAGTAGAGGGGGGAGAGGCTCCCATTGTGTGGCACACAGCATTGCCAGGCTTTACTTTTTATTGCTGTCATTTTTGACAGGCAAGTCACTAGTTTGAAATATTCTTTAACATTTAAACATTCTTTTTACATGTATTTTATTTAATTGTTTTAAAAAGATGCCTTTAATAACTTTCTTATATGATTGTTACAAACTGGTTAACTGTTGGATTCAAGCTTTGCCACACCAGCCTCCTGTATTTCTACTGTCGGATTCTCTTACATCAGTGACTTGACAAGACATCTCAAGGTCAGGAAAAACCAGTATAACTACAGGTTATACAAGTAAGTGGTTGAAGCTTGAAGCCAACAGCATGTCAGGTTGTAATTTTTTTTTTCCAATTGCAAATCAAAAGTTTAGAATATTAATATATTAATTTGTTCTGCACAGAAAATTAAATCTCACTTCAAAGAAGTTATTATAAAATTAGGCTGATTAATTTCAATGCTGACTTGACCTTGGTCTCCATTAACCCACAACAAAACAAAAAGCCACAAAGCTTCAGTTACATGTACATTTATACCCTTTTTCTATGTTCAGATGGGGTTTACCCTTCTCATCCTCCATCATCACCTCCTCCTATACTTCTGCACGTAGTGTCTACTCTCTGGAATTCCCTACCTCACACATTCCGTTGTACCCTAGTGAGGTACAATGAATAATGGCCAAAAACATTTACATATACAGTATTTTAGGACGGATAAGACAAAACTGAAAATTGTATATGTAACGGATCTACTGGCACCCCGACCGGGTACCTCCGTTGATGGACGCGTCCTAGTTTGCGTCGAGGCCTACAAGCACCGCACCGGACACCACACTACCACAGACTCCACAACCGCCGTAGCTTAAAGCTCCCAGGGCGTATGCAGCGCATAGCAATCCCCAGTATGATATAGCGATCCCCTCCAATAACGAGACAAGGCTACGTTTTGAAGGGTCAAGTAGTACTGACTTTATTTTGTTGTGCAGAAATATGTATACACATCTCTTCCCACAGGCAATACACATGCCCATATTTGGCCACACAATACACATAAAGAGAACAATAGGTGTGGTCACACCTCCCCGAGGCTACCTGGCAACTTTGATACAATCAGACATTGATTCAATTACACTTCTTTGTTCTTATCTGAGAATGAAAACACTTTATACAATAGACTTCCTTTATCTTATGCGGAGTCTCTGTAACAGGATTATCTCCCATGCCAAGTAGCTGCAATAGTCTGGGACAATATTCTGCAGAGCATAAACCAACATACATGCAGTATAATAGTAGGATCATATTTTAACCATAATAATCATAAAACAGGGTAAAACAGTGATGGCTTCCGTTACACACCTCCCCCGTGACCATAAGCCAGCATACACGGTCTGATCCCAACGGATCGACCTGGGGATGTCCGGACAAAAGTATCTGTTGGTCAATTCTCTAGTTTGACAACCCATCAGCATTACTGCAATTCAAATTTACTCACATTTCACATATCCCCAGATAGCTGGGATCTGAGCGCACAAAACTACCGAATAGCGCTCAGATCCTCTTCACACAGTTCAATTGCCATGTAGCTAAAGTCTTTCCCATAGTCTTTCATTATATGAATGGGCTCCATGGCATAGTTATCTGGGGTATCACCGCTCCCACAGAGCAAGTACCGAATGACCCCCCTGTATGTAAAGGGCCAGAATGAGTGACATACACTCTGGTATGGCCGAATACTGTGTTTAAAGGGCAATATGTCCCAGGGCCATAGTCGCAGGGCAGGAGGCTGGCAAACAGTCCTCTCCAAGACAAAGTGGCGAAGGGCACTTCGTCACACATCTCCCCTTTGGGGGGAAGTCTAACCGGGCACCTGACCTTCTGCCGGTCAGTGCCTCCGTTAGACAATCCACCAACCCACAATAAACCAGTGCTAGAGCAGCCCCCCCACAACAACAAAGTGCAAGAGCAGCCCACCCACAACAAACCGTTACTGCAACTGGATATTTCGCTGTGGTGATGGGGCAACACGCTGAGGGGACTTGAGGGGCAGAGGCCAGCGGCACTCTGCCCTGATGCCAGCTCTTCTGCTGGTATAACCTGCAGGACATCCTGCTCTGTACAAGGGACAAAGGGAGGGAAGAGGCCGACTGCACTCTGCCCTGCTGACGGCTCTTCTGCTGGGGTACTTGGGACATATCCCGGCTCAGTAGCCAGGGAAACGTGGGGGTCAGTGGGGGTTAACATTTCCTCTATTAACCCTGGGGCCACATTAGAAGTTAGCTGGGGAGGGGAATTTGTACTTACCCCCTCCTCCGGTTGTCCCAGTGAGGGTAGTTGGGGATCTGGACAGGCTGTGGGCGCAGAGACCACGGTCCCATCTGCGCCGTCTGAAAGATTGGTGTCTCCCCTTGTCAGGGTAAACTGTCGCTGGGGCGGAAGGATGACACCTTCTGCCCCCTGAGGTTCACACTGCCGCAGGGGGGGAAGGATGACACCTTCTGCCCCCTGGGGTTCATACTGCCGCTGGGGGGGAAGGACGACACCTTCTGCCCCCTGGGGTTCACACTGCCGCTGGGGGGAGAAGGACGACACCTTCTGCCCCCTGGGGTTCACACTGCCGCTGGGGGGGAAGGATGACACCTTCTGCCCCCTGGGGTTCACACTGCCGCTGGGGGGTAAGGATGACAACTTCTGCCCCCTGGGGTTCACACTGCCGCTGGGGGGGAAGGACGACACCTTCTGCCCCCTGGGGTTCACACTGCCGCTGGGGGGAGAAGGACGACACCTTCTGCCCCCTGGGGTTCACCCTGCCGCTGGGGGGGAAGGACGACACCTTCTGCCCCCTGGGGTTCACCCTGCCGCTGGGGGGGAAGGACGACACCTTCTGCCCCCTGGGGTTCAGACTGCCGCTGGGAGGGAAGGACGACACCTTCTGCCCCCTGGGGTTCACACTGCCGCTGGGGGGGAAGGACGACACCTTCTGCCCCCTGGGGTTCACACTGCCGCTGGGGGGAGAAGGAAGACACCTTCTGCCCCCTGGGGTTCACACTGCCGCTGGGGGGGAAGGACGACACCTTCTGCCCCCTGGGGTTCACCCTGCCGCTGGGGGGGAAGGACGACACCTTCTGCCCCCTGGGGTTCACACTGCCGCTGGGAGGGAAGGACGACACCTTCTGCCCCCTGGGGTTCACACTGCCGCTGGGGGGGAAGGACGACACCTTCTGCCCCCTGGAGTTCACACTGCCGCTGGGGGGGAAGGACGACACCTTCTGCCCCCTGGGGTTCACACTGCCGCTGGGGGGGAAGGACGACACCTTCTGCCCCCTGGGGTTCACACTGCCGCTGGGGGGGAAGGACGACACCTTCTGCCCCCTGGGGTTCACACTGCCGCTGGGAGGGAAGGACGACACCTTCTGCCCCCTGGGGTTCACCCTGCCGCTGGGGGGGAAGGACGACACCTTCTGCCCCCTGGGGTTCACACTGCCGCTGGGGGGAGAAGGACGACACCTTCTGCCCCCTGGGGTTCACACTGCCGCTGGGGGTGAAGGATGACACCTTCTGCCCCCTGGGGTTCACACTGCCGCTGGGGGTTAAGGATGACAACTTCTGCCCCCTGGGGTTCACACTGCCGCTGGGGGGGAAGGACGACACCTTCTGCCCCCTGGGGTTCACACTGCCGCTGGGGGGAGAAGGACGACACCTTCTGCCCCCTGGGGTTCACCCTGCCGCTGGGGGGGGAAGGACGACACCTTCTGCCCCCTGGGGTTCACCCTGCCGCTGGGGGGGAAGGACGACACCTTCTGCCCCCTGGGGTTCAGACTGCCGCTGGGAGGGAAGGACGACACCTTCTGCCCCCTGGGGTTCACACTGCTGCTGGGGGGGAGGGACGACACCTTCTGCCCCCTGGGGTTCACACTGCCGCTGGGGGAAGAAGGACGACACCTTCTGCCCCCTGGGGTTCACACTGCCGCTGGGGGGGAAGGACGACACCTTCTGCCCCCTGGGGTTCACCCTGCCGCTGGGGGGGAAGGACGACACCTTCTGCCCCCTGGGGTTCACACTGCCGCTGGGAGGGAAGGACGACACCTTCTGCCCCCTGGGGTTCACACTGCCGCTGGGGGGGAAGGACGACACCTTCTGCCCCCTGGAGTTCACACTGCCGCTGGGGGGGAAGGACGACACCTTCTGCCCCCTGGGGTTCACACTGCCGCTGGGGGGGAAGGACGACACCTTCTGCCCCCTGGGGTTCACACTGCCGCTGGGGGGAGAAGGACGACACCTTCTGCCCCCTGGGGTTCACACTGCCGCTGGGGGGGAAGAATGACACCTTCTGCCCCCTGGGGTTCACACTGCCGCTGGGGGGTAAG
Source organism: Discoglossus pictus (assembly GCA_027410445.1). Classification (NCBI taxonomy): domain Eukaryota; kingdom Metazoa; phylum Chordata; class Amphibia; order Anura; family Alytidae; genus Discoglossus; species Discoglossus pictus. Next base: position 41,707,975 of record CM050169.1, on the reverse strand, counting down.
GATGACAACTTCTGCCCCCTGGGGTTCACACTGCCGCTGGGGGGGAAGGACGACACCTTCTGCCCCCTGGGGTTCACACTGCCGCTGGGGGGAGAAGGACGACACCTTCGGCCCCCTGGGGTTCACCCTGCCGCTGGGGGGGAAGGACGACACCTTCTGCCCCCTGGGGTTCACCCTGCCGCTGGGGGGGAAGGACGACACCTTCTGCCCCCTGGGGTTCAGACTGCCGCTGGGAGGGAAGGACGACACCTTCTGCCCCCTGGGGTTCACACTGCCGCTGGGGGGGGAAGGACGACACCTTCTGCCCCCACACTGCCGCTGGGGGGAGAAGGACGACACCTTCTGCCCCCTGGGGTTCACCCTGCCGCTGGGGGGGAAGGACGACACCTTCTGCCCCCTGGGGTTCACCCTGCCGCTGGGGGGGAAGGACGACACCTTCTGCCCCCTGGGGTTCACACTGCCGCTGGGAGGGAAGGACGACACCTTCTGCCCCCTGGGGTTCACACTGCCGCTGGGGGGGAAGGACGACACCTTCTGCCCCCTGGAGTTCACACTGCCGCTGGGGGGGAAGGACGACACCTTCTGCCCCCTGGGGTTCACACTGCCACTGGGGGGGAAGGACGACACCTTCTGCCCCCTGGTGTTCACACTGCCGCTGGGGGGGAAGGGCGACACCTTCTGCCCCCTGGGGTTCACACTGCCGCTGGGGGGGAAGGACGACACCTTCTGCCCCCTGGAGTTCACACTGCCGCTGGGGGGGAAGGACGACACCTTCTGCCCCCTGGGGTTCACACTGCCGCTGGGGGGGAAGGACGACACCTTCTGCCCCCTGGTGTTCACACTGCCACTGGGGGGGAAGGGCGACACCTTCTGCCCCCTGGGGTTCACACTGCCGCTGGGGGGGAAGGACGACACCTTCTGCCCCCTGTGGTTTACACTGCCGCTGGTGGGGAAGGACGACACCTTCTGCCCCCTGTAGGGCCGGTAGAGAGACCTCGGTCCCATCTCTACCTGCCATCTGGAGGTCATCCCAGGACCAGTCAATGAAGTCTGGTTCTGCTTGTCGAGTAGGTTGGGGCTGCACGAAGCTGAGCAGGTGTTGGTAGTCCTGCTCCAGCTCCCACTCTCTCGTTACCAGGTGGGTCATGTCTTTGCTCACCTCGCCTTCGTCATCCCAGACATACATGCCCATCCGGTAGTCGTAGATGTCCCAAAACCTAGACCCCTCCGTGCTGCCAAGATCAATGTCGTCCTCCAAGGCATCCCATAATAAACCCGGGCCATCATAATCATCCCCCTCCGGTAAGTCGTGTTCAGACGTCCAGGGGGTAAGTCGAACGGTATGCCACCAGAGGGCCAGGTATGCGTTGTCTAGCCAGAGCTCTCGCCATACCAGGGTCTCTAGTCTTGTCACCCACTCATCCAGGGGCTGCTCTCCCAATAGATACATCCGCATCGCCACACGCTTCTGTAGCCGCTGCTCATCACTGGGGAGACTCTCACCTCGCCGCCATTGGGCATCTTCCAGGGCATCATACCAGAGTTCCTTTCTGTCTGCATCCCTGTAGTCCGCGGCCGCCTCCTCCTCCTCATCATGGAACGCTGTCTGAAAACTAGCCGGTTCCATCCTGCTGTAGCCAGGGGCGCTGTATGGATACTAGCGTTCACCTCAATTTGTAACTCCAAACGTTACCGGTGTCTCCGTGCTGCTTTTCCTCTTACTAGGACGCCATCCCACCGCTGCCAGCCAATGTAACGGATCTACTGGCACCCCGACCTGGTACCTCCGTTGATGGACGCGTCCTAGTTTGCGTCAAGGCCTACAAGCACCGCACCGGACACCACACTACTACAGATTCCACAACCGCCGTAGCTTAAAGCTCCCAGGGATTATGCAGCGCATAGCAATCCCCAGTATGATATAGCGATCCCCTCCAATAACGAGACAAGGCTACGTTTTGAAGGGTCAAGTAGTACTGACTTTATTTTGTTGTGCAGAAATATTTATACACATCTCTTCCCACAGGCAATACACATGCCCATATTTGGCCACACAATACACATAAAGAGAACAATAGGTGAGGTCACACCTCCCCGAGGCTACCTGGCAACTTCGATACAATCAGACATTGATTCAATTACACTTCTTTGTTCTTATCTGAGAATGAAAACACTTTATACAATAGACTTCCTTTATCTTATGCGGAGTCTCTGTAACAGGATTATGTCCCATGCCAAGTAGCTGCAATAGTCTGGGACAATATTCTGCAGAGCATAAACCAACATACATGCAGTATAATAGTAGGATCATATTTTAACCATAATAATCATAAAACTGGGTAAAACAGTGATGGGTTCCGTTACAGTATATACATGTTGATAAAGGAGTTGATGAGGGGCCTGCTCTTTCAAGAGCTTAAAGACTAAGAGGTAATAGGGAAAGGAACTGTTTGATGGATCAATGTTATAGTGTAATGGAGGCAGAGATATGAGAACCAGAAACCAGCTTCTGGAGAATCAGATAATTATAGCTCAGGAAAACTGCACCTGAAAATGGGGCTCAGTAAATAAGAAGGTGTGTAGCATGGGCAGGGCCCAACTGGATGAGGCAGGGAGTATCTGGGTGGGTGGGGGGGGGACCCTGATAGGTGTTGATTGAAAAAAGCAATATTGCCTGAGATAGCACAAGGGAAGGAGGTGTCACAGTAGGAGACGCAGAAACATCACTTAGAGAGACTTGACTCAAACCATGATAGCACTGCACCAAAGAGGCCTACTGGCTGGAGAATGCGCATAAGAAGAGATGCTTTACTGTGTCAAAGACAGCAGAGTGGATTGCTTTATTTGACTCTCTCCTAGTTTTTTCAGACATATCTCCCTAAATTCCATTAACAATAGCTTTAAATTATAATAATTATATTTTTCTAGTGACATGCCCGTCAAAAATGCTGGCAAAAAAAAGTAAAGCCTGGCAATGCTGTTTGCCACACAATGGGAGCCTGCCCCCCCTCTACTTTACTGGCCTCACGCTAAGCGCCTATGGCACTTATCATGGGCATCGCAATGAGCGTCCTCCCTTGTGTCTCCTTCCCCCTGTGTCTCTAACCGCCTCCCCTGTGTCTCTTTCCCTCCTGTGTCTCTTCCCCCCTCTCCCTCCCTTGTGTCTCTTCCCCCCTCTCCCTCCCCTGTGTATCTTCCCCCTCTTTCCCTCCTGTGTCCCCTCCCTCATGTCTCCCCCCATTTCCTTCCCCTGTGTCTTTTCCCCCTCCTCTCCCTCCCCTGTGTCTCTTTCCCTCCTGTGTCTCTTCCCCCCCTCCCTCCCCTGTGTCTCTTTCCCCCCCCCTAATGTCTCCCCCCATTTCCTTCCCCTGTGTCTCTTCCCCCTCCTCTCACTCCCCTGTGTCTCTTCCCCATCCTCTCCCTCCCCTGTGTCTCTTTCCCTCCTGTGTCTCTTCCCCCCTCTTGCTCCCTTGTGTCTCTTCCCCCCTCTCCCTCCCCTCTGTATCTTCCCCCTTTTTCCCTCCTGTGTCTCTTCCCCCCTCTCCCTCCCCTGTGTCTCTTCCCCCCTCCCTAATGTCTCCCCCCATTTCCTTCCCCTGTGTCTCTTCCCCCTCCTCTCACTCCCCTGTGTCTCTTCCCCACCCTCTCCCTCCCCTGTGTCTCTTTCCCTCCTGTGTCTCTTCCCCCTTCTCCCTCCCTTGTGTCTCTTCCCCCCTCTCCCTCGCCTGTGTATCTTCCCCCTCTTTCCCTCCTGTGTCTCTTCCCCCCCTCTCCCTCCCGTCAGCCGAGCAATGAGCATGCGCGCTCCGACGCAATGTGCATCCGCGCCCCATCAAAGAGTGCAAGCACGGCCCGACGAAGTGCGCATGCGCGCGCCCTGGCAAGGTGCGCATGCATGGCTAACGATGCGCATGTGCGGGGCTTTGCAATAGATTGTAGTTGTCCAACTGCGATATGTCGCAAACATGATGACGAATTATAAGTGATGATTTGTAGTGCACCAGCAGATTTCTTTGCACTAGTTGTCTTACACTTCTCTCTACATTAAGCTTTAGCACATGTCCACCAAGCAGCCCCCTAACCTTAACAGCCTTATTAAGTTGCAATTCGGCCAATTGAATAGGGCTCTATATAAGCACAGAGCATATTTTTTTACAGAAGTTTTTAGTTACTGAACTTCTATCCAAAAGCAAGGTCTTTACTAACTAAAAACTTCTGTAAAAATAATATGCTCTGTCCTTATATAGAGCCCTATTCAATTGGCCAGATCACAATTTAATAAGGCTGTAAGTTTCTACTATCCGTATTCCCTAGCATGTAAGTTTTCACAAGAGCAGAATCCTCATCTCCTCCTCTATCAATGTATATATACAAACATGCAGACTTGTTAGTGTCTTTAGCATGTACAGTATGTACACATTTTATTCATGTTCCCAGTTGTATTGCTGTAGGCGGTCTCTCTACAAAAAAAACCCAACCTAATAATAGTAGTAATATTCTACCCCGCTCTCTTATTTATTTGGCACTTACTGAATAGTCACACACTTCATATCTTGTGCCCCCCGTGCGTAGATATTGCCAGCCTCATCTTTATGTGCAGAGAATGGGGGGTACGTCCAGAATTTCTGTGGAGCGAAAGGGGTATGTTATTTTCTCTTGTTCTCATGATACCCCTGTATCAGAATCTGACCCTCCCCTTTACCTCAAACACAGGAACCACATCGGTATGGGAATTCAGGACCACTGATTTGAGCTTGGGCTCCGTCCCTCTCCAAGTCAGGATGAGTATAATACGTCCTGGTGACAACTGGGGTGAGAATGATTAAACATTTAACATATGAAAATACCAAATAAGTATTTCCTAAACTGTCATTTGGAAACCTAGTTTGTGCATCTCAGAGCAAGTCATTATGGGTCCTGGTGCTAAAATTCTTTAAGAACCCAAAATTAATTCTATGTTGAGGACAATGGATTATAGACATTGATTAGTTCCTTCCATTTACTTTTTTCTTCCCCACTGATCCCTCCTCACTTTTCATCTTTTTCTCTCCTTTCTTCCCACTCCTTCTTCTGTGTCCTTTCTATCTTCCCTCCCCTCCATTTGTTCACCTTCTTCTACTCTTCACTCTTTATCCTTTACTTTTTCCTCCTCTACATCTCTTCTAGCTCATTCCTTTCTCTTCCCCATTTCTTATCTTTCTACCTCTCTCCCCACGTTTCTCTTCAGCACTTCTCCTTCTCCAATTTACCCCACTCCTCACCCTATGTGATTACCTCCAGCATTTTGCTCTCCAGTCCAATCTCTTTAGCCATTCGAACCAGGAACTGAACAACTCCATCTGAAACACAAACATAGCCCAGTGTAATCCAGCCATACCTGATAATATGTTATATTATTACAATTACATTAGTGCATCAGTATTATAAATTAAACAGGAATACACCAACTTTACAAAAGTAAAATGAATGTATACATGTGGAATAAGACATTATCAGCCTTATTAAATTGCGATTTGGCCAATTGAATAGGGCTCTATTAAAGCACATAGCATATTTTTTTTATATAGAAGTTCACTAACTATAAACTTCTGTAAAAAAAATGCTCTGTGCTTATATAGAGCCCTATTCAATTGGCCTAATCGCAATTTAATAAGGCTGTATATATATATTATATCCATACCTCACAACTGTCCCTCTTTTGAAAGGACAATTCCTCCTATAGCATAAGCCCGCTGTCCCTCTTAGACTTCCAAATGTCCCTCTTTTGAAAGGACAATTCCTCCTATAGCATAAGCCCCCTGTCCCTCTTAGCCTTCCAAATGTCCCTCTTTTGAAGGAAAGTCCCATGTGTAAGGCCAAGACCTTTTTCTCTGGTTTTCCCTGCTGTATTTTCTCACAGTCCAGGAGAAATACAGGAGCTTGGAGTGTAAGTTCTACAGAATAACAGCCTTATTAAATTGTGATTCGGCCAATTGAATAGGGCTCTATATAAGCACATAGCATTTTTTTTTTTACAGAAGCTTTTAGTTAGTGAACCTATATCAAAAAGCGAGGTCTTCACTAACTAAAAACTTCTGTAAAAAAAAATATGCTATGTGCTTATATAGAGCCCTATTAAATTGGCCGAATCACAATTTAATAAGGCTGTTATTCTGTAGAACTAACACTCCAAGCTCCTGTATTTCTCCTGGACGCAATTTAATAAGGCTGTAAATGTGTATATGGAGCATACAGGCGACCCTTGACATTCGCGGCTTTGACTTTCACAATTTTCACATTTGTGGTTTTTGTTTCTCCCGTTTTCACCTTTTACTTTATTTTATTCCCATTTCAAGCGAGAAATAACTTTTATTCAACTAATTCTAAATAGTGGTGTATGTAAATATATAAACGGCACAAAAAAAAAAAGATAAATTACATTAAAATCATAACATGGTCTCCTCTCCAATATTAAGGTAATTTACAAGGAGCTCTGTTTTACCATACTCTATGTGACTAAGTCACTTTGTGTATCTCTGATTTCCTTTATATTCAAGAGGAGTACATGTTATCATTTTAATGACATTATTTCTCAATAAAATTGCTATTTAACCATGGTTAGAGTTATTTGCGGATTTTCCACATTCGGGAGGCCCCCGGGAACATAACTCCTTGTGAATGTGAAGGGTCTACTGTATATATAAACATATGACACTACCAAATGGTACATATATGTGTCCCTCTTAGGACATATAAATTATTATTATGCCTGCCTGTCTATTTATTGTGTATATACCCAGACTTCGTGTACATATCACACATGTTATATCATGCAGTGTATATACTGGGAGTGTTTATATACTAGCAGGTGCAGTATACAGTAGTAATACCATAGTCTGGCTCTGGCTGCACTGATTGTATCCTCAGATATTCCCGGAAGTGACTGGTGGCTGCATCCTCTGTTTCTAGAGCTGGCTCCATCTGTGGGGACATATATACATTATAAATACATATTTACCGTGCGCTAAGTATTCCCCAATGATTAGATCTGCATTGTGATCACCTAACCCATCAGAGCCTCTTACAGTGCTGTACATTGTACAAAGCAGGCAGCCAGGTAGGATCCTGTAACAGTCAGCACTCTCACACCTCCTCTCTGGGCGTCTCTCATTCCTTGGCCAGTTAATCTCATGCTTTGTAGGGCAGAGGGAATAAACACCGCAGTGCGCTCTCATGTGAATAGAGCTGACTGTTTAAATGATAAGCCCTACTGACCTCTCACCCCCTCCACACAATGTATGTGAGGCTGTCTCGCCTCTCTCTGTAATTCTTTTACTCTCTGATCCCATCTACACTCTTATTAAATGAGTCTGTCTCTTGTTAATCTTTGATCCTGGGACACCATCTCTTTACTCTCAACAAACCTGTTTTGATTTTCAGTGTGTGTCTCTTTTCTTTTAGTGAGACTGTCTCACTTCACAGCATGCTGGGATCTCCTACTGGAAGTCTGTCTCTCTTTCTATAAGTTAGTTTCTTTGTACACTCTATGATGCTGTCTGATGTCTCTTTGACTCTCCACTCTGTCATTTTCATAAACCTGTATCTCTTCTTTCTGTGAATGTGTCTCCCCTAAAAATATAACCTTAAAGCCTCAACCCGCGCGCACATAAAAACATTAAAAACACAACAAATACACACAACAAATACATAAAAAGCTTACTCACAGCAAGGGGGGGGGGGGGCACCCAGGACCTCTGCAAGTGAAGTTACACCTCAATTTAAGTAAAAATTAAAGAGTTTACACACACGAAAATCCCAGTAGCAAGAGAAAAAATGGCCGCCGAAAAAAACGAAAACGAGGCTACAAGACCCTAAACACGCAAAACACCACCAAGCACATACGGATTTTCCAAAAAGCCGTACGAAGTACAAGATACACCATTAGCAACATCATACACACCCGCCTAGCACATACAAATAAACAGCCATTTTACAACACTAAACGTACACAATGCGGAAGTACACAGATTCCCCTTGTGCACGCAGCCTAATAACACTACACACTGCACACATTGCTGACACTTACACCTCAGCTCCACAACAGTGCAAAAACAGTAAAACAGATTGTCAGCTCTTCAGCACAATGCTTCCTGCATATATTACTTCCAAATAGGTAAAGTATATTAATTTATTAATGTATTAATTATTTCACTACCAGACACAAAAACAAAAAAACAAAACAAACAATAAACACAACACCGATTCACCGCGCTTCTCCACCAAACAGCATTACCTGCCTTACAATTTTATTGTCGTAATTTTTTGACGGGCAAGTCGCTAGTATATATATATAATATATAAATAAATATATATATATAAATGATTGTTGTGGTGAACTACCTACTCATAATTTCCACAACACAGGCTGAGATCCCGCTCCATGCTGATGATAGCCAGTAAGCTTGAAACAGCTGTACATGGATTGGATACTCAGCCTGTGTTTATTTCAACCTTGGCTTTGCATTAAAGCTGTGTAATACAGCATGCATAAGCTTAAAGGAAGCCATGTTTATTGATGGCTACGGAATGAAGAGCGAGGCACTTGTGGGCATATTTGTGTGTCCCAGCTCAACTTCCCAGAATGCAGTGTAATAACTGTTTTTCTCGGAACTCTGAGCTGGAAGCAGGTTTTTTAACTTGCTCTAGACATTCAAATGTGAACACAGATGTACTTTTTATTTACTATATATATATATATATATATATATATATATATATATATATATATATGTATATATATATATATATATATATACTGTGACAAACTAGCTGCCACTTCCAGGGTCAGTGCCTTGTTGACCGGCTCTGCAATAAAGTAGCCCAGGAGGCCATTATAGCTTTAAGGATTTTTACTGCAAACTTGGTCAGCAGGTATAAACAAAAGTAACACAAAACAAAAACCTAGCTTCCTTGAAGCACTGACTAAACAGTAATAGCATTTTCCTCATTGCCAAAAACTAATGCAAAACAAATCATTCAAATATACATGCCTGTAAGTTTTTCTGCTCCAACAGTCTGTGGGTTTGCTTCAGAGTGCAAAGGTCTTGTCTCTCCTGGCTCTCAGTCAAGACTGAACCCAACCTGCTGAGTGCTCAGCAGTCCTTTTAAAGCAGAACGCAGCTGGGCTTAATTAGTCTGTTGTAGGAGGCTTAACTCTTTCATTTCCTAGGGGAAAGAGGTCTCTGGTAAGTCTGCTACCTACATACACCCCTTGTATGATTGAATTACATATCCCCCTCCCCAGCTCAACACCACAGCGTTGAGCAGCCAACGCCATGAGGCAGTGAATGTGAGACAATGAATCTGCATTAGCATGTTGGCTGCCGGCTCTATGGAGGACCCGGAAACGGTAAGGCTGCAGGGACAGGAACCATCTCGTCACCCTGCTGTTCTTCTCCCTATTCTGCTGCATCCACTGTATGGGTTCATGGTCGGACACCAAAGTGAAAGTCCTCCCTAATAGATAGTAATGAAGTGCCTTAGTGGCCCATTTGATGGCCAGGCATTCCTTTTCCACGATTGAATATTTCTGCTCTGGTGGCAATAGTTTACAACTAAGGAATAAAACGGGATGTTCCTCATCCTGCACTACCTGCGACAATACAGCGTCCAGTCCTTCTCAAAATCTGGGGTCACTGTCATGATTTAATTGTTTAAGGACTGATATTGCCAGTAATTACGAATATGGCCAAGGAAGCATGTGTTATTGTGTGTGGTTATATGTTGCCTGTACATGGTTATTATGTATACTAGTTATTATATATTATAAGAGGAAAAATGTGTTATAGAATATATGTGGAATTGGTAAGAATGCTCTGCACAGAAATTATCTACAGGACATTGCATCTGTACAGATGCAGGCCTTCAGTCAAGACAGATGCATGTACTTCAAGTAGTCCTAAGCAAACAATTGAGATTAAAATCAAGGTTGTTTCACTAGTCAACTATAGAGATCTGGTGAATTTGATCTCAAGAGTTTTTATAATAACCAACACTACAGGGCAGATGTGTGACATCAGACACATACACAAATGTAAACAAGAGTGTTATATTGGAGAGCATAAATATGTTGTTTTGATCATTCAATAAAGGTTCAGTTATAGTTTTCACATATCCACAGTGTGAGACTATTTCTGTGTTTTGCATCCTGACATGGGGAGTGGTCTGCCATGGGCCACTAGTAACCTGTATCCAGTATTCTCTGTCTGTACTTTTGGGCCTTTCCCTCTTCAGAAGCCATCTTTTGTGCCACAGAGATCAGGAACTAAACGATTCTGCTGGGGTCGGTTTGAACTAGTTTCATATCAAGCCCCCTTGAAGAAGCAGATTGTGACAGTCACTAACACAGGATTCCGACATAGGACTGACTTTAGGTCTGTGAACGCTTCTTCAGACCCTGAACTCCATTTAACCATGTTGGGCGCTTTGTTTCTCGTAAGGTCTGTTAGGGGGGCTGCTTTTGTACTGAAATGGGGAATGAACCTCCTATAATACCCCACTATTTCCAAGAAGGCCCTTACTTGTTTCTTCCTCAAAGGTTGTGGCCAGTCCTGAATCACATTCACTTTGTTAAGCTGGGGTCTCACCACTCTCCTCCCCACCGAATATCCCAAATATTTGGCCTCACTAAGTCCGATGGCACACTTGCCGGGGCTTACGGTAAGGTGTGCGCGTCTTGGGGCCTCCAAAACGGCTTCCACTTTCGGCAGATGTGTCTCCCAGTCATTAGCATAGATGATTATGTTATCTACGTAAGCGCTTCATACTCTGAATGGCTGCGTAACAGCTTGTCCATCAGTCTCTGGAAAGTAGCTGGTGCTCCGTGCAATCCAAAAGGTAGTACCTTATAATGAAAAAGCTCCTCAGGGGTTGAAAAGGCAGTTTTCTCCTTTGCATGATTGCGTCAAGGGTATTTGCCAGTACCCTTTCGGCAAATACAACGTTTTTAAACCTTGCTTTTCTGAGACGATCTATTAGTTCATCTACTCTAGGTATAGGGTATGCATTGAACTCTGATACAGCCTTTAGCTTGCAAAAATGGTTGCAGAACCTGACAGTTCCATCAGGTTTTGTAACCAGGACCATGGGGCTGCACCATTCACTTTGAGATTCCCCGACTACTCCAAGTTCTAACATTTTTTTACCCTCAGCCCTGATTTCTGTTCTTTTCGCCTCAGGTATGTGGTAATTCTTATTCTCACGCCTGGTTTAGTGACGTTATTGTGGTAAATGGCAGTGGTGCAACCTGAGTCGGTAGAAAAAACATCCACGTTCCCCTTTATCATTTTGTAAATTTCCTCTGTTTGTGCAGGGGACAAATCTTGTGATATATAGGCCTTCGGAGGTTCAATGCAGATTTTGGACTCGCTGGCATCCTCTGACTCCTCAGCCAGACAAGTGACATCCATTACTTTTGCTTGGGTTTTAGAAGGTTTATATTGTATATATGTTCTTTCTTTCAACATTCAGGTTGACTGACTTTATAATCCACCTCCCATATGGCTTCAATAATTTCATAGGGGTCTTGCCATCGGGCAAGTAATTTACTTTCGGTTGTTGGCCCTAATACTAGAACCCTGTCTCCGGGTTGAAACTTCTTCACCTGAGCCGTGCGGTTATAATACAGTGAGGGGAAAAAGTATTTGATCCCCTGCTGATTATGAACATTTGTGCACTGACAAAGAAATGATCAGTCTATAATTTTAATGGTAGGTGTATTTTAACAGTGAGAGACAGAATAAAAAACAAACAAACAAGAAAAACGCATATAAAAAAAGTAATACATTGATTTGCAGGTCATTGAGGGAAATACGTATTTGACCCCTTTAATTAAGCACTTGGTGGCAAAACCCTTGTTGGCAATCACAGAGGTCAGACGTTTCCTGTAGATGGCCACCATGTTTGCACACATCTCAGGAGGGATTTTGTCCCACTCCTCTTTGCAGATCCTCTCCAATTCATTAAGGTTTTGAAGCTGATGCAACTCAAACCTTGAGCTCCCTCCACAGATTTTTGATGGGATTAAGGTGTGGAGACTGGCTAGGCCACTCCAGGACCTTAATGTGCCTCTTCTTGAGCCACTCGTTTGTTGCCTTGGCTGTGTGTTTTGGGTAATCGTCATGCTGGAATTCCCATCCATGACCCATTTGCAATGCCCTGGCTGAGGGAAGGAGGTTCTCACCCAAGATTTGATGGTACATGGCCCCGTCCATCGTCCCTTTGATGTGGTGCAGTTGTCCTGTTCCCTTAGTAGAAAAACATAATGTTTCCACCTCCATGTTTGACGGTGGGGATGGTGTTCTTGGGGTTATAGGCAGCATTCCTCCTCCTCCAAGCACAGCGAGTTGAGTTGATGCTAAAGTGCTTGATTTTGGTCTCATCTGACCACAACACTTTCACCCAGTTCTCCTCTGAATCATTTAGATGTTCATTGGCAAACTTCAGACGGGCCTGTACATGTGCAGGGGGGACCTTGCGGGCTCTGCAGGATTTCAGTCCTTCATGGTGACTATGGTTCCAGGTGCCTTGAGATCATTAACAAGATCCTCCCGTGTAGTTCTAGTCTGATTCCTCACCGTTCTCATGATCATTGAAACTCCACAAGGTGAGATACCGAGGCAGACAGGCAGTTATTTTGTGTTTCTTCCATTTGGGAATAATCGCACCAGCTGTTGTCACCTTCTCACCAAGCTGCTTGGCGATGGTCTTGCAGCCCATTCCAGCCTTGTGTAAGTCTACAATCTTGTCCCTGACATCCTTGGACAGCTCTTTGGTCTTGGCCATGGTGGAGAGTTTGGGCTCTGATTGATTGATTGCTTCTGTGGACAGCTGTCTTTTATACAGGTAAGGAGCTGAAATTAGGAGCACTCCCTTTAAGAGAGCGCTCCTAATCTCAGCTTGTTACCTGCATAAAATATACCTGGAAGCCAAAAATCTTGCTGATTAATAGGGGATCAAATACTTATTTCCCTCATTGACCTGCAAATCAATTTATAACTTTTTTTACATGTGTTTTTCTTGGGTTTTTTGTTGTTGTTGTTATTCTGTCTCAAACTGCTAAAATACACCTACCATTAATATTATAGACTCAGCATTTCTTTGTCAGTGGACACACATTTAAAATTAGCATGGGATCAAATACTTTTTTCCCTCACTGTAGGTTTGCTGGTTACTTTGAGCTCGTTCCATACCAGAGGGATAACTTCGGAAAATTCTTTCCCTTATGTTCCTTACATAATCCGCAATATTTTCGCCAGGCACTATTTGCTCTTCCCAATATAGATAGGAGTAAGTCCCAATTTTTCCCATCTCGTGCCACAACTTTTCTTAGCATACTTTTCAAGGTTTTATTGAACCTTACTACTAATCCGTCTGTTTGAGGATGGTAAATTGAGGTCCTGAACACTGTTCTCTCTAAGCTGTGCGCGTGTGCGCGTGCACACATACCCTGAGATGAGCGCATACAACTAAACATGGAGCACACAAAGATCCCTAGGGGGATATTTAATATTAGTTTTCCCCATTAACTTTTTCCACACAGGGAGAAATAGATCTCCACTGACCCTCTTCGTTTTGACCTGTATGATTCTTTGTTATGTGCATTGAAACACTATTTATACTGCAGGGAAGGGTGAATGAATGCCAAGGCTTCCTTTGAGAGAGTGCTGGTGGCAGAGAAAAGCATTAGGGCAAATCCTAATGTCCGGTTCTGACGTCAGACGCCGACACCCAACATTGGCTTGCTCTCTCAAAGCATTAACGTCATTCACCCTTCCATGCTGGGTAAACAAGGGTTATAAATTAATGTTCTTTCATATAGAATTAGTACCTGTTGCTGGTGGAGATAAAGACTAAGTATTTGGTGGGAACAAAGAACAGAATATGTGGTTAAATGACTGAAGGACTCCCAATATTTAGAATATCTGAAGGAGTTGCTATTTAGTAAAAAATAGTGCACTATAATGGTATACTATGTAAGTTATGTTTAAGTGTGCTCTGATATATGGACTAGTACCCGCCACAGCTATCATCATTAAAATACTTAAAATTGAATACAGTATAAAAGCCATTATTGTATAATTACTCCCACTCTAATTCACAAATCAATCCTATCTAAAGGAACAGAGTGATAGTGAAGTAAAAGATCACTCTTATTGTCATGATTACAGCAATCAAAACTCTTGTGTAACCAAAAAAAATATTGAAACCTGTACTTTAAATAAAAATTAAGATTTGCAGGGCTCAACAAATGCCATGAGCCAGGTTGTGATGCCACGTGCTTACATCCACTGTACGTCTCTGCAATTCAGTGTTACCTGGAAGCAGAGGGGCATGAGTGACTGAGCCAGTGCAGTGTTGGTGTTACATTCCCCGGGCATGAGTGACTGAGCCAGTGCAGTATTGGGGTTACATTCCCCGGGCATGATTGACTGAGCCAGTGCAGTGTTGGGGTTACATTCCCCGGGCAGTGTTGGGGTTACATTCCCCGGGCATGAGTGACTGAGCCAGTGCCGTGTTGGGGTTACATTCCCCAGGCATGAGTGACTGAGCCAGTGCAGTGTTGGGGTTACATTCCCCGGGCATGAGTAACTGAGCCAGTGCAGTGTTGGGGTTACATTCCCCAGGCATGAGTGACTGAGCCAGTGCAGTGTTGGGGTTACATGCCCCAGGCATGAGTGACTGAGCCATTGCAGTGTTGGGGTTACATTCCCCGGGCATGAGAGACTGAGCCAGTGCAGTGTTGGGGTTACATTCCCCAGGCATGAGAGACTGAGCCAGTGCAGTGTTGGAGTTACATTCCCCGGGCATGAGTGACTGAGCCAGTGCAGTGTTGGGGTTACATTCCCCGGGCATGAGTGACTGAGCCAGTGCAGTGTTGGAGTTACATTCCCCAGGCATGAGTGAATGAGCCAGTGCAGTGTTGGGGTTACATTCCCAGGGCATGAGTGACTGAGCCAGTGCAGTGTTGGGGTTACATTCCCCAGGCATAAATGACTGAGCCAGTGCAGTGTTGGGGTTACATTCCCCAGGCATGAGTGACTGAGCCAGTGCAGTGTTAGAGTTACATTCCCCAGGCATGAGTGACTGAGCCAGTGCAGTGTTGGAGTTACATTCCCCAGGCATGAGTGACTGAGCCAGTGCAGTGTTGGAGTTACATTCCCCAGGCATGAGTGACTGAGCCAGGGCAGTTTTGGTGTTACATTCCCCGGGCATGAGTGACTGAGCCAGTGCAGTGTTGGGGTTACATTCCAAAGGTATGAGTGACTGAGCCAGTGCAGTGTTGGGGTTACATTCCCCAGGCATGAGTGACTGAGCCAGTGCAGTGTTGGAGTTACATTCCCCAGGCATGAGTGACTGAGCCAGGGCAGTTTTGGTGTTACATTCCCCGGGCATGAGTGACTGAGCCAGTGCAGTGTTGAGGTTACATTCCAAAGGTATGAGTGACTGAGCCAGTGCAGTGTTGGGGTTACATTCCCCAGGCATGAGTGACTGAGCCAGTGCAGTGTTGGGGTTACATTCCCCGGGCATGAGTGACTGAGCCAGTGCAGTGTTGGGGTTACATTCCCCGGGCATGAGTGACTGAGCCAGTGCAGTGTTGGGGTTACATTCCACAGGTATGAGTGACTGAGCCAGTGCAGTGTTGGCGTTACATTCGCCGGGCATGAGTAACTGAGCCAGGGCAGTGTTGGGGTTAAATTCCCCGGGTTCAGCACGGCACCTTCCAGCTGAGCAAACCTGTGTGTAAGTGAGGAGTGAAAGCCGCTGCTAGAACAGCTCTCAATGACAAATATACTTAGCAGAGCATCATATGTGCAGCTCATCAGGCCATCGTTTATATGTAACTCCCAAGCAACCGGCATCTACCAGTCCCGTGGGTGCCAATTAACTGAGAATCTACTGTATTATAAAAGAAGTTTAAGATCTATTGTAAATTCAGTAGCTCTGCAGCATTGTGAAAATAGTTCACCCAATATTATTTATGTACAATTAAGAAGGTTGAATTCCTGTTACATATGGAAGCAAATTGCAACACTTAGTGTTAGTAAAAAATCTATTTCTACATGTAAAACTTTGCTAAATTTCTTAACCCATACTCCGTTATATTGTAAACAAAGGCTGAATTCCAAGCAATGTATGCTAGAGAGCTTAAGACACAATAACATTGATTATCACCTGACTCGCCAATGCACGCACAGATTTACTCTCCTTGCAAAATGTTGCACAACAGAAATTTTTAGCACACACAGACTCCAAAAAAATTAGAGGGAACATAGGTCCTGAGTGACTTCACCTGTAAAAGCTGGCACATGTCTCTCATCAGTTTTGACACAAAGGGGGTCCTTTGATCTGTTAGGATTTCTTTGGGTATCCCCACCCTTGAGTATAGTTGAATAAGCTATTTTGCTATATTTTTTGAGGTGGTGGTGCGAAGTGTATGGCTTCCAGGTATCTGGTGGCATAGTCCATTATTCCGAGGATGTATTGGTATCCTCGGGCTGATTGTTCTAGTGGGCCCACCAGATCCATTGCTATTCTCGAAAATGGCTCCTCGATTGTGGGTAAAGACACCAGTGGAGCTCATAGATTGGGGCAGGGAGCTGTCAACTGGCATTCAGTGCAAGACGTACAGTACTGGGCTACTTCGGCATATATGCCAGGCCAGAAAAAACACTTCAATATCTTTCCCAGGGTTTTATCCTTTCCGAAGTGGCCCCCAAGAAGGCTACTGTAAGCCAAATCAAGGACTTTCTTACTTTTGGCTCTGCATGTGCTTGCTCTCCTCATTGTCATATGGTTTTAGACTCAAAATACAGCAACATTCCCAAGCAGTAATTATCAATTAGTGATAATAATCATGAACAGAAATGAGATATCAGGCCATTATTGGTTGGTGGAGCAGAAAGGCTGCTGAAATGTATAAAATACATGTTTTTGCTAAATAAAATTCACTCTACAAGATACTTTTTTTATTTATTGTTAAATTATACCATTTTTGTAACCTCATCTGTTTTTCCGTGGAGAAACGATTCTCTAATACAAAGAAAATTACAAAGAAAATCACATTATTATCAGGACAGAGATAATGAAGCGACTGAAGTTACGGTTTATAATAGTTACCAATTGGAAATCAAAATGTGATGTGCAACAAATCCAAAGGTCAGCAATGGTAATAAGGGAGCACAGCATAATCTTAATAGAAGAATCAATGTTTAATTTATAATTACTGATTTCATTAAAGAATAACTAACATTAACAGAGAAAACACTGAACTTTGCTCCTTTTTTCTGAAGCAGAGTTTTTCCAAGTATTTTTTTCTGTGCTTGTAAAATTCAGTAACGTAGAAAGCACTAAAAAGTCCAAAAATTATTATATTTGATCTGATCTCTTTTTTGTCACATGCAAGCAAATAATACTCTTGTGTGTACACTTTTCATGTGTAATACAGGCTCAGATCTCAGAAACTGGCGTCTAGTTAAAAATCTCAAAATAATCAGTGTTTCAACTGCAAAGTAAGAATATAGAGAAAACACTCTTTTAATTCAAAACCACTTTTACTTGGCGCAGTTTGTATCTGCCATTTAAATGCACTGTAGGGTTCCTGCAATAGCGTTTATTTTGTTTATTTAATTACTCGTTAGAAATAAACTCAGTGCACCTTTTACATTTTACATATGAAGTTTGGTGCCTTAAACTAGAGCAGATCTGCTTCTCTCTATCCTGCTATGTCTTCATAGGATTGGAGAGGACCTGTCCAGAGCATCATTATCTGCCTTATTCTCAGTAGTGACTATTGTGGGCAAACCTACACCTGTCAGCAAATGTTTGAAACAACCTCCTGGGCAGATCCTCTGGACAGCTAGTAGAGGGTGGGAAGGAGCAGATTTGCTGTGTGGATGCAGCAGTGGAGCTACAGATGCACCAAGGTCCACTGGGAGGCCCAGTGCTGTGTAATTTTTTTATTTTCCAGTTACATTTTAGGGCCCCCACCCCGGCCCAATGCTCCACAGCCCACCTTTGCTTTCTTGGTCAGATACCCCCGGTTGGAAATTGGTCTGTGCCTGTTTGAAAAAGAGCATTTCTACTGATGCTCTAAGAGGTGTTCAGCAATCTGGGCATGTGTATAAGGGAAGAGGCGAGAGAGAGCAAGGACTGGATGACAGTAAAGAAATAGGAGGTGCGTTCTGTGACAGGGGAGCTAAGAAGATGATAAAGAGGGGGTGCTTAGAGGGGCTGGGTGCTATGT
This sequence comes from Discoglossus pictus, assembly GCA_027410445.1. NCBI lineage: Eukaryota > Metazoa > Chordata > Amphibia > Anura > Alytidae > Discoglossus > Discoglossus pictus. The sequence continues at coordinate 41,689,692 of CM050169.1, read as the reverse complement.
GGGAATGGATGCTGAGAGGGTATGGCTGCTGACAGGGACTGATTGCTATGTAGGGATGGATGCTAAGAGAGGTGGGTGCTATGTGGGGGTGGATGTTAAGAGGGACTGGGTACTATTTGAAGATGAACAAGAGGAACTGGCTGCTTTACAGAGATAGTATTTGTATATATTTGTGTGTATATATGTGCCCCCTTCCGCCGCACCAGTCCCCCACTGTAGAGGAGTGTGCACACCATGGAGCTGTGCCGCAGGAAGCGGAGCTTATGGAAACCATATAATTACTCTTTAGATAGAAACTGTGATGACAGCCCTGAAGTGGGAGAAACCTGTCATAAAATACTGTGGTATCTGCTTCTTGTTCTTCCTCAAATCCCTTCCCTGGACCTGCATAAGATGAACATGACATCCCTGGGCTTTGTTATTTCCATCCCGGATCTCTCCCTCTGAAACCATGGTTTCCTCTGTTCGGACTCTTAAAATACCTAACTTTTAAGCACAATTATCTGGAACTTTAATAACAAACATGGAGGATATGTCTATTTATTTGCATAGTTTTCATCTGTGCAATGACAAGGACTATCCACCTTCTAATGTAACTGAAAGCCCAGTTATTCATTTTATCATCATTGTAGTATTAGTCTATTGTACACACCAGTGTAACAAAACAAATAAAAGATAAATTATATGTAACGGAGTTGGAACACGAATCCAATATCTCCGCTGGTATACGGTAAAATTTACAAGAGGCACTACAGTTTCACCATTCCCAAACTCCCATATTGGACGACACTCAATAGGGAGTTCAAGACTACTGACTTTATTTTGTTATATGCAGAAATATATATACACATCTCTTTGGCCACAGGTAATACACATGCCCATATTTGGCCACATAATACACAAAGAGGGACAATAGGTGGGTCACACCTCCCTGAGGCTAACTGTCAACTTTGATACAATCAGACAATGATTAGATCATCCTTCTTTGTTCTTATGTCTGAGAATGAAAACACTTTATACAATAGACTTCCTTATCTTATGAGGAGTCTCTGTAATAGGATTATCTATTATGCCAAGGTCTGCAATAGCCTGGGCTAATATTCTGCAGAGCATAAACCAACATACATACAGTATAATAGTAGGATCATATTTTAACCAATAATTAAATAACCATAAAACAGGGTAAAACAGTGATGGGTTCCGTTACACACCTCCCCCGTGACCATAAGCCGGCATACACGGTCTGATCCCAACGGATCGGCCTGGGGATGTCCGGACAAAAGTAAGGACGACACCTTCGGCCCCTGGGGTACACACTGCCGCTGGGGGGGAAGGACGACACCTTCGGCCCCCTGGGGTACACACTGCCGCTGGGGAGGAAGGATGGCACCTTCTGCTCCCTGGGGTACACACTGCCGCTGGGGAGGAAGGACGACACCTTCAGCTCCCTGGGGTACACACTGTCACTGGGGAGGGGAATTAGTTGGAGTATTCCACGTGGAGCGGTTTCTGGGACAGTCTCTCTGCATGTGGCCCTGCTGGTTAGACATGGAGGGGTTTGGTAGTTCCCACCACCCGGACGCAGTGCTGGGGGGGGTTAATGGTGGGAGGTGGGTTAGCAGCTCCCAAGATGGACCGTCCCCGTGCCCGCTGCTTTTCCATTATGTATTTGTGGACATCTGTCATTAACCATTCCAAGGTTCTTATGGGAAGCGTACCTGGGAAAAAGGCCAGTCTGCTTTGGAGTTCTCTTCCAATCTCAGTCTGTGTGCTGTCCGTAAGAGGTACTGTAACCGCTGCCCGGTCTCCCTCCATGAGTTCCTTTCTGTCTGCATCCCTGTAGTCCGCGGCCGCCTCCTACTCCTCATCATGGAACGCTGTCCGAAAACTAGCCGGTTCCATCCTGCTGTAGCCAGGGGCGCTGTACGGATACTAGCGTTGCCCTCAATTTGTACTCCACGGAATGGTGTCTCCTGTAGCTGTCCTTCTGACCGTGGGAACAATTCCGCCACTTGCCACCAAATGTAACAGAGTTGGAACACGAATCCAATATCTCCGCTGGTATACGGTAAAATACCCAAGAGGCACTACAGTTTCACCATTCCCAACCTCCCATATTGGACGACACTCAATAGGGAGTTCAAGACTACTGACTTTATTTTGTTATATGCAGAAATATATATACACATCTCTTTGGCCACAAGTAATACACATGCCCATATTTGGCCACACAATACACAAAGAGGGACAATAGGTGGGTCACACCTCCCTGAGGCTACCTGGCAACTTTGATACAATCAGACAATGATTAGATCATCCTTCTTTGTTCTTATGTCTGAGAATGAAAACACTTTATACAATAGACTTCCTTATCTTATGAGGAGTCTCTGTAATAGGATTATCTATTATGCCAAGGTCTGCAATAGTCTGGGCTAATATTCTGCAGAGCATAAACCAACATACATACAGTATAATAGTAGGATCATATTTTAACCAAGAATTAAAAAACCATAAAACAGGGTAAAACAGTGATGGGTTCTGTTACATTATACTTACACACCTCTACACCAGCTTCTCTTACGTTCTTCTGGCCCACAGCACAGCACCAAAACTGCTTGTGAAAACTATTGAAGATATTGGCAACAATATAAAACTCAAACTTTTTAACTAGACAGATTGCTAAATTCAAAGTCTGCCCAAGACAAGAACTCAAATATGTTCTTACTAGAAGGGAACAAACGTATACTGTACTAATCAGAGCCCCACACTCCCTCTATTCTGTGTTACAAGACTCTGAATGACTGTGTGTGTGTGTGTGTGTGTTTTCTTAGCAGATGACCCCATTCCTGCCCTTTGTTGGGGGGTTGTCACAAACACAATCTTACCATCAATCACTGAACAGATAGTTGTTTGTCCAGTACTAGCACATTCCCTTGGAGTAATTTCAGCTTCTCTTATTACTTGGGGGTTTAACCAGCAACAATTCCTACTCCTATATACATTATTATATATATAGTATAAGTGTGATTTCTTTGAGATAATTAAAGCTCTGTCTTTTCACTTTAAAATGTTTTCTAGGAATGTCCTGATTGTAAGTCAGAGTGTGGGTCACAGTCTACACCAGTGACGGGCACCATGTTTAACTTGCCAGTTCTCACCCACAGACCCTAAGTCCTTAAAATGGCCTCACAATGCTTTAAACATTTAGGAATACAATCGTGTACTATTTGCTAGCTTTAGAGACGTATAATCGACTGTGAGTGACAATCCAGGGGTTGGGGCTATTATCGTATTGGTCCGAATATAAGCCGCACCTTTTTTTTTGATTTTTGAGTTTGCGAGTTACGGGTGCGGCTTATATTCGCGACCGTAAAAAAATCACTGCTGATTTGCGAGCTTGCGAGTTACGGGTGCGGCTTCTATTCGAGGACGTAAAATTACTGCCGATTTGCGCGATTGCGAGTTAAGAGTGCCGATTTGCGTGCTTGAGACTGCGGTATTGAATAGCGATTTACGGTTTTAGTGATTCTAACATCCTGTAAGGCCTGTAACCTTCAAAAAAAGCTACAGTGCTAATTAGAAAGCCTGATTCTTGCAATAGCTGATCACTTGGAGAGTCTTTTTCTCTCCAATTTTAAGGGTGCGGCTTATATTTGAGTACTATCTTTTTTCTATTTTTTCCCCTTGAATTTTACAGGTGCGGCTTATATGTGGGTGCGGCTTATATTCGGACCAATAAGGTACTGCTCAGGGCGATCAGCTATAGACTACCGGTTAACTACCCACTAGGACTGTTGGGTTCTTGAAAATCTCAGCACCAGCATCCTGATATCTGGCTTCTGTATCAGTTAGGGTCTCTCCATCAGGAATCAGCACTTCCAGGAGTCTTAGTAACCAGGACAAGTTACTTGCAGGGTAGAGATAGGATCAGTATCGCAGCCACCAGGAGCAAATAAGAAAATGTACCATTTCTATATGTCTCAGCAATGAACCGATTTATTTTTGGAAAGTCAACAATATTTATACGGGATAGATACAGAGGGGGGTGTATACGATAGAACACTGACAGGGAGTGGCAGAAAAACACAGGAGATTGACTGCACATGGGGTCTAACAGTCTGGCATCCTGGAATCCTGTCTTGCACCTGTGAACAATAGGCCAACCTCCAAATACACATAATGCTATCCACATGTCTAGTCTTCCAGATCTCAAATAGAGTACATTAACTTTATCTGGCAAACAATAGGACAAAGCAGATTGCAATACAATAGTCCAGTGGCTGGAGCCAAGCTGTCTGTCCTTTATGGTGGCTCAATGGGCTAAGATCCAGGAACTGGAAAAAGGGTCTGTGACACTGTGTATTGCTGAGGGGCACAAGAACATGCTGGGGCCAGTATGGAAACTGCCACCATTGGTCTACACTGACAGTGCATACCAATATATATTAACTAGAATGTTCACAGTGTCCAAATTCCCACATTACACATGGATAATGATTATCGTCAATGACTATTAAAAGAGGTAAAAGAGTTACTTGAACCAACAGTTTTCTTCCACTTTGAAACACAGTATGTGACTGAACAGAAGACCCTCACAAACCCACCAAAGAAAAGGCAACAGAGACAAAACAGTACTTTTATTCAGTCACCAAGAAAATGACAGCAATAAAGGCAGGAGAAAGACTTAAGATTAAAAACTGAAGTGATGTAGATGACTTGTCACATTCACCAGTGGAGTGAAAGCCTAGAGAGACTACCAACCTTGAAATGAATTCCACCGCATGATCTGTAGTAACAGTAATGCCATGGAAAGACTTCCACTGAGTTTGTTTTAATTCACCAGTTAGATAACTAAGGGATCAAGCTCATCTCTCCTTGCTTTAGTATCAGTTAGCTATACTTTAAATGTGATTCTTATGACACAACTATTTTAATGAATTTGGGTTTACAATATCCCATTACTGCCAATCTTAAGCTTGCTGATAAACAAATACAAATCACAGAAAGGGATTTTATCAAAAACACATTTTTGCCATACATATTGTGCCATTTGCCATATATACTTAGCATTCTATAAATACAGCTTTGCACCATATTCAGGATTTCCTAACTCCGAAGAATGTCACTACACTGCACCAGCGGAGTTATGGAGATTTATGGACAAAAATCTGCTACTCCCTCTAGTAACTGCATGTGATAAAATTACAATTGTATGTTGTTGCAGAAATAACTAATACATATGTAATTAAACAGAATTGCAGTTGTTATTAGGAAATTAAGATTTTGTGAAGACAATTGAACTTGAAGATTGTGCATTTTAAGTATAAATTAACTTTACAGGACCTTCCTTTATCTAACTATCCTCATATACGGCCATTATTAAACTTTCACAGTGGGGAAATTATGGAAGAGGCATGCCAAGTGGTATAAATATGTATTAACAATTAATGTCTTTATTGTTATATATCCAAGTGTATGTTCTTTTTTTTATTCCTCTTCCCTACTGTGATCAGGGCCGTATCTACCTTTTTGGAGCGCCTAGGCAGTGAAGTGGAGGAGTCCCTGCTAGTAAGTATGCAAGGTATGCACAGAGCCATTTCTGCCTTTTCTGTGCGTGTAAGTTCCCTTTCCAGTTGTAACTGTCTTGTTCTAGGTGGTTACCCCTAGTAGCCAGTATATGAACTGCAACATTTAATTTTTTTAAGCCAGGAACCATTTTTTTTAAAGAAGTGGCACCCCTCACAGGGAAGCGCCCCTGGGCAGCTGCCTAGTTGGCCTAATGGGTAATCCGGCCATGACTGTGATAGTTAATGGTCCAAGACAAAAACAGTTAGATTGAAGTCCTGCCTCGATAATTTATGCTTAAAGTTATACCAAAGTTTCCCGTTTTTGCCCTCTCTTTAATGTAACACCTGCTGCTCATATCATGCACACACATTACATGGAGTCATTCTATACACAAACAGATTTATTTAATTTAAAAATAAAACTTATTTTTCACCGTATTTAGATTGTAAAAATATACTGCAGTCTCCAATTTATTAATTTTGATAGGAAATTGTGCTATAGTGGAATCTACAAGGTTGCTTTCTGATTATCTACTTCTTGAAGTGGGAGGAGATTTTCAATGCACAGAAAGTTGCTATCTACACAATTAGAATGTGGCATCTAAAACTGCCAGTACGTCTAATAAGTATAATGGAAACTCATTACTTTACAAGGACTCAACCTCCTGAGAGAGGAACTGACAACATCAGATGAGAAAATGAGAACGCTGCAGTAAAGAATTAATGCATATACAATTTTAAAATGCAAATGATGTGTTTAATTGTTTTGCTTTCAAAAAAATATTGCCCCATAACAAATTATCAAGCTTAGCTATTCAAAATACTATTTAAAAAACTGACTATAGTGGCCCTTTATACAATGCCAACCTAAGACTTGAACCCCAGAATCTGCATCTTTTAGCATGGCTATACATGTATAGACAGCTACAATGGCTGTATTATGTGGGTACATCCTATTTATTATAGCTCTTGTGACAGTGGTTACTTTTGTTCTATTAAACTGACCATGGCCACCATCATTTATGGCAAAGCCATAAGTGCTAATGTAATCTGATATTGTTAGAATGCTCATGCTCAATGCACATAAAAAAAGAAAAGAAATACATTAAATTTGGGCTACATTTGAAAAAGTAGTTCATAGTGAAAAACGTGGGGCTGAAGGCTATTAAATTTGCCTCGCAAACCTCTATGTTGCCGTGTTAGAATGCAGGCCGGCCAAAAAATGTCTACGTTCTGTCGAACATGGAAAGTCGCTGCACGCAACCCTTTGATTTGTCCAGCCCATACCCGATACCTCCCATTTTGCTATTAAATTGCCACAAAGTACCCCGTGAGCTAGCCCATAACACGCAAATGGAGCCCAAAGCCCAACAAGTGCTGGGGAGGACTTGCAAAGGCTGTAAATGCCCTTATGGGTCCGATTGGGACCCCCGTAGGCTCCCAATATTAACCCTTGCTGCGGGGGTCCTAATCGAGTTAAAGTATTAACACCTGCTGTGGGGGTACTTCAAGTACCCTGCGGCACCTAAAATTAACCCCCCTATGCTGGGGGTCCCCATCGGGGCCCCCGCAGTGTCCATGTATTAACCCTTGCTGTGAGGATCCCGATGGGGACCCCAGCGACAGTTAAACAGATAAGCCCTGCCGCGAAGGGTACTCCAAGTACCCACCCGGCACCTAAAATGAACCTCCCTATTCACCCCTATTACCTGCCGCAGGTCCTTATAGGGCCAGCGGCACACTATTGCGCTATCCTAGCCGCGGGTTACTTTTGCGCCAAACTGTCCTAATCCAAATGTATCTAATACTTTGTCTATGAAACTTCTGCTCACCTTGGGACAGGGTGAGCGAAAGGAGATTCTTTCTTTTAGACCAGCACATAATATCTATAATTTTCCTGATATTGTCAGGGCCCTGACTCCCTTTGACAAAGCCAGTTTGATCTTCTTTTATCAAGGTTGGAATGAGATTACTCAATCTATTAGCTAGAATCCCAGCATAGAGTTCTATATCTACGTTAATTAATGAAATGGGTCTGTAGTTTTTAAAATTCTCTGGATCTTTATCAGACTTTAGGATATTGAGAATTCTAACTTCTGACATTTCTGGAGGAATATAACCTTGTTCTTTAATCTTGTTAAACATTCTGGCCAAAGGACATTTTAATTCTGACATAAATATTTTATAGTAACCATTTAGGTATCCGTCTACCCCAGGAGCTTTATATTGTTTTAATGTTCTACGTCCTGAGGGGTAATATCAATGTTTAGCATAATAGGATCTTCTTTGGATATATGTGGGAGGTCTATCTTCCCTAAGAAATGTTTAATTTCAGAGATTGAAGGTTTAACAAAATTGGGTTCTTTCTCTAAGTTATATAGACTTTAATAGTATTTTAAGAATATTTGCCCTATTTCCTTTGGTTGTGAATATAGTTTGTTATCTTCTCCTCTAATTCTCATAATTCTATTTTGCATATTTAGTTTTTTTAGCTTATGGGCTAATAACTTTCCCACTTTATCACCCATTTGATAGCTACTCTGTTGGAATTTCCAGAGCATGTTGTCCATTTGGATTTGAATTATGTTCTCTATTTTTAAAGTAATCTCATTAATCTGGCTATATAGTTCTCTACTAGGTGATTGTTTATTTTGTATCTGTAATTTATACAATTCTATATAGAGTTCCCTTAATGTCTTAAGTCTACTCTTCCTTTCAGCTATAGCCTTAGTTATAAAGATACCCCTCATATAGGCTTTGTGGGTACACCAAATTAGAGTATTTGAAGCATTCTGGTTTATATTAATAGAGAAAAAAGAACCAATTTCTTGTTTCATCTCCTCAGAGGCGATTTAAATGATGGCAGGTGTATGCTGACTCCTATTTAACACGATTTGGAATGTGATTGCTTAATACTGAACACAGCAACATCCCCACTTATAAGAGGGTGTGCAGACTTATGCAAGCACATTACTTTTCTTTTTTTTTCCTTCCCTCCACCTAAAAGATTTCAGTTAGTTTTTCAATTGAGTTGTACAGTTTATAGGTCACATTAAAGGTGAAAAAAGTTCTGAAATGATTTATCTTTGTCTCATTTTTTTTACAGCACAGAAACCTGACATTTTAAAAGGGGTGTGTAGACTTTTTATATCCACTGTAGATTTGGCTTCTTCATCAAGAGCTTTCTGTGCATGCTTCTAGGCAATGCTGCTGACTGGGCTGTTGACTGGAGGGTATTTTTGTTTACTGTATATTAAACACTTAAAGAGACATGGGAAGTTTCTGCATTGCACTAAGAATATAAAAAGCCTATGTATCTATTTACTTTTGTCACGACCCAGAGATGAGGGGCCACGCACACCTCAATTTTCTCCCTCTAGGTAGTGCCTTTTGTGTTCAATCTCTCAGCACCCAGCAAACCACCTCATAGTAGAACTCGGGACATCACAGGTTGCAAGCTCAGCCCAAAGGTTAAATACTTATTTAAATAATAGACTATTCTCTATCCCTTTAGTGAGGATTTGAACATTCAAGAAACAGATGCACAATTCCAAATGCTTAGAATGTCAGTTTATAATTTACACAACACCCAAACAACTTGCCTACGTCATCAGTCTCCTCTATGAGGGGACTGATTCCTTAGTGTGACCTCCTCACCCCATTACCAGGGTTACCAACCCCCTCAATAGTTTCCAGGGCAAGAAACTAACTTCAAACGTTATGACTATCTTTGATCACACAGGAGATGCTAGGGTGTAACGTAGCATCTGGAACCATATACACATTCAAATTCCTGCAGAGTTAACTCTTAGTTGTCACACTAACAAACATGGTGAAAAAGTGTATCTGTTGGTTACAGATGACATAACACTAACACAGTGCGCATAACACCATATAGCAACCACAACATTAATTGTTGTGGCCCGCTCTACACTACACACAGAAGCAACATATCAAAGTCCCTACAACAAGTCTCATGCCCATTTTAATAGCTTTTGATATTAGCAACCCAGTGTAACAGAGTTCCAGGGTTGTTTGCCTTCCTAAATGCATACAATTTGTACTCTGTAGCTCATGCAGCTCATGAATACACAGACTGTGAAGTGCACTGTTTCAAATGAGCTGATCAGTGAAATATCTCAAGCAGAATGTTGTCCTTGATTGGCTTCTATGAGACCACAGTACTGAAAAATACACCCTCTTATTCATGAGAGACTTACTCACATTCTAGCAGACTCTGGTACTACCTTTTTACAAACTTGGGACTCATGGCTAAACTCCCAAAACAGTATAACTATTGGATGACCTCCAATCACACACCCTATAACCCTTAATCACACAGGAATTCCTGGAGGGTGTCAGGGATCCAGACAAGGCTCGAGAGATTCATAAAAGAAGGTAAGCTATTCTTTCCTTCAGAAGAGAAAGGTATTAGGGAACATCGAGAAAGGTGAACCGCTACTAATACTTATCCTCTCCTCTTTCCTTTCTTTTTATTTATATATCATTCCCCGTTTCTTATTTTTTCTCCCCTACCCATTTTACTTTGGTAACTATATATCTTTGTTTCTGTGTTCTTCTTTTTCTTTCCCCTATTTGTATTTATAAAATGTTTTCGACAATTATTATAAAGAATTATTCAATTTGTAATCCTAAACTAAGTTAATATAATGAGGATAAAAAATGTACACCCTCTTCATGAGCTGCAGAGGAGGGATACCACTTAGGAACTATTTGTATGATTTTACACAGAACAAAGCTTTTCAGAGCTTTTAAGCACTTCTTAATAAATTAAGGTATATACAAGATGCACAGGTATATTATATTCCTAGTGAAATCCAGAAATCTTTCATATCTCTTTAATCACTTCTCTAACCCAATTTGGTGATCCAGAAAATATCTTATTGTTTGTTTTAAAATAACTAAGAATTGTTAAATTGTAGAATTAACATTTTCTAATATGTTTGTATATTCTTCATTGCCATCAAATATATATATTTTACTAATAGATTCCTCTCCACAAAAGCCCACAATAATAGGCCAATATCACTAATACTGTAGTGTAAGGCAATAGATGCTTTTTGTTGTTGTTCTGTCCTTCAGTCATGTCCGACTCTCAGTGACCATATGGGCACAGCATGCCAAACTCATCTTTTTGCATTTGTTGTGCATATCCATATGATTTTCTTGGCAAAGATACTGGAGTGGGTTGCCAGTTCCTTCTCCAGTGGACCATGATTTGGCTGACCTCTCTGCTATGACCTGCTCATCTTCAGTGGTACATTGTATGGTATAGCCACAGCTTCATTGAAGAACACAAGCCCCTACGAAAAAGTCGCTACCAGAAGGGGGAAAAGGCATTACTATTGTTACAACCAAGATTTGTCGACCAAGCGCACCCCAATTTTCGCCCTTTGACAACCAGCAAAAACACTTCTTAGGAGAAACACAGGATCTTCCAGGTTGCAAACTCAGTCCAAAGGTTATTGCTTATTAAAATTAACAACTCTCTTCTATCCCATTGGTTAGGACACAAAAGGAACCCCTGTACCGTTGTGGAGTACAAAACAGACTGACCAGTTTATTTATTTTGTTATGCTTGCATAGAAATATCACAAACACAAAAGACTTCCCCCACACCCCATCACCAAGGTTACTGACCGTCATTCCTCTGATTCTAGATCTGATTGCACATTGGCCATATACTAACTTCCCCCTTCATGGCTATCTGAGGCCAGGGAGGATGCATGCCTGGCTGCTCTCAGTAGTCGTATATCCACATAAATTCTTGTAGAAACGTAACCCTTTGTCTCATGCAAGACTGGAATAGCTTTATATAATATTAGCACATCCTAGGGCCTACGTCTAGCACAAATACATTGTTTAAACTTTATACAATGACCCAAATCACCTTATTACATCAAATCATTATTGCAAACACTATAGCATTACTAAATACTTTGGTATATTTTTTAAAGGGGCTTGGCATAACAGTGTCATTTCCTAACCACAACCTGAGCACTAAACCTTATTTAAAGAATAATTTTTAGGCCCGAACACTCGCAGGTCATGCTCTTTGGGGATATGGGGTACCGATCGAAGCCTGAGGCCTAACATTAAACAGGTTATTCATAACCAAATAGTACATGATAGAACAAAATAGTGCATGAGTTCAGGGCGGTGACAGTTTGATCTTGGGCCATATAGGCCCTTGCTGGTGGGGTGCAGGGGTCCCCCATCATGGCTCCCATAAGTCAGTCATAACAACCATCAATTATTAGTATATAATAGGGTAACCTTTACATTATCTATATGACCTTTGTTTAAATAGTAACTTTTTCTTTCTCAAAGAATTCTCAGCCAAAATAGATGTGGAAGAATCCAGGATACCGGGTCAGATACAAATCACCTGGAGCTCTGTATCAGCATAGTGCATAATTTAATAAGGATTTGTTAAATGTTGTCTGACATAAGTTGGTATATTGTATCTCTTCACATAGATTTGCCCCATGCAATCTGTTTACAGTCAAAACCCAACACTGTAAGTAATTATAGTGTCACACCTATAGGTGTAAAACAAGCGTTATCAATTATTTTTCACACTTTCCCATAAGGGTCATATGTATTTCAAAAAGAGGTCATGGTCCAGAAACCATATTTTTTTAGGAGCTGGCACTCATCTATTTAAATATAATTATGTACTAAATGGTGCACAAATGAAATTTAGTTATTGTAGAAAAATTATTTTCAAATTATTTAGTTTTTATTAGTTTATTTAAACATTTGGAAGGGTCAAAAAGGGTAAGCAACAAAGATAATGAGGATGCAGAGGTCAGTAATAAAGGGGTCATAGGTACTTATTATGAATCTCCCGTTGCTTCAGAGACATTAATGGGTAGGGATCCACTAAATAGAGCAAATCTAGGTGTATCAGATATTGAAAGGCATTTGGGAGTGCTTGTGGGCAACCACCTAGGTAACAGTGCTCAAAGCCAAGCAGCAGCTGCAAAGGCAAATAAAATATTAGCATGTATTAAGAAGGGTATAGAAGCCAGGGAAGCAAATATAATTCTGCCACTATACAAATCCCTAGTACACCCTCATTTGGAATATGGGCACAATGGGGTAAAGGGGGGATTCTTAATTTTTCGTGAAGAAGGTGATCTGATAATGTGTTTAATTATTTCTCACAGTGGGGTGATAAACCACAACAGCATGCCCACTTTTTTTTTAATGCTTAAAAGTATCTGACAATTATTATTAATCTAAATAAGCATGCTCTTGTAGCTTATTGCCCCACCTCACACACAATCATATAAAAAGGTAATGAATCACATTGGAGAGCGTCAATAGGAAAGAGAGAGACTTTTTATATAATGTGTCCTTAAAAAAAATTTAAAAAAACTTTCAAGCTCAGTTATTTAACACATCCACTTACAAGTTCAAAGACCAAGAAGTTAGAGACCATTGTAAGCTATTAATATATGTAAGTTTCCTGAGTTTCACATTTTTCCTAATAAACAGCTACTGATTAGTAGAAAAATATGTATTATATTAAAAAGTTGAATGTACTTACATATTTATATGATAGATACTGATATGTGAATGTGAACACCCCTAGGAAGCTTACTTACCCTGCAGGGTACAGCTTTGACCTCTAAAAGAAATTATGGTTGGTGGGGTCACAGCTGAAATTGCCAATAAGGAGACAGGCAGAGAGAAAAGAAAACAGTCAGCAACTACCAGATTGTGATACAAATGTTTCACTCTTTACTTCCTCCTGATTGACCAAAACAATTTTTCAAACCGTATACCCATTTAGCCTGGGTTTGGAGGGTGTTAACCCTAAGTTTCAACTAACCGAAATGAAAATCAATTTTCCTAACTTCAAGGTAAGTGTTTAAATGCTTATTTTTATATTTTTTCATGCACTACTATTTCTCCACTATGCACTCATAATCCACCTCACTTACATATCCCTTTAAGCTTCGTCCGTTCTCAGGTGTGAGTCTCTTGCTCCTTCTCTCTTAAGTTCTCCGTATGGATAAGGCGTCCTGCTGATGTGGGCCCATGCTCACGTGAGCCTATGGAGATCAGTAGCACCCACCTGCGGCTATTGCAGCTGAAAGGCACATTGGTGGTAGATTTCAGGGTAATACATTAAGACTTCACAGAAGAATAGTAAATAAGAGCAGTAGACGTGGTGGGGACTAAGAATACAATATTTGAAGCTTGGACACACATCCCACTTTCCTGAAAATGTATTAAACCAAGGCAAGAAAGATATATTACATGGGCCCTTTGGATCGTATCTGTCATCAAATGTTTATTCTCAGTCCATCATGTTCACACACAAACATCACCTGTACACTAAAGCAAGCTTTAAATAAGAAGAGATACAAGAAACTTAACAGTCAAAAGGAACTTTAATTCAAAATTAAATAACCAAACCCCAGAAACACCCACATCACCGCATACCCCTGTACATATTTACATCCCAATATAACGTCCTTTATTACATACAATATATATCAAACCCTCTTGCATCTGAATACACTATGTCATTCAAATTGTTAAATCACGCTGTAACCCTTAAATGACCACTATAATAAGGGAAGCTAGTGGTTTATGCATTGGCCATTATTAAAAATCCTATTTCAGAATTTTTAATAGCAATTTAGAATTTTAACATCTCTTTCAATTATTACAGTTTCGACCACCAGTTTTGCCGATTGTCTCCGCACTCATTGGGTCACCAACGGGGGAAGGTTGGTTTAACCGAGAGACAGGACTAAATGGTTTTAAATACAAGTTAATTAAAAAAGAAGCCAAAAAATAGTTACATTACAAAGTCTGTCCAACGACAAAGCACATTGCTAACGGAAAACACTTTTGGACAGTAAGTCTCTAGCAATGGAGAGATTTATGTTGATATAAATTTGTGCCTGAAAATTGGGCACCCCTGCTAGATAAAGTCACCTCCCCCAATTTAGGTTGTAGTAAGCAGTCTAATGATTGAGAGTAAGCTTAATATTGAAGATAGCTTTTTTTTTAAATCAAAGAATATGAATTTTAGTAATGATCAATGATTAAATAAAGCAACTAAATTCTATTAGGGCATTAAAGTGATCTTTAATTCAAAAATATACCAAATCCATTACCTCTCCCATTGCCATATGAAGAAAGTCTCCTAAACGTGATCTTTGAGGACTGATCTGAACTCGTTTGTTTTTGAGGTGTCAGAACGACCTGAATACTGCAAGTGTGGGGAATGATCCCCTAATTGCTTGCCCATGTCACTACATGCCAGTCTAGGGCCAACCCAGTGCCCGCTCTTCTGCTCCAACAAGTGGTCACAGCTTGCTCAGGAACATAAGGAGGGCAGCATGAAACTCTTCTGGCCGGTCCAAATAGCATGCGTGTCCCGCCCCCTCAAGGGGGCTCAGTGTGTGATTGGGCAACTGCTGCAAACTTTCTAGTGATTGGGTGCCCAAGTTGGTATCCAATTTCCCATAGACAATAAGAGTGGGGACCTGTGGAACATAAACAGATCTATGTCACATAACCATTACACAAGACAAACTAATATCAATATAAATGTCACTGTCTTAATTTAATCAAATATTGAAAATATTTGGTACTCTTTTGAAGAATTACACTTAATTGACACTGTTTTTAGTAAAATTAAAAATAACAGTCTTTTATATGCAATTATGCTGCAGTGGAAAGTGCATTTTGGTTTCTGTTGAGAGTGAATGCAGAGGAAGCCACTATCTGTCAATGGGAATGTGGAACACTTTACTGAAATGGAAAACTACAGTAAAGAATAAACATATAGAAAGTAAAATAAGTGCTGATGTTTTTGCTTTTTTATTGCCCATTTAGTAGACTCCAGTAGTCATTTAAAAATTGCTGACATCTGCTATCATTTAAGCAAGACCATGTTGTAAACTCTACAATATGTTTTTTTTTTTAAACCAAGCCCTTTTAAATGTATTACACATAATTTTGGAATTCTGCACCTTCAAGGGGTCATAGTACGAGGGGTATATTGTTATACCTATCAGTAGGGGGGGGGGGTGATTTGTTAGATAATTGGAACTCATTATGTTTGACACAGACCCCCTTCCCCTGCTCATGCTTAGAAGTAGCCAAAATTTACTAATTGCAAGCTCTGCTCTCCAGAAATATATACAACCCTCTAAAGCACAACCTTCATGAAAGAATCATGGATGCCTCAAGGGTTCGACAGAGGAATCAAAACTGATTTTTATTCTTTTTAAAAAACATTATGGCTTTCTACTGCTTAAATTATGTTCTTAGCCAATGCTTGCAAACATACACCTTTTTAATTGTCCAGTGGCCTTTAATATCAATGATGCTGATTTGTGGTGACACACTAATGTCCCTGTCTGGGGTATGCAAGGGCACACACCTGTATTTGCTGATACTGCTCCGGTTTGAAGCTTTTGGTTCCTACAGGAGCGATGGGGACAAAGCCTTTCAGACGGTCTGGATGCTGCATCAGGAGAGGCAGGGAGAACATGCCACTCATCGACGGGCTGATAAGGATGGGCTGGCGTGTGCCCAGAGACTCCATGATATGCAAGAGGTACTCCGTACGCCCCTTCTCTGAAGACATTGGCTGAGAGAGCTGAGACTCCCCATATCCTACAGAAACGGACAGACATGAGCATGGGAGCAAGTATGAAAGTGTATGGGCTGAGCATGCAGAGAGGTGTAATACCAGGGTGACTGATGCAGACAGGTGTAATGTCGAGGGGGCCAGCATGCAGAGGTCAGAGAAGACAGTGAGATATAATGTCCCTAATGACACATATATTTCAGGCTAGAATATGAGCATGCAGACATTATTTCTGGACAGTTTCACCTGGTAAGTCGATGGCCACAGCTCGGTAACCATGCTCTGCTAGAAGGTTCAACGTTCCCAGGTCCTCCCATGTCTTGGAGGTGAAGGAGCGTCCGTGTAACAGCAGCACTGGGGACCTGAAAGAGATATGAAACCAGCTGAGAGTGACACTAGGGACATCAGACACTTGGGGAGGTCACATCCCAGAGCCTCATGGGCTTCACACAAACAGCATGTCACTGTCTGCTTATTAGTAGCATTAGACACTGGTAGTGTGAAGTGTTTGAAACATGACAAAATAAAAGGCTAAAGGGTGGGGGGTTCCAGAAGGTGATAATCTGTACTTAGTGTCAATATTATATGAAGGTTATATTGTAAAATGAATTTATTCACCTAGTTAAAACATTTATATAAAACAAAATTACCTTCCAGTATAGGTGGTACTGATGGTGCCTTATACATTTGTAGTAAACATATGACCACCCTTAACATAGAATTGGCGAATATAAACAAAATAATTGGCGACACACTTTACGTTCTCAGATTTTGTAATTTTCTGAAGTTTACACAAAATCATAGCGATCTTCATGTCAGACAATTCATGTCAGTCCTGTAAAAATTTACTTTACTCCAGGCCACTGCTGCTTGCAGAGGACCCCTACCCTGCTCTGGGTCCTTGTGCTTTGCGCCTGTTGCGTCAGCTTTGCCACTACCTCTCCACTGTCTTTTCTTTTAGTTTCCCATTGGTACGCCTTTCTTTTTATTAGGCACCTTGTTTCTATCTGCCCCCTTACACCTTGTTGTCAAGGGAAACCTCTTCATTACAAGTCTCCAGTTAACATAGATAAATGTGTTGGCACACTTTGTGTCTGAAAATGTAGCAGCTTCCAGATAGACAAAGTCGCCTTCCCCCCACTTACCAAATAGTGGGTGGATATTATCAGAGGCTGATTCTATATTATTAATGTCGAATATTATTATTTTTTTACTTATTGAGTATGAATTTTATTAATGATCAATGCCAGCCACTTTAAAAATAAAATTGCTAATATTCAAAAAAACTCTCCTCTCAAACATACAGCCCTCTCAACAAACCGTTAACACACAGCCTTTGCCCTTCCCCAATCACATATCTATAATGGGCTCCTGAGGATGAAGTCTCTGGTCTACTATCAACCTGCCCACTTGATCCTAGTCCATCACAGCTAATCCCGCCCCACATCTATTCAGCCTCCTCCTAAACACCGACAAGTTTCCATCCTCTTTAAAACATGCCTCAATTACACCCATTCCTAGGAAACCCTCACCTTACGAGCATCCAGCTATAGTCCTATCTCTCTATTTCCCCTGGCTTGAGAGACTACTTGGACCGTCTACGATCACCTTACCCAATTATTTTCCTCCAACTCTGTTCTTGACCCTACAGTCGGGATTCCGGTCCCAACACTCTACATAGACAGCTCTTAATAAAGCCACTAATGAACTGTTCACCGCCAAGTCAAAGGGTCACTTCGCTATACTAATTCTCTGTCTGCTGCGTTTGATACCGTTGTCTATCGTTTTCTTATCCACACTCGCCACTCCTTTGGCATCCATGATACAGTTCTCTCATGGTTTACATCTTTGTTAGAAAAGCTCCTTCTCCGACACCTCTTTTTCTCCACTCTGATGGCGTACCCCAAGGTCCAGTCCTAGCCTCCTCCTCTTTTCCAGCTATAAATCCTCCTTTGGCGCCCTAATAAAATCTTTTGGCTTACAGTAAAATCCATATGCAAATCTACCTCTCAGCACCATTCTTATCCCGATCTGTTCTTCTACGTTGCCAACTGCCTCTCAAACATATTCGCCCGTCAATTCAAACTCAACTTTTCCAATACTGATTTCTTTATCTTCCCACCCTCTACCACAGCTCCTACTCCTCAAATATACCTCCACTATTGAAAATGCCATCATTACTTCCACCCCTCAGGCCCACTGAGAAATCAAGTCTTCTTCGACATATGTCACTATCTTATACGAGAGGCAACTAAAATTCAAATTAATTCTCTCATCATTTCTCGCTTTCACTACTTCAACTCTCTCCTTACTAGCCTCTCCATTACCCATCTGTCTCCACTCCAGTCCATTATAAACATCCGCTAGACTCGTCTACCACACTCATCTACCACAGGCTTCCCATAGCCTCCAAAATAAAATGTAAAATTAGGACCTCAACATATAAAGCTCTCAACAACAGTGCACTCTGCCCGTGTCTCAAAATATTCCCTCAACCGCCCTCTATACTCAGTTAATGAACTTCTACTCTATGGAACTCCTTGCCTCGCTCCATCAGACTATCTTTCTGCCTCAAAACCCTCAAATATTCACTAAAACCTCAGCTGCTTAAATAAAGGTATCACCTTCAGCCTTAGTATGCACAACAGCTAACTTTACTAAACTGCTCACACTCGCAACCAACAGTGTAAAATACAGGCAACTCCACTTACATCAGCCTACTGCCTTAATCACTGCCATCTTGCACCTGTCACCTCCTGTCTCACACCCCACCCTTACACTCTAGATTGTAATCTCTTTGGGGTAGGGACCACCATCTCTGTTGCACAAAGCTATCTGCTGGCCCATTCATCTCGTGTTTGTATTGTATATATTTGTACTTGCAGCTATATTTACCTTAAAATGTGTCTATAGCTTTGTAATTTGCTAATTGCAATTTGCTACTTTGTAAATATTGCTAAGGAAAATGCTGGAACTTTATAAATAAAGATTATTAATAATAATAATAATAATAATAATAATAATAATAGGATCTTTCCTGTTAGCTGACCTTCAGGAGTGGCGGCCATCGGCCACTAGGAGGATCAGTCAAGATTTAAGTGGATTTCATGTTTGTGTAAAGCTTATCATCTGGCACTACCCTAACCCTAACCCATAACCCTAAAGCTAGGGAATTGACAAAAATCTCGGCCGCACCACCTAGCTGCCTATGGCTGCCACTGCAGGCATTCAGCTAAGAGGAAAGGTTCTAATAATAATAATAATACATAAAATATCTACCTACTGTTATGGCAATACAGTGGTCTTTTAAAGTAGTAGTTTCATATGTTTATCTAGTTACTGATTAGCATTAAAATGCATTTGAGGAAAATCTTACATTTGAAGTTAGCATTGTAGCTTCCTGCAGATGTGCTTTTCTCTACCCAGTTAGGTATCCAGGGGTGTAAAGAGTATCTACCCTGGATGCTGGTTAGTATAGTTTGCCTGCAATACCAACTGAGGGGAAGTAGGCGGATAAAGGCTGTTAGCAGGACAACAGATACAGGCTACTATCAGGGCAGCCTCCTGGGCAGATCCTTTTCCACTCCCTGGTAAGGGGGTGGAGAGAAGTGAGTCCACTTAAGTAAAAAAACACCATAACTAAACTAAACCATTAAACTTCAAAAGTTTAATTGAATTTGTTGGTTTAAATACCGATTTTATTGGTAATTAGTACAAATAAACAAAATAGGATTCATTATTATTTTCACCCTCCTCATCTCCCCATTCTTCCCCTGCTATCTAGTACCTTTTAACCCCTCCTTCCCTCTCTATCCCCTTGTCCCTCCTTACCTCTCGGCCCCCTCCATCCCATCCTTTGGCATGGCCTCTCTGTAGAAGGTGGGCCAGTCCCCTGATAAGGTTGCAGTCCTCACTGTGACGTTATTCTGGGGGTCTGTATGGGGGGTCTTGTCTCTGTGTTCCACTTGCTCGGGCTGTGCAGATGGAAGCAGCAGATAGAGCAGGACTGAGAGGGACAGAATCAGGACCAACAGGACCAGCTTGTACCGACCCAGACCCATCCTCACATAGGAGGGGTAACCCCCAAATCTAAGCGTACAAAAACTCTGTGTGTAAATGTGTGCTGAACCCAAATATCAGCCTAACATGCAACTACCCTGTGAGAAGCACCCCTATCACAGTGTGTATTAACCTTGTGTGTGTCCGGGTGTTGTAACCCACCACAGAAGCCTGTATGTGTGTATATGTTCAGCATGCAAGCAACAACTTGTGTTTGTTACCCTCTTCTAGCCCAACATGAAATAACCTTGCAAAAACTGACAAAAACAGAATGTGAGGCATCAGCAGTGTCTGTATATCAATGTGTCTGTGTTTATATCTATAAGTCTATGTGTGTATATTTGTGCGCCTATGCCAGTGTGTGTTTGTATATCTATGAGTCTATGTGTGTGGCTATCTGTGCGCCTATGCCAGTGTGTGTGTTTGTATATCTATAAGTCTATGTGTGTGCCTATGCCAGTGTGTGTGTTTGTATATCTATGAGTCTATGTGTGTGGCTATCTGTGCGCCTATGCCAGTGTGTGTGTTTGTATATCTACAAGTCTATGTGTGTGCCTATCTGTGCGCCTATGCCAGTGTGTGTGTTTGTATATCTATGAGTCTATGTGTGTGGCTATCTGTGCGCCTATGTCAGTGTGTGTGTTTGCATATATATATGTGTGTGTGTATATCTCTGCTCCTATGCCAGTATGTCTTTGCGTGTATATCTGTGTGTGTGTATATTTGTGCACCTATGTCAGTGTATGTGTGTAAATCTGTTTGTGTATATCTGTGCACCTATGTCAGTGTATGTGTGTATATCTGTGTGTGTGTATATCTGTGCACCTATGTCAGTGTATGTGTGTATATCTGTGTGTGTGTATATCTGTGCACCTATGTCAGTGTATGCGTGTATATCTGTGTGTGTGTATAGCTGTGCACCTATGGCAGTGTGTGTGTTTGTTTGTTTGCGTGTATATCTGTGTGTATAATTGTGCCTCTGTCTGTGTGTCACAGTCCTGGCTGTCTCCTCCCAGCTGCAGTCTCTTTCTTCCCTCTTCCTCCTCCCCTTCCCAGGCCTCTTTTCTGCCCCACCTCATCCTCTTTCTCTCTCCTCCCCTCATCTCATTCACCTCCCTCTCTTCTCTTTCACTCACCTCCTCTCCTCCCCTATGTCTTCCTTGCATATCTTCAACCTCTCTCACCACTGTTTCTCCCAATCTTCTTTCAAAACACTCCTCTCTCTTCCCTCCTTATTTCCTCAATCCTGATTCCTGTGCAAGGATCACCTAGTTTCTCATCTCCAAGGTTCTGTTCTTCTTCTTCTTTTGCTTTCACTCCTCCTCTCTCTGTCCTGTTTCACTCCGCCTCTTGGCCTTCCTTCTATTTAACTCCTGTGTTTCTTTCTCTCCCTCTTATTTCTCTTTCACTCCTTTCTTGTTTACTCCTCCTCATCAATCCTATTTAACTCCTGTTTTTCTTTCTTTCATTCATCCTCTCTCTCTTACTTCTTTCACTCATTCTCTCCTTCCTTGTTTACTCCTCATCTATCCTCCTTCTATTTAACTCCTGTTTTTCTTTCACTCATCCTCTCCCTCTTCTTTCTCCTTCTCTCCTTCCTTGTTTACTCCTCCTCATCTATCCTCGCTTCTCCCCCCTTATCCCTGTACCACCCCACCCTCCTTTATCCCTATCTCTCATGACACTGGAGGAATTTTCTGGAAGTTTCTGTGTCCTAGTTTTGAGATTCAGACCATTTTGTGTTGCTATAAATTAAAGGAACAGATGCTGCACAAAATGGCAGATAATGCTGCAAGTGGACTAGTCAGAGAGATATTTAGTTAAAACTATCACTACTTAAATTAAATATTATTAAAACACATATATATATAGTACACTGAATCTTGCAATTGTTTTAACCCTCAATAAACATTTCAGAAACCCTTTCACCAAGCCTAGCAGTATCTCATTCTTATGGGTGATGACTGCCAATAATCATTAAAAAATACTTGTTAGTATCAATAGTTTTCAATTATGCCTTGTCTCTGTGTCCATTTAAGTGTGAGTATAAACTTAAAGGAACTCATTTGTTTTGGACCACTGAAATGTTGTGTTTATAGTATGCTCTAGTTAAAGATCTTGACTTGACTATAGGCAAAGTTAATCAAAATAAACCTTAAATGGAAACATGGCCGAATTACCCATTAGGACAACTAGGGGCGCTTCTCTTTAAGGTGCTCCACTTGTTTTTTTAAATGGCTTAATAAACCCCAAAATGCTGCAGCTCATAGGTTGGCTAACTATGGGATAACCACCTAGAACAAGAGAGTCACAACAGGGAAAAGGAACTTACACACTCAGAAAAGATAAAAATGGGTCCATGCATACCTTGCACATTCACTTGCTGGGGCTCCTTCACTTCACTGCCCAGGGTCTCCAAAAAGGTAGCTCCGGCACTGAATAGAAAGAGACATTTGCTTTTTCCTAGCTGATAAGTCACCTGGAATTGATATAGATAAGATCTCTGCTTCATTTCTTTGAAAGCCGGCCACAACATTGTAGCCCTTAATAATAGTATTGAATAAAAGTGCAACCCCCTTCCCATCCAGCTCCAGGGCAATAAGCAATGCTCTAGAGACCCATTTGGAAATCTCCTAGACCAGGTTGGCCAGACATGGGCCATTTTCATGGACAGTTTCATGAATACATTTCCTAGATTTCTTCCCACCCTTTTCTCTATCTCCATACCCCTCGTAACTCATACCTCATTTTCTGTCACTTTGCTATACCCTGTCCTGCTAATGTTCAGTCAGGAGGTCATTCTACATTAGATAGATACCTAACACCATCAGAGCTTGTCCTGTTAATGATCAGTCAGGTCACTTTATATTAGATAGATACTGAGCACCATCAGAGCCTGTCCTGATGATGTTCAGTCAGGTCACCTTATATTAGATAGATACGGAGCACCATCAGAGCCTGTCCTGTTAATGTTCAGCCAGGTCACCTTATATTAGATAGATACGGAGCACCATCAGAGCCTGTCCTGATAATGTTCAGTCAGGTCACCTTATATTAGATAGATACGGAGCACCATCAGAGCCTGTCCTGTTAATGTTCAGCCAGGTCACCTTATATTAGATAGATACTGAGCACCATCAGAGCCTGCCCTGATAATGTTCAGTCAGGTCACCTTATATCAGATAGATACCGAGCACCATCAGAGCCTGTCCTGATAATGTTCAGTCAGGTCACCTTATATTAGATAGATACTGAGCACCATCAGAGCCTGTCCTGTTAATGTTCAGTCTGGTCACCTTATATCAGATAGATACCGAGCATCATCAGAGCCTGTCCTGTTAATGTTCAGTCTGGTCACCTTATATTAGATAGTTACTGAGCATCATCAAAACCTGTCCTGTTAATATTCAGTCAGGAGGTCACCTTACATTAAATAGACACCGAGCACCATCAGAGCCTGTCCTGTTAATATTCAGTCAGGATGTCACCCAACATTGCATAGATAACGAGCACCATCAAAGCCTGTCCTGATAATGTTCAGTCAGGAGCTCACCCTACATTAGATTGATAACGAGCACCATCAGAGCCTGTCCTGATAAGGTTCAGTCAGGATGTCACCTTATGTGAGATAGATACTGAGCATCATCAGAGCCTGTCCTGTTAATGTTCAGTCAGGAGCTCACCCTACATGAGAAAGATACCGAGCATGATCAGAGCCTGTCCTGATAATGTTCAGTCAGGAGGTCACCCTACATTAGATAGATACCTAGCACCATCAGAGCCTGTCCTGTTAATGTTCAGTCAGGAGGTCACCGTACATGAGAAAGATACCGAGCACCATCAGAGCCTGTCCTGTTAATGTTCAGTCAGGAGGTCACCTTACATAAGATAGATAACGAGCACCATCAGAGCCTGTCCTGTTTATGTTCAGTCAGGAGGTCACCATACATTAGATAGATAACGAGCACCATCAGAGCCTGTCCTGTTAATGTTCAGTCAGGAGGTCACCTTACATAAGATAGATAACGAGCACCATCAGAGCCTGTCCTGTTTATGTTCAGTCAGGAGGTCACCATACATTAGATAGATAACGAGCACCATCAGAGCCTGTCCTGTTAATGTTCAGTCAGGAGGTCACCCTACATTAGATAGATACTGAGCCCCATCAGAGCCTGTCCTGTTAATGTTCAGTCAGGAGGACACCCTACATTAGATAGATGACGAGCACCATCAGAGCCTGTCCTGTTAATGTTCAGTCAGGAGGTCAACCTACATTAGATTGATAACGAGCACCATCAGAGCCTGTCCTGTTAATGTTCAGTCAGGAGGTCACCTTACATTAGATAGATACCGAGCACCATCAGAGCCTGTCCTGTTAATGTTCAGTCAGGAGGTCACCCTACATGAGATAGATACTGAGCCCCATCAGAGCCTGTCCTGATAATGTTCAGTCAGGTTAGCCAGACCCCAGCAGGATCTAGCTGCCTTGGTACCTACATCATCATAATAAATACTAATATAGTTCATGTGACAATAGACTCAAGCTTTGGAGTTTATATCTTCTGTAATTACTACTACTGGCGAGGTGTATACTTTATGTACTGGGCCTAGGTTGATCTGCAGTTTAATACAATAGTCTCTGATTGCTGCATCCCCAGCCTAGGAGTTGGCAGTAATGCTGTGCAATGTTGTGTGTGCATGACACTAGGGTGCAATGTGTGTGTGAGTGTAACACTAGATTTCAATGTTGTGTGCATGACACTAGGATGCAATGTGTGTGTGTGATTGACACTAGATTGCAATGCTTTGTGCATGACACTAGGATGAAATGTGTGTGTGAGTGTGTGTGTGAAAACACTAGATTGCATGCTTTGTGCATGACACTAGGATGCAATGTGTGTGTGTGTGTGAGTGTAACACTAGGATGCAGAGTGTGTGAGAGGGTAACACCAGATTGCAATGCTTTGTGCATGACACTAGGATGCAATGTGTGTGTGAGTGTAACACTAGATTGCAATGCGTTGTGCATGACACTAGGATGCAGTGTGTGTGAGAGAATAACACCAGATTGCAATGCTTTGTGCATGACACTAGGATGCAATGTTTGTGTGTGTAACACTAGATTGCAATGCTTTGTGCATGACACTAGGATGCAACGTGTGTGTGTGATTGACACTAGATTGCAATGCTTTGTGCATGACACTAGGATGCAACGTGTGTGTGTAACACTAGATTGCAATGCTTTGTGCATGACACTAGCTGGCAGTGCTGAGCTACTCACTACTCTTGATATTTGCTGCTTCCTGTAAGGACTTTGGAATCTGGTGGTTGCTGTGACTTCTACACGGTGGGTGCTCTGCAATTATCATTTCTAATACAGAGGTGTCCATTAGACAGATAATGTGCATATATATGTGCTGTGCTACACACAGATATACAGAGGGGATAACTTTATTTTGATTGACTTTACCTGCACTGGAGCACCCAGTACTACACCTACTACATATGAACATACTGCAATATACACATATATACATAATGTAACATGCATGCTTATGTACGCATAACTCAACATGCATGCATATACACATATGAACTAAAAAAGTTCATATGATCTACCCATTATATCTTCCAAAACCTATACTTAATCCTCAGGATGGCCTTATGCTTATCCCAGACATTCTTGGGATCTATCCCTCTTTGCCTGCGCATTTCTTCTGCAGCACTGACAGCTGCAGTTACAGGAGCCACCAGACAGAGGGCGCTGTGAGTTTTCGGGCACCATCAAGTTTTAGGGAAGGCAAAGAACTATTCTCCCCTCCGACGTGGCGCAACTCAGTGGCGCTGAATCAACAGCGGGGCCATCGCTATGTTTGGCGCAGGCACTTGGCCCCCCATGGCCTCTGGCGCACCGCTCATAGCTCAAGGCCACTTTTGTCGGCGCGCCTTATATGCTAGAATCGCCAGCGCCAGCTGTCGGCAGGCGGCAGAACTGCAGCTGTCAGGTTTTGCGATGGTGAAGCGGGAAAGGACCCATTCTTGAATTAATTTACTGTGTTTGTCCTTAGCAGTTCCATTGAAGGCTATTCCTCGTATCTACTACCCTTTCGGTAAGGTTGCACCTCTTGTTCTTGCATTCCTCATTTTCTGTAAGATGCAATACAAACATATACACATAATGCAATAATAGTAACTGGGACTGTCCTCATTAGCTTACCTTGGTTATTAGTATATTGATTGAGTAGGGTAGGGTATATTCTACTTCCAGTAGAATGAATGAAATTCTTATCAAACTATAAGGCCTCTCGGATCTATCCTGTTATAGTTACAGCACAAGTGCGCCGCTGCAGTGCGACAACCAACTGCCCGATATGTTAGAGAAGTTCTAAGCATAGAATGGTAGACAGTTTACCTAAGCCTTGGCTCTATGATATGGCACTGGAATATCGGCGGCGCTATCTAGAGATTGGTCACCGCACTGCAGAGGCGGACTGGTGCCATAACCATAACAGGAAAGGACCGGCCTCTCTCTGTTGAGGAAGTAGCAAAAAAAAGTAGCTAAGATAAAGCAATGGCCGCTGCCCTAAATAATTGCATATAAAAGTTATAAATGAGAAGCTATATTTATATTAAGTCAGACTATTCTACCCCTTCCCACGCTCTAATGACAATGTCTTCTCTCCAGACATGGCTGACGTGAAGGTACAGGAGGGTTCAGTGAAGGTGTCAGGACAGACACTGTTTTACCGAGAGGCAGCTGCTGTGCAGAGCTCCCCTCCAAGACCTCCCGTCCTCCTCCTGCATGGGATCCGATTCTCATCCTTGGAATGGCAGAACTTGCAAACTCTGAACAAGCTGGCAGCTGCTGGGCATCGAGCTGTTGCCATCGACCTGCCAGGTAGCGCCGCTACTCCTTCATCCCTCCTCAATGCTCACTTTCTTTGTCTTGTAATATTATCATCCTTTATTTATAAACTCAGCAAATCTTGCTCTTTCTTACTTGTGAGGTGAGATCCCACCAATTCCTATATTACTATATGCAGCCTATGCAGGAGGCTTGCTAGAATAACATAGGGACTGCATTTTCTCATTAGTCTTTGTTGTTATACGTTCAGAATAGTTGCAGTGGCCACTAACGCCATAGACTTACAGTCAGGGATTAGGGTTCAGGGTTAGGTAGCGGCAGAGGATAAACTTTACATAGTAAAGAAGCGCCACTTTAATCCTATATTTAAGCGAATGCTCCTTTGAAGAGCTAGGCTTTAAAATAGGTCAAATTAACACACGTCTGACTTATTATGTTTTATGTGCAATACTCTGCAGTAGAAGCTACTATATTGATTTCTGCTGACTCATTGCCTTGGGTAGTAGAAGACTTTAAATGCAGGGGAAGTTCCTATCTGCATAATATAAACGAGGCATCTTAAATTGCCAGTGCATTCAACAGATTTAATGGAATTCACATGATTTTACACACATCAGTAGCTAGATCAGAAAAGAAAATGAAATCTTTCTTAGAGAATAATTGCATATAAAAGTTAGAATATAAAGAATATGTTTATTTTTTTGCCATATATTGATCATATAGAAACAAACTGACCACAGTGGGCACTTAAACTGGTCCTTATCTGCAATTTAATGTCAGTTTCAATGTGATCTTGTGATGGGGTCCAATACTACACCTGTATTCTAGTCATACTAAAATCTCTAAAGTGTCTCATTGTCCACTTTTCTTACACTGTGCCCACTCAGCCCATAATTTATTTATTTTCTAACCCCCCCTTATTCATTGCCAGCAGTCTCTTCTCTTTCTCATTTTCACACCTCTTCTCTCTCTCACCATCCAGGCCTAGGCCGCTCAGCAGATGCTGTGGCCCCCAGCCCCCTAGGACAGCCCGCTCCAGCCACCTTCCTGCAGGAGGTGCTTCAGGCGCTGAACATGGCGCCTGCAGTAGTGATAAGCCCCTCCCTCAGCGGCATGTACTCGCTCCCTCTCGTTCTGCAGAGTTCACAGAATGTCACCGCCTATGTCCCCATTGCGCCTATCTGCACCGACAAGTTCTCTGCGCACGACTATAGCCAAGTACAGGTGAGAGGTTGCTCTGGACAAAACATATAACAAGGGCAGGAAATGAGTCCACAATGCATTTTCACTCTTTAATCCAATGCTACTTAATAAATGGCTTATTTTACTGTACTACACATGGACTAAGCACAAGTTAGGAGACCTATCCACAGACAGCTGTTTCGATCTTAAATGGATCTCATCAGTGTGGGGCTGGAACCTAACTTGTGCATTTTCTGGAAAGGCTATTAACCACAGCATCATCATTATCATATGATTATTATCACATTGAAAAATAACCATGCAATTTATAATCTTAATGGAGCAAATCTAGGGGTATCTGATATTGAAAGGGATTTGGGAGTGCTTGTGGACAACCAGCTAGGTAACAGTGCTCAAAGCCAAGCAGCAGCTGCAAAGGCAAGTAAAATATTAGCATGTATTAATTAATTAACAACTAATTAATTAACAACTAATCCGCATATTGCAGATCAGAGGAGATCTTAAAAGGTTGAACTTGATGGGCTAAAAGTATTTTTTCAACCTCAATTACTATGTAACATTTATATGATATTGTCCCTGCTTGCTTTCTTATCTGTCTTGTCAAGTGGGAGTGAGCTGTGGGAAATGAGACAAAGTCAATTAGCTTAATTGAACAGCTCAGATCAGATTGAACAGCATTTTAATTCCCTTTTTATCTAAGGGCTTGGTCAATTCTGGGTAAGGTTTTCTCAATCCAAAGCTCCCAGGGGATGCAGAGTCAAGTCCCAAAACAGATCCAATTCAAAATAAAGCCACTTAATTTATAGTGAGTTCGTTAATGATAATGGAATAAAAGTGTACGGTCATTATCTGAACACAGTGTCGTAAAATGAATAGGGCAGAATAGTCCTCTACATTCTGTTCAGTGAAAACATCTGGTGTCAGGGTATCCTAGTACGGGTTGGCAGCCTATTTATGAATTTAGGCTTTGTTTTCGACTCATTGGCTGCTGATTGTCATCTGTGAGCACCATAGATACTTGAATATGGCACCACCCGAATATACCGCAAGGGTTCCAAATTTGGTAGGTGAATGGGTAAAAAAGGCAAGGCGCGAATATAACGCAAGGGTTAAAATTTACCGAATTGTAGAAAAAAATGTGCTTAATCCTGTTCCAAAAGCACCCGAAATGGTGCATAAATGCTTTAATATTTATTATAACAAGTAAATACTACAGAATATTATGGTTAATGTCACGTTCATATACATATATAATATGTACTGTATGCTTGAGATCTCCACTCCCATTCCCACCCGCCCCCGCAGGACACGCAACACAATGGCCGCAGCCTGTGGTAAATGCAGCACTCAGTGCACTGGCTGCAGCAGCAGGATGCACTCTAATAAAACATGACCGCCAGGAGCCATTTGTTCCTGCATCGGTGGGAAGACGATAAACTTCATTCAACAATAAGAACTGCAGGGAAAGAGTTTACCAGAATTAAGAAAAGCGGTATCTCGAATATATCGCTATCCTTCGATTATTGGTTAAAATGGGAACATCTACAGTAGTTTGGTTAAACGATCGCTGTGACATCAAACAATATATATGTTGGAAATAAATTCTGATTAAAAGCATGGTTAGAGAAAGTTAGCATTTAAATAGGACATTATAAATGTTGATGCCTTTTAATGATGGCTATCTGTGTGAGTAGTGTTTACATTTTTGCAGGGCAGGCTTGTAGTTATTATTATGAGTTGCATGCTACTGAGCATATGTATGGGAAGATGGTAGGTGTTAAATACCAAAATCAAAAATACCAATGAGTTAGCAAATCCTCCTCTCCAACCACTCTCTCCACTGTTCAGTAGATAACTTGCTCCCAGTTTTCAAACAATCAAGCCAGAAAAGAGAAAATTATGATTTTCTTACACAACTCCTAATATTAGTTTTTTTGCTGACTTCATACACATATGAGGTTTTTCCTAACGTACAGTGGTCATTTAATGGTGCCGTTTTAACAGCACCTTGAATAATGTGAAGTTGTGGTTAAACCGCACTTGTTAGTTTTTTACTCTGTTTATTTCGACCCTTTTGTGTGTGTAAAACCCAGCCCAAAAACCCTTTGCTAATCTTTTACAGATTCCAACCCTGATAGTGTATGGTGATCGTGATGAGCAGCTGGGGGAGGTGTCCCTGAAAAACCTGCAGAACCTGCCCAATCACAGAGTGTTTTGCATGAAAGGGGCGGGGCATGCCTGTTACCTGGATGACCCTGACACCTGGCATCAGGGGCTGCTGGAGTTCCTGAGCACCCTAAAATAAGTAGGAGCTCTAGATCCATTTATAGTGCCATAGAACCAAGCCAATAAGATGACACGTAATAGCATAACCATTGTACAGCCAATCACATGGTTTAACAATGAAAGCACATCCAATCACAGAGCTTCCTTATCAGAGCAAAACCAATCACAGCTCTTTATAAAGAGGAAACCGCCATGAATAGAGCTTTCTAATTAAGTCAACCCATAATCATGATGCTTTACAATGGGAAGCTTATCACAGTGTTTCCTAATTAGAGCACAGTTAATTACAATGCTTTCAAATCAGGACACAGCCATGGGCACCTTTACGTTTTATTCAGATTTATGCCCCACAAAGACACATACCCAGATACTAATTCTCCTTTGCTTTTGCCGTGTCTCCATCATAAGATTGGCACACACACACATTTTCTTCGCACTCTCTCACACTTTCGCATTTATATTTTAATCCAATAATTGTAGTAATTGTTTCTGCACCTCTGACCTCAGAGAAAATTATTATACTAAACAGGGATTTAATAAATTGATGTTGGACTGGTGGGCTCAGTCTGCTTGTTATTCACTTGCAATGTGTACAGTGCAACCACTGTACATTTATATTGAGTGCAGTGTGTGCAGAGCGAGTGCAGTGTGTGCAGTGAGTGCAGAGTGAGTGCAGCGTGAGTGCAGCGTCACGTGGCTGGATTTGATCTTTATGCAGTGATTGAAGCTCAACCCTAAGGCGGTTTCTGTGTCCATCACCCTCAGAGTCTCGCCATTTCTAGGGTGAATAATCCTAAGATTCGCCACCCTGTTTAACCTACACAAGGTAAACTCCCTCCCATAAAAGCTATATCTGTAGGTTTTTCAGGGCCCAGATGACTGCCAAACATTACTTCTCAATGGCAGCATGGGTTACCTCCTGGACAAGGAGGTTCCAACTCAGGTTATCCACATGATAATGATCACCCAACTGACTGAGTACAGTCAATGCCTTCGTTTTAGGCATCTGTTTGCACCAGAAAGGGCCAATGGTAGTTGGGGCAGCAAGGATGGGATGTGAGGACAGTGTTATCTTTCGGGACTTATGTTTGCAACATTGCTCATCCGTTATTGCTAGCCCATCATTAGCCATACTATTTACTAGTAACCTAGCCACCTCAAGGGATGGAAATACGAAGGTTACCTGGGCCCATACCAGCAAAGTTGACAATGTTTATTTTCCTGTAAATAATTACACTGTAAACATTGTTGTAAAGAGATATAAAAAGGCTAGGCAAACCACAACCAATAGTAGAGCTTCCCAGGTGATGCTCTGATAGGGTGTTTGAATTTAGGAGTGAATTTGAATCTAGATATTTAACCATGCTACCCAGCCAGGTTGTAAAAAAGTCCCCCCACCCACCAATCCAATTTCCTCGCCCCAGAGAGAGAGAGAGAGGGGACATATGGGACTAAGCAGAACCAGCCACCTGGGACATGGAGGTTTGGAGCTGCCCCCGTCTGCGATGAACTTGGTTAACAGGCACAAAAAGGGCTACTACCTTTTTCCTATACCTCCTCCAGCTTTTCCAAGAGAGGTTGCGATATAGCAGCAGTCCTGGCCTGTGGCAGGTGGGTATTGGGGTTCCCCTACCTAAGGAGCCATGCAACATAGTCTGTAACTTAACATCCCAGGGGACAAAGTAGGATAACATATAGGGATGAACTAAAGAACAAAAAGTGAAAACTCTTTCATGTAACAGGGAGTGGAACATGGTGATCTAGGCAGGTCCAATATGGATCATGAAAGACTACAGGGGCAAGCGCCCCCTAAGTAAACATCCATTGTGCCTAGCTACCATGTTGAGCTCAGAATGGCTTGTGTTAAATTACCACTTCCTTATATAGAGGTTAGGGATAGAGGTTAGGGCGGCAACCTCGTCAAGGCCAACAGGACTTCCAGGCATTCTTTTTTTATTGCAGCTAGATTACCTCTCAAGCGAGGAGCATTCCTCTGAGATAAGCTACCAGATGCTATACTCCTGGCTCATCTACATGAGTCCGTGGAGCTCCCATTCCATAGGTGGGAGCATCTGTGTGTGCTAGAAAGGGTGAGAGGTCAGTGCTGCTTTGAGGGCGAGGAAGGCGTCCTCATGAGCCAGGGTCCACTAAATTGTGCGGGTCATCCACTTCTTGGTCAGGTCTGTGGGAGGCTTGGCGATGGAGCTGTAGTGGGGAACAAATCTGCTGTAATAGCCGGCCATACCCTTACCTTCTTTTTAGTCTTGAAATTGTCAACTTAGCTTTCCCTTCTATCTTTTCAGCCCAGGATGTATCTTCCCATGACCCACCCATTGTTCCAGATACTGAACTTTGGCTCTAGAGATTTAACACTTATCCAGATGAATGGTTAGGCCTGCTTTCTGATCTTAGTAAGGATATGTCCTAGGTGGAGTAGTGCTCCTTCTAAGAGGTGCTGCATATTGCTGTAGCACCAGATAGGTATGGGCAAAGTGATGACACCCCTGCAGTAGCTGGTCAACAAGCATCTGAAAAATTGGAAAGAACATTTTTCATCCCAAAGGGCATAACCGTGAATTTGTATAGCCAAAAGGGATAACAAAGGGGTACTTCTCTTTAGCAAAATCGAGAGTATTTGCAAATAACCCTTAGATAAGTCCAGGGTAATCAGAAAGGTGGGTGGTCCTAATTGCTTTAGCAACGTGTCCATTCTGGAGATAGGGCAGGCATCTGTAATGGTTTTATCATTACGTTTGCCCTAGTCCACACAGAAGCGAGTGAACCCATCTTTCTTGGGTACCAGGACTACCGGAGAGGCCCATGGACTACTAGATCCACGAACTCCAGCTGGAGTTACATAGTTTATATAAGGTAATCATATCTCCTCTTAGATGCCATCTTTCTAGAGAAAATACGTGTAATTTGGTTAGTCTTTCTTCATAACTTACAGTGGATATAAAAAGTCTACACACCCCTGTTAAAATGTCAGGTTTCTGTGCTGTAAAAAAATGAGACAAAGATAAATCATTTCAGAACTTTTTCCACCTTTAATGTGACCTATAAACTGTACAACTCAATTGAAAAACAAACTGAAATCTTTTAGGTGGAGGGAAGAAAAAAAAAGAAAAATAATGTGGTTGCATAAGTCTGCACACCCTCTTATAACTGGGGATGTAGCTGTGTTCAGAATTAAGCAATAACATTACAAATCGTGTTAAATAGGAGTCAGCATATACCTGCCATCATTTAAAGTGCCTCTGATTAACCCTAAATAAAGCTGCTCTGGTTGGTCTTTCCTGAAATGTTCTTAGTCGCATCCCACAGCAAAAGCCATGGTCCACAGAGAGCTTCCAAAGCATCAGAGGGATCTCATTGATAAAAGGTATCAGTCAGGAGAAAGGTACAAAAGAATTTCCAAGGCATTAGATATATAATGGAACACAGTGAAGACAGTCATCATCAAGTGGAGAAAATATGGCACAACAGTGACATTACCAAGAACTGGAGCTCCCTCCAAAATTGATGAAAAGACGAGAAGAAAACTGGTCTGGGAGGCTACCAAGAGGCCTACAGCAACATTAAAGGAACTGCAGGAATATCTGGCAAGTGCTGGCTGTGTGGTACATGTGACAACAATCTCCCGTATTCTTCATATGTCTGGGCTAGAGTGGCAAGACGAAAGTCTTTTCTTAGGAAGAAAAACAACCAAGCCAGGCTACATTTTGCAAAAACACATCTGAAGTCTCCCAAAAGCATGTGGGAAAAGGTATTATGGTCTGATGAAACGAAGGTTGAACTTTTTGGCCATAATTCCAAAAGACATGTTTGGTGCAAAAATAACACTGCACATCACCAAAAGAACACCATACCCACAGTGAAGCATGGTGGTGGCAGCATCATGCTTTGGGGCTGTTTTTCTTCAGCTGGAACTGGGGCATATGTTAAGATAGAGGGAATTATAAACAGTTACAAATACCAGTCAATATTGGCACAAAACCTTCAGGCTTCTGCTAGAAAGCTGAACATGAAGAGGAACTTCATCTTTCAGCATGACAACGACCCAAAGCATACATCCAAATCAACAAAGGAATGGCTTCACCAGAAGAAGATTAAAGTTTTGGAATGGCCCAGCCAGAGCCCAGACCTGAATCCGATTGAAAATCTGTGGGGTGATCTGAAGAGGGCTGTGCACAGGAGATGCCCTCGCAATCTGACAGATTTGGAGTGTTTTTGCAAAGGAGAGTGGGCAAATCTTGTCAAAATGTCAAAGTCAAAATGTGCCATGCTGATAGATTCATACCCAAAAAGACTAAGTGCTGTAATAAAATCAAAAGGTGCTTCAACAAAGTATTAGTTTAAGGGTGTGCATACTTATGCAACCATATTATTTTATTTTTATATTTTTTCTTCCCTCCACCTAAAATATTTCAGTTTGTTTTTCAATTGAGTTGTACAGTTTATAGGTCACATTAAAGGTGGAAAAAGTTCTGAAATGA
The DNA here is from genome assembly GCA_027410445.1 of Discoglossus pictus. Taxonomy (NCBI): domain Eukaryota; kingdom Metazoa; phylum Chordata; class Amphibia; order Anura; family Alytidae; genus Discoglossus; species Discoglossus pictus. The sequence goes on along the minus strand of CM050169.1, from coordinate 41,654,571 downwards.
TTTATCTTTGTCTCATTATTTTACAGCACAGAAACCTGACATTTTAGCAGGGGTGTGTAGACTTTTTATATCCACTGTATATATATATATTGGCATCCATAACAGAGCGCTTCTTTTTTAGGCTCCTGACTTCCTGGTTTGAGTCCCGGAGATGAGGATAGGTGGGATGTGGTGGGTGTGAGAGGGCCCCCAATCTGCAAGGTGATTCCTAGCAGGCACAGCATGTGGTGGGGATCCTCCTCGGCCAACATGACTGAGAGTACATGGTTCTTTATTCTCCCTGGGTAAAGATTAGCCAGATACAGATTAGCTAGTCTTACATCATCTCCCCACATTTATTTCCCCAAATAAAGTAGTATTTTATTTTATTTTAATTTGCAGAAGTTAATAGACGTTGGCAAATATGTAAATTTTGTGGTTAATCGTCAGGCAATTAATCAAAAGGGTATCAGTTACATCATTTAACCCCTATTGACTTCTGTGGCTAACTGCAAAGATCACTCAACTGGGTACAAGGCAGGTACTTATCTTAATTCCTGTGTGCGTATTCTGTCCTTCAGTCATGTCCGACGCTTGGTGACCATATGGACACAGAATGCCAGGCACATCTGTGTTTCTGGTTCTGCTTATCCAGATGGTTTTCATGGGAAAGATACTGGAGTGGGTTGTCAGTACCTTCTCCAGATCTTAGTTCCTACTCCACTCTAAATTGTGTGAGCAACTCCTGTCCCCGGGTCAAATTGGGATTGAGCTAAAGCTGCTATGTCACTGTGTGGTGGGGAGGCAGATTTCCGGAGGGTCACAGAAGGTAGTTCATAGCGAGCTGGCCTTTCCAGTTCCCATGGAGTCCCAAACTCCTCATAATTTGTCCCCCCCCCCCCCAAAAAAAAAAAACTCCACCAAAATAAAATAACAAAAATAGTTACAACCACCTTATTTGTTTAACAGGTAAGGTGGACTTAAGACGGAGTTCTTGAAAGGAGGTCTCATAGTCTGTGACAGAGAGCTGTGGGTATAAAGTGAGTGCAGTATCTATAGCGTGAGTGCTGTGTGTACTGAGTGAGTTATGTATCTACACAGGGTAAGAGGTGTTTAGAGTGAGTGCTGTGTGTACTGAGTGAGTTATGTGTGTACACAGGGTAAGAGGTGTTTAGAGTGAGTGCTGTGTGTACAGAGTGAGTTATGTGTCTACACAGGGTAAGAGGTGTTTAGAGTGAGTGCTGTGTGTACAGAGTGAGTTATGTGTCTACACAGGGTAAGAGGTGTTTAGAGTGAGTGCTGTGTGTACAGAGTGAGTTATGTGTGTACACAGGGTAAGAGGTGTTTAGAGTGAGTGCTGTGTGTACAGAGTGAGTTATGTGTCTACACAGGGTAAGAGGTGTTTAGAGTGAGCGCTGTGTGTATAGAGTGAGTGCTGTGTCTACACAGGGTAAGAGGTGTTTAGAGTGAGCGCTGTGTGTACTGAGTGAGTTATGTGTCTACACAGGGTAAGAGGTGTTTAGAGTGAGTGCTGTGTGTACTGAGTGAGTTATGTGTGTACACAGGGTAAGAGGTGTTTAGAGTGAGTGCTGTGTGTACTGAGTGAGTTATGTGTCTACACAGGGTAAGAGGTGTTTAGAGTGAGTGCTGTGTGTATAGAGTGAGTGCTGTGTCTACACAGGGTAAGAGGTGTTTAGAGTGAGCGCTGTGTGTACGGAGTGAGTTATGTGTGTACACAGGGTAAGAGGTGTTTAGAGTGAGTGCTGTGTGTATAGAGTGAGTGCTGTGTCTACACAGGGTAAGAGGTGTTTAGAGTGAGCGCTGTGTGTACTGAGTGAGTTATGTGTCTACACAGGGTAAGAGGTGTTTAGAGTGAGTGCTGTGTGTACAGAGTGAGTTATGTGTGTACACAGGGTAAGAGGTGTTTAGAGTGAGTGCTGTGTGTACAGAGTGAGTTATGTGTGTACACAGGGTAAGAGGTGTTTAGAGTGAGTGCTGTGTGTACTGAGTGAGCGCTGCGTCTACACAGGGTAAGAGGTGTTGTGAGTGCTGTGTGTACTGAGTGAGTTATGTGTCTACACAGGGTAAGAGGTGTTTAGAGTGAGTGCTGTGTGTACTGAGTGAGTTATGTGTCTACACAGGGTAAGAGGTGTTTAGAGTGAGCGCTGTGTGTATAGAGTGAGCGCTGTGTGTACTGAGTGAGTTATGTGTCTACACAGGGTAAGAGGTGTTTAGAGTGAGCGCTGTGTGTACTGAGTGGGTTATGTGTCTACACAGGGTAAGAGGTGTTTAGAGTGAGTGCTGTGTGTACTGAGTGAGTTATGTGTGTACACAGGGTAAGAGGTGTTTAGAGTGAGTGCTGTGTGTATAGAGTGAGCGCTGTGTCTACACAGGGTAAGAGGTGTTTAGAGTGAGCGCTGTGTGTACAGAGTGAGTTATGTGTGTACACAGGGTAAGAGGTGTTTAGAGTGAGTGCTGTGTGTACAGAGTGAGTTATGTGTCTACACAGGGTAAGAGGTGTTTAGAGTGAGTGCTGTGTGTACTGAGTGAGTTATGTGTGTACACAGGGTAAGAGGTGTTTAGAGTGAGTGCTGTGTGTATAGAGTGAGCGCTGTGTCTACACAGGGTAAGAGGTGTTTAGAGTGAGCGCTGTGTGTACAGAGTGAGTTATGTGTGTACACAGGGTAAGAGGTGTTTAGAGTGAGTGCTGTGTGTACTGAGTGAGTTATGTGTGTACACAGGGTAAGAGGTGTTTAGAGTGAGTGCTGTGTGTACTGAGTGAGTTATGTGTGTACACAGGGTAAGAGGTGTTTAGAGTGAGTGCTGTGTGTACAGAGTGAGTTATGTGTCTACACAGGGTAAGAGGTGTTTAGAGTGAGTGCTGTGTGTACTGAGTGAGTTATGTGTGTACACAGGGTAAGAGGTGTTTAGAGTGAGTGCTGTGTGTATAGAGTGAGCGCTGTGTCTACACAGGGTAAGAGGTGTTTAGAGTGAGCGCTGTGTGTACAGAGTGAGTTATGTGTGTACACAGGGTAAGAGGTGTTTAGAGTGAGTGCTGTGTGTACTGAGTGAGTTATGTGTGTACACAGGGTAAGAGGTGTTTAGAGTGAGTGCTGTGTGTACTGAGTGAGTTATGTGTGTACACAGGGTAAGAGGTGTTTAGAGTGAGTGCTGTGTGTACAGAGTGAGCTTTTTGTGAAAAGAGTGGGTGTAAACAGTGGTTGCAGTGTATATAAAATGAGGGCTGTGTGTATATAGTGAGTGCTGTATGTATAGATTGAGTGTGTAGAGAGTGAGTGCAGTTTCTACAGAGTGAGCAGAGTGCGGTGTAGTGAGTGAGCAAGTTTTATTATTCAGAAGACCAAGTAGAAAAATAAAAAAGTTGTGCATAGTGTCCTTTAAGCAGTGGTTAGTTTAGGCCTAGGCCACCCAGGCCTAGGGAAGTACATTTGAAGGGGGCAGCATTCTGCCTGAAGGTGGCAGTGCAGCTCCATGGAAGAATATGTCCAAATGACACTTTCTAATATACATAAAAACACATAATCATATGAGTTGCAATATATAAAGTGGATGGAAGGAGTAGTAACTGGGGTGTGCACAGATCAGATTGGACCCAGAGCTGCATAACACATAAATACAGGCTTCCTGGATTTTACTAGGTATATCATATACCTGTGTATCTATTTACTTTAATGTGCTTTATTTTATTCAGATGTGCTTATAAGCTTTGTTTTTGCTGCTTAAAATCTTACAAATAGTTCCTAATTGGTTTCTCCCCTCTGCAGCTCATCAAGACAGTGCACTTCTAAGTACAGGGGTTCCACGGTCTCATAATAATCGATAAGCTTCATTCTGCAACAGGCTGCGTGAGAGAGTTCACCGAAACATTGCATTTCGCAGTCTGTGTATTCATGAGCTGCATCAGCGATAGAGGGCAGATCCAAATCTTAGGATTTTAGGCAGAAAAAAAACAGAGCTTATCATTATCCTGATATATATCAAATACGTATGCCCTTGGTTGTTATCACACCTACAGTGAGGGAAAATGAATCACTTGAGATAAAGTCATTAAGAGAGTATGATGATTTTTTATGTAATATATGTAATCTAACAATTCCACCCAAATAATTGTTATTCTATGTACTTATGTGTACATTTAATTTCAGCAATTATAAAGTGACAGTAAGTCCCAATATTTCAGTCAAACATTAGAAAACATGAAGCCCACTAATCTTACCTACCTGCCCCCTCACTCTGTTTACTAAATAGTTTAATTTTGCCCAGCCAATTAGAATCAGTATAGCTTTTACTTCAACCAATCAGCTTCTGGGGTATTTTAGTGCATTGCTGCAAGGGCAGAACCACCCCTATTATATGAGAATGGAGACGACTACAGAGCTTCGATCTTATGTCTCCAAAGACATACATTTGGAAGTAGAATTGTTGTATTTTAGATTGGTCATTTTTGCATGCCAAAAAATAAATAAAATACAAATAAAATAAAAAATGATGTAAAAGTGGGCATTTGGAGGATGTACAAGCCCCGAACCCTTACTGTTCCTCCCACAAAGTCCATGAGACCCAATAAGTGTTTGTGTTATTCAAACCAATGTCTGGGTTTAATTTCATACAGATATCAAACTCTTAATACATCATCCAAATGGATAATTATGTGCTGTAGTATTTCTCAGACTGTGCTTGGTGGGCCTCTGGGGTTCAATTTGTTGGAGCTAAAGGTTCCACAAGACCCCTATCCTATTTTTTTTTCTGGAAATGTGGGGAAGTAGATAAGGGCAATGCCATAGAGAAAAAAGTGTTAGCGTCCCTTGTAATGTTATATCAGCTTTCATTTAAAGTGCTTTAGGTCACTAAACGTGTAAAATGCTGTATAGGTTGTTTTTATTAAATATATACCGCAATATTAGGTTGTCCGAGTTCCTAACAAGATTCTTGTTTGTCACCCTGTGTTTTTTTACCTAGGGAGGGGTCAATAGGTAGTCGTATGATAGCAGCCTTTATTGCACGCTCCATACACATCCATAGACATATCTGTATACAAAGTTTACATTTATATATATATATATATATATATATATATATATATACCGCAAAAAAACAAAACATATTTATACACATGACTGTGCTTATATATAAGTTTATATAGTCACTGCATACTTATCTATATAGTAAGTACTTCTTTCTATACACACAGTTATGTTGTGTACATCATAAAGTGCCTCTGCAGAGAGAGGTTTATGCACAAAGCCATTGCCTCGACAGAAACAAAGCAAAGGTCAGGGGTGAAAGGTCACAAGTCAGAACTGGATCAGCAGCAGATAGCGCAGGCGGCACTGGCTCTCTTTATATACCAGGTACTCGCTCTGACAGAAGTGAGTGTCTTTGTATTTGGGAACCTCGATGGGACTTCCCTGAGGAACGAAAATCTTACGGCCATTCAGAACCAACTTGTGGTCCAGAGCAGGGTCTGTGGACAGGGACAGATGTCAGAATCAGCATAGGAAACAGAATAAGGAACAAATATAGATTAAGCTCCTATGCAACACACCTGGCTCAGTACGTCCTCGTGCCACCACACTGTCATATCCCTTGGGTGGGCTACGCAGTGAGGGGTCATCCCGTGTAATATGATGCTCTTTGCCCAGGGCCACCTCATTCAGGAACATGATCCCTAGGTTCTTAGAGGTTCGGCCAACTGCAAGAGGAAAAACATTGACATCAACACACTGTATGAATACACAGAAAGATTCACCCCCCGATATTTACCCATCGGACATGTTACCGTATCCTGCAGATTTGCTGTTCTCTGAGGCAAAGTAGATGCCCCTCCCAACACGTCCACCGGAGTGTGGCATAATTCGCAGGCCACTTTTCAATATGGCAGCTACCACCGCCACGTTAGTGCCGTGCCAGAGCAAGCGCCTATTCTCAATGTCTTTGTGGGCATGAAGGCGCTCCTCCTGAGAAGGGAGACAAGAGCAGTGTGAGGTTGGATGTTGCATTGAAATGGAAGATACACTGAGGAGGACACAGTGATCAGGAGGGTGCATTGAACAAGATGTTGAACAGAAGAGCAGGATGCATTGAACAAGATGTTGCACTGAACAGCACAGTCATACAACACCTGGATATGTGCTGAACAAGAAGATGCATTGAAAGGGTGTACTGAACAGGAGGGTGCACTGACAGGGCGATGACACAAGCCCCGATATCACTCACCTCATTTTCTCTGTCCACTCGCCACACATTCAGGATCTTTAGTTTCTGGTATGTGGAACTGGTGTTTTGTACATAGGTTTTAATAACCTGCATTAGAAGCAAAAGTTGTTACAGAAATGTCATGTAAACCCCTCAGTGTCAGTCTTCCACTCTTAGACAAGTCCCATTTTTATATTAACACTAGCGACTTGCCCGTCAAAAATGACGGCAATAAAAAGTAAAGCCTGGCAATGCTGTTTGCCACACAATGAGAGCCTCTCCCCCTCTACTTTACTGGCCTCTAAATGAGCGCCTTTGGAGTTCGTTGCGAGTCTCTCCCTGTGTCTACTTCCTCCCTTGTGTCTCATTTCCCCCCTCCTCTCCCTCCCTTGTATCTCCCTCCCTGTGTTTTACCCCCCTCTCCCTCCCGTGTCTCTAACCCCCTCCCCTGTGTCTCTTTTCCTCCTGTGTCTCTTCCCCCTCCCTCCCATGCGTCTTTTCCCCCCTCCCCTGTGTCTCTTTCCCCCCTCCCCTGTGTCTCTTTCCACCCTTCCCCTGTGTCTCTTTCCACCCTTCCCCTGTGTCTCTTTCCCCCTGTCCCCCCCTCCCCCTGTGTCTGTTCCCCCCTCCCTCGGGTCTCCCCCCCCCATTTCCCTCCCCTGTGTATCTTCCCACCTCCTCTCCCTCCCCTGTGTCTCTTCACCTTCCTCTCACTCCCCTTTGTCTCTCCCACCCCCCACCCACCTCTCCCTCCTGTGTCTCTTTCCACCTCCCCTGAGTCTCTTTCCCGTGTCTCTTTTCCCCCCTCTCCCCCATGTCTCTTCCCTATCGCCTCCCTGTGTCTCCCTCCGTGTCTCTTCCCCCCTTTCCCCGTGTCTCTTTCCCCGCTCTCCCCCCTGTGTCTCTTTCCCCCCTCTCCCCGTGTCTCTTTCCCCCTGTGTCTCTTTCCCCCCTCTCCCCGTGTCTCTTTCCCCCTGTGTCTCATTCCCCCCTCTCCCCGTGTCTCTTTCCCCCTGTGTCTCTTTCCCCCCTTTCCCTCTGTGTCTCTTTCCCCCTCTCCTTCTGTGTCTCTCCCCTCCCTCTGTGTCTCTCCCCTCCCTCTGTGTCCCTTCCCACCCCCTCTCCTGTGTCTCTTCGCCCCCCCCCCTCTCCTGTGTCTCTTCGCCCCTCCTTTGTGTCTCTTCCCCTCCCCCTCTGTGTCTCTTCCCTCTCCTTATAAGCCGCGCATGTGCGCGATACGATCGCCTTTGCGATCAGATTGTTGTCAAACTGCGATTTGTCGCAAGCGTGAAGACGAATCGCACTTTGACAATTATATTATGTGATTTGCACTTTAGTTTCCTGGACTCTAACTGCCAATACAGTAAGGCTGTCCTACGGCAATGCCTTTATACCCACCTCAACCAATGCTACCTTTCCCTGCCCACTTTTTACCTTGTATTCCTCCTCCTTCTGGTTCAGGAGGTTTAGTTGACACTTGAGGAGCTGATAGTCCACATCTAGTGGGTGTGGAACCTCTTCCAGCTTCACCTCCTGTTCCTGCTTCAGTTTATCTGCCTGGAGAGTTTGAGCCAGCTCAATGTCTGCCAGGACCTGAAAGAGATAGAGAGACTGTGTCAGACAGAGTCAGCATCAGACAGAGAGTCCGCAAAAGACAAAAAAACTGTATAAGACAGGGAGCCACAGACAGATTGCATGAGAAGGTCACAGTCACCTCAATGTCAGTAGGGATCTGAGAAAAAAAGACTTTAGAGAGACAGAGTCTGCGTTATAAAGAAAGTCTGCTTGCGATAGAGAGACTACATCAGACTGGGAGACACTATTTAATAAAATAGAAAGTGCCTGTATCCAATTCAACAGCAGAAGGATGGCTTAGAAATGCCTATTGATAAACCAGAAGTTATATTCTTAAACACAGTTGCACTATTTCTTTTCTTAAGCTGCTTTAATTAAATAGAGCAATGCTTACAGATTAGAAATAATGAGAAAAATTACCATTTAAAATGTAAAAATTATTCTAATGATAATAATATTAATAATATTAATCATAAATAATGACATCAATAATAAATGTAATAGCTTTTTGGTATTAATATAACAATAATATATAAAACTTAAAAATATAATAATATATACTATATTATACGCACACACATTATATATACATATATATATATATATATATATATATATATATATATATATATATATATATATATATATATATGTATATAACACCGAATATGTTTGCTATTGATGAAATCACATACACCATTTGATAAATTTGCAGATTTGAATGCATAATGCTTTGGGAGTATTGAGACATATCATGAGAATACATGACATAGGGAAACAGAAAGAATGGAGAGATTACAAGAGTCAGGAATGCACTGATACAGACTGTCTGAGACAGGAGAATATAATGATACCACTTAAGACAGTGAGACACAGAGTCAGAGATTTCATGAGAGATGGAAACCCAGAGAGTTATTGCGTGAGAGTAGCAGAAAGAAAGACTGCATGAGACAATAACACACAGACAGCCTGCACACAATGGGGACACGAAGAGAAATAGACTAACAGAGATAAAAGGTACCACAATAGTCCACTCATCAATGGACTGAAAGCCTGTAAGGAGCTGTCCACAAATAAAATGGAAATCAGTTACCAGCAGCATGTCCTTCTTGGCCTGCAGAACCTCCTGGCTGTCTATTACCGGGGGTGTCCTGCGCCCAAAGTTGTGTGGGATGATGGTATAGAATCTAGAGGTCAGATCACTCAGCTCCTTCTTACTGGCACTTCTGTCCATCGCTGCCTGCAGGTCCTCTAGAGCATCGAACCCCTTGGCTATCTGTGCCTTACTGAGCTTTCCTAGGGGCATCTTCTTAATGTCTGCAAGGAAGGTAATTAAAATTATCTCTAAAGATCCTTATTACCACAGACATCCCACAACAAATTTTTCTAGAGTCCTAACCTTCTATGCATTTCTTTGGATGCCCTTCTTGCTAGAGGCCCTTCCTACCACATATATCTCTAGAATCCCATCCTTCTGCACGCATCTCTAGAGCCTCATCTTACCACACATATCTCAAGACACCCATCCTATAACATGTCTATATAAGCTGATCTTACCATACAATAATCTATATATACACATCTTCTATCACACATTTCTAGAGACCTTTCCTACAAAACATACCGACCCCGCAAACACCCTCTTTCCCAGTATGTAAACATTGGCTAAAAGGCCTACTTTTACACAAAACTTATTCAGGTCTTCATTTCCCCCCAACTCCCTGCAGATCCTTAGCCATATTGCATTTCCCACAACAACAAAAAAACATATTTATGTCTATACATTGTCCTTTTAAAACTATTTGTTTTAACTAGACACTGATCATTAATAAAATTAGCTTTAAAAGGGCACTCCTGGGTAAACAGCCATATTGGAGGACAGCAAACCATCTAAGCCCAAGGTTTGGCTGCAACAATCATCTAAATATCAAAATATTAATAAAGCATCTACAATCCCTGAAGCAAACAGCAACTCTCTGTTAATAGAAATGGCGACTCTGGAAATCTATAACTGGAGCCATAATTTATATTTTTGCTCAGCTGTCCAGAAGGAACTAGCTTGCAGGAGGACATATGCTCCCAGATTCGCTCTCTATCAGACAACTTCTCACCAGCTCCTGAAAACCATACTATGGCTGCCCCAGCGAAGAAAATGAGAGATAATACTGTGCCCTCCTCCCAATTAATGCATATACGCCATTGGTGAGCTTTGTGGAATCTCCATGCACCTACTCTGAATGCCACATGCCTATAACTATTGATTGCACCTCACAGGATGATGAGAATGCCAAAAAGAGACCCAAATCCCACATGCTGGAGGCAATGAAGTCCCACTGGATTTGCAAACAGAGAGCAGATGCAAATACTAAGAGAGCTCTGTATCGTTCCAGTGTCTGTGCTACTGTTAAAAATAATGGGCAATGTGCAAACCTACTGGATCCACATACTCCTTTGTCATCAATCTATAAAGAAAACCTCTTCTGACATTATTGGAGAAACCATAATTCTAACCTCCTCTCCTAATGAACAGATGTATGTTTATTGGACAACAGCTTACTCCATAACAACTACTCCATCCAAAAAAAAAAAAAAACTTGCTTGATGTTGACTGAAAAGTGCAACCTCTCCCAATCTCAAAACTGCCTGTTTCCTTTTATCAATGATAAAAATATTTACTGGAGAACAAACTCAACAACTGAACCCCATGGCAAACACATTCTGCAGACTTACTCTGTTACAGCCGACTGCACAACAGAGCTCAACTTCCGCAGGGCTGCATGAGAAAGATCTTGAGACTCTGGCAATCTGTTGCAGCCAAGTTACAGAACTGGAGCAGAGTAAATGTTTTCCATACCCTTTCTTGGACTGACCTTATACAATATTGCCGGGAACTGGGGAATGGCTAAATGCTTCCAATTTAATATTTTCTGTCCAGAGTTGATGGGCCACGTGCTCCTCAATTTTTTCCTTCTAGGCTGTACCTTTTGTGTTCAATCTCACAGCTCCCAACAAACATCTCTTAGAGGAACTCAGGACATCACAAGTTGCAAGTTCAGCCATAAGGTTACTGACGTATTAAAGATAATAAACTCTGTAACATCCCCTTGATTAGAATGTAAATCATATAAGAAAAAAACATCAGACATCCCGTTGATTAGAATGCTTGAGTCAGACTGACTGCCACTTTAATTCTTTTCTTGCATAGATATATATCACAAAGACAAAAAGACTTCCCTAACATGCCCTCCTCATCAGTCCCCTCCCTCTAAGAGGAGTATGATTTCTTAGTGTGGCCTCCTCACCCCGTCACTAGGCCATAAACCCTCTCCCATCGCCAGATACACCAGAGCCTGGGGGATATCTGGCCAGGTCACTTCATATGCCAGACCTGTGTTTTGTGGTTAGCTGAAACGTATCACTTTATGAATATCTGAGGCCAGAGAGTGGATTCCTGGCCATATAAAATCTTGCATAAACCTTGGGTTTAACCCTTTGCTGTACCACTAACACAATATGGCAGAATTGTATCTTACCAGTAAAATAACATTATTACAGTGTATATAACATCATATAGTAACACCAACATTCATTATTGTGATCCACAGTACACACAAAAAACAACACATCACAGTCCTTACAACAAGTATCGTATCCATTTTAATAGTCTTGGAAATTAGCAACCGAGTGTGTCCCAAATAACAGTGTGACTAATATCACACATTTTTATCTAGCATTAACTATAGGAGTACACTAAATGAATGTCCACTTTAAATTGATTGGCATAAAGTTGTGGGATTAATATTTAGATCTAAACTTCACTTCTTAATATGTTGCTTGTATTGAATCGCAATCAGTTACAACTTTATATATTTTGGTTACAAAATTACATATCCCATATTATTCAGTCTTAATTATTCTTTTCTCTTATACCCAACACTATTGCCCCCTCCCCTTTCCCCTCTCTCCTACTTTAAACCTGTTAAAAACAGGTTTTATCTGTATAATTATTATTCATTTTGTTAGAAGTATATAAACAAATTGTACTAAATGATGCTGGAAGGAGCTGGCATCTTCTGTAAAAGTGTGTGAACTTCTTGTACTGTACTGAATTATTCTTGTTCATGATTATGCCTGTACCAATATTTGCCTTTAATAAAGGTTTAAGATTTAAAAAGGATATATTAAACTTACTTTCAAAGATAAAGTGCAACTGCTGCTGGTCTCTACAAAATCAGTCTGTGAAGGTGGCTTAGTCTAGCAGGAAGTGCTAACTTTTCAGGCACAATATGCCCCATTGGTTGGAAACTGTGTTAAAGTGGTTTACTTGTTATTGAGCTTTTATTGTAGGGCAGTCTATTAATCATTGTTTAGCATCTTATATAAATCAGATCATTGCTAAAGCCATTTCTGTCTTTTTCTCAGCCAACCCTACCCCCATATCCATTTAAAACATGGCTTCCCTTAAGCATATGCCCATTGTATTCAAATTCTGGGTATTATTTAACTTGTTTTATTAATTATCAGAGTATTATTAAAACAACTAGCTTTACATGTTAAAACATTATATTCCCCCTTTAAGACTCATTAGACTTCTACTACTTTTCATATTATTCTTTTTGAATTCACTACTCTTTCATCTCTGGCCTCATTGCTCTTGGTTGTTATTGCACCGATTATTATCCCTACCAAGTCATTCTGTGTCTTTGCTCTTCTTTTTGTCATACATACTGCTGAACCAGGCTTGTTAGATCTTCTAACTCCAGGTCCCATTGGGTCTTTTAGTGCTCTTTCAGAGTCTTATATCACCTACCACCTAAGTGCCCCATGCTCCCTACCCCATCCTGGTACCTAAGTTCATGGTCTGCATGGCATCCTTGAACATGTCACTGCTGAATATCAGGGTCATCAAGTCCTGAGTGCTTTTGTCCAAGGTGCTGGGACGCACCTTCTTAGAGACCCCATCCACTTCATCCACCTGAAGAGATGTAATCGATGATAGAAAGAACAAAACAAATAATTAAAAGAGAAAGGAGCAACAATGCAGAGAGAGAAAGACAATGAGAGTGAGATAATAACTTGCACTGTTCATCACATACTAAACTACTAAGCTAACTGATGGAATATGTGAACTGTCTCTGAAAAGGTTCTAGTCCAGATGTCAGTTAATGAAGAGACATTTGATGTTTCAAAAGCTATCTGTGAAAAATGAGTCCAGTTGTTTGTTGGATTTAATCTTTCTTGACTCTCCCCACTCCAATCCATCTTGATGCCTGTGCTAGGCTCAGCTAAAAAGCCATCAACAATACCACATCCATGTATATCTCGCACCCGAATTGGGAATACTCCTAACCACCCCTGCTTTGTCCACTAAATACACCCCTCATTAACTAACATTAACTTCTCTAACTCCTTCATTGCTGATAGCACCCTATGTAATTCTCTGCATACTCTTTACATTACCCTGAAAACTATCCTATTTAGTCCACCTCTCCTATGGATCCAGCCACCTAGACTACATTTTAGCATACCATTGGTCTCCAACAACCACTACACTCCGGATCCATCAAATAACAGGAACTTTTCTTTGACAAATTGTCCCATAATAATAATAATGCATGAGAGTGCCCAATTATTTCAGTTGCGCATTTTAATCTTTGTTGTTCCCTTGCCGTGAAGTCTAGCTCTTTAAAGTTTTTAAAGTTTTAGCGATATACACTCTAAATACTTACGTGCACAATGATACACACACACACACACATACATATATTCTATACTCAAGGCTTCTATGTTTCTTCTGGATATTTAAAAGTAGACCTTTCCTTCAAAAGAAGGACACTTATGAGGTTAAGAGGGACAGTACCAAAAGTGGTACTGTCCCTCCAATAGAGGATATTTGGGAAGTGTGGATTGCAGTTGTCCTTATATTATAAAAGGTTGCAGTCCCTGATTTTATTACTATTATATATTTGTAATTTCTCAGATACATGTCTCTCCTCACCTTCACCATGGCCTCTCCTGTCTCCTCATTGTCATCATGCTCCACCTCAATCATGGTGTACTTTCCCGGATGAGCTGTGAAATTTTCCCGTTCAGACCATGTATTCTTTGTTTTATCCTTGAACTTCTTCTCAAAATCTTTCTTTGCATTTTCCAGGGTGGAGCACGGAGTCATCTTTGCCTGACCAACCTCCCCCTGTGGACAGCAAAGCAAAGACCTTCTTAGACAGTTGTGACGGAGACTCTACAGGTGTCCGCTGAAAGTGAGTATAAAGGTGAAAGGTTTAACCATAAAGCTGCTTATCCAAGGCAGCAGTCACTTAAAACTAATGTAATAGTCACCTTAACTCCAAGAGCTATAATAAATCAATGCCACCGTCAACAAAATTTAAGAAGGGAACCTTCAGTTATCCATAACTTCAAAAGTTGTACAAAACCCACAATATAAAGCACCGAGAGCACCGAGACAGAACTGGCTAAAAAATATTCAATCTGAAAAATATATAGATTTTTTTGTAAACAAAATAATTAGAATTAGATATACAAGCATATATGGTAAATTAATTATTATTAAAATAAATGAATAATAAAAACACAAAATTAATTTACATACTATCATCATCAAGCTGGGGAATAGAGGGAATTCCAGGTGAAAATAAGATGATATGGTCAAGACTTCAGCACATATACAGCGCCTTGCAAACCCCCTTGACTTTTTACCTATTTTGTTACACTACAGCCTTAAGTTTAATGTTTTGTTAATCTGAATTTTATGTGATGGATCAGAACACAATAGTCTAAGTTGGTGAAGTGAAATGAGAAAAATATATACATAAAACTAATTTTTAGAAATAGAAAACAGAAAATTGGCATGTGCGTATGTATTCAACCCCTTTGTTATGAAGCCCATAAAAAGCTCTGGTGCAACCAATTACCTTCAGAAGTCACATAATTAGTGAAATGATGTCCACCTGTGTGCAATCTAAGTGTCACATGATCTGTCATTAAATATACACACCTTTTTTGAAAGGCCCCAGAGGCTGCAACACTTAAGCAAGAGGCACCACTAACCAAACACTGCCATGAAGACCAAGGAACTCTACAAACAAGTAAGGGACAATGTTGTTGAGAAGTACAAGTCAGGGTTAGGTTATAAAAAAATATCCAAATCTTTGATGATCCCCAGGAGCACCATCAAATCTATCATAACCGAATGGAAAGAACATGGCACAACAGCAAACCTGCCAAGAGACGGCCGCCCACCAAAACTCACAGACCGGGCAAGGAGGGCATTAATCAGAGAGGCTGCACAGAGACCTAAGGTAACCCTGGAGGAGCTGCAGAGTTCCACAGCAGAGACTGGAGTATCTGTACATAGGATGACAATAAGCCGTACGCTCCATAGAGTTGGGCTTTATTGCATAGTGGCCAGAAGAAAGCCATTACTTTCATCAAAAAACTAAATGGCACGTTTTGAGTTTGCGAAAAGGCATGTGGGAGACTCCCAAAATGTATGGAGGAAGGTGCTCTGGTCTGATGAGACTAAAATTTAACTTTTCGGCCATCAAAGAAAACGCTATGTCTGGTGCAAAACCCAACACATCACATCACCCAAAGAACGCCAGCCCAACAGTGAAACAAGGTGGTGGCAGCATCATGCTGTGGGGATGTTTTTCAGCAGCCGGGACTGGGAAACTGGGCAGAGTTAAGGGAAAGATGGATGGTGCCAAATACATGGATATTCTTGAGCAAAACCTGTACCACTCTGTGCGTGATTTGAGGCTAGGACGGAGGTTCATCTTCCAGCAGGACAATGACCCCAAACAAACTGCTAAAGCAACACTTGAGTGGTTTAAGGGGAAACATGTAAATGTGTTGGAATGGCCTAGTCAAAGCCCAGACCTCAATCCAATAGAAAATCTGTCGTCAGACTTAAAGATTGCTGTTCCCAAGCGCAAACCATCCAACTTTAAGGAACTGGACCAGTTTTGCAAGGAGGGATGGGCAAAAATCCCAGTGGTAAGATGTGGCAAGCTCATAGAAACTTATCGAAAGCGACTTGGAGCTGTGCTTGCAGCAAAAGGTGGCTCTACAAAGTAGTGACTTAAGGGGGGGTGAATAGTTATGCACATTGACTTTTTCTGTTATTTTGTCCTATTTGTTGTTTGCTTCACAATAATAAAAATAAAAAAAACATCTTCAAAGTTGTGGCCATGTTCTGTAAATTAAATGATGCAAATCCTCAAACAATCCATGTTAAAACTAGGTTGTGAGGCAACAAAACACGAAAAATGCGATGGGGGGTGAATACTTTTGCAAGGCATTGTATCTTTTGTTGATTCCCAAAGCAAGAAAAAGATTGTTCCTTTGTTTAGTTTTTAAATACGGAGGGTGTCGTTCCCATTTCTTTCACTAGCCTAATGCCTGAGCTATAGGGTGCAGTAAGACTCCAAAAAGCCTTAAATGTTTCCATCTAACAATCACTTCCTGGCACCACGTATGTATTCACAGAAGCAGAGAGTGGATATGGATGTGAACCCCCAATAAATATCAGCTGAGTGAATGTTATAAACTCTTCTTAATTTGCTTGTAATAGTACTAATGTACTTGGGAACCCTGGTGACCATCTCCACAGCCAACCCCAGGAAAGGTAATTAGAACAAGTATTGCTGCTTTCTACTCACCACGCGGCCCCAGCGGTTATAGGAGTAATAAGCACCTCCATGAGTAATTACTTGGATAATATAAAACTTGTTGTTGTTACTGCCAATGTTGGTTTGGTTTAACATGCAGTCATAATCTTCAAATACCTGCAATAACAGAGACACATTGATATGTGACATGCATAAACCCATCACTGTCCGAACCTGTCCTGATCATTTGCTTGGAAGAAATCACCCTACATTATATAGAAACCCAGCTTGATCCAAGTCTGTATTGGTAATGTGCAGCCAACAGTTCACCTTATATTAGATAGATAACCAGAACTTGACTGAGTCTAGCCTGATAATGCACAGTAATTAGGCCACCTTACTGAGCCTGTTATGAAATGTGTAATGGGGAGATCACCCTACATTATACAGACATCAAGCACCGTATGAGCCTATCCTGATAATGTGCAGTGAGGTGGTACCCTACATTGAATAGAAGGCCATAGTACAGAGGACATTTGCTGAAGGATAGGCGTCAGAGAATTATAGTGAGTGTAATATAATCAGAGGAATGGATGATTACGAGTAGAGTGCCTAAGTGATTTATGCTGGGGCTATTTTGTTAAACATATTTATAACTAATATTATTAATCGGCTTAAAGAGAATGTTTGACTCTTTTCAAAAGGCAAGATACACAAATCTGTAACAGGGTCGAAGTTCTATGAGGTGTAAATCAAAAATGAATTAATTAATTTAAAAAAATCAGTGATATATAGAATATAAAATGTAATGATGATAAAATGTATGCATTAATGGGCATACACCCCCATATATACATACAGTATAATATGCCCACTATCAAGTTCAGTTATTCAAAAGACTATACAGTACAAAATTAGTATTTTGAGTCTCGTCCATTAGGATTGGCTGAAGGCCAACGGTTCATACTCAGACTGGAGGCGAGTGAATACTATACTCAGACTGGGGGTCAGCAGTCCCTATCATTAGGCTGGAGGTCAGTGACTTCTATATCCAGGCTTGTGGTCCTTGGACACTAAAGTCAGGTTGGAGGTCAGTGATCTTTATCCAGTATGGTGGTTAGTGGTACATATATTAAGGCTGGAGGTCAGTGGTCACTATACTAAGACTAGTGGTCAGTGAAGTATTACTAGGAAAGCAGATCGTGACCTATACTAAAGCTTGTGGTCAGAAGACCATTTAGTCACACTGCAGGACAGTAGTCTATATTCAGGCTGGGGGTCAGTGGATGTTATCCAGAAGCTTTTGGTCAGTGGTCTCTACACTCAGGCTGAAGATCAGTGGTTTATACTCAGGCTAGAGGCCAGTTGTCTCTATACTCAGGCTGGTGGTGAGTGAATCATATTCTGATGCCAGAGGCCAATGGTCCCTATCCTCAGGCTGGAGGTCAATGGTCTCTATACTCAGGTTGATGGTCAGTGGTCACTATAGGCAGGCTTGAGGTCAGTGGTACCTATCCTCAGCCTGCTTGTCAGTGGTCACTATACTCAAGTTGGGTGTCACTGTCCCTCCCTATCCTCAGGTTGGAGGTCGGTAGTCTCTTTACTCAGGTTGGTGGACAATGGTCTGTACTCACCTCGCTTCCATCCATCTGGCTCAAATGACATTGAGAATCCACCTTGGCTTTGCGTTTCTTCTCAGACGATGCTTTCAGTGCTTGTATAGCACTCTGGAAACGGTCAGGGGCCTGCACCGGCTCCTCCTTCACTTCTTCTTTGACTATCACCTCTTCTTTGACCTTCTTCCCTTTTACGGCTCTTTGTTTCTGGGTCCCTGCCTTTCTTTTGGGAGCCATTGTCGGTGATGTTCCTGGAAGAGAGACGGGCCAGTGCGTTATCATACATATTTATCAAGTTTAAAAAAAAATGATAAATTCAGCCCACTCCATGTTCTATTACGATTTGCAATCACTAATATGAGAGAGAGAGAGAGAGAGAGAGAGACAGGGAGGCAGAGAGAGAGGGAGGGAGGGAGAGAAAGAGGCAGAGCGAGAGAGAGGAAGGAAGGGAGAGAGAGAGGGTAGGGAAGGAGGGAGAGAGAGAGAGAGGGTAGGGAGGGAGGCAGAGAGAGGGTAGGGAGGAAGAGAGACAGAGAGCACACAGAGCTCAGAGAGAGGGCACAGGGAGAGAGAGAGAGCACACACAAAGAGAGGGCACAGGGAGAGAGAGTGTGCAAAGAGAGAGATAGCGCAGAGAGACAGTGCAGAGAGAGAAACAGCGCACAGAGACAGAGGCCGCACAGAGAGAGACAGCACAGAGAGAGACAGAACAGATAATTGAACATAATATACTAGTAACGATAATATTAACAACAACACTACCATAATGACTCATATGTGGTAATCATAATACAGTACAATAACAATAATACCCCTTTACTGTAAAAAAAAGTTACAGAAACGGTTGTGCTCTTTCTTTTAAATCAATAAAAAAGGACAATAGAAAAAAAATGTTCTTAAGTAGGGGTCATTTGTAACTCGGGATCAGCCTGTAACCAAGTCTGTTTTTTTGTCTTAACCAGAAACACAGTCAGATGTGCCTGGCGTGCTGCGTCCATATGGTCACAGAGTCGGACACGACTGAAGGACTGAACAACAACAATTTGCTGTCACGTCCTCTCAGCAGGTGCAATGAGCGCCAAGGGCTGTGTCGGGAAGTTCACTCATAGCAGTGACCCATAGGAGTTCTCTCGCAATGTTGTAGGGATGGGGATTAACATAACTAGGTAGGATTTATATTCCCTAGTGCTAAACATGGTAGATACAAGTAAAAAACAAACTTAACAAAGTCTAAAAGAATCTCCTCTTCCCTCCCTCTTCTCTCGCTTTCTTTTCCACTATCACTATAATTTCTTTTTTTCCCCTAACTCTTTCTTTTCTTCATTTATTTTTCTTCTCTACTCTCCTTTGCTCTCTCTCCTCTCCCTCCTTTTTGTCTTTGTTTTCCCCTTTATTTTCACCACTCTCATTACGTCTCTCCTCACGTTTCTTTTTTTTCGCCTTTGCTCTTCCTTCCCTTTCTTTCTCGTCTCCCTTCTCTTTCTGCTTTTGCTCTCTTTTATCTGATTTTGCTCTCCTTTCCTATCTCCTCTCCCTTTGTGTCTTTGCTCTATCTCCTCTGTCTTTGCTCTCCCTCTCTCCTCTCTCTCATTTCTGTTTTTGCTCTCCTCTCTCTTGTCCCTCTCCTTCCTGTTTTTATCTCCTTCTCTCTCTCCTTTCCTCTCTCTTCTCATCTTTGTTCTCCTTCTCTCTCTCTTTTTCTGTCTTTGCTCTCCTTTCCTCTCTTCTTTCTCTCCCTTTCTGTCTTTGTTATCTCTCTTCTTTCTGTATTTGCTTTCCCTTGCTCTCCTTTTCTTTCCCCTCTCACTTCTGTCTTTGCTCTCCTTCGCTCTCTCTATCCTTTCCCTTCTCCTTTCTATTTTTTGCTCTAATTTTTTCTCTGACTTTGCTTTCCTTCCCTCTCTCCTTCTCTCCCTTTTTCTTTGCTCTCTCCTCTCTTTTCGTTTTTTTGCTCTCCTCTCTCTTTCTATCTTTGTTCTCCTTGTTTCGCACCTTTCTTATATCCCCTCCCTCTCTGTCTTTGCTCTCACTTCTCTCTCTCCTCTTTTTTCGCTCTTCTCTTCCTTCTTTTTCTATCTTTTTTATCTTTGCTCTCCTATAACTTTCTCTCCTCTCGCTTCTCTTCAATCTTCTATCTTTCCTTTTCTCTCATCTCCTATCTGTCTTTGCTCTCCTTTCTCTTTCTCTCATCTTCTCTTGCCTCCATTCTTTCTCTCCTTTTTTGGCTTTTCTCGATCCTCGCCTTTTCTGTCTTTGCTCTCCTTTTCTCTCTCTTGTCCCACCGCTCACCCTTTCCATCTTTGCTCTGTTTCTCCTTCTCCTTTTCTTTGTTTGCTTTTCTTTTTCTCTCCTTTTCCCTCTTACTTCGTTCCCCCCAGCTGACATGGTAGGGACAGAGCTAAGACATGATCAAGGCAGGGGCTACAGGGTTTTACATATGGTGGAGTGGGCGGAGCTAGAGAGCGCCTTTGCATATCAGTTTTGCCACGATTGGTAGACAGTATGTTTTATATATATATATATATATATATATATATATATATATATATATATATTTATATATAGTACCGTATATATCCACTATAATAATTAACAATCTGTCTGTAACGCCTGTGCATTGTTTTTTATGCTGGCGTCACATTCGCTATAAAGTTGGGGTATGTCCAGTATCGTGTAGCAGAGAGAGAGAGAGAGAGAGAGAGAGAGAGAGAGAGAGAGAGAAGAAGAGAGAGAATTAACAACCTGGAATTAACATGGCTCTCCAGTGCCAGCAGCACTTATGCAGGCCCAGACCATGACACTCCCACCACCATGCTTAACTGTAGGCAAGACACACTTGTCTTTGTACTCCTCACCTGGTTGCTGCCACACACGCTTGACACCATCTGAACCAAATAAGTTTATCTTGGTCTCATTAGTCCTTAGTCTTAGTCCTTAGTCTGCTTGTCTTCAGCAAACTGTATGTGGGCTTTCTTGTGCATCATCTTTAGAAGAGGCTTCCTTCTGGGACGACAGCCTTGAAGGACAATTTGATGCAGCACTGACAGGCTGACCCCCCACCCCTTCAACCTCTGCAGCAATGCTGGCAGCACGCATACGTCTATTTCCCAAAGACAACCTCTGGATGTGACGCTGAGCACATGCACTCAACTTATTTGGTTGACCATGGCGAGGTCTGTTCTGAGTGGAACCTGTCCTGTAAAACCGCTGTATGGTCTTATCTACCATGCTGAAGCTCAGATTCAGGGTCTTGGCAATCTTCTTATGGCCTAGGCCATCTTTATGTACAGCAACAATTCTTTTTTTCAGATCCTCAGAGAGTCCTTTGCCATGAGGTGCCATGTTAAACTTCCAGTGACCAGTATGAGAGAGTGTGTGAGTGATAACACCAAATTTAACACACCTGCTCCCCATTCACACCCGAGACCTTGTAACACTAACGAGTCACATGACACCGGGGAGGGGAAATGGCTAATTGGGCCCCAATTTGTACATTTCCACTTAGGGGTGTACTCAATTTTGTTGCCAACGGTTTAGACATTACTGGCTGTGTGTTGAATTATTTTGAGAGGACAGCAAATTTACACTGTTATACAGGCTGTACACTTACTATTTTACATTTCTTCAGTGTGGTCACATGAAAAGATATACTAAAATATTTACAAAAATGTGAGCGGTGTACTCACTTTTGTGAGATACTGTATATCATTAAATATTCAAAATAAGATAACTCTGATATCTGATATCTAAAATAATCAATATGAAATACTAAAAATCTGTTTTAAAAAAAAAACATTTTATGGTGCGATACAAAAATTGCCCATGGAATATAAGGTCATTTCACCAGGACACAATATAAATAGAAACATGTTTTTCTTAAAAGTTCATACCTTAAAAAAGTTGAAAAAAAAAAGGTCCTGTGCAGTAAAAAAAAAAAAGCTCCCTATTCTTGAATAAAATCAAATGTTGTCATATTAACAAAAAATTACACTTTTGAGCTTAAAGCAACCAATCCCGCCAAAGCATATCATAAGAAAGACAGATAATACTAAAGGCAAATATCTATTGATTAATATATATTGACTAGCGAATTGCCGTAAAAAAATTACGGCAATAAAATTGTAAGGCAGGTAATGCTGTTTGGCACATACATACATTTTTTGTGGGGCCCGAGATCCTTCTGCGCTCATTGCGAGCCTCGCGCTGAGCGCTTCAGCGCTCATCGCGTGGCTCACAATGAGCGCCATTGGCGCTCATTGCAAGGCTGTTGTGTGTTTTTTTTTTTTATGATAGGCGCTTTTGCGGTTATCGTTTGGTAGGCGCTGATCTGTTTTTTGCGCTTATTGCAAGGCTTTGTGTGCTATGAGCAGCGTTGGCGCTTGTTGTGAGGCGCGCAGTGTAGGCCTTTTTATTGCGAGTGTTTTTTTGTTCTTTTTGGGTATATGTATTTTTATATGCTAATTACATAAGTAATACATTTATAAATTAATATACTTTACCTATTTGGGTCCGCAAGGGTCCGCATTTGCGGTCCGAAAGTCGTAGGGGGGCGTAGGGATGAGCGCCTTTGGCGCTCATCTCCACCAGTGCAAGGAGCACCTTTGGCACTCTCCTTGCCAGCAACTGCAGCCCATATATAAAAATATGAGAGAGAGAGTTTCACCAAAGTCCTTCAGTCGTGTCTGACTCTTAGTGACCTTATGGACGCAGCACGCCAGGCTCATCTTTTTGATGTGGGTTTCCAGTTCCTTCTCCAGTGGTCCGTGACTTGTCTGACCTCTCTGTTAAGACCTGCCCATTATATGGTATAGCTCACAGCTTCATTGAGGTACACAATCGCCTTCACCACAACAATATAGTGACTTAGAAGGGGATAAAGATGATATGAAACATATTTTGCTGAAAACAGTTGGGAACCAGCCCCACACTGATGAGATCCATTTAAGATCAAAACAGTACTGTCTGGGGGGAGGTCTCCTAACTTGTGCATAATCCACCCTATGCTTTGCTTCAAATCTGTGTAATACAGCATGCACCTAAAAGGAACCATGTATAAAGTGATACTGTATGAAAATGCATTGTAAACTCATTTGCATGTCCCCGCCCAGTTTCCCAGAGTGCAGTGTAATAACTGTATTTCTGAAAATTCTGAGCAGGAAATAAGTGTTGTTAATTCAAATGTGAGCAAAAATATACTATTTATTTACTGTATCTTGTACGGTAAATGGTATCTATCACTTTTTTGTCCAACATAAGCGAAATAATGTTGCTGAACACATTAGTTTGCTTTGCTTAGTGCTTTGTTTTAATGATGTCATTTTTACATTCCCTTTGAGTGCACTATTGTACAGTTCTGTGGGGGGGGGGGGGGGTGACTGTATCCAGCAATATGAGCTGTGCTATGAGTCAGTTCATCCGCATTCAATCCTAAGGATCTCCCACAACAGCTCCTGCCAAGTGCATGTGCCAGGTAACCCCGTCACTGCCAGGAGTCCCTAACAGTACAGATAATATAAGAGAATAACATGTAATAGCAATACATTTCGTACCATATATAATGCAAGCTCTACATATCTTCTAATATCACAGTTGGCACTGCAGTGCCAGGGTAATGACGCAGACTTGTCATGTTCCATTGAGACTGATTACCCACCCCATCCTTCTGTCTTGATTAGCTCCTTAGCTCTCCCAGATACTCACAGTGAAAGCTGGCGGTCACACACACTCTCTCACAGTGACAGCAAGGGCCTGAAGCTCAAAGTTCTGTAATGAGCAAGGCAAGTCGGAACAAGCCACGAGAGAGCTCGCCACTCCTCTCCAAGGAAAGTACTGCCTCTCCCACCGCCCACACTGGAAAGTACATCTTGCAGAGCATCGCCCCCAACCTGCAGAGCTTCTATAGACATGCAAATCACCCCACCAGAGGCACCTGTCTGGTGGGGAGGTAAAAACCCAAGTAATAATAGTCACAGGGGGCCCCCCACATCACCCACCACACCTTGCACCTTTGGGTATCATACCAAGTACAGTAACAGTAACTACGAGTACTTCTACAAATCAGGCAGAAAAGATCTAATGCCAGGAACAGACGCAAACTCTGGCCTCGTAATATGGATTTCAGTTTTCTTCTGTAAAATTGATAAATAATATTTAAGGATTATTCACATTACACATTTTTGGGATCCTTCGTTTTATCCGCACCGCAGAATTTGCTTAGGATTAAGGGTTAGTTGTTAGGTTTACTATGTGTTATCTGCCACTACCCTAACCCTAATGACCAACCCCAAACCCTAACAACAAATTCAACAAAGTCTGTGGTTTGCGGAGGCACACCATCTACTGGCCTTTGCACAATGGTGTGCTGGCGGGCAAATAACAGGAACAGTTAAATGTTTTCACTTACAATGACACCTTCAAAATCAATTAACAGCGTAAGTAGGGGACTTAGTGTAATAAGAATTTCTATACCCTAGGGCACCTTTGCACCTCTGCTTCCAGTCTCCAGTCCTATCCTCTTATGGTAGCACAGCACAAGGCAGCAGCAGTGGCGGTGAGCATCCGCTAGATGGCGCTGCCGATATTCCGGTGTCATATCATAGAGTCAAGGCTTGGGTAAATGGTTAGGGTGAGGGTTAGTACAAGGGTTAGGCTAACATTACAAGCTTAGAACTTCTCTCACATATTGGCAGGGCCATCTAGCGGTTGGAGGCCGCACTGCAGCGGCGGACCTGTGCCGTAACTATAACAGGATAGATCCATAGCAGAGCTTTTTTCATCACCAGAAACAATCTCCTGTGCAGAACTTATTTCTCCCTGTGCAGAGCTCCCTCGCTCACAAGAAGTGTGTGTTACTGTGCTCTCTCTCTCTCTATTCAGAGCTCCGTGGCATCTCTAGGCACAGTTCCTTTGACTTTCCCTGCGCAGAGCTCTTTCTCTCTCTCTCTCTTCAGGCCTCTCTTTCTTTCTTCAGGCCTCTTTCTCTCTCTCTTCAGGCCTCTCTCTCTCTCTTCAGGCCTCTCTTTCTTTCTCTGCAGAGCTATTTTCGTGTACAAAGCTCCCTCTCCTCTTCCTGTACATAGCACTCTTTGCAGACCTCCCTCCCAGTCACGGGGCAGTCATATCCCTGTCCTGCAGCCAGATAACTATGTGAAACTGATTTATACACACAGCTAACCATGCCCCCCCCCATTATCCACACCGATGTGGGCACACCCTGAATAAAAAAAAACAAGATGGACAAAGTCACATTTCTGATGGGGACAAACAGGATAGAGCACACTGGCTTAATAAAATCCCTTTAAATTGGGGGCACACCCTGAATATAACCCCTCCAAGATGGACAAAGTCACTGCACTGGTGAGGGCACACTGGACGGAGCATGCCCACTGAATAAAATCCCTCTAAATTGGGGGCACACCCTGAATACAACCCCTCCAAGTGGACAAAGGCACTGCACTGATGAGGGCACACTGGACGGAGCATGCCCACTGAATAAAATCCCTCTAAATTGGGGGCACACCCTGAATACAACCCCTCCAAGTGGACAAAGGCACTGCACTGATGAGGGCACACTGGATGGTGCATGCCCACTGAATAAAATCCCTCTAAATTGGGGGCACACCCTGAATACAACCCCTCCAAGAGGACAAAGTCACTGCACTGATGAGGGCACACTGGACGGAGCATGCCCACTGAATAAAATCCCTCTAAATTGGGGGCACACCCTGAATATAACCCCTCCAAGTGGACAAAGTCACTGTACTGATGAGGGCACACTGGACGGAGCATGCCCACTGAATAAAATCCCTCTAAATTGGGGGCACACCCTGAATATAACCCCTCCAAGTGGACAAAGTCACTGCACTGGTGAGGGCACACTGGACGGAGCATGCCCACTGAATAAAATCCCTCTAAATTGGGGGCACACCCTGAATATAACCCCTCCAAGTGGACAAAGTCACTGTACTGATGAGGGCACACTGGACGGAGCATGCCCACTGAATAAAATCCCTCTAAATTGGGGGCACACCCTGAATACAACCCATCCAAGTGGACAAAGTCACTGCACTGATGAGGGCACACTGGACGGAGCATGCCCACTGAATAAAATCCATCTAAATTGGGGGTATACCCTGAATAAAACCCCTCCAAGTGGACAAAGTCACTGCACTAGTGAGGGCACACTGGACGGAGCATGCCCACTGAATAAAATCCCTTTAAATTGGGGGCACACCCTGAATAAAACCCCTCCAAGTGGACAAAGTCACTGCACTGGTGAGGGCACACTGGACGGAGCATGCCCACTGAATAAAATCCCTCTAAATTGGAAAAAGCCACTCCAATAGGGGGGTACATTCTGAATAAAAGCCCTCAAACTAGGAGGAAGATGCCCACTGAGTGGGTCACACCCTGAATACCCCTCCCTTCAAGGACTTTAAAAATAGATGTGCTCACTCCCACTGTTTGTACAAATATCCACACCCCCACCTGATCCACATTGTACTGAGTTACTGCTTCCAGAGGTTTGTGTACATAGAGATTGTCACTGATGTGGGTTGTGTTAGGGAGGGGGTGCTGGGGTTTCTGACCTGTCACACCTGCCATACTGTGACACAGGTGCACTCATACCTCCCTGGAGCACAAGGCCACAGTGGGTTATACATGCAGAGCTGTGTGTTACTGTATACACAAGAGAAGCTATGTACATTATATATACAGGCCACCATGTGTTTCACTGACTGTTATATACAGAGCAATCTGCGTTACAGGGGTTCTGTGGTTCAGACTTATATATGAAGACCAATTATTATGCCTTACATATGAAGAGTCGTCTGCATTATAACAATATGTGTTCTATGCAGAGCAATTTGATATTGCTATATATGCAAAACTGTATGCATTATATGGGTTCCCTGGTGGTCCAGTGGTTAGGACTGCTGCAACCTGGCTTTGACTCCAGTCAGGGAACCAAAAGGTCACAGTACCCTGAAGCCAAGCAGGATTGGACCTGGTCAGTACTTGGATGGGAGACCACCCGGGAAAAAACAGCAGCTGTATGCTGTGGCCCACTGGAGAAGGAACTGGCAACCCACTCCAGTATCTCTGCCATAAATACCAAGTGGATCAGCATGATCTGTTGCGGTCCATGAGGTCACGGAGAGTTGAACACGACTGAACGATGCAAACACAAACACATGCATTATATACAGATCAATTTGTGTTTAAAAAAAAACTGCGTGGAATATTCTGTGACAGTTGCATTATATGCAGAGCAATCTGTGTTAACTATGCAGTAAAATAAATTAGAGCAGACTAGTATATACAGAGCAACCTGTGTATCTCACATATAACTGATAGTATATTATACACAGTACAATCTGTGCTTATCACATATATAGTTGTGAGCGTACGGGTCGTTTGCTCACGCTTGCGGGCTCGCATAGCGAGCCCCCGGCACTCGCGTAGCGAGCCGCGGGCCTCGCGTAGCGAGGTCACTGGGCAAGGGCCTCAGTTGCTGGCATGGAGTGCTGGCGAGGTCACTGGGCACGGGCCTCAGTTGCTGGCATGGAGCGCCGAAGGCGCTCCATGTCAGCAACTGAGGCCCCTCGCGAAGCGAGGGCCTCAGTTGCTGGCGAGGTCACTGGGCAAGGGCCTCAGTTGCTGGCATGGAGCGCCGAAGGCGCTCCATGCCAGCAACTGAGGCCCCTCGCGAAGCGAGGGACTCAGTTGCTGGCGAGGTCACTGGGCAAGGGCCTCAAACCCTCGCAAACTTCACGTCGCTACTCAAAAAACACGACACACAAATTACGACACTCGCTAAATTTTACGAGGAACGCAAACAACCTACGAAACACGTTACCACACATTACGACCTCGCAAACATCGGACGCAACACGCCGACATACAAACATTTAAAACACAATACATACACACAGCACATACATAAAAACCTTACCTACACCAAGAGGGAGCACCCAGGACCTCAAAAATGCAACTTACACCTCGATTTTACTCGAAATAAAAGACTTTTGAGACTAAAAAAAAATCTAAGCGACAGAAAAAATGGCTGCCGAACAAAACGAAAACGAGGCTACAGCACTCTAAACTCGCAAAACACCACAACAAACTCGCAAAACGCCACAAACCACCTATGGATATTCATACCACACAGTGCACACATTCAGCATGCTTACACAGCAGCTCCACACCACTAATGCTGCAGCAACATCAACACAGATTGCCAGCTCTTCATCACAATGCTTCAAAATAGGTACACTATATTCATTTACTAATTTAGCTACCTTACAATTTCATTGCCGTCATTTTTTGACGGGCAATTCGCTAGTCACATATATAGTTGTGAGCAGGCGAGCCAGCCAGAGCCGTTGCTCACGCTCACACCACACATACATAAAAAGCTTACCTACAGCAAGAGGAAGCATCCAGGACCTCAAAAAATAAAGTTACACCTTAATTTAACTCAAAATAAAAGAGTTTACACACTCGAAAATTCTCTAAGCGAGAGAAAAAATGGCCGCCGAACAAAACGAAAACGAGGCTACAGCACTCTAAACACGCAAAAGACCACAAGAAACACGCAAAACACCACAAAAGACCTACGGATATTCCGCTAAGACACATACCACACATTACCCGCCATTTTACGACAATGCAGAAGTACACAACTACGCTAACGGTTTGGTCTCGCGCACGCACACTATTACACTGCACACATTCAGCACGCTTACACAGCAGCTCCACACCACTAATGCTGCAGCAACATCAAAACAGATTGTCAGCTCTTCAACACAATGCTTCAAAATAGGTAAAGTATATTAATTTATTAATGTATTATAGATTTCATTATTATAAACCAAACAGCATTAGCTACCTTACAATTTCATTGGCGTCATTTTTTGACGGGCAATTCTCTAGTTATATTATACTAGCGAATTGCCCATCAAAAAATGACAGTCATAAAATTGTAAGGCAGGTAATGCTGT
This sequence comes from Discoglossus pictus, assembly GCA_027410445.1. NCBI lineage: Eukaryota > Metazoa > Chordata > Amphibia > Anura > Alytidae > Discoglossus > Discoglossus pictus. Next base: position 41,625,552 of record CM050169.1, on the reverse strand, counting down.
TTGGCACACAAAGTAATGCTTTTGTTGGTCTGAGTACCTCCGGCACTCATTGCACTCATTGTGAGGATCTGCATTGGTGTATTTTTGGTCATCTGAGCCTGTTTGGTGCTCATTGCAGCAAGCAATATCCTGAAGAGCTAACAATCCTTTTTGATTTTCGTGCAGCATACAATGTACATTTGCACTCTTGCTGAGCTGAGGTGTAAGTGTCAGCAATGTGTGAAGTGTGTAGTTTAAATAGGCTGCGTGCGCGAGGGGAAACCGTTTGTTTCGGTGTGTAATTCAGCATTTCAGTAATGTTATTAGTTGCAAGTTAGTGTTGTAAAATAGCGGCGATTGTGTATGTGTCAGGCGGGTCTGTAGCATTTCGCGTCCTCCCTAATAGTGTATTTTATACCTCGTACAGTTAACTTCCTATGGCGCTCATCCCCACCAGCGCAGTGAGTGCCTTTGGCGCTCCCTGCCTAAGTGGAACGGGGTCGTGGGGATGAGCGCCTATGGCGCTCATCTCCACCAGCGCAAGGAGCGCCTTTGGCTGTGCGAGCCCACAACGTTAGCAACAACCTGTATTGCTCACAACTATATATGTGATACACAGCATTCTGAGTAATATATATATATATATATATATATATATATATATATATATATATATATATATTCATTTTAACATATTATATATAATCATATAGGTAGAGGTAGAACACTTCTCAGATGACATCAGCAGCAACCAATGGGGAAAAACACAGTGGCTGCATTCCCTAATGTCACCTTTAAAATAGTAAAGACCTAGGAAGATAGGGGAAGTTAGTGAGGGAGGGGGTGATGACTGAAGGAGTGGTAGATATGCGGGTGGAGAGGGAGGAGGGATGACAATACTGCATGGACTCTTGTCCTCGTCACTCTCTGCATGAGACTGTCCATAGGAGAAGTTAACAGTGTCATCCAATGGGAACAGCCCTATAGCATGTATCTTTATTGGTTACCTGTGATCTTGTCACCTGCCCCATATCCAGGTGTGGGAAGACACTATGGCCCTGATTCAATTGCAATTTAGCCAATTGAATAGGGCTCTAAATAAGCACATAACATATATTTTTTAAAGAAGTTTTTAGTTAATAAACATCTATCCAAAAGCAAGGTTTTCACTAACTAAAAACGTATTTAAAAAACATATGCTATGTGCTTATATAGAGCCCTATTCAATTGGCCAAATCACAATTGAATGAGGCCCTATGAATGAAAAGGTGGTTTAGATGTGTTTTACAGGGCCACCAACAACAAACAAATGTGTCTCTCCCCACTCCCCTTTAAGGTGTCCATTAGGTTGTCCTAACGTTTTTTTCCCCTGGCAGATGTAGTTTTGCTCATAACATACAGCAGCGAGATAGACAGATGCACAATGTTATCTGGACAGGAGATAAATACTACTATCAGGACAATTCCCTTCGGCAGATCCTCTCCCATCCCATGGTGGTAAGCAGCATGTCTGCTAAAGTGAAAAAAAATAATCTTCAAATTTAAGCTTTAAAAGCTTCTACTTAAATCTTTCTTCAAGATCGGATTCTATTTCTAAAAAAATATTAAATCGACAGATGAAACCCCTGTTGTATAATTTGGTCATTTAATGTAGACAGTGGTCTGTATGCATAACAATGGGTGAGCTATGTGCAGAGCATGTATACATTACGGGCAGCCATACTTAATATTCAGATTCCCCTCTAAACCCAGGTGCTCCCCCAACCTTCTCTCACCAGCCCCAAATACACAGATTTGTTTTTCATCTCCTCTAGATTCGAGCAGGAAAGTGTCCGTAGGTGTATGCAAAAAGTACTTGTACTGTACTGTCCTTGTACTGCAAAATATAAACACCTAGACCGTACCGTACCGTACATATATCCTGTCCATTCTATCTACCTAGAAGCTTGGCTTAATAATTCATCATGAAGGTTGTTCTGGAAAGCTTGGGCTGCTTTACTGTGTCTGTCCCTACTTCTTCTTCCTTTAAACTTCCAATCATGATCTCTTCTTTATGCATCCATCTTTTTATGGAAGATGCTTCCCTCCTGAATTATTAAATAATTTAATAATTTGTTTCTATTGTAACTCCCTCTAGCTTCAACCCTTAAGAGACACACGCCAATTGGACTTTAGGCTACAAATGGACCAAACAAATGGGTTTTTCAGTGATGATACAACTGGAAGCTTAAGGGTCATCTCACAATGACAAGCACAATAGAATGTGACCAGCCCAGCACACACGTAGTCATACTGACCAGCATAACACCCTTACCAGAAAGATCCTCTGGTCAAATGCAGATTTGACCATACAGGGAGTGGTAACTACCTTCTCAGCCACAGGGAAAGCAGGACAACGGTTCTGGATGGTAACTACCTTCTCAGCCACAGGAAAAGCAGGACAAAGGTTCTGGATGGTAACCCACCTTCTCAGCCACAGGGAAAGCAGGACAACGGTTCTGGATGGTAACCCACCTTCTCAGCCACAGGGAAAGCAGGACAACGGTTCTGGATGGTAACCCACCTTCTCAGCCACAGGGAAAGCAGGACAACGGTTTTGGATGGTAACCCACCTTCTCAGCCACAGGGAAAACAGGACAACTGTTCTGGATGGTAACCCACCTTCTCTGCCACAGGGAAAGCAGGACAACGGTTCTGGATGGTAACCCACCTTCTCAGCCACAGGGAAAGCAGGACAACTGTTCTGGATGGTTATTATCTTCTCAGCCACAGGGAAAGCAGGTCAACGGTTCCAGATGGCAACTACCTTCTCAGCCACAGGGAAAGCAGGTCAACGGTTCTGGATGGTTACTAGCTTATCGTCCTGCTTTCCCTGTGGCTGAGAAGATAGTAACCATCCAGAACAGTTGTCCTGCTTTCCCTGTGGCTGAGAAGGTAGTTGCCATCTGGAACCGTTGTCCTGCTTTCCCTGTGGCTGAGAAGGTAGTAATCATCCAGAACCGTTGACCTGCTTTCCCTGTGGCTGAGAAGGTAGTTGCCATCTGGATGGTTACTACCTTCTCAGCCACAGGAAAAGCAGGACAAAGGTTCAGGATGGTAACTACCTTCTCAGCCACAGGGAAAGCAGGACAAAGGTTCAGGATGGTAACTACCTTCTCAGCCACAGGGAAAGCAGGACAAAGGTTCAGGATGGTAACTACCTTCTCAGCCACAGGGAAAGCAGGACAAAGGTTCAGGATGGTAACTACCTTCTCAGCCACAGGGAAAGCAGGACAAAGGTTCAGGATGGTAAATACCTTCTCAGCCACGGGAAAAGCAGGACAATGGTGCTGGATGGTTACTACCTTCTCAGCCACATAGGTTCTGGATGCAAAATAATAATAATTACCAGTAATGTTCAGAAAACCACAATAATCACTTCCAACTAAAGAATAACTAGTGAAGGAGTTATCCAATTGCCAGTATCTGGGGTAAGGAAGGAATTTTTATTTTTTCCCTTTTGAGGCAATTGACAATATTTCAATGTTTTTTTTTCTGTTTGGCTTCCTCTAGATCAACTATCAATTAACAATTAATATGCATATTACAAAGATCAGAGGAAACCTAAAAAGGATGACAAAATGTTTGTCCCTCTTCAGCCGTTTGAATTGTTGGGAGATTTTCAAAAATAATACAAGGCCACCAAACAGGTAGATCTGGATGTGTCAGAACATCTCAAACTAATGGAGTGATCAACATCACATCATGTTCAGCCTGAATGGCGATTTAAAGGGACTCTGTTACCCGAAAATTAAGTATTTTAGGTTATTCTTAAAGGGATATGAAAGTTTCATGGATTTATACATTTCTGCGCTCCTTAGGCAAAAAGCAGCCTATATGTATACAGCAAATCTAAAAAAAACATTTTATTCTTATTAATATCTAAAAATCGCTCTAATGATTACAGGGGACCTCATGCATCTGACCCCCCCCCCCCCCCCCCCCCCGCCCCAATCAACATGCAGCATCAAGGGAGCAATAATAACCCACTATTTACCTGCTGTTGCTTGCTCAACCAATCTTCTCGCAGTTTCCTGACTGTATGTCAGCTGCAATACATAGCACATATCAGTGATACACTATATATCCCAGGCTGCTTTGCGGCACAAACAAGAACCCCAGAGTTAATTCAAAAGTTTCAGCTAACCTGATTGGCCAAAACAAATCATTTTAAAGTTGATGCTAATTTAGTCTGGGTTTGGAGGGTGATTTTCAACTGTCAAAAATTACAAGACATTTTGTGGGCTTCAATATAAGTGTTTAAATGTTTATTTCATGCAAAAAAATGTTTGCATACACTACTAATTCATAATCCAGGAAACATATCCCTTTAAAGAGCATGAAGAACTGGCTATATGCACATGGGACAACATGGCGGGTTTGGGTTCCCCTTCACATACTTGGGGGGGCAGACAATATGGAGGCAAGGAAAAAATAGGTACATCGGCAGGGTTATATCTATTAAGACCTACGGGTGTTGAAGAGAATAGATGGATATGCACTTCATTTACATAATGCTCCATGTTCTATTGGAAGAAACTATTTACCTCATATACTGAAAACCCACAAAGGGCCATTGATTTCATCTCTTCGATATGTGGGACCTATCACCCTACAACTCCTTGACGAGAAAAGAAGAGTTATGGGGAAAGCTAAAGAACATGCAAAGACAATAGCTGCAGGCGCAAGCACTGTCTTTCTGTTGCAAAGCCCAGACACAAGGGCGGGTCGGCAGGCCCTCGACCGTTACTATACTTGGTTTCTAGTGGTCTAGACAAAGCAGTGATCAGACAGAAAAATATGATCAAGGTGTTTGAAATTAGACGAGGCAGATGAAGACCTGGAAATTATTTATTGTGCTTTCAAACATTACACTTAGATCCAGGACCTGAGGAGAACAAGAGAATGGTGCATATTTTGTTTTTGGAACAGATTACGGAGGATATCAGAAATTATAAAAATAGACAGGGTATTAGCAATGGAGATTGGCCAACTAATTGTGCTAGCCTAAAAAGTGAAAAAGGAACAAAGGACAAAGGAAAGTGAAAAAAAGGAAGACCATAAGTTGAAAAAGAAAGTGTACTTAATAGCAGCAGTAGTGGGCGGAGGGCCTCCCGGAAAGGATTGGAATAGACAGAAGGCCTACTCCCGATCGGGAGCCAGACCAAATCTAGATAGAGACCAATGGGCCATATGCAAGCAGAAAAGACAGTGGAAAAGGGACTACCTATACTGAGAGGGATAGACAAGACAGAGAAAAAAAAAGATAGCTGGACCCTTGGAATTGTGGCTTTTGAACATGAGTGTGATTTGGATTGAAACTGGGCTTGGTACAGAATAAGGTCTCAATGAGAGTCGGAAACTATTTTTTTATTTTTTATTTAGTCGGGCACAACACTCAGTTGTCACTGATCCCCACCCCTCACTCAGCTAGGGATATGTCCAAGACAGCCAGAATATGGACCTCATGTTTTGTGTGCTATGCTTTTGTTTCCCCTACTACTTAGACCTACCCCTACAGATCAAACATACGTCACTACCTTACACAAGACACAACTAAAATTCGTATTCACTCTCTCATCATATCTTGCCTCGATTATTGCAACTCTCTCCTTGCTGGCCTTCCCATCACCCATCTGTCTCCACTCCAATCCATTTTGAATGCATACGCTAGACTCATCTACCATACTAAACGATCAGTGTCTGCAGCATCACTCTGTCAGGCACTCCACTGGCTTCCCATAGCCTCTAGAATAAAATTCAAAATCCTGACCCTAACATATAAAGCCCTCCACAATAATGCACCCTCCCATATCTCTGCTCTCATCCCAAGATACACACTCCCACCCACCCTCTTCGCTCTGCTAATGACCTTCTGCTCTCGTCCTCTCTCATCATCTCCTCTCACTCCCGCCTTCAAGACTTTTCTTGTGCTGCCCCTATTCTTTGGAACTCCTTACCTTGCTCCACCAGACTATCTTTCTGCCTCAAATCCTTCAAATTCTCTTAAAAAATACATCTATTCAAAAAAGCCTATCATCTTTAGCCTATTCATTCAGTATGCATCTATCACTCTCCTGTACCTCACCCACACCCTTTAGAATGTAAGTTTGCAAGTTTTCAATCTTGTGAAGTGCTTTAGGCAAAGCACATTGTATATCTGATTGAAAGCTCAATAACAGGGTCTTCCATTATTTTCATAGTGGGGAAATTGTTTATATTTGTACCTAACCCCTGGATAGCGCTACGGAATATGTTAGTTCGTTACAAATAAAGGATAATAAATAATAATAATAAAATAATCCTTAACTCAGGATGCCCATGGTGCAAGTCAATGAATAATTAGGAAAACCTCTTCAAGCCATTTCTAAATCTCCAAAGAGGGGAAATGCTAAGACATGGAATCTGCAAGATACTCTAGGGCCTAACTAGTATGAGTTATGTGACTGCACAACAGGATGTGCAACTGGGTGGAATTTACTTGCATCACTAGTCCATCGTCCGGTAACTATGACTAATGATAAGGTTCCGATACACATAATGGCAAACATCCAAGAAAGTTATATTTGGGCTGTATTAGTCCGCTTTAGAGATTATAATGTTTTTACTAATCATATAAGAATAATATAAGCACAATATTAGCTTTAGAAAATGCACATTCATATGTTAAGAGTTATTGCTTTCCCTATCACATATAATAGTTGTTGTAATTGCGAGTTTGTTGGTAACGCTCAGGTATGTTATGGGATTGCGCATGTGCAATGAGAGATGAAAGCACTTATTCTGCGCCTCATGATGAGCGCCGCAGGTGCTCATCGCGAGGCTCGCATAACTTTGCCAGTGAGCGCGAAACACGCAACACTTAGGAAAAAAAATTATATTTTAACGGGACCTTGCTGCAATGAGTGCCACAGGCGCTCAATGCAGTCCTCGCAATAGTGCACTTTCAGGGTTCCTCTAAGGGTCCTGTGCACACTCCACCGATGGAGGATGGAAAGAAATTGAAGACGCCCATAGCGATGTACGCCATCAGCGACAAAGGGCGTGGCACTTTACCGCTGAATGCGAGGCACGCAACACTTCGGAAAAATTACAAATTTAACGGGCGATAGTTTATCAAGCACGTAACACCACAAAAAAAAAAAAAAAAACACACACACAGCTCAGGGGGACAGCAAGGGAGCCTGTGAGTGAGGTTGAAAGCTAATTTGAGCCTTAATTGCTGTTTTTCGGATATCGAAAAATCGGCTAAGGGAGGAAAAAAATGGTGGCTGTAAAAACGCAAAAGCTTTCAAACAGGATCAAAACAAGGTTGAAGCCCTTAACACTTATCCGAACAACACCAGGCACGCAGGACTTTGAAAATACAAGCAATGCCGCTCATGAAAACCGCAAACCTTGCTAAAAAAAAAAGCAACAGCAAAATAAAGGCAACGGCACTCTTCGTGAGGCACACAAGAGCATAGACAGAAAGGAGAAAAAAAAAGACAGGGGGGGAGGGAGAGAGGGGAAACACAGAGGGGTCAGACACTGGGGAGAGGTTCGCAATAAGCGCTGAAGGCGCTCATCGCTGGGCTCTCAATGAGCGCCAAAGGCACTCAATTCGAGGCACCAAAGTGGCGGGTTGGACTACATGTGCAATTAATGCTCATTGCAGGGCTCGCGATGAGCACCAAAGGTGCTCATCAAGAGCCCCATAAAGTAGGGGGGTAGAGGCTCACAATGAGCGCTGCAGGCACTCATTGCGGGACTCGCTGCGTAAAAGTAGAGGGGGGGAGAGGCTCCCAATGAGTGCCAGAAGGCTTTTGGCGCTCCTTGCGAGGCCTGCAAGTTACAGGGGTAAGAGCCTTGCATTGTGTAGCAAACAACATTGACAGCCTTTAGATGTTATTGCCATCATTTTTGATGGGCAAGTCGCTAGTGTAACAATAATTATATGCAGCAAGTTTATGTCACTGCATATAGTCCATGGGTCCAGGGTAGTCATGACAACTACTCCCCTTTTATAGTCAGTGGGGCCTAGGGGATGGTCTTCTAGCTATACTTTCTACTTGCCCTCCTGCCGAGAGAGTCCATCTCATTCTGGTGGACCTTTCCCCACCGATGTTGAATATTAAATTTATGATACTTAAGAGCTAAACTCCAGTGCAGTAATCGCCCATTGTCCCTAGCCACCATCCACAAGCAGCACAGGGGGTAGTGGTCAATGACCATGGTGAATTCCTTCCTATACAGATAATGCTTAAGTTTCTTAACAGTCCATACCACAGAGAAACATCCCTTTCCCACTGCAGCATAGGCTACCTCCCTAGGCAGGAGCTTTTGACTGAGGTAGGTGATGGGGTGCTCACATCCTTGCTCATCTTTCTGGCTGATCACAGCCCCCAGACCATAAGTGGGTGCATGGTCGTTCAGCTTGCAGGGCTTCAAATACAGCCTCACAAGTGGGTGTCTAGTCACCATCCATAACATCTTTTTGTGAGTCAGGTCCATCAATGGCTTGGCGTTGGCACTGTAACAGGTAACAAATTTGCGGTAATACCCTGCAGTCCTCAGGAAAGCCATTACCTGATTTTGGTTTGGAGGGTGGGCCAGGCCGCTATCCCTTCTACCTTGGCTGGTTCAGGTCTAATCTGTCCGCTACCTACCCAGTGCCACAGGTGCTGCACTTCTGACCTAGCCCACTGACACTTATCTGGTTACTTAGTTTCCCCAACTGCATTCAGAATAGCCTCTAAATGCAGGAGGTGCTCCTTCTATGTAAGACCAAAATGGCCTTGCAGTAACTGATCTACCAGTCTCTGGAAGATAGAAGGAACACTCTTCATCCCAGATGGCATCACCTTAAACTGATACAGGCTAAGGGGGGTGATAAAAGCTGACTCCAACCTAGCTATCTCAGCAAGGGGAATCTGCCAATACATCTTGGAGAGATCCAAGGTAGTCAAGTACTTGGCAGACTCAAACTCGTCCATGTGGGGAATAGGGTAAGCATCTGCCTTAGTTCTCTCATTCAGCTTACCATAGTCCACACAGAAGTAGGTTGTCCCATCCTTCTTAGGTACCAGAACTATGGGAGAGGCCAAGCGGCTACTAGAGGGTACAATTGCCCCTAACTGCAGCATCTTATTTAATTCACTACAAATATTAGACTGTACTGCCTTTGCAACCCTATAAGAGGGTTCCTGTAGGTGAGAATAGCACTCAAGTAAGCACCTCACACTACTGCACAGTACTTTATTTAACTTGATGAGAGACAGGATACAGGGTGGCGCCAGCGAGATGAGTACCAAGCAAGCGTTGAGTTTCCGAACCAATTTTTCCCCATTCAGAAGCGTCAAGTACTGAGGGTCCACTGTACTAAATAAATCACTATTACATCTAGGCCTTAAGAGTAATTGATTTCACTATGTAACAACAGTTACATGCAGCAGGGTTATATCACTTCACTAGATAGGTTGGTACTGAGTCCAGGGGGGCCATGACAGTACATATAAGAGCAGATGCAAACTAACCAATGAAAATGCTAAGTACACGTTTCTTTTCAAATTTAGTTTAAGTACTGACTGGATGTTAACACTGGCTTCATTTATTCACTAAGATAGAAATTTGAATTTGTGTGCTTATTTTTACAAAATGTAAAAAGTGGTGAGCATTAACCGCTTATAGACTGTGTTACATCCTAAAAACAAAAACTGAGCCCTACTCACACTTTAATGAATATCTCACTGTGTGCTCATATGGGGACTGTAATCACTAAAGAGACAGCTACAGTTGCAAGCAAAAGTATGTGAACCCTTTGGAATGATATGGATTTCTGCACAAATTGGTCAAAAAATGTGATCTGATCTTCATCCAAGTCACAACAATAGACAATCACAGTCTGCTTAAACAAATAACACACAAAGTATTAAATGTTGCCATGTTTTTATTCAACACACCATGTAAACATTCACAGTGCAGGTTGAAAAAGTATGTGAACCCTTGGATTTAATAACTGGTTGAACCTCCTTTGGCAGCAATAACTACAACCAAACGTTTCCTGTAGTTGCAGATCAGATGTGCACAATGGTCACGAGTAATTCTTGACCATTTCTCTTTACAGAACTGTTTCAGTTCAGCAATATTCTTGGGATGTCTGGTGTGAATAGCTTTCTTGAGGTCATGCCACAACATCTCAATCGGGTTGAGGTCAGGACTCTGACTGGGCTACTTCAGAAGGCGTATTTTCTTCTGTTTAACCTATTCTGTTGTTGATTTACTTCTATGCTTTGGGTTGTTGTCCTGTTGTAACACCCATCTTCTGTTGAGCTTTAGCTGGTGGACAGATGGCCTTAAGTTCTCCTGCAAAATGTCTTCATAAACTTGGGAATTCATTTTTCCTTTGATGATAGCAATCCGTCCAGGCCCTGACGCTGCAAAGCAGCCCCAAACCATGATTCCCCCACCACCGTACTTCAGAGTTGGGATGAGGTTTTGATGTTGGTGTGCTGTGCCTCTTTTTCTCCACACATAGTGTTGTGTGTTCCTTCCAAACAACTCAACTTTAGTTTCATCTGTCCACAGAATATTTTGCCAGGACTGCTGTGGAACATCCAGGTACTCTTGTGCAAATTGTAAACGTGCAGCAATGTTTTGCTTGGATAGCAGTGGCTTCCTCTGTGGTATCCTCCCATGAAATCCATTCTTGCTTAGTGTTTTACATATCGTAGATTCGCTAACAGGATGTTAGCATATGCCAGAGACTTTTGTAAGTCTTTAGCTGACACTCTAGGATTCTTCTTCACCTCATTGAGCAGTCTGCGCTGTGCTCTTGCAGTCATCTTTACAGGACGGCCACTCCTAGGGAGAGTAGCAGCAGTGCTGAACTTTCTCCATTTATAGACAATTTGTCTTACCGTGGACTGATGAACAGCAAGGCTTTTGGAGATACTTTTATAACCCTTTCCAGCTTTATGCAAGTCAACAATACTTAATCGTAGGTCTTCTGAGAGCTCTTTTGTGTGAGGCATCATTTACATCAGGCAATGCTTCTTGTGAAAAGCAAACCCAGAACTGGTGTGTGTTTTTTATAGGACAGGGCAGCTGTAACCAACACCTCCAATCTCATCTCATTGATTGGACTCCAGTTGGCTGACACCTCACTCCAATTCGCTTTTGGAGATGTCATTAGTCTAGGGGTTCACATACTTTTTCCACCTGCACTGTGAATGTTTACATGGTGTGTTCAATAACAACATGGTAACATTTAATTATTTGTGTGTTATTAGTTTAAGCAGAGTGTGATTGTCTATTGTTGTGACTTAGATGAAGATCAGATCACATTTTTTGACCAATTTGTGCAGAAATCCATATCATTCCAAAGGGTTCAAAAACTTTTGCTTGCAACTGTATGTCCCTGGTAGAGAGAGTCTGTTATATTTATACAATAGCCCCCCCCCCCCCGTATCTCTTCCCCCCCCTCTCCCTCCCCATTTCCCCCCTCTGTCTCTTTCCCCCCCTTCTCTTGTCTCTTTCCCCTTCTCCTGTGTCTCTTCCCCCCTCTCCCTCCTCTTTGTCTCTTCCCCCACTCTCCCCCTTCTGTCTCTTTCCCTCCTCCTCCCTCTCCTGTGTCTCTTTCCCCACTCAGTCTCTTTAAACCCTACACCTCTATCTTTTTCCACTCTCCTCCCTCCCCTGTATCTCTTTCCCCCTGATTCTCTCTCCCCCATACCCTCTGTCTCTTTCCTCCCTCCTCTGTGTCTCTTTCCCCTCCTCCCTCCCCTGTGTCTCTTTCCCCCTCTCTCCCTCCCCTGTGTCTCTTCCCCCTCCCTCGTGTCTCTTCCTCCCTCCCCTGTGTATCTTCCCCCCTCCTCTCCCTTCCCGGAGTCTCTTCCCCCCCTTTCACTCCCCTGTGTCTCTTCCTCCCTCCTCTCACTTCCCTGTGTTTCCTTCCCCATGTGTCTCTTCCCCCCCGCTCCCTCCCCTGTATCTCTTTCCCCCTCTGTCTCTTTCCTCCCTCCTCTGTGTCTCTTTTCCCCTCTGTCTCCCCCTCCCTCCTGTTTGTTTCCCCCGCCTCCCTCCCCTGTATCTCTTTCCCCCTTCTGTCTCTTTTCCCCTGTGTCTCTCCCACCCTCCCTCCCCTGTGTCTCTTTCCCCATCTGTCTCTTTACTCCTTTCCCCCTCTGTATCTCGTTCCCCCTGTGCCCCCCTCTGTGTCTCTTTCCCGCTCCTCCCTCCCCTGTGTATCTTTCCCCCTTTCCCCTTCATCCTCTTTCCCCCTTTCCCCTGTGTCTCTCCCACCATCCTCTGTGTCTCTTTTCCCCTCCTCCCTCTTGTGTCTCTTTCCCCCTCCTCCATCCCCTGTGTCTCTTTACCCCTTTCCCCTGTGTCTCTTCCCCCCTCCTCCCTCTTGGGTCTCTTTACCCCTCCTCCCTCCCCTGTGTCTCTTTACCCCTTTCCCCTTCTGTCTCTTTCCCCTGTGTCTCTCCCACCTCCCCCTCCCCTGTGTCTCTTTACCCCTTTCCCCTTCTGTCTCTTTCCCCTGTGTCTCTCCCACCCTCCTCTGTGTCTCTTTCCCGCTCCTCCCCTCCCTGTGTCTCTTCCCCCCTTTCCCCTGAGTCTCTTTCCCCTCTCCTCCCTCGTTTCTCTTTCCTTCTCGGTCTCTTTCCCCCCTCCTCCCTACCCTCTGTCTCTTTACCCCTTTCCCCTCTATCTCTTTTCTCCCTCCTCTGTGTCTCTTTTCCCCTCTGTCCCTTCCCCCCTCCTCCCTCCCCTTGTCTCTTTCCCCCTTTCCCCTGTGTCTCTCCCACCTCCTCCATCCCCTGTGTCTCTTTCCTCATCTGTCTCTTTACTCCTTTCCCCCTCTGTCTCTTTACCCTCTCCTCTGTATCTCTTCCCCCCTTTGTCTCTTTCCCCCTTTTCCCCTGTGTCCCCTCCTCTGTGTCTCTTTCCCCCTCCTCCCTCCCCTGTGTCTCTTTGCCCCTTTCCCCTTCATTTTATTTCCCCCTTTCCCCTGTGTCTCTCCCACCCTCCTCTGTGTCTCTTTCCCCCTCCTCCCTCTTGTGTCTCTTTCCCCCTCCTCCCTCCCCTGTGTATCTTTACCCCTTTCCCCTTCTGTCTCTTTCCCCTGTGTCTCTCCCACCTCCCCCTCCCCTGTGTCTCTTTCCCACTCTGTCTCTTTACTCCTTTCCCCCTCTGTCTCTTTCCCCTCTCCTCCCTCCCCTGTGTCTCTTTCCCCCTTACCCCTTCCGTCTCTTTCCCCCTTTCCCCTGTGTCTCTTTCTCCTCGCCTCCCTCGTTTCTCTTTCCTTCTCTGTCTCTTTCCCCCCTCCTCCCTACCCTGTGTCTCTTTCCCCCCTCTGTCTCTTTACCCCTTTCCCCTCTATCTCTTTCCTCCCTCCTCAGTCTCTTTTCCCCTCTGTCCCTTCCCCCCTCCTCCCTCCCCTGTGTCTCTTTCCCACTTCCCATTATGTCTCTTTAATCCCCTTTTCCCCTCTCTGTTCCTTTCCTCTGTTGATGCTGCGCTTTGCGTATGCGTGGCTTGTGCGGGATGTACGGAATTACGTACATACAGTGGATATAAAAAGTCTACACACCCCTGTTAAAATGTCATGTTTCTGTGTCTCTTTTCCCTTCTTTCTCTTCCCCCCTCCCTCCCCTGTATCTCTTTCCCCCTTCTGTCTCTTTCCCCCTTTCTCATGTGTCTCTCCCACCCTCCTCTGTGTCTCTTTCCCCCTCCTCCCTCCCCTGTGTCTCTTTCCCCATCTGTCTCTTTACTCCTTTCCACCTCTGTCTCTTTCCCCTCTCCTCTGTATCTCTTTCCCCCTTTGTCTCTTTCCCCCTGTGTCCCCCCCCCGTGTCTCTTTCCCCTCCTCCCTCCCCTGTGTCTCTTTCCCCCTTCATTCTCTTTCCCCCTTTCCCCTGTGTCTCTCCCACCCTTCTCTGTGTCTCTTTCCCCCTCCTCCCTTTTGTGTCTCTTTCCCCCTCCTCCCTCACCTGTCTATTTACCCCTTTCCCCTTCTGTTTCTTTTCCCCTTTCCCCTGTGTCTCTCCCACCCTCTTTTGTGTCTCTTTCCCCCTCCACCCTTGTGTGTCTCTTTCCCCCTCCTCCCTCCCCTGTGTCTCTTTACCCCTTTCCCCTTCTGTCTCTTTCCCCCTTTCCCCTGTGTCTCTCCTACCTCCCCTGTGTCTCTTTCCCACTTTGTCTCTTTACTCCTTTCCCCCTCTTTCTCTTTCCCCTCTCCTCCCTCCCCTGTATCTCTTTCCCCCTCTGGCTCTTTCCCCCTTTCCTGTGTCCCCCCATCTGTGTCCCTTTCCCCCTCCTCCCCTGTGTCTCTTTACCCCTTTCTCCTTCTGTCTCTTTCCCTCTTTCCCCTGTGTCTCTTTCTCCTCTCCTCCCTCATTTCTCTTTCCTTCTCTGTCTCTTTCCCCCTCCTTCCTACCCTGTGTCTCCTTTCCCCCACTGTCTCTTTCCCCTCTCCTCCCTCCCCTGTATCTCTTTCCCCCTTTCCCCTTCTATCTCTTTCCCCCTTTTCCCCTGTGTCCCCACCTGTGTCTCTCCCCCCCTTCTCCCTCCCCTGTGTATCTTTCCCACTTACCCCTTCTGTCTCTTTCCCCCTTTCCCCTGTGTCTCTTTCTCCTCTCCTCCCTCGTTTCTCTTTCCTTCTCTGTCTCTTTCCCCCCTCCTCCCTACCCTGTGTCTCTTTTCCCCCTCTGTCTCTTTACCCCTTTTCCCTCTATCCTATTTCCTCCCTCCTCTGTGTCTCTTTTCCCCTCTGTCCCTTGCACCCTCCTCCCTCCCCTGTGTCTCTTTCCCACTTCCCCCCTATGTCTCTTTCACCCCCTTTCCCCTCTCTGTTCCTTTCCTCTGTTGATGCTGCGCTTTGCGTATGCGTGGCTTGTGCAGGATGTATGGAATTCAGTACATACAGTGGATATAAAAAGTCTACACACCCCTGTTAAAATGTCAGGTTTCTGTGCTGTAAAAAAATGAGACAAAGATAAATTATTTCAGAACCCTTTTCACCTTTAATGTACTATAACCTGTACAACTCAATTGAAAAACAAACTGAAATCTTTTAGGTGGAGGGAAGAAAAAAAAAAGAAAATAAATAATGTGGTTGCATAAGTCTGCACACCCTCTTATAACTGGGGATGTGGCTGTGTTCAGAATTAAGCAATCACATTCCAAATCATGTTAAATAGGAGTTAGCATACACCTGCCATCATTTAAAGTGCCTCTGATTAATTCCAAATAAAGTTCAGCTGCTCAAGTTGGTCTTTCCTGAAATTTTCTTAGTCGCATCCAACTGCAAAAGCCATGGTCCACAGAGAGCTTCCAAAGCATCAGAGGGATCTCATTGTTCAAAAGTATCAGTCAGGAGAAGGGTACAAAAGAATTTCCAAGGCATTAGATATACCATGGAACACTGTGAAGACAGAAAATATGGCTTCCTCCAAAATTGATGAAAAGACGAGAAGAAAACTGGTTTGGGAGGCTACCAAGAGGCCTACAGCAACATTAAAGGAGCTGCAGGAATATCTGGCAAGTACTGGCTGTGTGGTACATGTAAAAACAATATCCCGTATTCTTCATATGTCTGGGCTATGGGGTAGAGTGGCAAGACGAAAGCCTTTTCTTACGAAGAAAAACATCCAAGCCAGGCTACATTTTGCAAAAAACACATCTGAAGTCTCCCAAAAGCATGTGGGAAAAGGTGTTATGGTCTGATGAAACCAAGGTTTAACTTTTTGGCCATAATTCCAAAAGATATGTTTGGGTCAGAAACAACACTGCACATCACCAAAAGAACACCATACCCACAGTGAAGCATGGTGGTGGCAGCATCATGATTTGGGACTGTTTTTCTTCCGCTGGAACTGGGGCCTTAGTTAAGATAGAGGGAATTATGAACAGTTCCAAATACCAGTCAATATTGGCACAAAACCTTCAGGCTTCTGCTAGAAAGCTGAACATGAAGAGGAACTTCATCTTTCAGCATGACAACGACCCAAAGCATACATCCAAATCAACAAAGGAATGGCTTCACCAGAAGATTAAAGTTTTGGAATGGCTTAGCCAGAGCCCTGACCTGAATCCGATTGAAAATCTGTGGGGTGATCTGAAGAGGGCTGTGCACAGGAGATGCCCTCGCAATCTGACAGATTTGGAGTGTTTTTGCAAAGAAGAGTGGGCAAATCTTGCCACGTCAAAATGTGCCATGCTGATAGACTCATACCCAAAAAGACTGAGTGCTGTAATAAAATCAAACGGTGCTTCAACAAAGTATTAGTTTAAGGGTGTGCATACTTATGCAACCATATTATTTTATTTTTATATGTTTTCTTCCATCTACCTAAAAGATTTCAGTTTGTTTTTCAATTGAGTTGTACAGTTTATAGGTCACATTAAAAGGTGGAAAAAGTTCTGAAATGATTTATCTTTGTCTCCTTTTTTTACAGCACAGAAACCTGACATTTTAACAGGGGTGTGTAGACTTTTTATATCCACTGTATAGTTTGCAAAGTGTGCATGCGCTCCCCTGGAGCCTTTATGCACACTTTATAAACTATGTTAGTGATGGAGTATTTTTTTTTGTATATAGTCCATATACGCACACACAGACACACTGCAGGGTCGATTCACATTATTATGACGTCAGCAGCACATTCTGCAAACATATCAATCCATTGCTGTCATGTTTAAAATGTGCGATTTATCCTATTTTGAAAAGGGGATGGTCATTTGCTTTCGGGCCAAGGGTGGCAGTATTTCTGAAACAGTGGTTCGTTTGCTGCTGTGGTTAAAGTGTACCGTGACTAGACAAACAGCAGCACTGCGATTAAAACAGCATGGGAACTGCGAAGCACCATGTGCCATTGATCTCAGAGGTGAACGTCGGCTGCAAAGGTTTGTGAGGGCCAACCGACACGCTGCAGTTAATCAACTCAGGGGGCTACTAGATGTGTGTCTAAAACGCCATTAAAGCAAACCCTGTTGCGTATGGGGCTCTGAAGCAAACAGCTGGTCACTGCATCCATGCTGATGAGGGGTCATTATCAGGAACGGCTTCACTTTGCACAATAGTACTGATATTGGACCTCATCTGATTGGCAAAGGGTTGCCTTCTCTGTGTCACGTTTTCTGCTCCATCGATTGGAGTGTCAGGAGCAAGACCTCAGAGAATAAACACTCTGCATCCAGGGCTGAAATGAGCGCCAAAGGCGCACATGCGATCCTCGCTAAGCGAGGCAAGTAGTTGAGGCACGCTTGACTTAGGCTGCAAGCAGTTGAGGAACGCGGGACTTAGAAAAAAAAAATCAGACCTCAGAAAAAGATGAAAGTAACGGCCGAACTGCGGAAATTGAAAAACAAATAAAAACACCCTTAGACACAACACAGGGGTGAGCCAGGATGCCTGGGAGTGAGGTTGCAAGCGAATTTGAGCCAAATTTACTGTGCTTCGTCACTCAAAAATCGGCTAAGCAAAAAAAAAAAAAAATGGCAGATGAAAAATTAAAAAAATTCTGAAACTGGATGAAAACAAGGCTGAGCAAAGCCAGGTACGCGGGACTTAAGAAATACACAACGGGAAAGACAGTAACACTTACACCAACAACGCCAGGCACGTGGGACTTAGAAAATACAATACAACGCCAGGCACGTGGAATTTTGAAAATAAAACTAACGCCAGTAAGCCAGCGCCATACAAACATTCAGCTGACACATAGAGGTGAAACACACAGGGAAGGGACAGGGGGGAGATGCCATTCCCAAGCACAAAACTTGCAGGTAAAGTGTCCCGTACAGAAGGAAAGGTTTGCAATCAGTGCCAAAAGGCGCTCATCGTGGGGCTCAGTGAAGCAAAAACCTCACATTGCGTGGCAAATAGCATTGCCTGGCTTACACTTTTATGCCCGTCATTTTTTGACAGGCAATTTGCTAGTATATATATATATATATATATATATATATATATATATATATAGTTCAAATAAGGAATAGTACATTAGTGATTCTATTTGAATGTCTAAAAATAAGTTGATGAAAACTTATTTCCTGCTCAAATTTCTCAGAAATACAGTATATGCACTGCAGTCTGGGAAAACAGGGAGGGACATGCAAATGAGGCCACATAATGCACCATCACTCTGTCAATCCAAACCATTTTAAGCATGGCTCCTTTTAAGCATATGCTTACTGTATTTCACAGTTTTAGGCATAGCAACAGATGGATTTTTCACAAACCAGGTCACTTAATCACATACAGCACTGTTTCACGGTTACTGCCGGTCCTCAGTATGGTGCGAGTGCCTGGTTTGTGTGGTGATTGTTGTAGAGAGTAGTTCTATACAGCATGTTTCACATATGGTGGGCTAAGAGTGATAGAATCCCTCCACCGTACAAAGTACAGTAGTACAAATAAGGAATAGTACATTAGTGATTCTATCTATCTATATATATATATATATATATATATATATATATATATATATATATATATATATATACTCTAAATATAATATATTGGTTCAAAACATGGCAATCATGAATCAATATTCAAGTCATGTACAAGGCCGGCATTTATTTATGCGTTCTAATGTTACCCCTTACTACGTCAGATTAATAAGACAGTTTTATAATATTTTGATTAAATAATTTAATAATTTTACTTTTTTTATGTAATTGTTTTTATTTTAATTTTTAAATAAAAATAATAAACTTTAGCGTGTTATATTTATATTACACTCTTATGAAGAACTTGACTTGATTTTACATTAATAAATGTAGCCTTTAGTCCCCAAGTATATTATTCAGTTTGTGTTACTGGTGGCAGACATTCGTATTTTTTCCTGACATATTTAGACGGACTTTGGATGTTGATAAGATCTGTCTTCCTATGAATGGCACATCGTGGTGCCTGAGGCTCTGCACAACTACAGGTCAAATGTGAAGTGGTATCCTAGTTACCCAGTTACCTGCGTTTGTTAGGGAGACGCCAACTTGCTGTAATCGCGAGAGCTCCACGTCACTTGTAACAGGACGATTCTGTGTTATCCAATAGCAGCCAGGGTACGGAATCACCGATTTTTAGCCAATAGGCGGCTACTGGGCGGGACAGTATGTTTGCATCCAATAGAGACGCGCACAGAGTTAGCAGCAGGAGCCAATGATTTAGTGCTGGGCATGACCGGAAGCAGTGTTTGTGCTACACGTGGGTCCGCTGCTGTCTGACCAACATGTCCGGACTGTTTATCAAGAAGAGACCTGAGGCAGCAGCAAGGAGGCGGCGGGTAGAGGTGAGAGCGGGGGACACGAGAAGCGTCAGGGAGAGAGAGCTGTGTGATTGTCTGCAGTCTGTCATGTACAAAGCGTTATAGTTGGCTATGGTATCTGCAGCAAGGAGATGGCTGTCCTGCATAAGGAGAGGGAGATGAAGTCTGCTTCCTTTAGATGTTGTGTTGAGGTGTCTCTGCGCCCTGGGTAGTATTTAGGATGGGAGTGATGTGACATTTGTCTTCCATTCATTTCAGGGCAATGATGCAGAAGCTACAGCTCAAAAGAAGAAGAGGAAAGGAGCCCACATGGCAGAGGAGATTGAGAGTGATTCTGACACAGAAATGTGAGTTCCCTAATCCTGGATATGCTGATCACCCCTTACTACCCCTTCTTGCTCTCTGATGACCACCTCCTTCCCCTGCTGTCCCTTCTTGCTCCCGGGTGACCTCCCCCTCCCCCTGCTGGCCCTTCTTGCTCTCTGATGACCACCTCCTTCCCCTGCTGTCCCTTCTTGCTCCCGGGTGACCGCCTCCTTCCCCTGCTGTCCCTTCTTGCTCCCGGGTGACCGCCTCCTCCCCCTGCTGTCCCTTCTTGCTCCCGGGTGACCGCCTCCTCCCCCTGCTGTCCCTTCTTGCTCCCGGCTGACCGCCTCCTCCCCCTGCTGTCCCTTCTTGCTCCCGGGTGACCGCCTCCTTCCCCTGCTGTCCCTTCTTGCTCTCTGATGACCGCCTCCTTCCCCTGCTGGCCCTTCTTGCTCCCGGGTGACCGCCTCCTTCCCCTGCTGTCCCTTCTTGCTCCCGGGTGACCGCCTCCTTCCCCTGCTGTCCCTTCTTGCTCCCGGGTGACCGCCTCCTCCCCCTGCTGTCCCTTCTTGCTCCCGGGTGACCGCCTCCTCCCCCTGCTGTCCCTTCTTGCTCTCTGATGACCGCCTCCTTCCCCTGCTGTCCCTTCTTGCTCCCGGGTGACCGCCTCCTCCCCCTGCTGTCCTTTCTTGCTCCCGGGTGACCGCCTCCTCCCCCTGCTGTCCCTTCTTGCTCCCGGGTGACCGCCTCCTTCCCCTGCTGTCCCTTCTTGCTCCCGGGTGACCGCCTCCTTCCCCTGCTGGCCCTTCTTGCTCCCGGGTGACCGCCTCCTTCCCCTGCTGGCCCTTCTTGCTCCCGGGTGACCGCCTCCTTCCCCTGCTGGCCCTTCTTGCTCCCGGGTGACCGCCTCCTCCCCCTGCTGGCCCTTCTTGCTCCCGGGTGACCGCCTCCTCCCCCTGCTGGCCCTTCTTGCTCCCGGGTGACCGCCTCCTCCCCCTGCTGGCCCTTCTTGCTCCCGGGTGACCGCCTCCTCCCCCTGCTGGCCCTTCTTGCTCCCGGGTGACCGCCTCCTCCCCCTGCTGGCCCTTCTTGCTCCCGGGTGACCGCCTCCTCCCCCTGCTGGCCCTTCTTGCTCCCGGGTGACCGCCTCCTCCCCCTGCTGGCCCTTCTTGCTCCCGCGTGACCGCCTCCTCCCCCTGCTGGCCCTTCTTGCTCCCGGGTGACCGCCTCCTCCCCCTGCTGGCCCTTCTTGCTCCCGGGTGACCGCCTCCTCCCCCTGCTGGCCCTTCTTGCTCCCGGGTGACCGCCTCCTCCCCCTGCTGGCCCTTCTTGCTCCCGGGTGACCGCCTCCTCCCCCTGCTGGCCCTTCTTGCTCCCGGGTGACCGCCTCCTCCCCCTGCTGGCCCTTCTTGCTCCCGGGTGACCGCCTCCTCCCCCTGCTGGCCCTTCTTGCTCCCGGGTGACCGCCTCCTCCCCCTGCTGGCCCTTCTTGCTCCCGGGTGACCGCCTCCTCCCCCTGCTGGCCCTTCTTGCTCCCGGGTGACCGCCTCCTCCCCCTGCTGGCCCTTCTTGCTCCCGGGTGACCGCCTCCTCCCCCTGCTGGCCCTTCTTGCTCCCGGGTGACCGCCTCCTCCCCCTGCTGGCCCTTCTTGCTCCCGGGTGACCGCCTCCTCCCCCTGCTGGCCCTTCTTGCTCCCGGGTGACCGCCTCCTCCCCCTGCTGGCCCTTCTTGCTCCCGGGTGACCGCCTCCTCCCCCTGCTGGCCCTTCTTGCTCCCGGGTGACCGCCTCCTCCCCCTGCTGGCCCTTCTTGCTCCCGGGTGACCGCCTCCTCCCCCTGCTGGCCCTTCTTGCTCCCGGGTGACCGCCTCCTCCCCCTGCTGGCCCTTCTTGCTCCCGGGTGACCGCCTCCTCCCCCTGCTGGCCCTTCTTGCTCCCGGGTGACCGCCTCCTCCCCCTGCTGGCCCTTCTTGCTCCCGGGTGACCGCCTCCTCCCCCTGCTGGCCCTTCTTGCTCCCGGGTGACCGCCTCCTCCCCCTGCTGGCCCTTCTTGCTCCCGGGTGACCGCCTCCTCCCCCTGCTGGCCCTTCTTGCTCCCGGGTGACCGCCTCCTCCCCCTGCTGGCCCTTCTTGCTCCCGGGTGACCGCCTCCTCCCCCTGCTGGCCCTTCTTGCTCCCGGGTGACCGCCTCCTCCCCCTGCTGGCCCTTCTTGCTCCCGGGTGACCGCCTCCTCCCCCTGCTGGCCCTTCTTGCTCCCGGGTGACCGCCTCCTCCCCCTGCTGGCCCTTCTTGCTCCCGGGTGACCGCCTCCTCCCCCTGCTGGCCCTTCTTGCTCCCGGGTGACCGCCTCCTCCCCCTGCTGGCCCTTCTTGCTCCCGGGTGACCGCCTCCTCCCCCTGCTGGCCCTTCTTGCTCCCGGGTGACCGCCTCCTCCCCCTGCTGGCCCTTCTTGCTCCCGGGTGACCGCCTCCTCCCCCTGCTGGCCCTTCTTGCTCCCGGGTGACCGCCTCCTCCCCCTGCTGGCCCTTCTTGCTCCCGGGTGACCGCCTCCTCCCCCTGCTGGCCCTTCTTGCTCCCGGGTGACCGCCTCCTCCCCCTGCTGGCCCTTCTTGCTCCCGGGTGACCGCCTCCTCCCCCTGCTGGCCCTTTTTGCTCCCGGGTGACCGCCTCCTCCCCCTGCTGGCCCTTTTTGCTCCCGGGTGACCGCCTCCTCCCCCTGCTGGCCCTTCTTGCTCCCGGGTGACCGCCTCCTCCCCCTGCTGGCCCTTCTTGCTCCCGGGTGACCGCCTCCTCCCCCTGCTGGCCCTTCTTGCTCCCGGGTGACCGCCTCCTCCCCCTGCTGGCCCTTCTTGCTCCCGGGTGACCGCCTCCTCCCCCTGCTGGCCCTTCTTGCTCCCGGGTGACCGCCTCCTCCCCCTGCTGGCCCTTCTTGCTCCCGGGTGACCGCCTCCTCCCCCTGCTGGCCCTTCTTGCTCCCGGGTGACCGCCTCCTCCCCCTGCTGGCCCTTCTTGCTCCCGGGTGACCGCCTCCTTCCGTTCCTTCACTTGCTCCCGGGTGACCGCCTCCTTCCGTTCCTTCACTTGCTCCCGGGTGACCGCCTCCTTCCGTTCCTTCACTTGCTCCCGGGTGACCGCCTCCTTCCGTTCCTTCACTTGCTCCCGGGTGACCGCCTCCTTCCGTTCCTTCACTTGCTCTCGGGTGACCGCCTCCTTCCGTTCCTTCACTTGCTCTCGGGTGACCGCCTCCTTCCGTTCCTTCACTTGCTCTCGGGTGACCGCCTCCTTCCGTTCCTTCACTTGCTCTCGGGTGACCGCCTCCTTCACCCTGCTGCCCCTTTTCCGCTCTCGGGTGACCGCCTCCTTCACCCTGCTGCCCCTTTACCGCGCTCTGGTGACCGCCTCCTTCACCCTGCTGCCCCTTCTTGCTCTCTGCCCTTCTTCACGCACAGTCACCAGAACCCACACAAATCTGCAAGCACTTGTTGATTCACAACATTGTTCTAATATGGTCCAACCCCTTCTTAGTTCTCTCACCTTCATTTGCCCTGACATTGCCACCATACAATACAGCTTGACTCTAACTTCCAGCCTTGACACTCTTGCCCCCATAACCACAGGCAGATGCCTTCGCTCTCACTTACAATTATGGGGCACTACACACACTCTACAGTCAGGTCCATAAATATTGGGACATCGACATAATTCTAATCTTTTTGGCTCTATACACCACCACAATGGATTTGAAATGAAACTAACAAGATGTGCTTTAACTGCAGACTTTCAGCTTTAATTTGAGGGTATTTACATCCAAATCAGGTGAACGGTGTAGGAATTACAACAGTTTGTATATGTGCCTCCCACTTTTTAAGGAACCAAAAGTAATGGGACAGATTAACAGTCATAAAACAAACTTTCACTTTTTAATACTTGGTTGCAAATCCTTTGCAGTCAATTACAGCCTGAAGTCTGGAACGCAAAGACATCACCAGACGCTGGGTTTCATCCCTGGTGATGCTCTGCCAGACCTCTATTGCAACTGTCTTCAGTTCCTGCTTGTTCTTGGGGCATTTTCCCTTCAGTTTTGTCTTCAGCAAGTGAAATGCATGCTCAATCGGATTCAGGTCAGGTGATTGACTTGGCCATTGCATAACATTCCACTTCTTTCCCTTAAACTCTTTGGTTGCTTTTGCAGTATGCTTCGGGTCATTGTCCATCTGCACTGTAAAGCGCCGTCCAATGAGTTCTGAAGCATTTGGCTGAATATGAGCAGATAATATTGCCCGAAACACTTCAGAATTCATCCTGCTGCTTTTGTCAGCAGTCACATCATCAATAAATACAAGAGAACCAGTTCCATTGGCAGCCATACATGCCCACGCCATGACACTACCACCACCATGCTTCACTGATGAGGTGGTATGCTTTGGATCATGAGCAGTTCCTTTCCTTCTCCATACTCTTCTCTTCCCATCACTCTGGTACAAGTTGATCTTAGTCTCATCTGTCCATAGGATGTTTTTTCAGAACTGTGAAGGCTTTTTTAGGTGTTGTTTGGAAAACTCTAATCTGGCCTTCCTGTTTTTGAGGCTCACCAATGGTTTACATCTTGTGGTGAACCCTCTGTATTTACTCTGGTGAAGTCTTCTCTTGATTGTTGACTTTGACACACATACACCTACCTCCTGGAGAGTGTTCTTGATCTGGCCAACTGTTGTGAAGGGTGTTTTCTTCACCAGGGAAATAATTCTTCGGTCATCCACCACAGTTGTTTTCCGTGGTCTTCCGGGTCTTTTGGTGTTGCTGAGCTCACCGGTGCGTTCTTTCTTTTTAAGTATGTTCCAAACAGTTGATTTGGCCACACCTAATGTTTTTGCTATCTCTCTGATGGGTTTGTTTTGTTTTTTCAGCCTAATGATGGCTTGCTTCACTGATAGTGACAGCTCTTTGGATCTCATATTGAGAGTTACCAGCAACAAATGCAAATAGCACTCTTGAAATGAACACTGGAGCTTGTATATGCTCTTTGTAAATGGGATAATTAGTGAATAACACACACCTGGCCATGGAACAGCTGAGCAGCCAATTGTCCCATTACGTTTGGTCGCTTAAAAAGTGGGAGGCACATATACAAACTGTTGTAATTCCTACACCGTTCACCTGATTTGGATGTAAATACCCTCAAATTAAAGCTGAAAGTCTGCAGTTAAAGCACATCTTGTTAGTTTCATTTCAAATCCATTGTGGTGCTGTATAGGGCCAAAAAGTTTAGAATTGTGTCGATGTCCCAATATTTATGGACCTGACTGTACATCCAGAGGTGCTCTTGAACTGCTAAACAATTATGGAGTAAATCTCTCACTCCAGCAGACTTCCTTCACTTTCCTCCACAACTTCTGTTCCTCACATTTATCTCACTGCAGATAACACCTCCTAGGCCCATTGTCTTTTGGTTCTACTGGACCCTGCCCTCTCTTTCATTCCTCCCATACAATCAATCACACAATCTTGTCATTTACACCTAAAAGAAAATCTCCAAAATATGTCACTCTCCTTTCTGGCTTCCGATCAACCGTCTGTCCTCACTCAAAACCATATTGAACGCATCTGCTAGACTCATCTACCATACTAAGCGCTCAGTCTCTGCAACACCCCTCTGTCAGCCTCTCAACTGGCTTCCCATCGCCTCCAGAATCAATTTTTTAAAATAATGCCCCTAATGAATAAAGCTCTCCACAATAATGCACCCTATTTTGTATATCTGCTCTCAACACAAAATACTCTCACAATCTCCCACTTAGCTCGAACGACCTTCTTCTATCCACCTCCTCTCACTCCTGTCTTCAGGACTTTTCTTGTGCTGCCTCTATTCACTGGGACTCCTTGCCTGGCTCTACTAGACTCCTCCTGCCTCAAAGCCACCCAAAAAATGCTGTTTTTGATTTGCACTTACCCCCTGTACAGTGCTTCTGAATATGTTTGCGCATTACAAATAAAGGATAATAGGTTTCTTGCTGTCCCTTTTCTCTTCTTACGCCGAATGATCGCCTTTCTCACTTGCAGTCCCTCCCTTTCCTCTCTAACACTTGGCTAATCACCCCCCTCTCTGACAGAGCCCCAACCCGGGTTAAGCCTCGGGAGGATGAGGAAGATCTGGATGAAACTGCTCAAGAGAAGAAGCTACGTCTGGCCAAGGAATATCTTCAGCAGCTGCAGCAACAGGGTAAGAAGGGGTTGTGGATTATGTGCTTGTGATTATAGGTAAAATGTGGCCCTAGCCTCCATGTTTGAGGTGTCCAAGGTAATCGTTGGCCCTGGGTTTAATATTTGGGGCTATTATAACAAGGAGCCCACAAACCACTTAACTATATTATAGCAAAGAGGGCATCCTGGGCTCCTTGCCTTTAGATTTTATCATGTTCCTGAGTACTAAACCTTTGTGTCCCGCAGAGGAGGAGAAGCAGGAAGAGGAGGCTGAGGATGTTATAGCAAGCAGACTGCAGGATGATGTGGTGAGTGACACTTCCCATTTAGACCTCAGGAGGGTCAGGGTATTTGGTTTATATTTTTAATGATTTATCTTTCCTCTGCAGTTGGAGCATCGTGGGAAACTTCGGCGTCCTCTGGCCAAAGAGGTAACATTCATAGACCTCTAGATACAGATTAGAAGGAATATGCCCATAGTTATAAAATACCTTTCCATTCATTTCAATCTTCTTGCCTCTAGATGACTCTTGCACCATAATTTTTTTTTAAACCTATATTTTCCATTTATACCACAGACTGGACCCTGTCTGTGTACGTTTTTTACCTATTACCCATTTTCTCTCTCTGCTTCCAGCTTATTCCCCCTGAGCCCTCTGAGATTCGCCTGTTTCGTGGTCACAAAGGACCTATTACCTGCCTTGTAATTACTCCCGATGACGAATACATTTTCTCAGGCTCTAAAGATTGCTCCATCATCAAATGTAAGTTGGGACAAGGTCACAATATGAAGGTGGGAAAGTGTAATGTGCAAAAGTATTACTTTACAGAAAGGGTAATAGATAAGTGGGACAGAGGCTGACAGGTGTGCCTGGCGTGCCATGATCCATAGGGTCAACACAGCTGACCAAAGCTAAACTTTTTTGGTAGATGGAACACCGAAGACTGAGTAGTTGCATGTTTTTGGTCTTGTCTGCGGTCAGATCTTTGTCTCCGTGTAGAAGTAGTTGAAATGCGAGTCAAAACTGGGATCGTAACATATGAAAGAGCTGTATTTCTGAGTACCTGTTATATTGTGTCCTACTTCTCTAGGGCAAGTGAGCGATGGCAAAAAAATACACAAGATTCCAGGAGGCAGGAAGGGCAGCGAAGCCACACATGTGGGTCACACAGATCACATCCTGTGTATGGCGATATCCTCGGATGGCAAGTACCTGGTGAGGATTCACAGGGCAGAATATGTATTTATATTGAATGATGTCACTTTGCATTGACACTAATGAGACTATTACTCTAGGCTTCCGGTGACAAAAACAAACTGATCTATATCTGGGATGGTGTGACCTGTCAGAACCTGCACAAGTTCCAGGGTCATCGAGGTGCTGTGTCTGTGAGTGATATGCCCCTCTGTTCTTCCACTTTTTTTTTTTTTAAGTGATTGTATAATTAAATATATAGGTTTGAAAACTTGCTGATTCCGCTACTTTTCCCTGGTATCCATGATACTTTAGAGATGCATTTATTGATGCAGGGTTTGCAATTGTGTGCTGCATGCTTTTGAATACTAAAAGATTTAATTATATAGCAAACCCTTCCCTTTACTGATAGATAAGATAATATATATATATATATATATATATATATATATATATATATATATATATATATATATAAATACACACACACCTCTTCATCCTCCAGCTATCAGGCAAAGTAGAATACACTGATTCTTCAAAAATCTGTTTAAAAAAAAAAAAAATGTAGGTTCACCATATATTAATATTGTTTATTACATTTTTTTTTTTTTTTATGCACAAAAAACAAAGACCTCATTAAATTTCATTCACACTATCAGGGAATGTAGAACGCATACTTTTGTCTGTAGATCTCCTTAATTGACAGAGGGCTAGTCCATAAGAGCAGTTAAATGCCTGAATAAGTTTTGTTCTCGGAGACCTTTATTTGGGAAAAAAGAAAACTGATAGATTATCAAATACCTTGTTTCTGATGCAACAAAGAGGAAACTATCCCCATGTACCTTTAGTATGAGGCTGTGGTTTCCCTGCTGTCTCACACCTCTTAATATTTTTTATTATGGATCTAGGGTTTGTCCTTCCAAAAGGGCACTCACCAGCTCTTCAGTGCGTCCCACGATCGATCTGTCAAGGTTTGGAACGTGGCAGAGAATTCCTACGTGGAAACGCTGTGAGTGAACCTGCTTGGGGTCTGGGTGTTTTATAGATCCGGGATATTATTATTATTATTATTATTATTATTTATATATATATATATATATATGTGTGTGTGTTTTTTTTTTTTTCTCACAAAAGATGACTTTTTATGACACTTGCGTGTTGATTTAAGAAGGATGAATGTTTTACATAGTAACGTTAATATTCACACTGTGAGTGAATGAGGAATACATGAGTGATTATGCTGGTTGAAAGAAGTTAGACTTTTTGATGAGGGTGTTATTCCAAATCTATTTAAAACAGGATGGGGCTACATAGAGAGGACAACATGTTGCTCTCCAGTATTTTAAATTATTAATGTGGTCAAATTTGTTTTCTGTTTGTTCTTCAATAACTAATAACTTTCTAAAAAAAAGTTTGGTCTAAAGTGGAAACACTTGCTATTTCCTCTATGGACATGGGCATTCTTGCTCTTCCAAACCTGTTTCAGGCTGTATACAGATGTGCTAATCCTCATCCTTCATCGTAATAGTGAGCAGCTTCTACCATTCAAGCCAATGGAGATGGTAATCGGTCTGAGATACCATGCTGAAAATGGTTAATCATACTGGTCAACAAAATTTGTCTCAGAAGTCAATAGGTGAACCTTATAGTATTTTTTGTGCTGAATACAAATATATTTTTAGAATTTCTCTCACGTAAGCGGATTTTGAGAGACAGTGATTTTAAGTTTACATATATTTACAATACGTATATAGTAAAGGACTAACTCACCTAAAAGGTAGAAGTATAGGATTTTCTCCTGTATTTTTTTTTTTCTCAGGAACATCCCTCTTAAGAATCCAACAGTAATCAGCAAGCATTGCTGGACTCCACTTGCCCTGGTACTGCTTTTCCATTTTGGAAATGACCCGGTGGAATCTTTTACCATGTTCATCGCTGACTTACCCAAGATTAGCTGGGAAGGATTCCAGATGCGACTCCAAGGAAGGGATTTTCAAAGACCTGTTGCATCCCATGGTCTTGTAAGATTGCAAAAGATCATCCACTAGTTCTTTGTAGTTGTTTGCCTTATGATTCCCTAAGAAATTCTGGCAAACACTCTTGAAACCTTTAAGCCTGGTTCAACTAACTATCAAAGTTCTCATCTTTTTAATCCGTTGTCCTAAAAAGATCCCCTCTTTGATCTTTGCATCACTGATCCTTGGGAATTTTTTTCTTGAATATGTAAATCCAGGTCTACTTTGATTTATCGCTTTGACAAAGTTCTTCATAAGACTAAGCTTTATATGGAGTGGAGGTAGACACTTTTTTTTCTGCATCAACGAGTGGTGTATATATCCTGGATTTAGTGATGTTCGTTTTTACCATTTTGCTTCTGAGTGTCATTTCTTCGGTCTCTGCTGTCCCACTAGCAAAGAGAACAGCTGTACTTTGTGTGACCAAGTTGTAGTCCAAGCAAAAGAGCGCCTACTTTCAAGTCATCACAGATATTCCATTTGTATTCATATTTTTTTTTTTATTTCAAGCACGAGTTTCATGCTCTCCTAAGTTTCTTTGATATTGGCAGCATGAGCTAGTGGCACTGATGGAAACTTGTTTCCCTTTGTGTTGAAGCACAGCTTTCAGGCTAACTTTAGAAGAATAGATAAACGCCAATCCTGTTTTGTACTCATGACCAAGTGCTTCCATGACAGAATAAACATCATTGCAAAAAAACAAGCTCGCCTTCAAGGGAAAATAAATCCTTAAAGTCATTATGTCTCTCAAAAAAAAAAAACTTTTAGTTTTTCCTTATGGAAAAGATTCCAGCCTTTCAACCTGGAGCCTAAAAGTTCTGCTTGCGTCTTTTAGATGCAAGTCATGGACAAGGTCGTTGAGATCCCCTTGGGTAAGGAAATGTGATTGTAACGATGAACCGGAAGCCTCAAAAGTTTGATCAAGCCTTATATAATCATCACCGTGCTTTACAGGATCTTTTTCTTGTTCATCATCACTAACTATAATTACTTCTGGAGGTGTTGGCACAGGCAATTCTTCACTATGCGAGCACTGGCCTAATGGCAGATGGTAAATTTGGATATATCACAGTGTGCTTTGATTTAGAACTGATGCCTGAAATGTTTGTAAGACAAAAGTAACAATCTGTGGAGTGATTCTTTTTGTTCTCGCCAAATCATTGGCGCCGCAAAATTCATTTTCCCGAGAACCCGTTGACCAACTTGTGAGAAGTCTGATACCGGTACAACAACAAAAAATGAAGGGCCCAACTTTTATCTTAGTCACTTCTTAATAAATGGAGTAAAATCATGTTTATGATTTTTAAATATTACCTCACCGCAAATGTAACAATGAGTCCGGATGATTTAATACAATTTCTTGGCATTGTTTAACTTCGTATTATGAACCTAAAATGTACATAGAACTACACAAATAGCAGATACTAACAGCATTATGTTTCAAGAACTAACTCTTTCCACCAACTGGCCAGGAGTGCTAACTCCTACAGTAAACAAGCAAATGTGACTCCTCATGCCTCAAGAGCATCACGTGACCGATTATGACTCAACTGTTTATTACTCTGGGCCCTTTTTACGTTGACTAATCGGTAGAATTATTACAACAATTAAAAATAATACTGGGATTTTACTGATGAAAAATTAACATATCTTAATGCTGTATGAATGTGTTATCCAGCACAATGTATTATACTAAAGAGGATATGAATTTAATAATATGGCTGCAATTCTGAGACCATTTTTTAAATCATTGGGAAAATTGCATATAGCATAACCCTTATTTGCTCTGAGACCAAATCTTTGTTGACCAGTGTAATCTTTAGCACATCTGTACATTGACTGCACACTAAACCCAGACCAGCTAGGATGGATTGGTAGTACAGCATATATGAGATGTCTTTCTTGGCTCCTAGGTTTGGTCACCAGGACACTATCACTGGATTGGACAGCCTGAGCCGGGAGAGGTGCGTCACCGTGGGAGGCCGCGACGGCACAGTGAGAGTGTGGAAGATAGCGGAGGAGACACAGCTGGTGTTCAGTGGCCATGAGTGAGTAAGGGGGAGTGCAGGAAATTAAGAGTTGGAATGGTCAGAGGAGAACATAGGTCCTCTTTTTTTTCAATATTGTTGAAACTGCGTCAAATGGGTGGTGACTGCCCCTTGTTTGGTGCTGGGCAAAAAAAAAAAAACAGGGTTCAATTTTCTCCCCTGTTTCTGTCCTCTATTTTCTTAGAAAAGTGTGTCCTTGTAAACTAATCAGTTTTCCAATACACCAGCAGATAGCACAATAGTATTGTGGCAGCAACACCTGTCAGTGCTAACTGAAGCATACACTACATTCAAAGCTAATAAACAGAAATGAAAATGGTAGATCCCACCACAGCATAATTTACTTGCATAGTAATAGAAACTGAATTTTCTAGATTTAACCACTCCACTGGCAGAGGGGATTTCTGCTAGTGAAAGGGTTAAAACTTGCTAGAAGTTGTACTAGACACTTTTTGTTTTCTAAACTGTGTATGTCTCCTGAGATCTACACCTGTTCTTTGAGTGGTCTTGTTTCTTTGTGTATCTTCTGTAGTTGGCTCCAGACACATTAATGAAATGGAGGCCAAAACTGATACCAGTAGATGGGAGAAGGCAAAATGAAACAGTTTCAGGTCTTATTTGAAAAAAATGCTATTTGATTGACATTGTTTATTAAATAACGCTTTAAAGACCTCCGTGGAGAGTATTATCGTACAGACCCAAGCTACTACTTTTCAACTATTCCCAAGTGTAGTTTCTTATAATGCCCAGCAGATGTCTCCTTTGTTCAGCTTAGAGTTAGATGGAAGTTTACAAAAAATGGGAAAACTTTATTAATATGAACAAGGAAAACAACGCCGCTATTAAAAAATACAATGGACTAGGGATATGAGAGGTAGTGAGTACTACAGAACTAGGAAACAGGCTTCAGTCCGAATCCTAAGTGCCCACAGTACAACCTATTTATGTTAATGCCTATCACTCCATATTTCCAATCGACAACAAAATCACTGACTCAGAAAATAAGGTGGTTGCCTATAATCTTAAAAAAATCCTTCTAGCTGGTAGGCTCAACTAATGTGATGCTCCAGTCTGCATAGGGTCCCTATCACATGGGAGTGAAATAAGAACAATCCTATTATATCGTATAGAGACTAGTGTGCTTCCGCGCACTATTCCCATTTACCCACCTCCTAGCTGTACTAGTCCAAACATATAAACCAATACTAAAAATATGATAAAGAATGGGTCTTAATGGCTACATGAACCACACTGATCTATTCTAAACTGCAGGCCATAACAACCCTATGTAGCTCGAATGGCAAAACTGTAAACTTAATATTTAGCAATGTTTTCGGTCTGGTGTTGTGTGTTTTTTTTCCCCCTTTTTCCTTCATTTGTAAGAACTCACATAATACAAGGATCAGAGGAGGTCTATAAAAAGATTGAACTCAATTACTATGTTCTTGTCTAATTTAAAATTCTGTTTCTTCAGAGGCTCCATTGACTGTATTCGGCTCATTAATGAAGAACACATGGTGACTGGTGCTGACGATGGGTATGTCCAATATCTCTCCTTCCAGCCCCAACCCCGTGACATTGTACACACCTGCCCGCTGTTTTGCATGGTACCCTACGCCTTTTCCACTTACTGTTACACTTACATCTTAGATCTGTGGCTCTGTGGAGTGTGTCTAGGAAGAAACCTCTTACTCAGGTGAAATGCGCTCATGGTAACCATGGTGACAGTGGTCTGGAGCAGCCATATTGGATCTCTGCAGTATCTGCCGCACTAAACAGTGACGTGGTTGCATCTGGTATGTGTATAACCTTGTGTGAGCAATATATTGCATCAGGCTTTATTGGTCATTGCTGTTTTTGATGCTTTTATCCACTTGCTAAACTATAAAAATATATATTTTTTTTTTCTTGGGATAAGATGAACTCTTTTTAATCAGAACAAGAGCATAGCTTTTATTAAAGGGACATAAAAATGTTTGTTAGTGTTTTTTTTTTTCTTTCTTTATATATACACTAATTTACTTTTAAATTACTGAAATCCTCTTACTGTTTTAAGATACTTTCAGTGACCTACATATGTGTTTGTAGGATCCACTCACCAAAACAGTAGTGTTGTTCTACCGTGCCGTAATTAATAATGGCTCATTTGATGTCTGCATGCATTGTTTTTAATGTGTTATAACGAAACAATTTAAATGTGTGCACATTCATACAATTGTTGAGATCAAACAAATTTAGACTTAAACCATGTAGGCCCCAGAAAGTATTTTATTTATATTATTATATTAAGTTATAATTAACTTTCTGTGTTTCAGGGTCCCACGATGGCTTTGTCCGTCTCTGGCGCTGTGGGGAAGCATTCCGGGGTCTGCATCCTCTCTGCACTATCCCTCTGGTGAGTGAGAGGTTACAATCCTTGGTCCATGTTTTACATACTTACTCCCATTACCCTTTTTTTCCCCTCATCTGGTCACACTACCTCTCCCTACTATCTTGAACACTGGTTACTCTCTTTACATGTTCAGCCATTGTTCCTGCTTTTAGATGGTTAAAGGTATATATAAGTTTCATGGAATAAGAATTCATCAGATGGTAGAGAATCTGTAATGTATGAAAACATTATTTTGCATGAAAAATAAACCTGAAGGGCCCTACTTTTGCAAAAAAATCTTTAGTTTTTCTGGCAGTTGATTTTGAGAGAGAACACCCCTTGAAAATCCAAGCTAAATCGGCATAAAACTTATAAATTGTGGCCATTCAGAGGCAGCTAAAACATTATAGCACTATGGGGATTCAGTCTCTGCAGCAAAGCATCATGGGTTTTGTAGTATTTTGTTCCTAGCACATCTCTCTCTGCATTGTTCTGCTACGGTCAGGAAGATTTTTTTTTTTTTTAAACATTTTTTTATTGCTGGTTAGTTCTGTCGTGTCAGACTCTCCATGCAGAAAAGTTAGTACAGTGATAAAACTTACTTGAACGCAGTGTTTCTATTGGTTAGTATGAGGTGTCTATGTAGGCAGCTGTGGGGGTGTGGAAACACAGAATTATTTTATACAAAAAATATAAATGTGTATAGAATGACCCCATGTAATGTGTGTGTTTGCTTAGAGAGCGGTAAAAACAGGGAAAATTCCATATATCTTTAAATGACCACTATATAGGTCTGGTATTCATACATTTTATGTAGTAAATCTTTTATTTTTATGCATTTGATCTTTTGTGAGAAAACAAACCCTGAAATTAGCTTGTTTTCGCACTATCTTTTAGATTGGAGCCTCCTTGCATCTTTTTCAAACATTTTAAGTAAATGGATAACCTGCAGCTACCCATTTATTGCTCAGCCTGGGAAATTTATTTTACTTAATTACGTCACCCTGAAAAAGATAGGAGGTGCTTCAGCCTAATGATTGCTTTTTTTAATCTTTCTTCCCCTCTATCCTTGTATTTGAATTTCTCTTTACTCGTCTGTTGTTGTTGTGTTTGTTTGTTTTTTCTTTTATTATTTTAATCTTTCCTCCACTCCCTTTAACTCTCCTCTGGATTATAGCCTTATACTGTCTCCTCTTACTCACTTTGGATATGTGAACAGCTCTCCCTCTAAGCACTCTAGGACACAAAACTGCTTGGAATTGTTGCAGTTGTTGTGTGAACTTAAAGTTGAAATCGGATTTTCCTAAAATCCTATTTCAGATATATATATTTTTTTTTTATCCATTTCAAGAACTAAATCTCCTTAGTCTATGTTAAGATCTCCATGCACTGTCCCATCTGTAGCTGTTCTGATACTGGTTCTGATACTTTCTATACTTTTTTTTTTTTTGTGGGCATTAACTGACACACAGAATAAGAGAGTGAAAAGGAAGGATTTGGAGTCTGATAACAGCAACAAACATATTTCAAAATAATAAAAAAAAAAAAATGTGACATTAGATTTACCTTTTTTTTTATTTTTATTTTTTTTATGTTTTTTGTAAACTTCCTTGTTTAGGCTTGCAATTTACAGTTTTTGAATTGGAACCATTTCGTGTCCATTTTCCTGTTTTTCTTCCTCTGGGTAACTTCTTTCTGTATTCCCCTCCCCAGGTTGGCTTTGTGAACAGTCTGCAGTTTTCTAATTCAGCCGATTTCTTGGTTGCTGGAGTTGGACAGGAGCATCGGTGAGAGATTCCCTCTGTGCCTCCTCCGTGGAAGCATGGTCACAGCTCTGTATTGTCACATGTTTAATGTATAGTGGTTGCAGCTTTGTATTGTCACGTCTACAGTATAATGCTCTTTTAGTGTAGAGTTATTTTAGCTCTGTATTGTGCCACATCTTTACTCTACCACAAAGGGCATTATATTAATTATAGCTCTGAATTGTGCCACATTTCTAGTACAATGCCCTTTAGCGACAGTATAGTTATAGCTCTGCATTGTGCCACATCTGTTGTACAGTACCCTGTAGTGGCAGCCTAGTTTTCATCTATGTGTGGTAGTACAGTACCCTGTAGTGGCAGTGTAGTTGCATCTGTGTGGTAGTACAGTACCCTGTAGTGGCAGCCTAGTTGCAGCTCTGTGTGGTAGTACAGTACCCTGTAGTGGCAGCGTAGCTGCAGCTCATTGTGGTAGTACAGTACCCTGTAGTGGCAGTGTAGCTGCAGCTCTGTGTGGTAGTACAGTATCCTGTAGTTGCAGCTGTGTGGTGCCACATCCATATTACAATGCCATTTTTAGTGGCAGCATAGTTACACCTATATCATTCCTTTGTTTCAATGTCCCAATCTTGTTTTCTAGGCTTGGGCGCTGGTGGTCAAAAAAAGAAGCTAAGAACGGCTTGTATATAATCCCTTTCAAGCGCCGGCTGGAACTCGGTGAAGGGTCCTGACTTCTTGAATCCCAGTGCACTGCACCCAAAACACTTTGATATTTCATGTTTTATTGTATAAATATGTTATGTCTTAAGCAGTCTGACTCTTCTTTTTTTTTATATAGACTTATCAGAGACACAAGTTTCAAACAAATAATTTTATTTACATTAACTACCAATAAGTGCAACTCTTGTTAATAAGTTTCGTTGAAATATCTACCCACAGCATTCTGGGATCTTACTACACATAACTGATCTGCCTTAAAGCTCCACTGCAGGCTCATACTTACAGTTTATAATGGGTAAAAATGTTTTTAGACCGTAAAGCCATTAAGGCATCCCAGTAAAACCAAGATGTTTTTAAATTTACAGCATACATTTAGACTAGGCAGAAGACTTCCTTTTCTTTCTTTCTTTCTTTCTTTCTTTCTTTCTTTCTTTCTTCCTTCCTTCCTTCCTTCCTTCCTTCCTTCCTTCCTTCCTTCCTTCCTTCCTTCCTTCCTTCCTTCCTTCCTTCCTTCCTTCCTTCCTTCCTTCCTTCCTTCCTTCCTTCCTTCCTTCCTTCCTTCCTTCCTTCCTTCCTTCCTTCCTTCCTTCCTTCCTTCCTTCCTTCCTTCCTTCCTTCCTTCCTTCCCATATTATAGGGACATGGAAGGCTTCTGGATTTCACTAGCAATATAATATACCTGTGTATTTACTTTTTATTTTTATATTTTATTAAGTGCTTCTAAGTTCCTGTTTTTTTTTTTTTTGCCTAACTTATAATACCTGTTCGAATCTTCCCCCTGTAGCTTAAGCAGCTCATGCATACACAGACTGTGAAGTGCAGTGTTTCAAATTACTGGCCAAGTAATCAAGTTGCCACTGATTGGTTACTACAAGACAGTGCAACTCCTTAGATGTACACTATTTTATTGAAGAACTGCTTAAGAGCTTTTTTTCTTTTCTAACTAATTTCTTCCCTTTGCAGCTCAAGAAGACAATGTACTTCCAAATATAGGGGCTGCACTGTCTCTTAGTAACCAATCATTGGCTATAGTCTGCAACATGATAGAGGTCACTGACTTGCTAATTTGAAACACTGCACATCACACTCTGCGTCTGCTCGCTGCAGCTCATGAATACACCAACTGGTACAAATTGTATGATTTTAGGCAGAAAAACAGAGCACTTCTTAACAAAATAAAGTACATTAAAGGTAAAGAGATACATAGATATATTTGATGTTCCTAGTGGAATCCAGATACCTTCCCTTTCCCATACTATGTGCAGGAGGCTGCAATAAACTTGTTCTGGCTAAAGCCTAATCAGGAGCTGAGACATCATGCAGTCCCTGTGCAATGTCTGTCCAAGGTGGCAGCACACATATTATTGATTGTGCCCTCTTGGGAGGTGCAATACAGAGATTCCCCAAAACCATTACTGTCAGGCAACTTCTGGTGATTGGAGCAGATCCTCCCTCACTCCTTGGTCTCTTCCTTAGGGACCCAGCTTTACTGAAGTCTAACCCCTAAACATCAAGTATAAGTTAAATTACATGTTTTTTTTCTTCTTCAAAGCTGGGTATTATTGCTAATCACTTAAATGACCACTCTACCTTGGGGGGGAAGCTTAATTTGCTTGTAACAAATTTACAATCTGGGCAGCTGTGTAAGCCATGAGCGCAAAAGCATTTAATACACTTCTAGTGCATGAAGGGATGACATATTTGTGTCTTCCACTTGTCCTATCTTTTTTATTATCTAATCAAGCGGAGGATTTAACTAAGATTTCAGCATTGGACACCTTCCCCCATAGGATTAGTAGAGGCAGTTTCCAAGCCCCTTAGAAAGAAGTTTTTCATGGCAACTTCCATGCACTAGCAAACTGCAAAAAGAAGGTATTCTTTAAATAATACTTGTATGCTCTTATATTACACAGCTGAAATCAGTTAGTTTGTTGTATACTTATCCCTATGCGGTTAGCACTACAGTTGCCATTTAAACACAACCTTTTGTTTACTGAGCGCAGTCAGTGCTTTCATTGAGCTGCTTCCCTAACATAGATATGTCCTCTACACCAGTGGTTCTCAAACATCTCCTCAGGACCCACCAGACAGGCCATGATTTAAGTTTAACATTGAATACAGATGAGGCTGTTAAGAGTCTGTTGAACGCTAATTGCTACTCCTGTGTTCACACAGTGCTAAACTGAAATCATGGCCTGTCTGGTGGGTCTTGAGGAGAGGTTTAAGAACCACTTTTTTTAAAGCGGTAGGATTGTAAATCTAGACCACCCCAGGCAGAAAATAAGGAAGGGGAACTTATAAAAAGCTACACTGTTGCTCCTGGTTGTGTATGGATAAAAAGAGGCTTTTTTGCATTTTTTTTTTTTCATAATTTTAAAGATTTGTGCCCCTCCAGCACTTTCTTTTTTTTAAATCTTCAACTGTGCTGTATAAATGCATAAACTATTCACCAAGCTCAGGATTACACCCCCCCCCCCTTATTTCTTACTATTATTTCTGGTGCTTGGACGATCAAGTCATTAATCAGGATAAAATACCTGTAACTGCATCTTTTGGATCACTACATTTTTTTATGGTGAAGAGGTTTGTGTCCTCAATGCAGCTGTGAGCTGTACCATGTATGGTCACCCAAGATGGGGCAGGTCATCACAGAGGGCTCAGACAAATTGTGGTCCACTGGAGAAGGAATTGGCAACCCACTCAAGTGTTTGCCAAGAAAAGCTTCTGGTTTAGCACAACTGGAGACAGAATGATAGATGTGCCTGGCACGCTGCAATCCATGCTGTCATGGAGAGTCGAACACGACTGAATGACTAAACAACAACAAATTTTCAACTGTAGTTGGTTATGTTAATGCCCCCACTCCACCCTTTGTGGGGTGACATCAAAAGCTACACCAACCCTAAAATATAGGTCCGTTCTTGGTCAGTGCTTTACTATACAATTTCCAAGCCTACTGGGATGGTCATTTCCACCTTAACCCCAAATGCTCTGCTTTGGAGTGCATATTTTCAAAACTATGCTGCATCCTGGTCAATAATACCCAGATTGCCCCCTTCATAGTGTGTCCAGAATGTGAATTACCGATATGGCACATCTGTTTGAGTGCAGCATGTCCTTTCCTGCAGAGACAGTGTTTGAAAGTGGCTGGAGATGCTCTGTGCCCCCCTGTTCTTGCTGAATCCTGTCCTGCGGTGGGTGCCTGCGCAGTGATTTCTATAATTAGAAGAGCATCAGAGGGAAGAAGTCGTAGAGTCCACCACTTCCCGTCCATTACACACGGTGGGGACATACTGCACGGCTGACCCTGCAAAATACACATAACAATATGCATAAATATATCCACTACAATAGTTATTGGCTTGTGAGTAATGCCTGCGTTGTGCACACGCGTTGCAAATTACTGACTGTAAATTGTGGCGATCGTGCAACCGCACATGCGTAGTTTTGTCAAATTTGTGCATGTGAAGTAGCGATGTGTCCAGGAGGGAGGGAGAGTGAGGAGAGGGGCAGGGGGGAAAGGAGAAAGAGGGGAGCACAGAAAGGGAGAGGATGCACAGTGAGAGACAGAACAGACTATATGATACAGTCATTTATGACCACCAATTTTTCTAGTATATAATAATGTACACATATATAATTATGTATATAAGAACTCTGATCGGGTAGGTATTTACTGTTAATCAGAGGCTGGGGTAGACCTGAGTGACCCCACAACTGTGGGAGGGAGGGAAATTAATGAGCAGCTCATTAGATCTCTCGTTAGTGAGAATGTGGAGACTTTGCAGGTTAATGGGCAGCCAGCGGCTCCTGTGGGTACATGAATTTAAATAAAGCCATTAAAATGGACCCTGGGGCATTGTGGTCAGGGGGTTACAGATATGACAGAGTGGGGAGGGGCAAGCAGCCCATTAACACTGGAATGATTCACAGACATTTTCGATGGATACGATTTGTAAGTCTCTATGTGTTTTATTTGTAGGATCCCCTTCTGTCAAGTCATATGTTACATTTATATTAAGGTGTTATGTTCTACTGGCTTCACTATGAAGCAATTACTGTGCATTAGGAGTGAAAACTGAGATCTGACTCCAACAGCGTGGAAGCCTCTTTAAAGAAACATCATAATGTTACAGAAAAGGTGTCAGGTTTTAGTTGATTAGTGCAGAAATATAGATCTGACGGCAGATACGAGCCAAAAGGCCCATCTTGGTCAGCCTATTATATCCTCTTAAAATGTTGCCTTAACTCCCAGGATTGCAGTAGGCTTATCCCAACTATTCTTAAATTGTTTATTTAAGATTGTAACAGAGAAAATTCCATGCCTTCTGAATAAATGTAAATGTTCATCCACTATATTGTAATATATACTAATTTACCCTCTCAGGGGGGAGCTTAGTCTAGCTTGTACCCAAGTCATGACATCACAAGAATGGCCCGTTTCAGAACAGTATGAGGATCATGATAGACCAAGTTACAGTTCATGTGATTGTTCTGATTGGTCATGCATTTGCTCAGCATCCTCCATTTCAAGTAATAATGGTCAATTGGGATGGATAAAATGGGCCGCCTAATTCAAATAATTTGTCACTGTTTAAATATCTAAGACACTTACCATGTGATGCCCCAGCTCCTGTGCCACTCAGCCGATTGGTGGCACTGCGGTGACTGGTGACATTTTTCTGTGGCTGGAACATTATAATGTGAAGCTTCGGAGTAAAGAGACATCCGAGGACCACTGAGCCACTGAGGCTAACGGATACACACAGAGTGGTGGTCTGAACCTGTGAATGAGACAGATGGAATAAAAAAGTTACAGCTGATGAAAGAAAAAGGAGAGTGTTAATAGATAGTAACGAAAGCGTGAATGAAAAACAGGAGAGAATAGAGAGAAAAAAGCAGGATTAAAAGAGAGGGGAGAAAATAGAAGATATAGTGACATAATATAGAGATAAAACGTGAATAGTGGAAGAGGAGAGGGTTAGAGAGAGGTTTGAGAAGAGAAAGTGGAAGGAGAAAGAGAGGGAAAGGAAGGAAAGAGGAAGAGTGAGAGATCATATTTTTGGTTGAAGCTAAAGAGATTCCAGACATGGCTACCGTAATAACTATTACTATGTTACTATGAGAAAAATCAATAAAAAAATGGGGCTTACACAATAAGGTAAAGGACTAGGAAACCATAAAGTAAACTAAAGGGACATGAATTCAATCTGCTATATTGAAGAACTGGAACAAGCTAAATGATTTAGAGAGTTAAAGAATACGGGCTCTAATTCCATGGCTCCTGTGAGAACTCCCAGAAGGCTGGATCGTAGTTACAGGAGTGTTGAAAAGCAAGTTTGTGGAGATATATGTCTCCCACAAAAGAAAATTTCATAAACATACTGCCTCACACCCACGGGGTTTGTCTGGGACTCTCTAGCTCTAACACAACCTGCCTTAAGCATACCCATAGGAGAATATGAAGTTTAGCAGTCTCCATAGCAACAATACAGAATGGTGGCCACTAACTTCACTATACTACACCATCCCTAGCATACGCCAATATCCATATTTATCTATATAAACTGCTTACCATAGGAGGGAAGAGGTTAACTAAAATTATAAATAAATTGTGGGGGGTTCATTAACCCTATGTAATTCCCTACTGCTACCTATGGTTCCTCTAACCAGGACCCCCATGGCACCTAGAGTTAACCACATAACTATGGGGGTTTTTAGGGACTCCATGGTATAGTAAACTAAAGTTAACTTTTTCTGATTGGATATAGTATCAGGCAGTCAGAGAAGATAATAAATCTAGCTGGAAACCTTATTTGGATTGGTTGACATTTCAACCTATCAGAATAGAAAAAATAGAGCCCAGTGATCGGGTAAAGGCTAACCAATCGGAATGCACAGATTTCAATTGGTGCATTCTGATTAGATAGACTTTTACCAAAAATGGGGCAGGAGTAATAAATTCTGATTGGCTGGAATATGATTGACAAATATATACTTGTCTACAAAAAAAAAAACCTGCTGGCCCATGGTGTTTACACTTGGCAACTTTTTGCTGAGGGAACTGTAAAGGGGACATTTTGTCCCCTATAATGGAGATCAGGTACAATACTTAGCGGAGCAAAGCAACCAGCTGACAGATAATTCCACCTACACAAGAAACGGATCGTGAATCCAGTGCCATTGAACCAGGACTGCTCCAGTGATGCAAGTTTTATACCTCATATCGTGAGGTTACAAAATGTGAGTATTCTGATTTTACATTTAGTTGTTACCTTCATATATCTTTTCTAATATTTGAATTATCTGCACTAGGAGGTGGTGCGTTCCCTGAGCCCCCCCCCCCCCCCTCCATTTTTTCCTATTTCTGTGCATGTTTCTGATGAGCACCACATGAATAGTGTATGGTGAAGAAGCTGCTAGACTCCATTCCATTGTGCAGTGACCCCACATTGAGAGAGCACCCACACATCCACGGGTGGAATATTATTGACTTCCAGCTCCAATTGGGATATATACTATACTGAACAGGCTATGCTTCCAGTCATCTCAAGGTGATATCCTTTGTGATACCTTCTACCTCACAGATGTTTTGTTTTTCTGTGCTCGATTGAGGATTCCATTTGTGCTTATCCTACACTAGACCACACAGTGGTCTAGATTTCCACAAACTTTCTTCCGTAATGTAGTGAGTGTTAATCTGGTCCTAGGAATATTTGCGAGAGATCTATGAGTTTAGCGCTACGATAGAAGTATCTATACCTAAGGTGTGATACACATCCATTCCTGCTCCTGTAGCAGAAGGCAGTTTGGGGTGAACGTGGACCCCTCATCTCTGGTTTGTGACAGCTTGGCGGCAGATGGTGGGAATCTCAGCAGCGGCAACCAGCAGCAGCCTGGATGTGAAACCCCTATCACAGAAGAGGCAGGAGAGTGTCTGCAGGCTTGGTAGAAACAGAGATGATGAGAGCCAGGTGACAAAGGAGGCAAAGGCCTTTCAGTTAATGGCCCTTCTAAAGCAATGGTTGCCATTCCTGGGATTGTCACAGGGGAATGAGCTATCGGAATGGCTGGAGGAACTGGTATGGAAAGAGTTTGCCTT
Source organism: Discoglossus pictus (assembly GCA_027410445.1). Taxonomy (NCBI): domain Eukaryota; kingdom Metazoa; phylum Chordata; class Amphibia; order Anura; family Alytidae; genus Discoglossus; species Discoglossus pictus. The sequence continues at coordinate 41,582,556 of CM050169.1, read as the reverse complement.
GTAAGAGCAATATGGTGCCTGGGTAGGGCCTGTTGGTACCGTCGGTGTTGAATTTCTGGATGAGGCATCCAAGAAGGGGCTGGAGCTATTCGTTTGGGAGGAACCCTGTCAATCGGATAGGGATAAAGAGGACTGATTACCAGACCGCTACCAACCGAGAAGTCTGAACAAGTGTAATTACGCTCAAGAGGTCTGGGGAGAGGATGTTATGGACTCTGACCAGGATTATGTCAATATGGATGCACAGATGGGCCAGGGCCAGGACAGGAAAAATTTGCTATGATTGGGACGGATGAGGATGGCACCAGAAACTATGGTTGCATCCGCGAAGCAGTGGAGTCTGATTCTTAAGCGGTAAGAGCAGGTCAGGTGGAGGGCCTGGGAGGGAGCCACCATGCTCCCGCGTTCTGAAAGGGGTTGAGTGCTATGCCCAGATGTTGGTTCCAGAGGAGGTGGGATGTGATATGCTGATCGAGGTACAACCTCAAGAATTGGAGCCTCCAGACCAGGCCACCATATAGGGTTCAGTCTTCCAGATGCGGACGGTATATTTCTCCTTGTAATTACTATTTTCCTGGGCTAACAAGGAGAGTGTTTTACCCACGGAGTCGGGGAGAAGCCAGTATCGTCCCTCATTTTTGGGGGATAGGATGGTGATGGCACCCACACAACTGTCTCCTAGAGTGGTTCTCACCCTGGAACTTTTGGGATTGGGTAAACTATAAGGCCCAATTGACACTGCTGAACTCAAACACTGGTCAGGGGAAGGAACAGACCTGGGGAGGGAGGAAGTATTACACATGTTTGATCCAATAGGCACATTGACTCTTTTAGGTACAGCAAGGCAGCTGTCTGGACTGGCTTGGGTGGGAAGTGCACAAAGAGCATTTTAGGTGAGCTGGGGTATTATGCTGAGGCAGTGGAGCAAGGGGAAATGGAGCCCACTGTCCAGCCCATGTTTCAATCCATGGGAATGGAGGACCAGATTTCTGATGCCAACCAGAAGACCCAGCTGCAGTGTCCTTACTTGAATTATTGGTTGTGGTTGCCACAAAGGAGTATAGTCCCATAAGAAGAAGTGGGCATTTGCCCTGGCCTATGAGGTTTGTGCTGACTGGGGATAAACTGGGGTTACCCCAGAATTGTATTCCCCCTTGGAATTTTGTTAAAGAAACTAATGGCAAAATCTGCTCTGTGCACCCTGAATTTGGCCCCGGGCAGGACATATGGACAAGGACACATGGACAGACTGTGTGTAGCAGCCTGCAGGCAATAATCTGTTGTAGATTATCACCTGGATGCTGCATTTGAAAGGATGAATAGCTTTCATGACTGTTTTTGGAAGCCAGGGGGAACCCTTCTAAACCCACAAGCAACTCTGTTCTTGAGATCCTAACACATGTGCTTACTAAGATCAATAGGTTATGAAAATGGGCAGGAGAATTGTTTTATGGACTATGACATGTTGTTTATATTTGTAATGTTTAAAGATATTGTGTGCTTTACTGCTATTGAAATAGTCTGTTCTTACCTATATTATTCACAGCACCAAAATGGAGCCCATAGCATGTTACTAGTCTGAACTAGTTTGCATTAATGCCAATTCTGTGTTCTAGAATGCTACTTGCTTTTAGCTCAGGTAACACAGACACGCTCCCAGGAGAGGGCTGACCCTTCTGTGGCATTATCTCTGTCCACACGTCCACAGGACTATTCTGATTGGGCTATGTTAATTCATGTAGTAAAGTTATTCATCTCATTGGTGCTTGTGCACTCAGCGGGGGGAATTCAAAATTGTTCACTCCCCAATTGATGATAATGTTGATATTTTCTGTGTGGTTATTTGTTTTTCTGTCTGATTCACTAAGCAAAGGTGTGTGCTTCTATTTCTTGCAGGATGTGCGACCTTAATTAAAGGGATCTGATTATTTTTCTTCTCCATGAATGATGTCTGTGAACTGGCATACTGGGCGCTGAGATTAAACACAAAACCTTGCCACTCAGGGGTGTCCTGTAAGCTGAAAGCATGATATGTTTGGGTGCACGTGGACCCTTTGACAACCCCCATCGGGAGATAAGGTACAAAAGGGTCCGTAAAGTTAAGATACCATGGAAGTCCATAGGACACCCATTTTAGGGAGTTAAATTATACTTTAGGGTGCTAGGGTAACAGGGTTAAAGTTAGGAACTATTGGGGGCCATAGTGATCTCCATGGCTATGATTAGAGGCCCTATAGGGGTCCATAAGGAAGCCCAAGAGGTTAATGGACTCCCTCCCCACAGTGGAGTTAGGGGAATGGGGGCTGCTTACCCTCAGGTATTGATAGGGAATGTCTGGGGATGACCAGGTTCCTGGGGGAATTTTTCTGCCTTTATGGGTGTTGAAGGTACCCAGTGGCTTTTTTTTTTTTTTTTTCAGGCACTCAAAGAAACTTCCAATTATATTTGCGCAGGACTGGATATGTTTATGCAACATAATAGAGTTTTGAATATTACATATTGTATAGGCCCTTGGGCTTAGGATATTAGAGACATGTTGAGCACTTGGATGGCATAACTCTGAGGTTAGATTTACGAGTTTGATGTTATTGCTCGACAGTGTACAGAAGAATTCTACGGAAGCCATGAAAGAGAGCCCTATGAGCGCTAGTTTATTACCTATTATATTCAGTCCTGAGCCTCTCAAGTGCTAGACTATAATCCCTCCTGCTACCTTTCTTGTCAAGTGGGATGATTATAGTAACACAATGTGATGCTATTTTGATTTTTATAACAGACTGGCATTACAATGACAGGTGACCCAATCTTTTTAGCCATCTTATTTAACCCATTGCCCTGTGTGTCTGAGTGATATTGTGTTAATTTGGATTGTAAATCCCATCTCTATCTACTTTTGATAGCATCCCAGCACCATCTGGACCTGTCCAGTTAATATGCAGTCTAGAGTTAACTCTACTATAGGAAGATAGTGTCTGATCATGTTCTCATAATACAGTCTGGAGGTCATCCTACCACTATTACCCTACACGTTTCATCATGCTTTGGACTAATGAAGAATGAAAAGTGTAAGGTTATTGTGGTTATAAGTATCATCTGCTAAAGTAGTGACCATGTTTGTTAGTGCTCCCTCTTGTTTATGCTACTCAGCAATTATCTGTCCCTAGTAAGGCACAAAAGTAGAAATGCTTCTCCCACTCCCTCTCCCATCTCTTGTCACTCTCTCTCCTTCTTTTAATGGCTGCTGGAGATTTATTCCCTAACCTAGACCCTCCACTTATTTCAACCTGCTACCAGCCACCTACAGCCCCCAGGGCATCAAGCACCCATAACTTAGTCCCCATTACCTGTTGTAAACCATCTACTTTGCCCTTCTCCTTTGCCCTCTGGAATGCAAGGTATATTTGCAACAAACTTACTTTCATTAATTTTCTCTAAATCCCTCAATCTACTGGCTATCACTGAAACCTGACTCACACCAGCTGACACTGTCTCCCCCGCTGCACTTTCATATGGTGGCCTACACTTCATTCACACTCCTAGACCTGGAAACAAGCAAGGTGGAGGTGTGGGCGTACTACTTTCTTCTCGGCGCAATTTTCATAGCATACCACCAGTCCCTTTCCTTCAATTCTTTTCTTTTGAAGTTCACACTTTCTGCCTCTTTTCACCCATCTCTCTGCGAGTAGCTGTGAACTATCACCCATCTTGACTACATGCTAAATTTTTGGATAATTTTGCCACCTAGCTCCCTCACTTTCTCTCCTCCAACTTACCTTCACTCCTTCTTGGAGATTTGCACTGACAAACTCACCTCCCCAACAGAAGCAAAACTACTTTCACTCACTTCTTCCCTTGGTCTCTCACAATGTACAGAATCCCCAACTCACCGTGATGGACACTCCTTTGTCCTTATTTTTACCAATCTATGCACAATCTCCAACCTTGTCATCATCCCACTCCCTCTTTCTGACCACCACCTCTTTACCTGCAACCTCACCACACTGCCCTTCTCCACTCCCTACCCCAAAGTCACGGAGCACTCGAACCTCAACACCTTTACACTGTGCTACAATCCCTTCTGTCCCGTCGCTAACTTCACCTGCCCTAACACTGCCAACTCACAATACAACATGACTCTATCTTCCACCCTTGCCCCAACAACCACAGGCAAACACCTTAACTCTCGTCCTCAACCATGGCATACTACACAAACACGCTACATCCAGAGGTGTTTCCGCACTGCCGAATGACAATGGAAGATATCTCGCACCTCAGCCAGCCTCCTCCATTACAAATTTATTTTGCGCTCCTACTTCTCTGCCCTTAATCTAGCCAAACAACACTACTTCTCATCGTTAATATCAAATCTGTTGTGCAACTCCAAATGTTTGTTGGCTAGAACACTTCTATAGTGGGAACGCTTTTAGAAGGGTTAATAAGGGATAGTATACAAGAACATGTCTATATAAACAAGATTATAAGTAGGAATCAACATGGATTTATGAGGGATAGGTCATGTCAAACAAACCTAATTAGTTTCTATGAAGAGGTTAGTAGGAACTTGGATCAAGGCAATTGATGTAGTCTTTTTGGATTTTGCAAAGACATGGGAGAATATTGAGCAAACTAAGGGATATAGGAATTGCAGTAAATATCTGTTCATGGATTGAGGGCTGGCTAAAAGACAGGAAGCAAAGGGTTGTTGTAAATTGAACATACTCGGCTGGACTAATGTGGTAAGTGAGGTTCCTCAGGGTTCAGTATTAGGTCCTCTCCTTATTTAACATATTTATTAATGACTTAGAAGTAGGATTGGAAAGTATTGTCTCTATTTTTGCTGATGACACTAAGTTGTGCAAGGTAATTAATCAGATAATGATGTACTTTCCCTCCAAAGGGACTTGTATAAATTAGATAAATGGACAACTAAATGGCAGAGGAGATTTAATACGAATAAATGTAAAGTTATGCATCTGGGAATGAAAAATAGCCATGCAATTTATATTCTTAAAGGGGCAAATCTAGGGGTATCATATATTGAAAGAGATTTGGGAGTACTTATGGACAACCACCTAGGTAACAGTGCTCAAAGACAAGCAGCATCTGCAAATGCAAGTAAAATATTAGCATGTATTAAGAAGGGTATAGAATCAAGGGAAGCAAATATAATTCTACCTCTATACAAATCCCTAGTACGCCCTCATTTGGAATATGGAGTACAATTTTGGACACCACTTCATAAAAAGGACATTTTAGGGATGGAAAAAGTACAGAGAAGGGAAACAAAACTAATAAGGAAATGGAGGGGCTAAGTTATGAAGAAAGACTAACTAAATTAAACTTATTTTCTCTAGAAAAAAGGCATCTAAGAGGAGATATGATCACCTTATAAAAATATATCCAGGATCAATACAAGGCTGTGTCAAGTGAGCTTTTTGTGCCAAGAGGTTTTCAACTGACAAGAGTACATCTTTTGAAGTAAAAAGATTTCACCTTAAAGAAAGAAAAGGGTTCTTCACATTAAGGGTGGTTAATCTGTGGAATGTTCTACCCAAGGAGACAGCGGATTTGATAGATAACTTTAAAAAGGGATTGGATATATTTTTTTTTTAAATAGGGCATTCAGGGTTATCCTGGATAATTAGAGAGGGAGTATTGATCCAGGGAGGAGTCCGATTGCCAGTATCTGGGGTCAGGAAGGAATTCTATATTTTTTTCCCATTTTGAGACAATTGGCATTTTTTTTTTCTGTTTGTCTTCCCCTGGATCAATTAACAATTAATCTGCATATTGCAGATCAGAGGAGAAGGTTGAACTTGATGGGCTAAAATCTTTTTCAACCTCAGTTACTATGTAACTATCTAACTATGTAAATACATTCAACATTCTTTTTTGCCATCTCCCACCTCCTGCCCCTTCCTCTCTCAGCTGAAGACTTTGCCACTAACTTTAAAAATAAAATTGAAAACATCAGAATCAAACTCTCCTCTCAGTGTGGCCCTAACACACCCTCCTCTAAACAAACCGACAACACCAAGCCTTTACCCTTCCCAATTCTCACATCCACCACAGACTCTTTTGACCCTGTAACTGAGGATGAGGTCTCTAATCTACTTTTATCCTCTCACCACACTCATTCCTGCCCTCACAGATAATTTCAACCATTCCCCTAATACTGGAAAGGTTCCTTCTTATTTAAAACATGCCATAATTATACACATTCTTAAGAAACCCTTATCTGACTCAGCTTCTCCACCAATTGCCCTATTATTTATTTCCTCCAACTCCCTCCCTGATCCCTTCCAATCTGGCTTCCGACCCCAACACTCAACAGAAACAGCTCTCACTAAAGTCACTAATGACTTGCTCACCGCCAAGTCAAAGAGTAACTTCTCTATCCTAATTCTTCTGGATCTCTCGGCTGCCTTCAACACAATTGACCACCCTCTTTTTATTCAAATTTTCTGCTCTTTTGGCAACCATGACAATGCTCTCTCATGGTTCACATCCTACCTTTAAGTTCGAACATTTAGTGTCTCCTTCCCTGGTACCTCTTCTTCACCTCGCCCTTTGTCTGTTGGCGTACCCCAGGGTTCAGTCCTAGGCCCCCACCTTTTCTCCATCTATACTTCCTCCCTTGGTACCCTTATAAAATCTTTTGGATTTCAATATCATCTGTATACAGCACCAGATCTATCCCCCTCTATCCTAGAACAAGTGGCCAACTGCCTCTCTAGTATATCCTCCTAAATGTCCGCCCGTCAACTCAAACTCAAATGTCAAAGACTTATCTCCTAATTCTTCCACCCTCTACCACAGCTTCCACTACACATATATCTCTCACTGTCATCACTCCCACCTCCCAAGCACCTTGTCTTGGGGTTCTATTGGATCCTGACCTCCCTTTCACTCCTCACATAAAATTCATAACTAAAAAACATTGCCAAAATACGTTACTATCTCACACAAGACACAACTAAAATTCTTATCCACTCTCTCATCATATCTCAACTCGACTACTGCAACTCTTTCCTTGCTGGCCTCCTCATCACCCGTCTCTCCCCACTCCAATCCACAGTGTCTGAGACTCCTCTCTGTCAGTCACTCCGCTGGCTTCCCGTAGCCTCCAGAATAAAATTGTCATCATGACCCTAACGTATAAAGCACTCAGCAATAATGCACCCTCTTATATCTCTGCTTTTGTCTCTAAATACACCCCCAACCACTCTCTTTGCTCTGCTAGCGACCTTCTTCTTTCCTCCTCTCTTATGACCCCCTCTCACTTCTTTTCTCGTGCTGCCCTTATTCTTTGAAACTTCTTTCTTCTCTCCACTAGACTATACTCCTGCCTCAAATTCTTCTAAACCTCACTAAAAACTCATCTGTTTAAAGAAGCTTATTATACACATCACACCTATTATCATTCTATACCTCTCCCATACCCTTTAGATTGTAAGTTTGCAAGTTTTTAATCTTGCTATGTGCTTTAGTGAATGCTCTGTGTATGTTTGATTTTAAGCTCAAATAAAGGGCCCTCCATTCTTTTTTTTTCTTCCATTTGCATTGTGTTTATATTGTTTTGACCTGAACTTACCCATGTACAGTGTTACGGAATATGTTGGAGCGTTACAAATAAAAAAAATAATAATACTAGTGATCACCCTAAAAAAGGAAGGAAAGATACATGCGGACGGGTTGAATAGTTTATTTAGACCCTTATAGCCTTTTTTTACCTTGTTGATTGCTACATTTTGCTGATCTCAAATAAACCTATGGAGGTCAGGGGGAGAGAGCTACTTGTAGGGAATGTGTCCAAACTGTACCTCTTGAACTGAATTGTATCTCATTTAATTAAAGGACCACTGAAGTGTCATGTTTATAGTATGCTAGGAACCTGACGGCATCAGAAACAGCACTAATTATTTTTCCATCTCATGTAGTATTGCTTGAGACTTGTTAAAGGGAGGTTAAGCCTCTCGAAAGCTCGTCATTTAAATAAGACGTTTGTCCAATACAAAAGGTATCAAATTATATTGCAATATTTATTATTAATCTATGTATATATATATGGATTAATAATTACTAAATTACTATATATATATATATATATATATATATATATATATATATATATATACACACGCAAGCATTTGGATTCCCAGATTATTCTAGTATTCTGATACCCAGGTCTCACAAGATCACGTAATCTCATGAGACATGGCCATACAGGGAGCTGCTGGGAACTGGGGGAGGAAAAGATCACAGCATGTTGATGCACAGTGCCATCTCTTCCCCCCTGCTAGATACCAGGGATAAGGAACCTACCACCCCTACAAACTAGGGAGGTAGGTACCTGAGGTTTTAATATATATATATATTGTGTATATATATATATATATATATATATATATATATATATATATATAAAAGAAACTTTTCCCTCTAACCGTATAAACTTTGGGGATTTGCCCCCCAATCCCTTCAACTCCCCCAGCACCTTTGCTTCTGTGCTAAGGTAACAGACAGAGTGGAAAGGACTAAGTGGGGTGGGGTGGGGGAGCAGCATTCCACTGCTAAAGTTTTAGTAAATTTGAAAAAACATCACATGCTTGTGAAGTATGCAAATAATCAACAACCAGTGGATCAGTGGCCCTCAAGAGTTGCTCCTAAGACAAGTTCCAGTCCCTGAGACCTTATCTGCCGATCCTCAGGGAGGAGGACAGCCTGATTCCCTACAAACCATCACCATCAGACACAGTTATAGACAGGAACGTATTAGCAGTATTAAACTGTACTCTAAATCAGGGCAAAAATAGATGACAATTTAGTAATTCACATAAAGTATCACCGAGTTAAAATTGCTCTGGATCCCACAGCAAGCCGCTGAGCATTGATCCTTCCAAAAAAAGCTGGTGTAAGCCATGAGCATAAATTTTTTTAAAGATAAAAACATAATTTTAGCAGACTCTTTTTTGCATGGGACACTTCCTTTTCATTACATGTTGGGGCGGTTACAGGGAAGGTAACTAGGAATAAAGAGTCTCTGATAAAATAAAGATTTGACCGAAAATGTTTTCATGCTCATGGCCTACATGGCTGCTAATGTTAGTTTTTCCCCCCCATTTTTCATAAAAGTATGATGTTTTCCCCAGACTATCGTGGTCCTTAATTAACTTGGAATTTGCTCCTGCACAATAGGAAGGTGACAGGTACATCTTCCAGTGCTCTCATGAACTCTAATGGAAATGGACACATCCAGCTCATGTAGAACCTACAGAAGCAGCTTAGTAAAAACAGATCCCAGCAGTATATAATAATAATTGAAAATATAAATGAACAATGTGAAGATTTTTTATGTGTTTTTTTTAACTGACTTTTACCCATTATCAAGTTTTATTGTTCAACAGACCATATGTAAACAAATATCCTTTAAGGGATCTCTATAAATTGAAACAAGGTATCGTAATTAAAAAGAACAAATAGCATAAAGTTAGTTTTTAGGTAAACAAAATGCTGATATATTCTCTGGGGTATTCATGATACTTTGCCTGAAAATAAAAAAATAAAAAGATTTTCTCTAAAAACGATTTATGCCCATAGCTAACACAGCTACTACTAGTTTGGCGCTAAGTCTCCCTATAGGGGGCTCCAGACATGGACTAGCGAGTTCAGCTACACCCCACTGACAAGGTCCAATAAAGCCCTAAACGTACATCTGGGGTTTGCTGTTTCTCCTGAACAAAGAACTTGCTCATGACACCTTGCTAGAGAAGACAGGGTCTATGTGACAAACTGACATTTAATTGTATTATTATGTAAATGAGGCATCCCTCCCAGGGAGACGCCCCTGGGCAGCTGCCTTATTAGCCTAGTTATAAATGAATGATGCTGGGTATGATGCTATAAAATGTACAATGATTTTCAGAGATGTTTGTGTTACATGGTGTGTGCTTTGTAACATATGGTGTGCATTGTTTGTTGTAGACCAGTAATTTTTGACTTACCCGGTAATCACTGGATGTTACATAAAAGATGGGCAGGAATGCCAGCCAGATGATGCATGTGGTATACATAGTGAAACCAATGAACTTGGCCTCATTGAAGTTCTCAGGACACTTCCTCGTCTTGAACGCGTACAGCGTACAGAGTAGGACGAGCAACACATTATATGATAAGGACACCAGCATGCTCCCATCACCACTCTGACATTTCAAAGTCACTACATATCGCTTGTCTGGGGCAGTGTCCTTGCGGGTTCCTGGTGGCTCTACCAACAGCCATATCACTACCACGATGAGCTGGCAGGAGATCAGCACCAGACAGATGCCCACTTGCGATGCTGGGCTGATAAAACGTGGACGTTGGACCCCATCACGTGCCCCATTGAAAATGCGGGCAATTCGATTGGTCTTGGTGAGCAATGCTGAGTAACAGATGGCAAAGCTTGTGCCAAGTCCAAGTCGGCGGAGGGTACACACTGAAGGGGATGGCTTGGCAATGAAGATAAAGGTCATGGCATAGCAGAGGAGGACCCCACTCAGCAAGATGTAGCAAAGCTCACGTCCTGATGCCTTTACTATTGGGGTGTTGTTGTTTTGCAAAAATATCCCAAAAATAAAGAGGGTGGAAAGCAACCCAAGACAGGAGAGGCACACTGGACCCAATGCCCATGCATCCCTCCATCGGATGTACTCCTGGGGCAGCTCATAGCAACCAGTCAACTCCTCATTAGGCCAGTACCCTAACCCACAATCCTTGCATGTGAACTGGTCCAAAAGGAATTCATGAGGCTGGCAGGGGATGCAGATCCAGCAGCAAACATCTCCTGGTTGCATGCTTTTAACTTCATTCTTCTTGCAGGGATCACTACATTGGGAAACGGGCACTGCACTTTGTGCCCATGGAATCAGGCTTGTATTGAGTGTCAGCTCTTCAGCCCAGTAGCCCACCTTCTGGTAACGATAGTTTCCACCTATTTTCTGGAAGTTGAAGATGTTGTAGCGGCCAATTCCATCCCCATATTTGTCGAACCGAACAGTGTTTTGAGTGTCTGGTGGAGGGAACGGAGCTGGAGAAATGAAGAAGAGAATATTAGTCCTTATTATTACAGTAACGGAGAACATTACTTGTAAAGACATCTAAAGGGACCAGACATGGCTGAGAGTAGGAAGATATATTCTAGTTTCTTAGAAACTGCTAAAAGTCATTTGAATATAAATAAATATTTGTTATTTGAAATAAAAAATAGATGATTCATGCTAAGGATGCTAAGGATTACAGGGAGAATAGCCCACTCTACCCATGATTATGATTTGAAAATGGAAAATCTGTGGGAAAGGTCTACTTTACATAAATAGTAGTAGATGAGTGGAACATACATGGTATATGCATAAGGTCATCCTGAGGAAGCTACATTTTTTGTAGGTAAAATGGGTAGAGCATATAGGCCTTTGCTATCAGATCATTCTTTCTATGCTCCAGTTATAAATATCAATAAGGCAATGTTAATGTGTCACTACAAATGTTCAGTTATTGCAGTAATAAAAAGTGCACATATAATTATTTTTTTTTAAACATTATGAATTAAAGTTTTCTTTTATATAACTGAGCTTGGGGCACGTTGTATGAATACGTTTCCCTTTCTCCTAATTACATTATCTCACAATGGGGTTAATGATGGGGCATGAGCATTCCCAGTTGGTAGATCAGATCAGAAAAATGCTAAAGTACAAAAGCGCCTTCTTGTGGTTTAATAACCCAGTATGAGGGCTAATTAGTTATGTGAGATAAAGACTTTTAAGGGGTGGAGGGACGTTTTCTTATAATTTATGCAACCAGTTGTAATTTTTTTTTTTTATATGTTTACTTAAAATTTTTGTAATAACTGGAATCTTTAATTCTTCTGTCACTGCGAAGGTAGACACATCTGCAGAGTAAATGATTGATCTTGGAATTAGACTCCTATATATATTATTCTCCACTCATTATTATCATAAAGTCTCACCATCAAACTTGACGTTCAAGATATAATCTCGGTAGAATCGTCGCCCATTCATGGGGTTCATAGCTGGGCACAGCTGACTAGTGTTGGGGCACAGAGCCTGATTCATGTTGTGTAGAGCATGTGCCATGGCATACACTGCATTTACCACAAACATAATCTTGGACTCTTGTTCAAATTTCACTTCTCTCAATGAGTGGGCTGAACACTCTGAAGTCGTGAGTTGGCACTGGAACTTATTTTCCCAGAATTCCCGAAACCAAGGGTTGCGTGTGTTATTCTGGGGATGCAAGTCTTGAAAATATTTGGAAAATTCCTGCAATGGATAAGATGCCAGCTCAATGGTGATAGCACCTTCAGCTACCTCCTCACTACCAGATATCACACTCTCCAGTGCTCCCCAGCCATCACTGGCAACCCATGTGAAGGACACATTGAGCCTTTGAGCAGCAGCCAGGAGTTCTCGGGCATCCTCAATCTTCGTAAAGAGTACAACCACCTTAGCAGTAGGTTTTTGTCGTAGAGCCTGGATAACGCTGGCAAACGTCTTCTTGTTCATGGAGCGTCCAACCTTCTCGGAGGTAGCTATACAGATGTTTCGGGCACGTGCCTCTTGTTCAAATGCTTCAATTCCAGTTTCACCATAATCACCCTCAGAAGCCACAGTGGACACATATGTCCAGTTGAAGAAGCGCAGTATCTCTGCCATGGCCTTAGCCTGATAGAAATCTGGTGGCACAGTACGTGCAAAGAAGTCATAACGAGATTTGTCACTTAGCTTGGCACTCGTAGAGGCGTAACTGATCTGAGGAATCTGGAAGAGTCGCAGGAGGTTGGCAACCTAAAGGGGCAGAAGATAAAGAGTGATTGGCAAACTGTTGGGAAGAGACACAGAGACTTGTTGCTAACAAAGAATGGGAAGAGAGAGAGAGATGGAATGAAATAGGTTAAGAATTGCAAATCCAAGATATAACAAATTAAAGTTAAAAAAGACTGTGAATATGAATTACTCAAATTAGACTTAAAACAGAGCAAATCAGGATGGGGAGGCAAAACAAGGAAAAAAAAATTACAGAAAAATATGAATACTAGAACAGGTGGTTACAATGTGATATGTAAGGACATAGGTATTATGTTAAAGTAATACCTTACATAGGTGTGTTAGATAAGTGGAATACTTATTAGGGACGAATACAGTGAGGGAATTAATCGATGCCTACCATATATATAAGTCTAAAATACCAGGGAACAAGTGATTGCACCAGTTGTACTCTGTAGGTGAAAAAATTTCAAATGTTTAGGCAGTTGACAAATTTAGAATTATTTTTAGTAGTTGGAGAGTGTTTATATCCGTTCCTTTTTAAACATTTTCCAATATTGCAGTCTATAACACTTACAAAGCATTGCAGAATTTCACTTCTCCCCAGATAATTCAGCCTGGTACACTGTGTCGGCTGCAATGTTTAGGTGTGTCGCTCAAACTCATAACTTATAAGGGGTTAGTTTAACCTCTGATTTGTCGCAAAATGATGCATGTCTAAAAAGTGTGTCACCAACATAAAAAAAGTTTGGAAAGCATTGCAATAGACTGAAGAATAGACAGCACATTGAATGCAGGACAAAGAATGCAGCAGCTTGTCTCTTCTAAGGGCTGATTCAACCCAGCTCCATTCACTTGATTATTATTCACAAGAAGCAGCTGCTTTAATGTGTCCCAAAAACGCTTTCCTCATTATCTAAGTAATCAAAATACTTCTCACAAAATAGATTACAGCTCTGAATGCTAATTGCCATTGGAAATTACCACACAAAATAATCACTACCTGCCCATCTCGCATTTCAAGGTCCCACTATTTTCTTTTTAACTTTTTTTGAAGTTACAGATATATAACCCTATTCTATTCCCCTATATCGCTATGGCAAGTCAGAAATGCTAAATACAGCAAATTTTTTCATTGACTTTCCCATATCAGGTATTTTACGAGTTGCTTGAACTCCAAAAAGCTATTTTTTCCTAAAAATATTGCGAGTAATCCAGGGGCCACCATGGTAGGATGTAGTTAATGATTTAAATGCTGCATGGGACCCCCATGGTAATGTAGATGGTATGATGGGGTTAGAGAGATAGTATTTAAGCGGGAGAAGGAGGCAATCAGAAAGTGAGCGGTGAGGGGGAAAGCATTTTTATGCCTTTGTGCATGCTCCTGGAATACTAATATATATATATTTTTTTAAATTAGGTATTTTAGAGTTTGCAAAAGCCAAGTAATTTAGGGTTATTTGGAATTGAGCTCAAGCAACTCGTAAAATACCTGATGTGGGAAAATCAATTGGAAAATTTGACATATGTAGTGTTTCTTTCTTGCCGTAGTGCTAAAGGGTAGTTTCACTTGCAATGATGCCTCAATGGGGCAATATAATAGCTAGGGATATTTACCTTGTACTTAAACATGGAGTATTTTGTGATATAGGGGAATAGAATAGAACTAATATTTTAAAAAATATATTCATACTTTCCTTGACAATCCCCTTTTGTTTTTCAAGTTTTTGACCTATTTGGCACATTTTTTCGTAACAACTGACACTGATTTCCAAAACATTTAACCTCTTTTTATTTAACCACAATTCCATTCTCAGCCCCTAAGTTGCTGATGTTTGTTCCAGTACATAGACAAGAATTGATGCCCGGACTTTTCAATGGTGTGAGCTGTGTGTCATTATCTAGGGTATTTAAGCCTGATGAGACACATCCTGGCACAGCTTTGTATGAGTCTATATCCAGATAGTATGATTATATTCAGTGCCTGGCATGTTGCTCATGCATAAACAGGATTCTGTGCCATCAGTTCAGTATCACAATGGTGAAGTGATAAGGAATGGAAAGAGATTGGCTCACAACAACCACCACCACCAGGACTCGATTACAATAGTGGCTTACAATAAATAGTAAAGTGAGTGCTCCACCACTAGAACTTGATTACAAAAGTGGCATGCAAGACACACTCAAGAGAGCGCTGCATGCGGAAGGGAAAGGGGGGGGGGGGGGGGGGTATTTTTATACCATTTGCGGTCCCCCCCCAGATTTTCTTTGGCTCCTACACCCATAGCAGCCCACCACCACAACTGGACAACAGAAGAAACTTACAAGACACAGGCACAAGAATGTCTTACAAGAGCTCCTCACCTTAGGAGCAGTGCCAGCTCTACACTATGGGCCAAGTATCCATAAGTGGGTGCCAATTCACAAGGTATCAAGAACGTGCACCTCAGGTCAAAAGTGGACTGCCAGTCCTGTAGCACCATGAATGCCGTGGAACAGTTCTATTATAACACAGATTATGACCCTTGGCTAGTATTTAATTGACTCATTGTCTCAGTTTTCTTTGTATTACTGTTATTTATTTGTTCCAGAAAAAGTTATATGTATTGGAAAAAGAACAAGTCATGAAGGAAAACATTTAATCGGAAATTAACTTATAATGAATTTAATCATATTATAACTTTTCTTCATAGTTTAACTTCATATCTATATAGATTAGCACAGTGATTGTATTTTATGATTATAGGATCTCTGGATTATGTTACCAATATATACAGCAGCGCAGCGCCACTCTCTTCTGATTATAGTATATCTGGATGATGTTGCTGATATATACAGTAGTGCAGCACCGCTCTCTTATGATTATAGTATCTCTGGGTTATGTTACTGATATACACAGTAGTGCAGCGCAGCTCTCTTATGATTATAGTATCTCTGGGTTATGTTACTGATATATACAGTAGTGCAGCGCAGCTCTCTTATGATTATAGTATCTCTGGGTTATGTTACTGATATATACAGTAGTGCAGCGTGCTCTCTTATGATTATAGGATCTCTGGATTATGTCACTGATATATACAGTAGTGCAGCGCTGCTCTCTTATGATTATA
Source organism: Discoglossus pictus (assembly GCA_027410445.1). Taxonomy (NCBI): domain Eukaryota; kingdom Metazoa; phylum Chordata; class Amphibia; order Anura; family Alytidae; genus Discoglossus; species Discoglossus pictus. Next base: position 41,566,625 of record CM050169.1, on the reverse strand, counting down.
GTATCTCTGGGTTATGTTACTGATATATACAGTAGTGCAGCGCAGCTCTCTTATGATTATAGTATCTCTGGGTTATGTTACTGATATATACAGTAGTGCAGCGCTGCTCTCTTATGATTATAGTATTTCTGGATAATGTTACTGATATATACAGTAGCGCAGCGTGCTCTCTTATGATTACAGTATCTCTGGATGATGTTACTGATATATACAGTAGTGCAGCGCCGCTCTCTTATGATTATAGTATCTCTGAATAATGTTACTGATATATACAGTAGTGCAGCGCTGCTCTCTTATGATTATAGTATCTTTGGATGTTAGTGATATATACAGTAGTGCAGCGCTGCTCTCTTATGATTATAGTATCTCTGGGTTATGTTACTGATATATACAGTAGTGCAGCGCTGCTCTCTTATGATTATAGTATCTCTGGATGATGTTACTGATATATGCAGTAGTGCAGCACCGCTCTCTTATGATTATAGTATCTCTGGGTTATGTTACTGATATACACAGTAGTGCAGCGCTGCTCTCTTATGATTATAGTATCTCTGGGTTATGTTACTGATATATACAGTAGTGCAGCGCTGCTCTCTTATGATTATAGTATTTCTGGATAATGTTACTGATATATACAGTAGCGCAGCGTGCTCTCTTATGATTATAGTATCTCTGGATGATGTTACTGATATATACAGTAGTGCAGCGCTGCTCTCTTATGATTATAGTATTTCTGGATAATGTTACTGATATATACAGTAGCGCAGCGTGCTCTCTTATGATTATAGTATCTCTGGATGATGTTACTGATATATACAGTAGTGCAGCGCCGCTCTCTTATGATTATAGTATCTCTGAATAATGTTACTGATATATACATTAGTGCAGTGCTGCTCTCTTATGATTATAGTATCTCTGGATAATGTTACTGATATATACAGTAGTGCAGCGCTGCTCTCTTATGATTATAGTATCTCTGGGTTATGTTACTGATATATACAGTAGTGCAGCGCTGCTCTCTTATGATTATAGTATATCTGGATAATGTTACTGATATATACAGTAGCGTAGCGCCGCTCTCTTATGATTATAGTATCTCTGGATAATGTTACTGATATATACAGTAGTGCAGCGCTGCTCTCTTATGATTATAGTATCTATGGATGATGTTACTGATATATACAGTAGTGCAGCGCTGCTCTCTTATGATTATAGTATCTCTGGGTTATGTTACTGATATATACAGTAGTGCAGCGCTGCTCTCTTATGATTATAGTATATCTGGATAATGTTACTGATATATACAGTAGCGTAGCGCCGCTCTCTTATGATTATAGTATCTCTGGATAATGTTACTGATATATACAGTAGTGCAGCGCTGCTCTCTTATGATTATAGTATCTATGGATGATGTTACTGATATATACAGTAGTGCAGCGCTGCTCTCTTATGATTATAGTATATCTGGGTTATGTTACTGATATATACAGTAGTGCAGCGCTGCTCTCTTGTGATTATAGTATCTATGGGTTATGTTACTGATATATACAGTAGTGCAGCGCTACTCTCTTGTGATTATAGTATCTATGTGTTATGTAACTGATATATACAGTAGTGCAGCGCTGCTCTCTTATGATTATAGTATATCTGGATAATGTTACTGATATATACAGTAGTGCAGCGCTGCTCTCTTATGATTATAGTATCTCTGGATAATGTTACTTATATATACAGTAGCACAGCGTCGCTCTCTTATGATTATAGTATATCTGGATGATGTTACTGATATATACAGTAGTGCAGCGCTGCTCTCTTATGATTATAGTATATCTGGATGATGTTACTGATATATACAGTAGTGCAGCGCTGCTCTCTTATGATTATAGTATATCTGGATAATGTTACTGATATATACAGTAGTGCAGCGCTGCTCTCTTATGATTATAGTATATCTGGGTTATGTTACTGATATATACAGTAGCGCAGCACCTTTCTCTTATGATTATAGTATCTCTGGGTTATGTTACTGATATATACAGTAGTGCAGCGCAGCTCTCTTATGATTATAGTATCTCTGGGTTATGTTACTGATATATACAGTAGTGCAGCGCAGCTCTCTTATGATTATAGTATCTCTGGATTATGTTACTGATATATACAGTAGTGCAGCGCTGCTCTCTTATGACTATAGTATCTCTGGGTTATGTTACTGATATATACAGTAGCGCAGCACTGCTCTCTTATGATTATAGTATCTCTGGATAATGTTACTGATATATACAGTAGTGCAGCGCTGCTCTCTTATGATTATAGTATCTTTGGATGTTAGTGATATATACAGTAGTGCAGCGCTGCTCTCTTATGACTATAGTAACTCTGGATTATGTTACTGATATATACAGTAGTGCAGCACAGCTCTCTTATGACTATAGTAACTCTGGATTATGTTACTGATATATACAGTAGTGCAGCGCTGCTCTCTTATGATTATAGTATATCTGGGTTATGTTACTGATATATACAGTAGCGCAGCACCTTTCTCTTATGATTATAGTATCTCTGGGTTATGTTACTGATATATACAGTAGTGCAGCGCTGCTCTCTTATGATTATAGTATCTCTGGGTTATGTTACTGATATATACAGTAGTGCAGCGCTGCTCTCTTATGATTATAATATCTCTGGATTATGTTACTGATATATACAGTAGTGCAGCGCTGCTCTCTTATGATTATAGTATCTCTGGGTTATGTTACTGATATATACAGTAGTGCAGCGCAGCTCTCTTATGATTATAGTATCTCTGGGTTATGTTACTGATATATACAGTAGTGCAGCGCAGCTCTCTTATGATTATAGTATCTCTGGGTTATGTTACTGATATATACAGTAGTGCAGCGCAGCTCTCTTATGATTATAGTATATCTGGGTTATGTTACTGATATATACAGTAGCGCAGCACCTTTCTCTTATGATTATAGTATCTCTGGGTTATGTTACTGATATATACAGTAGTGCAGCGCAGCTCTCTTATGATTATAGTATCTCTGGGTTATGTTACTGATATATACAGTAGTGCAGCGCAGCTCTCTTATGATTATAGTATCTCTGGATTATGTTACTGATATATACAGTAGTGCAGCGCTGCTCTCTTATGACTATAGTATCTCTGGGTTATGTTACTGATATATACAGTAGCGCAGCACTGCTCTCTTATGATTATAGTATCTCTGGATAATGTTACTGATATATACAGTAGTGCAGCGCTGCTCTCTTATGACTATAGTATCTCTGGGTTATGTTACTGATATATACAGTAGTGCAGCGCTGCTCTCTTATGATTATAGTATATCAGGATAATGTTACTGATATATACAGTAGTGCAGCGCTGCTCTCTTATGATTATAGTATCTCTGGATTATGTTACTGATATATACAGTATTGCAGCGCTGCTCTCTTATGATTATAGTATCTCTGAATAATGTTACTGATATATACAGTAGTGCAGCGCTGCTCTCTTATGATTATAGTATCTCTGGATGATGTTACTTATATATACAGTAGTGCAGCGCCACTCTCTTATGATTATAGTATCTCTGGATGATGTTACTTATATATACAGTAGTGCAGCGCTGCTCTCTTATGATTATAGTATCTCTGGATGATGTTACTGATATATACAGTAGTGCAGCGCTGCTCTCTTATGATTATAGTATCTCTGAATAATGTTACTGATATATTCAGTAGTGCAGCGCTGCTCTCTTATGATTATAGTATCTCTGGATTATCTTACTGATATATACAGTAGCGTAGCGCTGTTTCTTTTATGTTTATAGTATCTCTGGATGATGTTACTGATATATACAGTAGTGCAGCGCTGCTCTCTTATGACTATAGTATCTCTGGATAATGTTACTGATATATACAGTAGTGCAGCGCTGCTCTCTTATAATTATAGTATCTCTGGATAGTGTTAGTGATATATACAGTAGGGCAGCGCTGCTCTCTTATGATTATAGTATCTCTGGATTATGTTACTGATATATACAGTAGTGCAGCGCCGCTCTCTTATGATTATAGTATCTCTGGGTTATGTTACTGATATATACAGTAGTGCAGGGCTGCTCTCTTATGACTATAGTATCTCTGGATAATGTTACTGATATATACAGTAGTGCAGCGCTGCTCTCTTATAATTATAGTATCTCTGGATAGTGTTAGTGATATATACAGTAGTGCAGCACCGCTCTCTTATGATTATAGTATCTCTGGGTTATGTTACTGATATATACAGTAGTGCAGCGCTGCTCTCTTATGATTATAGTATCTCTGGATAATGTTACTGATATATACATTAGTGCAGCGCTGCTCTCTTATGATTATAGTAACTCTGGGTTATGTTACTGATATATACAGTAGTGCAGCGCTGCTCTCTTATGATTATAGTATCTCTGGATAATGTTACTGATATATACATTAGTGCAGCGCTGCTCTCTTATGATTATAGTATCTCTGGATAATGTTACTGATATATACAGTAGCGCAGCACCTTTCTCTTATGATTATAGTATCTCTGGATTATGTTACTGATATACACAGTAGTGCAGCGCAGCTCTCTTATGATTATAGTATCTCTGGATTATGTTACTGATATATACAGTAGTGCAGCGCCGCTCCCTTATGATTATAGTATCTCTGGATTATGTTACTGATATATACAGTAGTGCAGCGCTGCTCTCTTATGACTATAGTATCTCTGGATAATGTTACTGATATATACAGTAGTGCAGCGCTGCTCTCTTATGATTATAGTATCTCTTGGTTATGTTACTGATATATACAGTAGTGCAGCACCGCTCTCTTATGATTATAGTATCTCTGGGTTATGTTACTGATATATACAGTAGTGCAGCGCTGCTCTCTTATGATTATAGTATCTCTGGATTATGTTACTGATATATACAGTAGTGCAGCGCCGCTCTCTTATGATTATAGTATCTCTGGATTATGTTACTGATATATACAGTAGTGCAGCGCCGCTCTCTTATGATTATAGTATCTCTGGATTATGTTACTGATATACACAGTAGTGCAGCGCTGCTCTCTTATGATTATAGTATCTCTGGGTTATGTTACTGATATATACAGTAGTGCAGCGCTGCTCTCTTATGATTATAGTATCTCTGGGTTATGTTACTGATATATACAGTAGTGCAGCGCTGCTCTCTTATGATTATAGTATCGCTGGGTTATTTTACTGATATATACAGTAGTGCAGCGCTACTCTCTTATGATTATAGTATCTCTGGGTTATGTTACTGATATATACAGTAGCGCAGCGCTGCTCTCTTATGATTATAGTATCTCTGGGTGATGTTTCTGATATATACAGTAGTGCGGCACCGTTCTCTTATGATTATAGTATCTCTGGATTATGTTACTGATATATACAGTAGTGCAGCGCGGCTCTCTTATGATTATAGTATCTCTGGATAATCTTACTGATATATACAGTAGTGCAGCGCTGCTCTCTTATGATTATAGTATCTCTGGGTTATGTTACTGATATATACAGTAGTGCAGCGCTGCTCTCTTATGATTATAGTATCTCTGGGTTATGTTACTGATATATACAGTAGGGCATCGCTGCTCTCTTATGATTATAGTATCTCTGGGTTATGTTACTGATATATACAGTAGTGCAGCGCTGCTCTCTTATGATTATAGTATATCTGGATTATGTTACTGATATATACAGTAGTGTAGTGCTGCTCTCTTATGATTATAGTATCTGTGGATAATGTTACTGATATATACAGTAGTGCAGCGCTGCTCTCTTATGATTATAGTATATCTGGGTTATGTTACTGATATATACAGTAGTGTAGTGCTGCTCTCTTATGATTATAGTATCTCTGGGTTATGTTACTGATATATACAGTAGTGCAGCGCTGCTCTCTTATGATTATAGTATCTCTGGATTATGTTACTGATATATACAGTAGTGTAGTGCTGCTCTCTTATGATTATAGTATCTGTGGATAATGTTACTGATATATACAGTAGTGCAGCGCTGCTCTCTTATGATTATAGTATCTCTGGATTATGTTACTGATATATACAGTAGTGCAGCGCTGCTCTCTTATGATTATAGTATCTCTGGATTATGTTACTGATATATACAGTAGCGCAGCGTGCTCTCTTATGATTATAGTATCACTGGATTATGTTACTGATATATACAGTAGTGCAGCGCTGCTCTCTTATGATTATAGTATCTCTGGATTATGTTACTGATATATACAGTAGTGCAGCGCTGCTCTCTTATGATTATAGTATCTCTGGATTATGTTACTGATATATACAGCAGCGCAGCACAGCTCTCTTATGATTATAGTATCTCTGGATTATGTTACTGATATATACAGTAGTGCATCGCTGCTCTCTTATGATTATAGTATCTCTGGATTATGTTACTGATATATACAGTAGTGCAGCGCTGCTCTCTTATGATTATAGTATCTCTGGGTTATGTTACTGATATACACAGTAGTGCAGCGCTGCTCTCTTATGATTATAGTATCTCTGGATTATGTTACTGATATATACAGTAGTGTAGTGCTGCTCTCTTATGATTATAGTATCTCTGGATTATGTTACTGATATATACAGTAGTGCAGCGCTGCTCTCTTATGATTATAGTATCTCTGGATTATGTTACTGATATATACAGTAGTGCAGCGCTGCTCTCTTATGATTATAGTATCACTGGGTTATGTTACTGATATATACAGTAGTGCAGCGTCGCTCTCTTATGATTATAGTATCTGTGGATAATGTTACTGATATATACAGTAGTGCAGCGCTGCTCTCTTATGATTATAGTATCTCTGGGTTATGTTACTGATATATACAGTAGTGCAGCGTCGCTCTCTTATGATTATAGTATCTGTGGATAATGTTGCTGATATATACAGTAGTGCAGCGCTGCTCTCTTATGATTATAGTATCTCTGGATTATGTTACTGATATATACAGTAGTGCAGCGCTGCTCTCTTATGATTATAGTATCTCTGGATTATGTTACTGATATATACAGTAGTGCAGCGCTGCTCTCTTATGATTATAGTATCTCTGGATTATGTTACTGATATATACAGTAGCGCAGCGTGCTCTCTTATGATTATAGTATCACTGGATTATGTTACTGATATATACAGTAGTGCAGCGCTGCTCTCTTATGATTATAGTATCTCTGGATTATGTTACTGATATATACAGTAGTGCAGCGCTGCTCTCTTATGATTATAGTATCTCTGGATTATGTTACTGATATATACAGTAGCGCAGCGTGCTCTCTTATGATTATAGTACCACTGGATTATGTTACTGATATATACAGTAGTGCAGCGCTGCCCTCTTATGATTATAGTATCTCTGGGTTATGTTACTGATATATACAGTAGTGCAGCGCTGATCTCTTATGATTTTAGTATCTCTGGATTATGTTACTGATATATACAGTAGCGCAGCGCTGCTCTCTTATGATTATAGTATCTCTGGGTTATGTTACTGATATATACAGTAGTGCAGCGCTGATCTCTTATGATTATAGGATCTCTGGGTTATGTTACTGATATATACAGTAGTGCAGCGCCGCTCTCTTATGATTATAGTATCTCAGGATTATGTTACTGATATATACAGTAGTGCAGCGCTGATCTCTTATGATTATAGTATCTCTGGGTTATGTTACTGATATATACAGTAGTGCAGCGCTGATCTCTTATGATTATAGGATCTCTGGGTTATGTTACTGATATATACAGTAGTGCAGCGCCGCTCTCTTATGATTATAGTATCTCTGGATTATGTTACTGATATATACAGTAGTGCAGCGCCGCTCTCTTATGATTATAGTATCTCTGGATGTTACTGATATATACAGTAGTGCAGCGCTGCTCTCTTATGATTATAGTATCTCTGGATTATGTTACTGATATATACAGTAGTGCAGCGCAGCTCTCTTATGATTATAGCATCTCTGGATAATGTTTCTGATATATACAGTAGTGCAGCACTGCTCTCCTATGATTTTAGTATCTCTGGATTATGTTACTGATATATGCAGTAGTGCAGCGCTGATCTCTTATGATTATAGTATCTCTGGATTATGTTACTGATATATACAGTAGTGCAGCGCTGATCTCTTATGATTATAGTTTCTCTTGGTTATGTTACTGATATATACAGTAGTGCAGCGCTGCTCTCTTATGATTATAGTATCTCTGGATTATGTTACTGATATATACAGTAGGGCAGCGCTGCTCTCTTATGATTATAGTATCTCTGGATAATGTTACTGATATATACAGTAGCGCAGCGCTGCTCTCTTATGATTATAGTGTCTCAGGATTATGTTACTGATATATACAGTAGTGCAGCGCCGCTCTCTTATGATTATAGCATCTCTGGATAATGTTTCTGATATATACAGTAGTGCAGCACTGCTCTCCTATGATTTTAGTATCTCTGGATTATGTTACTGATATATGCAGTAGTGCAGCGCTGATCTCTTATGATTATAGTATCTCTGGATTATGTTACTGATATATACAGTAGTGCAGCGCTGATCTCTTATGATTATAGTTTCTCTTGGTTATGTTACTGATATATACAGTAGTGCAGCGCTGCTCTCTTATGATTATAGTATCTCTGGATTATGTTACTGATATATACAGTAGGGCAGCGCTGCTCTCTTATGATTATAGTATCTCTGGATAATGTTACTGATATATACAGTAGCGCAGCGCTGCTCTCTTATGATTATAGTGTCTCAGGATTATGTTACTGATATATACAGTAGTGCAGCGCTGCTCTCTTATGATTATAGTATCACTGGATTATGTTACTGATATATACAGTAGTGCAGCGCTGCTCGCTTATGATTATAGTATCTCTGGATTATGTTACTGATATATACAGTAGTGCAGCGCTGCTCTCTTATGATTATAGTATCACTGGATTATGTTACTGATATATACAGTAGTGCAGCGCTGCTCTCTTATGATTATAGTATCTCTGGGTTATGTTACTGATATATACAGTAGTGCAGCACTGCTCTCTTATGATTATAGTGTCTCAGGATTATGTTACTAATATATACAGTAGTGCAGCACTGCTCTCTTATGATTATAGTATATCTGGATTATGTTACTGATATATACAGTAGTGCAGCGCTGCTCTTTTATGATTATAGTATCACTGGATTATGTTACTGATATATACAGTAGTGCAGCACTGCTCTCTTATGATTATAGTATATCTGGATTATGTTACTGATATATACAGTAGCGCAGCGCTGCTCTCTTATGATTATAGTGTCTCAGGATTATGTTACTGATATATACAGTAGTGCAGCGCTGCTCTCTTATGATTATAGTATCTCTGGATTATGTTACTGATATATACAGTAGTGCAGCACTGCTCTCTTATGATTATAGTATATCTGGATTATGTTACTGATATATACAGTAGTGCAGCGCGGCTCTCTTATGATTATAGTATCTCTGGATTATGTTACTGATATATACAGTAGTGTAGTGCTGCTCTCTTATGATTATAGTATCTCTGGGTTATGTTACTGATATATACAGTAGTGCAGCGCTGCTCTCTTATGATTATAGTATCTCTGGATTATGTTACTGATATATACAGTAGTGCAGCACTGCTCTCTTATGATTATAGTATCTCTGGATGATGTTACTGATATATACAGTAGTGCAGCACCGCTCTCTTATGATTATAGTATCTCTGGATTATGTTACTGATATATACAGTAGTGCAGCGCTGCTTTCTTATGATTATAGTATCACTGGATTATGTTACTGATATATACAGTAGTGCAGCGCTGCTCTCTTATGATTATAGTATCTCTGGGTTATGTTACTGATATATACAGTAGCGCAGCGCAGCTCTCTTATGATTATAGTATCTCTGGATTATATTACTGATATATACAGTAGTGCAGCGCTGCTCTCTTATGATTATAGTATCTCTGCATGATGTTACTGATATATACAGTAGTGCAGTGCTGCTTTCTTATGATTATAGTATATCTGGATTATGTTACTGATATATACAGTAGTGCAGCGCTGCTCTCTTATGATTATAGTATCTCTGGATAATGTTACCGATATATACAGTAGTGCAGTGCTGCTCTCTTATGATTATAATATCTCTGGGTTATGTTATTGATATATACAGTAGTGCAGCGCTGCTCTCTTATGATTATAGTATCTCTGGGTTATGTTACTGATATATACAGTAGCGCAGCGCAGCTCTCTTATGATTATAGTATCTCTGGATGATGTTACTGATATATACAGTAGTGCAGCACTGCTCTCTTATGATTATAGTATCTCTTGGTTATGTTACTGATATATACAGTAGTGCAGCGCCGCTCTCTTATGATTATAGTATCTCTGGATAATGTTACTGATATATACAGTAGCGCAGCGCTGCTCTCTTATGATTATAGTATCTCTGGGTTATGTTACTGATATATACAGTAGTGCAGCACTGCTCTCTTATGATTATAGTATCTCTGGATGATGTTACTGATATATACAGTAGTGCAGCGTCGCTCTCTTATGATTCTAGGATCTCTGGATTATGTTACTGATATATACAGTAGTGCAGCGCGGCTCTCTTATGATTATAGTATCTCTGGATTATGTTACTGATATATACAGTAGCGCAGCGTGCTCTCTTATGATTATAGTATCACTGGATTATGTTACTGATATATACAGTAGTGCAGCGCTGCTCTCTTATGATTATAGTATCTCTGGGTTATGTTACTGATATATACAGTAGTGCAGCGCAGCTCTCTTATGATTTTAGTATCACTGGATTATGTTACTGATATATACAGTAGCGCAGCGCTGCTCTCTTATGATTATAGTATCTCTGGGTTATGTTACTGATATATACAGTAGTGCAGCGCTGATCTCTTATGATTATAGGATCTCTGGGTTATGTTACTGATATATACAGTAGTGCAGCGCCGCTCTCTTATGATTATAGTATCTCAGGATTATGTTACTGATATATACAGTAGTGCAGCGCTGATCTCTTATGATTATAGTATCTCTGGGTTATTTTACTGATATATACAGTAGTGCAGCGCTGATCTCTTATGATTATAGGATCTCTGGGTTATGTTACTGATATATACAGTAGTGCAGCGCCGCTCTCTTATGATTATAGTATCTCTGGATTATGTTACTGATATATACAGTAGTGCAGCGCTGATCTCTTATGATTTTAGTATCTCTGGATTATGTTACTGATATATGCAGTAGTGCAGCGCTGCTCTCTTATGATTATAGTATCTCTGGGTTATGTTACTGATATATACAGTAGTGCAGCGCTGCTTTCTTATGATTATAGTGTCTCTGGGTTATGTTACTGATATATACAGTAGTGCAGCGCTGATCTCTTATGATTATAGTATCTCTGGGTTATGTTACTGATATATACAGTAGTGCAGCGCTGCTTTCTTATGATTATAGTATCTCTGGGTTATGTTACTGATATATACAGTAGTGCAGCGCTGCTCTCTTATGATTATAGTATCTCTGGGTTATGTTACTGATATATACAGTAGTGCAGCGCTGCTTTCTTATGATTATAGTATCTCTGGGTTATGTTACTGATATATACAGTAGTGCAGCGCTGATCTCTTATGATTATAGTATCTCTGGGTTATGTTACTGATATATACAGTAGTGCAGCGCTGCTTTCTTATGATTATAGTATCTCTGGGTTATGTTACTTATATATACAGTAGTGCAGCGCTGATCTCTTATGATTATAGTATCTCTGGGTTATGTTACCGATATCTACAGTAGTGCAGCGCTGCTCTCTTATGATTATAGTATCTCTGGATTATGTTACTGATATATACAGTAGTGCAGCGCTGATCTCTTATGATTATAGTATCTCTGGATGATGTTACTGATATATACAGTAGTGCAGCGCTGCTCTCTTATGATTATAGTATCTCTGGATTATGTTACTGATATATACAGTAGTGCAGCGCTGATCTCTTATGATTATAGTTTCTCTTGGTTATGTTACTGATATATACAGTAGTGCAGCGCTGATCTCTTATGATTATAGTATCTCTGGATTATGTTACTGATATATACAGTAGGGCAGCGCTGCTCTCTTATGATTATAGTATCTCTGGATAATGTTACTGATATATACAGTAGCGCAGCGCTGCTCTCTTATGATTATAGTGTCTCAGGATTATGTTACTGATATATACAGTAGTGCAGCGCTGCTCTCTTATGATTATAGTATCACTGGATTATGTTACTGATATATACAGTAGTGCAGCACTGCTCTCTTATGATTATAGTATCTCTGGATTATGTTACTGATATATACAGTAGCGCAGCTCTCTTATGATTATAGTATCTCTTGGTTATGTTACTGATATATACAGTAGTGCAGCGCTGCTTTCTTATGATTATAGTATCACTGGATTATGTTACTGATATATACAGTAGTGCAGCGCTGCTCTCTTATGATTATAGTATCTCTGGGTTATGTTACTGATATATACAGTAGCGCAGCGCAGCTCTCTTATGATTATAGTATCTCTGGATGATGTTACTGATATATACAGTAGTGCAGCGCTGCTTTCTTATGATTATAGTATATCTGGATTATGTTACTGATATATACAGTAGTGCAGCACTGCTCTCTTATGATTATAGTATCTCTGGGTTATGTTACTGATATATACAGTAGCGCAGCGCAGCTCTCTTATGATTATAGTATCTCTGGATTATGTTACTGATATATACAGTAGTGCAGAATCGCTCTCTTATGATTATAGTATCTCTGGATGATGTTACTGATATATACAGTAGTGCAGCGCTGCTCTCTTATGATTATAGTGTCTCTGGATGATGTTACTGATATATACAGTAGTGCAGCGCCACTCTCCTATGATTATAGTATCTCTGGGTCATGTTACTGATATATACAGTAGTGCAGTGCCGCTCTCTTATGATTATAGTATCTCTGGGTTATGTTACTCATATATACAGTAGTGCAGTGCCGCTCTCTTATGATTATAGTATCTCTGGATGATGTTACTGATATATACAGTAGCGCAGCGCAGCTCTCTTATGATTATAGTATCTCTGGGTTATGTTACTGATATATACAGTAGCGCAGCGCTGCTCTCTTATGATTATAGTATCTCTGGGTTATGTTACTGATATATACAGTAGTGCAGCACTGCTCTCTTATGATTATAGTATCTCTTGGTTATGTTACTGATATATACAGTAGTGCAGCGCCGCTCTCTTATGATTCTAGGATCTCTGGATTATGTTACTGATATATACAGTAGTGCAGCGCCGCTCTCTTATGATTCTAGGATCTCTGGATTATGTTACTGATATATACAGTAGTGCAGCGCTGCTCTCTTATGATTATAGTATCACTGGATTATGTTACTGATATATACAGTAGTGCAGCACCACTCTCTTATGATTATAGTATCTCTGGATTATGTTACTGATATATACAGTAGCGCAGCACTGCTCTCTTATGATTATAGTATCTCTGGATTATGTTACTGATATATACAGTAGTGCAGCGCTGATCTCTTATGATTTTACTATCTCTGGATTATATTGCTGATCAGTTGCGGCGCTAACTCAATAAATTAAGTCAATTATCAAAATACAGTTGACAGAGAAATATTCATGCAGAACAAGAAAATAATCAGAATGAATACAAACACTTATATATGTGACATGGCTATGAGAAACTGTATACATGTATAATATGTGATATGTTAATAGAGGCCTGTAAGATTGTATTGCCAATATGATGATTGAGCTTGACCTTAAAGTTTTAATTTTTGGAGAAAACATGCACTGTAAATATCTGTTTTTCCACAGTTTTTAGGCTGGAGCTCCTCATACCATTTTTTAATCTGTAGTAGGCTTGAAATTTGCAGCAGTTACAGGGTGATTCAATTGATCAAGGCCGCAGCTACCTGGCTGAAAACCTAAACTGTAAACCATACAACCATAAGTATCATTTCAGAGCATGATCATGATCAAGTAACCAAGGCCGTAACTACCGATTTAGATACAGCCAATTGTAAATGAGACGGTCATCATGACGTCAGTAAAACATGGAGGTTAAACGCCAATCAATTAGCGTTTTGCAGTCTGATATGCAGTCGGACTCGCAATCCGGCAATGTATAAAAATAATAAAACTTAATGACGATACTGTTCTAGTCCATGTGGGTACCTGATATGTATTAACTCCTTGATTACCAAGATTAATATAACATGGAAATGAAATGTAAACATTTTTTTTTATTGCAGATTTGCAAGTTTAAGACTGCTGTGCAATTAATTCTATTGTCTTTCATCGCTTTTCCTGTCTATAAAAGTGCAGTATTGATTTTTTATTTGCATTTACTGCGCTACGAACAGGTGTTTACCCCCTTGCAGGTCATATCTGGTACTCCTAGGATTTTCTTCTATATTTGCCATTTACGGATGTGAAAACAATTGCGGGTTTTGAGGAATTGTAGCAATTGAATAGCGATTTGCGATTGTAACATTTACGGGCTTGAAAGATCAAAGGCTTAGCTGGGTCGTAGTTACGATTTTGACAACCGCAGGGATTTTAGGCCTGTAACCTGCAAATTGTTTGAGGGTAGCTAAAAGATGCCAATTAAATAGAAAATTAGTTTACAGGCTACATTACAGGCTCCAGTAACTAACAATTACTCAATTGAATAGGGGGCCTATGTCTCCAGCAGTTACACTAACTACTCTGCTTTCCCCGGTCCTGTTGAAGGTAACTGATAACCAGGGCTTTAGAACTCTTGACACCTGGGGGGGGGGAAAGAGGCAGAATGGCACAAAGTCATTGGAGGGAGACCTGGCCCTTGTGTGTAGCTCACAGGGGACCTAAGGTGTGAAATGTATGTTTGCCCAAGGAAGAAGGTAGTGGTGATTGGTGGATTAACTGTAAAAATATTTGGTCTGAAAAACATAATTAATTCTCTTCTTGGGACACATATGTATGGTGTGTTTCATTTAGAGGGAAGGTGTTTATTATCTTTTAATAATAAATACATTTCTGCAACTTGTCCTGGTACCCGGTAACTTGTCCTAAAACTCTAAAACTTGGTTGGAAAAATTGGCATCTTGTCCCAGCCTCTGGTTAAGCTATGCTGCGGGAGGGGATTATAAGAACCTATGTGTAGAATTGGACTTCCTGGCCTTTTAATGCCCAACAAAGAATGGGTTGTGACAAGGGAATTTTGCATTTTCAATATTAGCTCTATATTAAATATATTCTACTTTTCACAATTATAAAGCATGATGTGACAGCCTAGTGTAAAGTGACATGCTTGGGAAATGGCACATGTGGGTTCAAGTCCTATCACATCCTTCTTACTGTGTGTATATATATATATATATATATATATATATATATATATATATATATATATATATATATATATATATACTGTAAATTGGTGGTATGGAAAAATATGATTTTAAAATAATTATGAAATAAACAAAGAATGGAGCAAGATTTATACCTATAACATATAGTTGTTAAATTGTTCCTTTTATCTATGCAGATTTTTTGGGCCATACATGAAATAACTAAAAATGGCAACATGTGATGGTGAAGAGCTTGTATGGAGACTTCAGTGTCCTTCAAATTATTATGAGCTGCTAAATGAAATGTGTTGTCTTCCTGTGTTCAGAGTGATGTTTGCAACACTGTAGCTGTGATGTGTTCATGTAGAAGGTTCTCCAGACTCCCTACACAAATCTTAAGGGGAACAAACTAAATTTCACTACAAGGCAAAAATGCAGAGCTTTAAAAACTTTTTGTCACCCCAAAATCAAAGTGGGTTGATCTTACAGAAATTGAAACTGTATATACACTGTTTTACATTTTTTTCCTCTACTGTAAATAATTCCTGAGATATTTAGCATTGCTTGGATTTCTTTATGCTAAAATGTATCACAATATGCCAGTTAGTAACATTTGCGTTTGATACATTTGGAGGAGGTTATCTAACTGCATGGTAACATTGGGGAACATTGATTTTGCCACCTCACAACATACAAGCAGACTATGGCCTCTATACTAACCCCCACCATGTGTAAGAGCAAAGTAAATCCTGCTAGCTATGTTAATCACGCATCCCGTAAACATTATAAGAGAACTGCTACGAGTGACTGCAGCAAGCCGGTGCCGAGAATTATGGCAAACTTTTTCATTGATTTTTGCACTGACAAACGATTACGAGATACTCCGTTAGACTTTTACACCAAAACCCTATTCTAATCAGACACTTGCAAATCAGGGAAGTGCAGTAACTATAAAAAGCTGCAGAAAATATTAGGGTCACCAAAAGCCAATAGCAAACAGTTTTAAAACCATGGCTGCCATTGCTGCACCCACCTAGTATCAAAAATCCGCAGAAAATTCTGAATTAAAAAATCTGATATTTTATTATTATGTTTGTTTTATTATACAACATCAAGGGTAACACACAACCCAGTAAGTACTCAAGGGGTTAATATATCAGGAAAACATGTGGAAAATGCTCTAATGCACAGTTATATATATTATATCTCTAAATACAATTGTCACACATATTTAATTTAATGTGTATATATATATATATATATATATATATATATATATATATATATATATATAAATATATAGTGTCTTGCAGCACTTACAGCGTTTCTCATCCGTAAAGTTGGGTTGGTGTAATTTACTGAGTGAACATATACTTCCTACACTCTCAAATCTCTTGTAGACAAGGCAGGATTTACGTAATATTGTGAGTGAAAAGATTAAATAAAACATGTAACGCAGGGGAAAAAATCTCCCACAGCCGATTTTAGGGAATACAGCAAATTACACCACTTGATTAGCATAGGGGCCTATGTTACTAATTAGCAAATCAAAGCAGCTAACATTTGGGAGCTACTCATTTGCATAATATTACAATACAAACAAAGCTCCAGATCTCAGAAATGATTTACTATCAAAAACAATGGATGGTACAATGTATAGTATATATGTATGTATGACCTTATGTACATTTGAGCATGTTTAGCTGTATGTGAACACATCATCATGTTTACTGTCCTACATGCTTAAATACATGTATCCAAATGATTTGATAGTCACATGGAAATAACCTTATGGAATATTCCAATTGGGTAGTGTGTGTGGTAGGACTTGGTGAGTCGTGTGGTTTACTGGTGTATATTTATACTTTAATAATTTTGATATATTTGTTTTGTTTTTCTCTTAGAGAAGGAGTGTTTAGTGACTTGTACCCATAAGTTCTATTGGGTCGGTGCAGTCATGGGCATAGTAACTGGGGGGACGAGGGGGACATATCTCCCCCAGATTTTTTTTATGTGTGTATGTATGTGTGGATAAGCTGTTTTTGTATGCAATGATCTGTATCCCCCTCAGAATAGTTTTGGCTCCTATACCCATGGGTGCAGTGAACACATTAATACACATATAAATACAAGTCTTGGGGTTCTATTGGACCCTGCCTTCTTTTTCATTCCTCACAATCAATAACCAAATCATGCCATTTTCACCTACAAACATCTGAAAATACATCACTATTTTACACAAGACACAACTAAAATTATAATCTAGTCCCTCATCCTATCTCGCCTCGACTGCTGCAACTCCCTCCTTGCTGGCCTCTCGTTCACCAGTCTTTCCCTATCCCAATCTATGACGCCTCATATAGCACACTCAATGCTCAGTGTCGGCAGCGCCTCTCACCTTTCAGTCTACAAAATTCTTGACACACACGACTTACAGTGTAACACACAGATACCTCCACTTACATCAGTCTACTGCCATAATTACTGCCATCTAGCATCTGTCACTCTCCCCTATCACATCCCAACCTTATCTTCTAGATTGTAAGCAGTAGGGATCTCACTTTTTTACACCAAGATATCTTTGGACACATTTTGTTCATACTTATATTGCCCTGTACCTGTACTTGTATTTCTACTTACCTTAGTATTTGTCAGTACCTAATTGAACACACTGTACTCTACTCTGTAAGCAGCAATATAGAAGTTCTTTTTATAAATAATAATAGTAAAAATAATAATGTATATTAATCCTTCTTCTACAGGTTACTTCTAATGATCGGATTGAATCGGCTGTGGTTTTCCAGTCCTGGTGGCGCTGTGTACTCAGAAGACATTATTTGTCTGCTGCCACACACGCAGCTCTTGTGATTCAGTCCTGATTCAGTCCTGGTGGCGCGGTGTCCTAACAAGGCGCTACCTTACCCGTAAATTGCATGCAACAATTGTGATCCAGTCCTGGTGGCGAGCAGCTCTCATAAGACGCTCTCTTCCTTGTGTCTTGCAAGCCACTGTTGTGAAAAAACTCTGGTGGAGAGAAGTCCTCATCCAGGACTCACTTTCTATTGTTTTGGATACCACTATTGTAATCCAGTCCTGGTGGACTAGACAGTCCAGCACTCCACCATTGTAATACGATGGTGGTGATGCCCAATCCTGTTTGAGCATGAGCAACATGCCAGGAAAAGAGCCCTATATGAGTATATTTGGAGGGAAGCCGTATGCCTGGATGTGCCTTGCTAGACTTAAATACCAAAGATACCATCACGCAACGCACATCATCCAAAACTACTGGTGCCAACATTTGGTTCAAAGGCTCAACAGTCCATATAAAATGAACACAAACATCTTCGTGGTGAATATTGAAATTATTGTGGAATAAACAGAGTTTGATAATTGGAAAGTTAGTGGCAATCATTACAAAGACACCAAAACTGGGGTAATTGTCAAGAAAAGTGTAACTAATTTTTAAAATAATACATATATTAATATATTAATAAAGATAATTATAATAAAATAAAAAAGATTAAAAATAAAATATTGGAACATTAAAATGTGAGTTCTTTTAATAGGAGATTGGCAGGTTAGATAACATCCAAAATACCAATTTTTTTAAAGAACCACTGTACTTTAGGAAAAAAATTACTGTTTGTGAAGTATATAACACAGATATATAAAGGGAAAATAACAAGAACTTTTATTTCTTTCTATTTAAGACAGCGGCAAATTAAAACAAATCTAAAAGAACTTTAAAAACAACAGAGGCTACAAAGAACATCTCTTCTTCTCTACTTCTACACAAATTATAGTAATTTAACACTGTGAGGAATACATTTATATTTATATATTATAATTGAATTTATTAAGTGTTAAGCACTAGGGGTAAACATAATTTCCTGATTTTTGTTACATAAAGTATATAATAACCTAAAAACATTAGCAACCGTATAAGCCTGTAAAAAGTAGAGTGGTACCTGCATCTCTTTCCTTCCCAAATGGGTGATGTCCAGTTTTCCCCAAGGAATGCCATTCCTGAGCCAGTACAAGATGAAATTGAAAACTTTTGAAATTTAGTTTCCCACTTAAAGGGTTAACGACAATCATTTCAGTGCTATATGGGAGATTATTCTGCAAAAAATGAAGCTCAGAATTGCTGTAAATATTCTCAATTGGATAGAATATGGGTTGAAGTGTAAGGTAACAAAAGGCGTAGTAGATGGAAAATCCTAAAAAAGCTAAATGTGAATCTCAAGTATCAGTAATCGGCCCACCTTTAATATGTTTGTTAATTATCTAGTACCAGGATTACAATGCCAACACGATTTAAAGGCGGCAATTCTACGGCGCTAAGACTTCTTTATGGTCCAGCTCGCACATCCGTATGTTCCTAACTATGTTGATAGTGATATATCTTTACTTTTTACTAGCTTATCCAAGCTTGCCATAGCTTTCCTCCCTAAAAGCAAACATCTTTTCATTTCATGACTACAGTCACCATCTGCAGAGATTTTGGAAAATAAAATCTGTCACTGCCTCTGCTTCTTCCCCCGTCTATTTGCCAGGAACTGATATTGCCATTAGCCACGATCTTTGTCTTTTTAAAAAGAATTAAAATGATTTAGTATTATTTAATATTAACACTAAAAGGTAGTATTGAGAGCTTCATCATTATCAACATTGTTTTATTGCTTAGAGAAGTGGCTTCTGCATTGTTGAAGGGATATTGTATCTCTATTGATTACAACATATAATTTTGTCACTAGTACAGGTACGCTCATAATTATAATGTGGTGACAGATTATTTAAAAAAAATGAATAATTATTTTGCATAAATCATAAAAATAAAATAATGATATGATATGAGGTGCAACAATTATTTTAAAAAGAAATAGTATAATGACAAATCATAGAATAAGAAAGGTAATAAAATCATTCATTAAATAATAACGGAAAATAATTTGTAAAACATCACATAAAGGTATAATGAGTATATTTAACTAATATAATTAGGACAGAAGCCTCTGATCCTATCCAGAAGATGAACTGGAAACATGTTAGTTTGGAAGTGCACGTTCCTGTGGGGTAATTTACAAAATTAAATGTTCAAAGAAAAAAAATATTTTAAAAAAGTGATTAAAATAATATAATGATATGTAAGAATGAACAAAAAGTATAATAACAAATCATGACTGAAAATAAAATAATTTTGAAACATAAATGTACTATAACTAATATAAATATCTAATTAATATAATTAGCAGAAGGTGTTACAACACTACTCCATTAAACTTAAATCTCTGTATGATTACTATGCATCATCATTAACACATTAATTACCAAAGGTGATATATATAATATGTTAATGAAAGTGAGAGCTAAAGTCACAACCCTTGATACCCACTGGCCTCTGGACCTGGCACCAGACCTCTACGTACTCTAGCCACTTCAACCATTATAGACCCAAAAATTATTAATGAAAGATCATATGATTTGACTACAATGAAGGACCAATATGAACCAATGTTCCCTGAGCCCCTGTTTATATGCCCCAATCCATAGAACCCTTTTTCACAGGTGAACACAAGCCCAAGACACTTTATGCCGTGGCTGCTGTTTTTTTGCAGTTATCAAATGTGTACAATATGTGAGGCTAATAAAAATAGTTTGAGGGAAATACCACTTTAAGGGCAACTGGTACCCCCTTAAAGTAGCCAACCACTATACCCAGTTTGCTCCCAGTCCTAGTATCTGGCCAGGTCTCTAGGTGGACGTGAACCTGCGGTAGCTGCAGAAAAGGCTCCATAGATGGTTTGGGGAGATACACCGGACTTATTGAGACATCAAGTATAGTGAACTAGGTTATCAGACAACAACTGAGACACTTTGTTTCAATAGACAAAAGTCAAGTGATGTCAAGTGATAGCCCTTTGATCTACTGTCTGGTGGTGAACCACTAATTGTTATATTCTTCACCCTAGTCATTGTTTCTGACCTCCCCATATAATTTAATAGAGAGCCTGTTTGTTAGTAATGGAAACACTGGTTAGCCATAAAAAAATGAATAGACCCAGGATCTACACCACTACCCTAGCACTTCTCTCCGACTCAATAAAGGTACCTTTATCTGAGAGGAGGTTGACTAAGGGACTGTTTACACACTGATTCAACCTCCCCGGAGACAGAGCCTACTAATTCCACTCCCTCCTCACAATAAGGCACCATAAGCCAGCTAGTAAGCACAATACCCTCTGCTAAGTTTCACGACCAAAAGAGGCCATCTTCCCCCAGGCCCTGAGCTCCACCTAACTGGAATACATGGTTTCCCACAACTGGTTAACCCCCCACATATAGCCCTAAACAGTCAAAAGTGCCAGATGATGATAAGCTGTTATTTTATTATTATTATTATTATTATTATTATTATTATTATCAGTTATTTGTTATGCATTAACATACTCCATAGCTCTATGCATGGGTATAGTTGTGTTTGTTTCATGAAAATAATCCATTGTTGTATTGTGTGAAAACTGTATAAAAATGTGAACTGAGAAATAAAGTTTATGCTCTGCTTCGGACACATAGAAATGGTGTGGTTCAATTTAAGGGAACACTTTATATTATGCTACAGAGAAATTGTGCAACTTGTCCTGATATTTTGCAACTTGTCATGAATCCTGATAGCCATCCTGTGTGAGGGGATACCAAACCAAGTCAACCTGTGGGTAGCATTGTTCTAGCAACCTTTTCAGGGCCAACAAAAGAGCAAGTTGTGACAGCTAATTACGGTAAATAAAGTTCCTCAACTATTGTGATTCTATACATTAAGGTTGAAGTACATTACCCAAACCCATATACATCCCTTCCTATAAATAAGAGAGCTGGCAATGTAGAAGTCATGGCCGACAGCCCTGACCAAATGCACATCAGCTACTTTATTGATGACGTCAGAGCATCAAATGAGTGGGGATAATGCTGCCCGTGTAGTCTAAAAGAAATGTAATGTGTGACTACTTAAAGTAATGCAAACCTGTTTAGTAGTAACAGATGCAATTGCTCCAAAGTGAGGCACTATGCCTAATAAAATTTTTATAAAGAGGGGATAATAATATATTAATACACCATTAGAAAATATAAGCAACTATTAATGGAGCAAAGCTTATTAGTAGAAATAAAAAAGAAAGTATTATGTTGTTCTCTTCCTGGATTGCAACCATTTCGTGGTGAAGTGGCTTGTGTACCTCAATAAAGCTGTGAGCTATACCATGTAAGGTCATCCAAGATGGACAGGTCATAGCAGAGAGGTCAGACAAATCACTGTCCAATGGAGAAGGAACTGGCAAACCATTCCAGTATCTGCCAAGATAACTTTATGGATAAGCACAGCCAGGCACAAGATGTGCTTGGCGTGCAGAGGTCCATATCATCACGGAGAGTTGGACACAACTGAAAGACTTAACAACAACAACAATTATGTTATTACTAGCGACTTGCCCATCAAAAATGATGACAATAACATTTGAAGCCTGGCAATGGTGTTTGCCACACATTGCGAGGCTCTTCCCCCCTCTACCCTGCCTACTTCATGATGAGCACCTTTGGCGCTCATCACAGGCCTCTCAATGAGCGCATTCAGCCTTCATACCAATCCTCTTCCCCTTCTACTTCCTCCCCTGTGTCTCCTTCCCCCTACCTCTCCTGTGTATCTTTCCCCCTCTCCCTCCCCTGTGTCTCTTCCCCCCTCTCCCTCCCCTGTGTCTCTTTCTCCCTCCCCTGTGTCTCTTCCCCCTCCCTCCCTCCCCTGTGTCTCTTCCCCCCTCTACCTCCCATGAGTCTCTCCCCCCTCCTCCCTCCCCTGTGTCTATTCCTCCAATCCTCTGTGTCTCTTTCCTCCCTCCTCTGTGTCTCTTCCCCCCTCCTCTCCCTCCCCTATGTCTCTTCCGCCCTCCTCTCCATTCCCTGTGTCTCTTCACCCCTCCTCTCCACCCTTCTCTGTGTCTCTCTTGCCCCTCCTCTCCCTCCCCGGTGTCTCTCCCACCCTCCTCTGTGTCTCTCCCTCCCGTGTCTCTCCCTCCTCCCGTGTCTCTCACCCCTCCTCTCCCTCTCGCATGAGTGCGCATGTGTGTGCCTGCGCGTCCTCTTGTGCTCGCTCCTGCGGTGCAATGTGCATGCGCAGCATGGCATCTTGCGAGGTGATGCGAGCCCACATTGGCATCTTGCAAGGTGATAAGAGCTCTGCAATGAGCGCCTTTGACGCTCGTTGCAGCCATAAACTGTGGGCCTTGCTTGTGGATCTACGGGTCTGTTGCACGTTTGCGATGTTGGTTAACATTGCGTGACCAACATCGCAAACGTGACCAACAAACTCGTAAAACCCACAACTATATATGTGATAGTTTACTGATGAAATGACTCTAGATAGGAAATTAAACTAATATTAACAAAGTACATTGGACCCTCGTTACTTGACTACCAGACTTGGTATTCTATGCGCCTGGATGAGAAACAAATGGTTTCGGAACTCAAGACTTGCTCCAGACTCATTGCGCTCATGCCACCCCGCATCTTGTCTCTCCAGGAAGTTTAATAAAGTACTGTGGCTTAGTGTAGCTTGTGCTAAAAAGAGCCCAAGAGAAGTCTGTGCCTACAAGAGCCAAAGTGCAGCCTGTGCATTCAAGAATCAAAATGCAGCCTGTGCCCACAAGTATCAAAGTGCAGTCTGTACCTATAAAAACCAAAGTGCAGCATGTGCCTACAAGAATCAAAGTGCAGCCTGTGCTTTTAATGACCAAAGTGTAGCCTGTACTTACAAGAACCAAGGTGCAGTCTGTGTCTACAAGAACCAAAGTGCTACCTGTGCCTATATGAACCAAATTGTAACCTGTGCTTACAAGGACCAAAATGTAGCTTGTGCTTACAAGAACCAAAGTGTAGCTTGTGCTTACATTATGAGTTTAAAGAAGGCTTGGGATACCACTAAGCAGAAAAGAAATATAGTGAGAACCACAATAGAACGTAAAAAAAAGAGATAATAGCCAAGAATACGTGTGGTACCCTCATGTGTGATCTTGCTGTTGAGTACAAAATGCCTAGAACAACGATCTCTACAATAGTGAAAAAGAAGGAAGCTATTAAAGGAGCCAACGTGACTAGGGATGTGAAGGCTGTGACTAAGCAAAAGTCACAGACATTAACGAAAAACAGTTAGTGAGTGATAGTATTTCCCAGGTATTAATTTGCGAGAAAGCAAAACCATTGCATGCCGACCTGGTAAAAGAAGAGCCTACAACAAGCGATGAGAGCAGTGAAGAATTTAAAGCCAGTCACTGTTGGTTTGAGAATGTTAACAAGAGATCTGGCATTCATAACATGGCAAAGCATGGAGAGGCAGCCACTGCTGACAAAGAAGCTCCTGAAACCTTTGTTTGGGAGATTATGTAGAGGCTGAGGCTTTTATTTTCCAACAAGTCAACAGCTGTGACGAGGTTTATTTTGAAAGAAAATGCCTACATCACGCAAGAAGACATTGTCAGTGCACAAGCCGATGAAGGACAGGTTTGTCATGAATCAGCCAGGGGCCATCTTGGATTTGGAACTGTTACCTGCCACATGTTATTGAACAGAAGGTTTTGGGCTCCCAGAGCCACTGTTATAATGTAATATATTCAGGGCAGAGTCCCACTGTTATTGTTAGGCATTGAGAGAAGAGGCAGTTTACCACGTCACCACTAATAAAGTCGTCATAACGCATTAAGTGGACTGACGTGGGAAGTACTGCCTCAACTCATAACATGTGGGTTATAACATGTTGTAGTGGTAATATCTGTAAATATATTGTATTTGAATGTTGGAGCCATGTTGTGTCCATATTGACTGCATATGTAACCTGAGTTGATCACCCATCTGCCTTCCAGCTATCACCTAAAGTAAACACTTGAAGTGATAGTAAGGCCAGAACAAAGGGGTCTAGACATTGAGGCACCATAACCCCAGGGGGTCTACAGGGATTCTCACTCAGATAATCAGGGCAAATTCCAGAGGACAGGTAGATGTTTCTCCCTTGAGAGCCACACACCAACTGAATTAGGTAGCCACACCTAGTGGGCGGACCTGGGAGGAGTCTCATGGTTCCCTGCCTGATTGGCCAGAGGCAGTTAGGGGCTGACTAAAGATAGCCCTCCTGGTGATTTTGTATGCCTGTTTAAAAGATGATGTTTTCCAAATAAAGTTGTTCATAATTTTCATCAAGACTTTGTGTGCAGATGTATTATTTACCCAGGGACATATGCTTGCAGTAAGATTCGTCAGACTTACTGTCAATATTGCTCAGTCTAAACCAAGGGCTGAGACATGATGTTCCTGTACTCAAAGCTACTCCAAGGTCCAGAGTAACCCAAATCAAGTCAGCAGACCCCAGCCAGAGAGTGGGTCGTGATAATTGGTGGCACAGTGGTGGGGTACTCTGAGAAGGACCAGAAAATGGAGCAGATGGAAGCAGAGGACTACAGACTACTCCTGCTAAATCAATGGATGGCATTCATGCAATTATGGCATGGCCATGAGCTGGCAAGCTGGTTGGAGGAACTGGTAGAGAAAGAGATGGACTTGGAGGAACAGTACCTTGCCAGGATAGAGTCCTTGGGTGGCCGGAGAGAGGATCTCTATTTTCGTTTGGATCTAGAATATGGGGTCGGTGAGATTCTGAATGGTGATCCGGAATGTGGCATGGGAACTGCAAGGAGGCATAATAACTTGTTTGTTGAACGCTGCCGGGGTCTGGGACTGGAAGCATGGTTCCCGGAGGCTCCTTTGCTGGAACCCCTGATTCAGCAAGAGCTGCAACTGGAGGCTGAGTATGTGGAATTGTGGGATGCGATACCCAAGAAGTATTCTTACAACTCAGACGGTATGTACCAGAGTGAGTATGCTCACTGGAACTGGGGAGAGGCATTTCTAGACTGTAAACAAAGTGAGGAGTGGGAAGGGGTAAACACTGTTCCTTTGCCAACTCCTGGGGATGGAGAATGTTTGCCCCTAGAACATGCAGTAACTGTGTCAGGGCCTAGTCACCAGCCCAAAGAGCCAGAGACCCAGTGGAATGTTCCCTGGGTGGGGTCAGATAATCCATGTCTGCCCCCTGATACCCCAAGAGATTTAATCCCAGAGGAAGTGGGAACTGCTCACAAGCTAGGGCCAGATAAGTTAAGTCTGCCCTCAGAAGTTCTAGGCAAAGTGTGTTGGCCAGAACTGCTAATGGAGCCAGAGGCTCTGGATTATTATGTGATGGACGGTGGGAAGGGAGCCTTAGAGGCCAGGCTGGAAGGGAATGATGAGATTCACCAGCCTGCATCAGATAACCACTGTCTGTACCCTGACAGTCCAGGGGAGTTGTCCCCAGAGGTGCTAGTGAAGAACACAGCCCAGGAGGGTTGTTTAAGAGACTGTGGGGAGGGAAAAGAATTGGTTTCTGGCTACCGGGAACCTGACCTCACACAGCAAGAGAGTGCCAGGGGCACAAAGAGCCAGGCGGGGGCAGCAAGCATGCCAGCCTTGGCAAAAGCATTATGGGTGCAGAGTGGCACCATGAAAGAGGGTGTACCAAGTGGGGAGATACCCTGGATAACCATTGTCCAGGGGCCCACTGGAACAGACACCACTCCAAAGATCCAGTTCAACAGAAAGGACTGGGATAAAGTTGCTCAACCCCGGGCAATGGAGGAAGGTAAGCACAGCTTGGGTGGGAGCAGCGTAGCTCCCCAAGCAGCAACGGAAACAGCTGGACCAGAGGAAGAAAGCCAAGAGGAACGGTCCCTTTGCAATACCATAGGCCCAGAGACTGTATTAGAGATCCCAGCCCATCGGTGGGGACTGGCTGGGGGGAACAGAGTTGCTATGGGACAGAAACTGTGGCCCACCTGTTGTACTCTGGGATACCAGATTATTGGGGAGGTACCCTGGACTATTTGGGTGGGTGTGAATGGGAAGAGCAATTTGCTCTATACAGTGGGAGCAAGGCCAAGGGCTGGGGGAGGTTTTTACTCTGCACCTTGGGACAGACAAGAACTGGCACAGCATACAGAGGGCCAAACCAGCACATTCATGACTATCAGCGTAGCTGGAAAAATCAGGGATGTTTCCTGCCACGCTTGGGGAGGTGTTGTCATGAATCAGCCAGGGGCCATCTTGGATTTGGAACTGTTACCTGCCACATGTTATTGAACAGAAGGTTTTGGGCTCCCAGAGCCACTGTTATAATGTAATATATTCAGGGCAGAGTCCCACTGTTATTGTTAGGCATTGAGAGAAGAGGCAGTTTACCACGTCACCACTAATAAAGTCGTCATAACGCATTAAGTGGACTGACGTGGGAAGTACTGCCTCAACTCATAACATGTGGGTTATAACATGTTGTAGTGGTAATATCTGTAAATATATTGTATTTGAATGTTGGAGCCATGTTGTGTCCATATTGACTGCATATGTAACCTGAGTTGATCACCCATCTGCCTTCCAGCTATCACCTAAAGTAAACACTTGAAGTGATAGTAAGGCCAGAACAAAGGGGTCTATACAGACATTGAGGCACCATAACCCCAGGGGGTCTACAGGGATTCTCACTCAGATAATCAGGGCAAATTCCAGAGGACAGGTAGATGTTTCTCCCTTGAGAGCCACACACCAACTGAATTAGGTAGCCACACCTAGTGGGCGGACCTGGGAGGAGTCTCATGGTTCCCTGCCTGATTGGCCAGAGGCAGTTAGGGGCTGACTAAAGATAGCCCTCCTGGTGATTTTGTATGCCTGTTTAAAAGATGATGTTTTCCAAATAAAGTTGTTCATAATTTTCATCAAGACTTTGTGTGCAGATGTATTATTTACCCAGGGACATATGCTTGCAGTAAGATTCGTCAGACTTACTGTCAATATTGCTCAGTCTAAACCAAGGGCTGAGACATGATGTTCCTGTACTCAAAGCTACTCCAAGGTCCAGAGTAACCCAAATCAAGTCAGCAGACCCCAGCCAGAGAGTGGGTCGTGATAAGGTTAACTCTGCTAGTGTGTGGGAATGCTAGTGGGGATTTAAAAATGAAGCCTCTACTAGCATATCACAGTGACCCTAGAGTTTCCAAAAAAGAAAATGTGATAAAAAGCAAAAGCATAATTGTAACGTGGAAGGCCAACAGCAAAGCCTGCATAACAGGAAGTTCTCCAGGAAATATTTGGAGTAGAAAGAACAGCCTCTGAGGGTTCTGTTAATAATGGACAATGCTCCTGCTCACCCTCCAGGCTTGGAGGACAACTTGCTAGAAGACTTTAATTTTGATAACTGTGAAGTTCTTGCCACCTAACACAGTCCTCTGATTCAGCCCAAGAACCAGCAGGTCATCTCAAACTTTTAGAAATTGTATACCAAGGCCCTCTTCCAGAGGTGCCTTGGGGTGACCTCAGATACTGAGTTGACACTGAGAGAGTTCTGGAAGGACCATTTCAATATCTTCCACTGTGTCACTCTGATAGATAAGGCCTAGCGTGCAGTCTTTTACAAGACCATGAACTGTGGCTGAAGGAAATTCGGGTCAGTAGCTGTAACTCTGAGGAACTTGGAGGCTGAACCTAGCCGAAAAGTGGAGGACACTGTGGGCCTCATTCTATTATCGGCCGTAGGAGAGGCGGGGCCGCAAGGACCGGCCGCAAGCTTTTCGCCTATTCCATTTCCTTCCGGCCGCGGATTTCGGCAGGCTTGCGGCCGGCGCCTTGCTATCCCTTGCGGCCGCACGCGCCGGGTGGAAAGCCTTTGATCTTAAACGGCCGCAAGAGTTTCGGACGTAAGAAAATCCTGGTTGCTATTCAATTGCTCCGGGAACCCTATCTGCAAGGATAAAACCGAGCCGCAGCTTACTTGCAGAAAAAAGGTCCCGCAGGCACACAATTAAGCACATTATAAAGCCATAATAAAGCCATCCTGCACTCTTATGAGACTATAAAGTGATTGTAGGTGTTAGCATTCATAGCACAACATTCCCCTACACTCAAATCCGTAAATACATTTTTTTTTTATTTATGTCACATATCCATGTAAAAAGTCCAGAGGGCTTGGAGCACCTCAGACCCGCCCACGCTGCGGCCGGAAAATAATCAGTTAATGTAATCTCGGATTTGGGCTGATGTGCAAGCTTGAGAGGGGGTTGCTATTAATCCTCATGTCCCCCATTATGATCCCTAGCATTTACAGAGCTTTACAGTGCCGTCTTGAATTTATTTTTGCTTTTAAAGATTTCTGAGCTTACGGCCGGTTGCAAGATATACGGCCGGCCGTAAGGGGATATCCTTGCGGCGCCGTATAATTGAATTGCAAGGTAACGGGAGCCCCGCAAGGAATCGCAGCTTTGCGGGCGGCAGATTTACGGCCGATAATAGAATGAGGGCCTAAGTGTTTGTTGTTTTATTGGAAGAGGACTCCCCTTCTAAGCAATAACCTCTCTCTTCCTCCTATTTCTCCTCCTCTACATGTTAAGCTATTTCTTTTTCTAAAAATATCAGAAGAAAATCGGATTTTGTTGAATGCGTTATATTATAGAAAAAAACAATAACTATATTAACGAATGTATTTGCTTTAATACCCACTCAGAAACAATTTATTCATTAATAAAAAAAAAACATTTAATGATTCATTTAAGTCAAAATATTTCTGACACCATCAATATAAGTGCATTTATTAATTGCTCTTACATAGTTACATAGTTACATAGTAATTAAGGTTGAAAAAAGACTTTCAGTCCATCAAGTTCAACCTGTTAAGATCTCCTCTGATCTGCAATATGCGGATTAGTTATTAATTAAATTATTGATTAAATAATTATTAATAGTATAGTATTGGAGAATGAATAAAGAGTTAGTCCATCAAGTTCAACCTTTTTAGATCTCTATTGATCTTTTTAATTTGGACTATTTATTATTATTGTTAATTGTTAATTATTGTTAATTGATCCAGAGGAAGGCAAACATAAAAAAAACCCCATTGAAACTTTGCCAATTGTCTCATAAGGGGGAAAAAAAGCAAAATTCCTTCCTGACCCCAGAAACTGGCGATCAAATTTCTCCCTGGATCAATATTCCTTCGCTAGTTATCTAGGATAGCCTTGAATGCCCTCTTTATTCAGAAATATATCTAACCCCTTTTTGAAGTTGTCTATCGAATTCGCTGTCACCACCTCCTTTGGTAGAGAATTCCACAGTTTAACCACCCTAACTGTGAAGAACCCTTTTCTTTGTTTAAGGTGAAATCTTTTTTCCTCTAACCTCAACGGATGTCCTCTTGTCAGTTGAAAATCTCTTGCTACAAAAAGCTCACTTGACAAAGCCTTATATGGACCCTGGATGTATTTAAATAACGTAATCATATCTCCTCTTAGACGCCTTTTTTCTAGCGAAAATAAGTTTAATTTTGCTAGTCTTTCTTCATAACTTAGCCCCTCCATTCCCCTTATTAGTTTTGTAGCCCTTCTCTGTACTTTTTC
Source organism: Discoglossus pictus (assembly GCA_027410445.1). Taxonomy (NCBI): domain Eukaryota; kingdom Metazoa; phylum Chordata; class Amphibia; order Anura; family Alytidae; genus Discoglossus; species Discoglossus pictus. The sequence continues at coordinate 41,535,605 of CM050169.1, read as the reverse complement.
CAGCTCTAAGATGTCTTTTTTGTGAGGTGGTGCCCAAAATTGTACTCCATATTCCAAATGAGGGCGTACTAGAGATTTGTATAGTGGCAGAATTATATCTTCTTCCCTGGCTTCTATACCCTTCCTAATACATGCTAATATTTTATTTGCCTTTGCAGCCGCTGCTTGGCTTTGAGCGCTGTTACCTAGGTGGTTGTCCACTAGTACTCCCAAATCCCTTTCAATATCTGATACCCCTAGATTTGCTCCATTAAGATTATAGATTGCTTGGCTATTTTTCCTTCCCAAATGCATAACCTTACATTTATTTGTATTAAATCTCATCTGCCATTTAGCCGCCCATTTCTCTAATTTATGCAAATCCTTTTGTAGGGAAAGTACATCATTATCTGATTTTATTACCTTGCACAACTTAGTGTCATCAGCAAAAATGGAGACACTACATTCGAGTCCTACTTCAATGTCATTAATAAATATGTTAAAAAGGAGAGGACCCAATACTGAGCCCTGAGGAACCCCACTTATCACATTAGACCAATCGGAGTATGTTCCATTTACAACAACCCTTTGCTTCCTGTCTTTTAGCCAGCTCTCGATCCATGAGCAGATATTTACTGCAATTCCTGTATCCCTTAGTTTGCTCACTAGTCTTCCATGTGGCACTGTATCAAATGCCTTTGAAAAATCTAAAAAGACTACATCCACTGAGTTGCCCTGATCCAAGTTCCTACTAACCTCCTCATAAAAACTAATTAGATTGGTCTGACACGACCTTTCCTTCATAAATCCATGTTGACTGCTACCTATGATCCTGTTCAAATAGACATATTCTTGTATTCTGTCCCTTATTAACCCTTCTAAAAGCTTCCCAACTACAGAAGTGAGGCTCACTGGTCTATAATTCCCCGGATTTGCTCTAGATCCCTTCTTAAATATAGGTATCACCTCTGCTTTTCTCCAGTCATCTGGTAGAGACCCTGTAGTGAGCGAGTCTTTAAAGATTAGATATAATGGTTTGGCTATTACAGAACCCAGCTCCCTCAGTACCCTTGGATGTATTCCATCAGGACCTGGGGCTTTATTAACATTTATTTTCTCCAACCTCTTTTGTATTTCTTCCTGCGTTAACCAATTATTTAGTGAAGGTAGTGTAGCCCCATTATGTTGCAGTGTCCCAACCACTGGTACCTCCCTTGTGTAAACCGAAGAAAAGAACCTATTTAGCTCATCTGCCTTTTCCTGGTCACTAATTATCAGATGGCCTGTGTCACATTGTAATGGTCCTATCGATTCCTTCCTGGCCTTCTTCCCATTAATATATTTATAAAATATTTTAGGGTTAGTCTTACTTTCCATTGCAACTGACTTCTCATTTTCTATTTTAGCCAGTCTAATAGCCCTTTTGCAAGCCTTGTTGATTTCCTTATAGTCACATAAAGATGCCTCTGTTCCCTCCTTCTTGTATAATTTAAATGCATACTTCTTTTTCCTCATCATGATCTTTAAGTCATTGTTAAGCCACATGGGATGTGATTTACTCCTATTTATTTTATTTCCACATGGTACATGCTGATGAGTATGTTTATTTAGTAAGGATTTGAATGTTGTCCATTTATTTTCAGTATTCTTCCCTGTAAGTTCTTTGTCCCAGTCTATATGTTGTATTGCTGCCCGTAGCCCATTAAAGTTAGCCCTTTTAAAATTTAGAGTTTTTGTTGGCCCCTTACAACTCTGTTTTTTGTATTCAATCTCAAATGAGACTGTGTTGTGATCACTGTTCCCCAAGGGTTCCCCTATTTTTACATTTGATATTATATCAATATTACTTGTGATGACTAAATCCAAGATGGCCCCATTTCTAGTAGGTTCTTGTATTACCTGGGCTAGATAATGATCCCTGAGTGTACTCAAGAACCTGCTCCCCTTAGCTGAGCTGCTGGTCTCGTTTATCCAGTTTATATCAGGGTAATTAAAGTCTCCCATTATTAGAACTTGCCCATGCTTAGCTGCATTTCCAATCTGTAACAATAATTGTATTTCCTCACTTTCAGCTATATTTGGGGGTTTATAGCATACTCCCACCAATATGCATTTAGAATTAGCTCCTCCACTATTTAGCTCAACCCACAAGGATTCAATGATGCCGTTAGTGCCAGCATAAATATCTTCTCTAACTATAGGCTTAAATTCAGGCTTAACATAAAGACAGATCCCTCCTCCTCTTTTACCATTGCCCCTATCTTTCCTAAATAGGTTATAACCATCCAGATTAACAGTCCAGTCATGAGATTCATCCCACCATGTTTCCGTAATGCCTATTAAGCCCCATTTTTCTTGTACTGCTAATATTTCTAGCTCATCCATTTTCCCAGGCAAACTTCTTGCGTTTGCAATCATACACTTTATGTTGCTATGGCTCTGCTGATGTGAAGTGCCTGCCACTGTATTTGAGGCCCCTATTAATATCTCCCTACTTTCTATTGTAACCCTCCCCCCTTCTCCTCCCCCATGGGTAAATAATTCATCCCTTTCCCTCTCTACCCTATTTACCCCAATACTTCTATATAGTCCCTCCCCCCCACCTACAAGTTTAAAAACTCCCCCAGCCGTTCTACCATCCTATTCCCTAGCACAAAAGCGCCCTCATCATTAAGGTGCAATCCATCCCTGCTATAGAGATTGTACCCAAGTGAGAAGTCAGCCCAGTGCTCTAAAAACCCAAAACCCTCTGCACTGCACCACTTTTTTAGCCACGCATTAACCTCCCTAAGCTCCTTCTGCCTCCCTGGGCTAGCACGTGGCACTGGTAGTATCTCAGAAAATACTACCTTGGAGGTCCTTGCTTTAAGCTTATTCCCTAATTCTCTAAAATCATTCTTTAGGACGCTCCATCTTCCACTAACTTTGTCATTGGTACCAATGTGTACCAAGACCGCCGGTTCATTACCAGCCCCTCCCAATAATTTATCCACCCGATCCACAACATGCCGAACCCGAGCACCCGGGAGACAGCAAACTGTTCGATTGCTGGGATCTGGGTGACAAATTACCCTGTCTACCTTCCTAATAATAGAGTCCCCTACCACCAAAACCTGTCTGTTGCACTGCCTATTCTGCCCTCCCTCTTCTCCAGTAGAGCTGTTCGCCCGGCTGTTAGAGGGAACAGCTCTATCTGGCATTGCCATTCCTGAATGGACATCGCCAACAGTTTACTCAATCTGGCAAATCTGTTGGTGTTTGACAACTCAGAACTGGCCTGCCTCCTCCTGTTCCCCCTGCTTCCCCTTGTAACTGTAACCCAGCTACCTCCCTGGCCATCCTCCCTAGCCCCAGCTCCTCCCTCCATACTAGGCCCAGCTAAACTGTGCTCCGTGAGCACCAATTCCCTTTCCAGTGGAGCAATATCACTAAGTGCTGCAATTCTCCTCTCCAGATCTTCAATTTGAGCTTCCAAAGAGGCAACATGCTCACACCTGTCACAGAGGTATGGACCCTGGATCATATGTTCCAGTAGTGCATACATTTGACAGGATGTACACTGAATAAGGTTGCCACTGGACTGACTCATAATTATTATTATTGTCTACGAAATTTCAGTGGGAAAAATAAAGAATATAATATAATATATTTATATAAAGTTTTCCTCCTTTGCACTATAAATCTGCCCTCCCTTTTCTTTGAAGGCCCTCCTTTTATTTAAACTCCTAGGCTTTTACTAGAATTGCACTTGATACTGAAAATGTTCGCAAGCTCACAAGTTCCCCTTCTCCGGTTTCTATTAACTTCTGCCTTCTCGCCTGGGCACAATTAGTGCACTCTGCAATTTATCAGCCTTTACTTGTAAGGTAAATCCACTTGTAAACAGGCCCCAAACCAGCTCACAAACCTTTTATACAAGTTTAACAGTCAAGCCACACCCCTCTCACCTGGGCACAATTAGTGCACTCTGCAGTTTATTAGCCTTTACTTTTTAAGGTAAATCCACTTGTAAACAGGCCCCAAACCAGCTCACAAACCTTTTATACAAGTTTAACAGTCAAGCCACACCCCTCTCACCTGGGCACAATTAGTGCACTCTGCAGTTTATTAGCCTTTACTTTTTAAGGTAAATCCACTTGTAAACAGACCCCAAACCAGCTCACAAACCTTTTATACAAGTTTAACAGTCAAGCCACACCCCTCTCACCTGGGCACAATTAGTGCACTCTGCAGTTTATTAGCCTTTACTTTTTAAGGTAAATCCACTTGTAAACAGACCCCAAACCAGCTCACAAACCTTTTATACAAGTTTAACAGTCAAGCCACACCCCTCTCACCTGGGCACAATTAGTGCACTCTGCAGTTTCTCAGCCTTTACTTTTTAAGGTAAATCCACTTGTAAACAGACCCCAAACCAGCTCACAAACCTTTTATACAAGTTTAACAGTCAAGCCACACCCCTCTCACCTGGGCACAATTAGTGCACTCTGCAGTTTCTCAGCCTTTACTCTTTAAGGTAAATCCACTTGTAAACAGCATTAGGTTTTAACTGTGAGCTGTATTTTAAACAAAGTATATGTTTTAGATTTAATTTTATTTATATATATATATATATATATATATATATATATATATATATATATATATATTGCAGTATTGTACTGAAGTGAGCAGATAAGCGCAGTATGTAAAGAAAACTTGTAACTAACAGTCCCGTTGAAGTCTGGGGGCTTTCCATTAGCTCAATAAATCATGCAGTGCCGCTTCTACTATTAATACTCAAGGTAGACATTGCGGCATCTAAAAACAATTATGAAACAGTGTAAAGAACTTCAAATGAAAATGTTTTTACACTGTTTCTATTTGATTTTGACTGTTCTACATTATGGTTCAGTGTAGTATCGATGAGTTCACAATCCTTTTATTAGAGATAAATGAATGTAATGTTGATGCATTTTTGCTACTTTATAAATCCTTGTTAAGACCTCACCTTCACTGCAGGATAAAGTTTTTACCATAACCTTCTGGAAAAACAAGTGAATGTGAAAAATAATTTGAAAAACTATTTTAAAACCCTGGAAGTGCACCTTTGCAAAATCCATGACAAATGGGTAATGCAATGGGTACGAGTTGCTTTGATCTATTGCCCGCTTGGACTACCCTCTTAATTTCTTAATCGTGTTCCTGGCTGGCTCTCTCATTTTCCCTCCTCTAACGTACCTTCACTAATTCTGATACACTCACCTATAGCCGCAAAATTACTTTGATTTACCCCTTTCCTTGGACTCTCACAATGGATAGAGTCCACAATCTCATAGTGATAAATGATACACCACCTTTCGTCAATCTCTGCCACCATTACCTACAGAAACCTCCAATCAATTGGCCTACAACAATGTGCTACAACCCCTTCTCAGGACATCCACCATCCTCACTTGCCGTGACATTATCATCTCACAACAAGATACTAACTTTCACCCTCTTGCCCCCAAAATCCACACCCCTCATTCACAACCATGGCACACTATGCAAATACGATACATGTTAAACAACTACAGAGAAAATGTTGAACTATAGCAGACTTCCTCCATTACAAATGTATTCCTCTGCCCTCAATCGTACCAAACAACACTACTTCATCATTAATATCAACTCTTTCCTCCAACCCCAAATGTTTATTCACTACATTCAATAATCTCCTCTGCCCACCTCACCTTCTACCCCTTCCTGTCTCACATCTGAAGACTTTGCCAACAACTTTAAAAATAAAATTGCTAAAATCTGAAACAAACTCTCCTCTCAATGTGACTCAAACACGCCATCTAAATAAAATGATAACACCTTCACCAAAAACACATTTACTATGGACTCATTTGACCCTGTGTTCTAGTATCCAACTTGACCACTTGATTCTATTCCATCACATCTTATCCCTCCCCTCTCTACCACACTTACCCCTGCTCTCACATATTTATTCAACCACTCCCTAAACACTGGCAAGTTTTTATCATCTTTAAAATATGTCATAATTACACATATTCTTAAAAGACCATCCTCTGGCTCAGCCTCTAGATCTAACTTTCCCCCTATCTCTCTACTTCAATTGGCTTCAAAGCTGCTTGAGCAACTTGTCTACAACATTCAATATGGTTTCAGGGTCCAATACTCCACAGAGACAACTCTCACAAAAGTCACTAATGACTTGCTCACCAGCAAGTCAGTGGTCAATTTTCTATTCTAATTGGCCTGCCTTTGATACAGTTGACCACCATTTTCTTATCCAAATTCTCAACTCCCTTGGCATCCATGACACAGCTGTCTCATAGTTCAAATCTTATTTAGAAAATCAAACATTTAGTGTCTCCTTCTCTAGCACCTCTTCTTTGCCACTCCCTCTGTTTGCTGGTGTACCACAAATTTGAATACTATGCCCACCCCTCTTTTTCGTCTATACATCCTCTCTTTGTACCCTAATTAAATATTTTAGCTTTCAGTATCTGCCATGTGCAGATGGCACTCAAATCTACCTCTCAGTACCAGATCTATCCACTTCTAGCACAAGTTACCAACTGTCTTTCAAGCATATCTTCCATCTGTCAACTCAAACTCAACATTTCAAAGAACGAGCTCCTAATCGTTCCCCTAGTGTAGGTTTTCCTAGGGATTTATTATAGTAAGTAGGCATTATGTATTTTCTTTGTCCAACTTTCACACATAGCATGCCTTTAAACCCATTGGCTGGGGTCTGATAGTATATTTCAGGTGCATTATGTCCCCATATTAGCTTGTCTTCTTTAATTGCCCGTCCAAATAAGACATATCTCCTTATTACTAAGAGATATTAAACTTAGAATATGGGATTATTACAGATATCCTTCAATTAAATATAACTTGACTGTTACAGACATTTCACTCATTATTAGTGAGAGTCGATGTCAATTTAGTTTAAATACTCAGTTTTCAATTAATATAGCCAGTATCTGACATACAGCGATTCTATTAACCACATCTACCAGTGGTACAAGCAACTTCAAGCATAATCTCGTGATTAATGCGAGTTCGCGATTTGGAACACATAGTCTCGCGAGAAACGGGATGACGCGGCACGCAATTACGTCGCGGCGCCAGCGTGAACGCGGTGACGTCATCGCGTCCCGCGAAATCGCGGGACTCTTTAAAAAGACCACGGTTTTACTTAGAACTTGTCCCCTGATGAATCCGAAACTACAATAGCGGGGAAACGCGCGTCGGGAACAGCATAAGCATACCAGGCGGCGGGGGTAAGCTCTCCCAATGTGGAGCACAATACCTACATACTCGGCGTAGGACTGTATTATCTACACTCACAGGGTAATACAATATTATTTACTAGAATGATACTTACCTCATAAAATTATTCATGTAATATACTGTTGACAATAATTCTCTATTGAGCCATGAGTGTAATAGCTGGGACCAAGCTTTTTTGATAGCAGCATTGTGCTGATTATCAAAACACTGAGGAGGATCTGTCTCTGTTGACCCTAACTATATCACAACGAGGTAAGACTCCAGAGTGATTAGGTCAAGTTTCAGTATGAAACTCAGAGAGACCTCCCCTCCTCTCCTTTTTTGAAAGCAACACTAGCAATTGTAAGCTGTCATCTGTCCTCTAAACTAGACAGGTGGTGACTTAGTCTTTCACTATATCTTTTCTAGTGGAGCTCTATTTTTACCCCTTAGAGCTTATTACTGTTAACCCCCCTTTATAAGTGCCAGCCTGCCAGAGATATACCGTGAGTATATCTTTTTTATCTACACCATTGTTATTTTTGTTTGTATTTAGATTTTTCCTTAATAAAGTTATTTTGTATACATATTTTTTCATTATTAGTTGCTACACATTTATAAATTAGAGTCTTATCTGTCTCTAAGGTTGTGGTGGAGATAGACATTCCAGACCCACTGCACATGGGGACTTTTCATTATATATCTAATCTACTCTATTGCATTTAGAGATTTGTTGTTACCTTTTTAAATTCAACCCTCTACAACATCTTCCACTCCTCAAATATCCCACACTGTTGACAAGTTGTCAATACTTCCCCTCCTCATGCCCATTGTCTTGGGGTTCTGTTGGACCCTGCCCTCTCTGTCATTCCTCTCATACAATCAATAACTAAATCCTGTAATTTTCACCTAAAAACAACTCCAAAATATGTCACTATCTTACACATGACTCAACTAAGATTCTAATCTATTCATGCTTGAAGCCTTCCTGTCCAGGGTATTAGGGGATGGTATAAAGCAAAGAAAATAAAAGCCCCTCAGGTTTCAAGCCTCCAAGCCAGTAGCCAGTTGGCAGAGACATTGACACAACGTTATCTCTAGAAAGGCCATGGCTTGCATAGATCATAATGATTATAGTTCATTATTTACATTTTTGCCAAATTATAATTTTCCTTTAAAATGGTGTAGATATGTAGATAAATTGCTAGCTACAATAGCATCCATAATGACAATTAGCAAAGGTACCAGGGAGAAATACAATCTTATTGTTTGTTTCATGTGGATAAAGGTAATTAAACCATGGATCAGAAAATATAAAACAAGCTTAGACTTGATGGACTGGTTGTACACTGGAGGGAAGGCATGGGGGGGGGGGGGGGACAGTATTATTCAAAATTGACACAAGAGAATATAGTGTAAAGACACACAGTGCTCACAGACCCATACTGTTCGACCACCTTACTAAACTGTGTCTCACCTGGATAGATACGTCACTGTAGGAGCCTCCAATGACCCCGCTGATAGCCGAGGGGGTCTCTCCATGAATGGCATATGATCCATCTGGACAGAGATACTGGGGTCCATCTACTCGTGTTAGGGAGCCACGTGCAAGCTCCAGTGCCTGCTCAAGAGCATATGTATCCTTTGAACAGGTGTCCAGGATGTGGGCCCCCAGGTGAAGTCCTGGTAGCAGGTTAGGGTCCATGTTTATAGAATCCAAGGCAAAAAGCATGGCTTCAAGGCGCTGTAGGCCCCTGTGTTCATTCATCCTTCCACATTCTGACCCAGGTCCACCCTTCTCATGCACTGGGAAAAGTCCCCCAAGTACTAATTCCCCTTCTACGCGGATCTCCGGTCGAGGAGGACCACCTCCACTTTGGTTACTCAGAACTGGGAGAAGAAACATGGCCCAGAATAGCGTAGCCATCAGCTCAGGCAATCAGGTCAGGTATATGTCCACACCAAACCCCTGTGGAGCACTGGGCACGGTTTAGAAGAAGTAAATATGGCCAGTAGACAGGGATGCTAAGCGATGAATTGTGTTACAACCAAGAATCCTAGAGAAGGAGTCCAAAAAAAAGAGTCAGAGCAAGCAAGGCTATCCACAAAACAAATGTTCTTAGAGCAAAAAAAATTATTTGGTAGAGAGAATGGTCGAGAGAGCAAGGAAAGTGTTAGAAGATGGCAACGCATCGACCTCCTAGTTTGCATGGCATGAGGATGAAGGACTGAGTAATGCTACCTCATGATCTGAAACTGGGTGTACACACAAATGTGGGCATGCAGTGATGGGCACACACTGTGGGTGGATGGTAGAGAAAATTACTACATGTTTTTTATGGAGACAGGCAGCAAGAGGGGTGCTCCTGCCCCCTGTCCCTCAAGAAGAAATTCACAAAAAAGGAAGGAAGTTGGAGAGAAGCTTGAAGGATAAGGAGGGCAGATACACAAACAGAAGTATTTGAAAATATGCTAATGTAATGTAACTGCATCACAAAGTGGAATTAGATACATATATGAATAGATCATACATATACACACATACATAGATACACTAATTGTCCACACTTAAGTATATATATACTGCTCATATCACTGTCCTAAGGGCAGTTGGGGAGGAGGGGGGGTCATATGGTAACCATGGAAACCAGGAATTGAGAGCAACAGGATGAGGGAGGGGGCTTCTCTAATACAGACAAAGAAGAAGCAAAAAAGAGAGAAAACCAGAAATGAGAAAGGTTAGAACTTCTAAAATAGAGAGAAAAGATTTAGAACAGAGCTGGACAGAGGCAAAAGAGAGAAAAAGAGAGGGATAGAGAAAGAATGAAATGGATAAGGAAATAGTGAATTAAAAAAGGAAGAAGGTGAGAGAGAGATAAAGAGAACAAGAGAGGGATAGAGAAAGAATGAAACGAATAAGGAAAGAGTGAATTCAAAAAGGAAGAAGGGGAGAGAGAGATAAAGAGAACAAGAGAGGGATAGAGAAAGAATGAAATGGATAAGGAAAGAGTAAATTAAAAAAGGAAGAAGGGGAGAGAGAGATAAAGAGAACAAGAGAGGGATAGAGAAAGAATGAAACGGATAAGGAAAGAGTAAATTAAAAAAGGAAGAAGGGGAGAGAGAGATAAAGAGAACAAGAGCAGGATAGAGAAAGAATGAAACGAATAAGGAAAGAGTGGATTAAAAAAAGCAGAAGGGGAGAGAGAAAGAGAACAAGAGCGGGATAGAGAAAGAATGAGACGAATATGGAAAGAGTGAATTAAAAAAGGAAGGGGAGAGAGAGCAATAAAGAGAACAAGAGAGGGATAGAGAAAGAATGAAACGGATAAGGAAAGAGTTAATTAAAAAAGGAAGAAGGGGAGAAAGAGATAAAGAGAACAAGAGAGGGATAGAGAAAGAATGAAACGGATAAGGAAAGAGTGAATTCAAAAAGGAAGAAGGGGAGAGAGAGATAAAGAGAACAAGAGACGGATAGAGAAAGAATGAAGCGGATAAGGAAAGAGTTAATTAAAAAAGGAAGAAGGGGAGAGAGAGATAAAGAAAACAAGAGCCGGATAGAGAAAGAATGAAACGAATAAGGAAAGAGTGAAATAAAAAAGGAAGAAGGGGAGAAAGAGATAAAGAGAACAAGAGAGGGATAGAGAAAGAATGAAACGGATAAGGAAAGAGTGAAATAAAAAAGGAAGAAGGGGAGAAAGAGATAAAGTGAACAAGAGAGGGATAGAGAAAGAATGAAACGAATAAGGAAAGAGTGAATTAAAAAAGGAACAAGGGGAGAGAGAGATAAAGAGAACAAGAGAGGGATAGAGAAAGAATGACACGGATAAGGAAAGAGTGAATACAAAAAGAAAGAAGGGGAGAAAGAGATAAAGAGAACAAGAGAGGGATAGAGAAAGAATGAAACGGATAAGGAAAGAGTGAATTAAAAAAGGAAGAAGGGGAGAAAGAGATAAAGAGAACAAGAGAGGGATAGAGAAAGAATGAAACGAATAAGGAAAGAGTGAATTAAAAAAGGAACAAGGGGAGAGAGAGATAAAGAGAACAAGAGAGGGATAGAGAAAGAATGAAACGGATAAGGAAAGAGTTAATTAAAAAAGGAAGAAGGGGAGAAAGAGATAAAGAGAACAAGAGAGGGATAGAGAAAGAATGAAATGGATAAGGAAAGAGTGAATTAAAAAAGGAAGAAGGGGAGAGAGAGCAATAAAGAGAACAAGAGAGGGATAGAGAAAGAATGAAACGGATAAGGAAAGAGTGAAATAAAAAAGGAAGAAGGGGAGAAAGAGATAAAGAGAACAAGGGCGGGATAGAGAAAGAATGAAACGGATAAGGAAAGAGTGAATTAAAAAAGGAACAAGGGGAGAGAGAGATAAAGAGAACAAGAGAGGGATAGAGAAAGCATGAAATGGATAAGGAAAGAGTTAATTAAAAAAGGAAGAAGGGGAGAAAGAGATAAAGAGAACAAGAGAGGGATAGAGAAAGAATTAAACGAATAAGGAAAGAGTGAAATAAAAAAGGAAGAAGGGGAGAAAGAGATAAAGTGAACAAGAGAGGGATAGAGAAAGAATGAAACGGATAAGGAAAGAGTGAATTAAAAAAGGAACAAGGGGAGAGAGAGATAAAGAGAACAAGAGAGGGATAGAGAAAGCATGAAATGGATAAGGAAAGAGTTAATTAAAAAAGGAAGAAGGGGAGAAAGAGATAAAGTGAACAAGAGAGGGATAGAGAAAGAATGAAACGGATAAGGAAAGAGTGAATTAAAAAAGGAAGAAGGGGAGAAAGAGATAAAGAGAACAAGAGAGGGATAGAGAAATAATGAAACGGATAAGGAAAGAGTTAATTAAAAAAGGAAGAAGGGAGAGAGAGAGATAAAGAGAACAAGAGAGGGATATAGAATGAATGACACGGATAAGGAAAGAGTGAATACAAAAAGGAAGAAGGGGAGAAAGAGATAAAGAGAACAAGAGAGGGATAGAGAAAGAATGAAACGGATAAGGAAAGAGTGAATTAAAAAAGGAAGAAGGGGAGAAAGAGATAAAGAGAACAAGAGAGGGATAGAGAAAGAATGAAATGGATAAGGAAAGAGTGAATTAAAAAAGGAAGAAGGGGAGAGAGCAATAAAGAGAACAAGAGAGGGATAGAGAAAGAATGAAACGGATAAGGAAAGAGTGAAATAAAAAAGGAAGAAGGGGAGAAAGAGATAAAGAGAACAAGAGAGGGATAGAGAAAGAATTAAACGAATAAGGAAAGAGTGAAATAAAAAAGGAAGAAGGGGAGAAAGAGATAAAGTGAACAAGAGAGGGATAGAGAAAGAATGAAACGGATAAGGAAAGAGTGAATTAAAAAAGGAACAAGGGGAGAGAGAGATAAAGAGAACAAGAGAGGGATAGAGAAAGAATGAAACGAATAAGGAAAGAGTGAATTAAAAAAGGAAGAAGGGGAGAGAGAGATAAAGAGAACAAGAGAGGGATAGAGAAATAATGAAACGGATAAGGAAAGAGTTAATTAAAAAAGGAAGAAGGGGAGAAAGAGATAAAGTGAACAAGAGAGGGATAGAGAAAGAATGAAACGGATAAGGAAAGAGTGAATTAAAAAAGGAACAAGGGGAGAGAGAGATAAAGAGAACAAGAGAGGGATAGAGAAATAATGAAACGGATAAGGAAAGAGTGAATACAAAAAGGAAGAAGGGGAGAAAGAGATAAAGAGAACAAGAGAGGGATAGAGAAAGAATGAAACGGATAAGGAAAGAGTGAATTAAAAAAGGAAGAAGGGGAGAGAGAGATAAAGAGAACAAGAGTGGGATAGAGAAAGAATGAAACGGATAAGGAAAGAGTGAATACAAAAAGGAAGATGGGGAGAGAGAGATAAAGAGAACAAGAGAGGGATAGAGAAAGAATGAAACGGATAAGGAAAGAGTGAATTAAAAAAGGAAGAAGGGGAGAAAGAGATAAAGAGAACAAGAGAGGGATAGAGAAAGAATGAAATGGATAAGGAAGAGTGAATTAAAAAAGGAAGAAGGGGAGAAAGAGATAAAGAGAACAAGAGAGGGATAGAGAAAGAATGAAATGGATAAGGAAAGAGTGAATACAAAAAGGAAGATGGGGAGAAAGAGATAAAGAGAACAAGAGAGGGATAGAGAAATAATGAAATGGATAAAGAAAGAGTGAATTAAAAAAGGAAGATAGGGAGAGAGAGATAAAGAGAACAAGAGAGGGATAGAGAAAGAATAAAATGGATAAGGAAAGAGTGAATTCAAAAAGGAAGAAGGGGAGAGAGATAAAGAGAACAAGAGAGGGATAGAGAAAGAATGAAACGGATACGGAAGAGTGAATTAAAAAAGGAAGAAGGGGAGAGAGAGATAAAGAGAACAAGAGAGGGATAGAGAAAGAATGAAATGGATAAGGAAGAGTGAATTCAAAAAGGAAGAAGGGGAGAAAGAGATAAAGAGAACAAGAGAGGGATAGAGAAAGAATGAAACGAATAAGGAAGAGTGAATTAAAAAAGGAAGAAGGGGAGAAAGAGATAAAGAGAACAAGAGCAGGATAGAGAAAGAATGAAATGGATAAGGAAAGAGTGAATTAAAAAAGGAAGAAGGGGAGAAAGAGATAAAGAGAACAAGAGCAGGATAGAGAAAGAATGAAATGGATAAGGAAAGAGTGAATTAAAAAAGGAAGAAGGGGAGAGAGAGCAATAAAGAGAACAAGAGAGGGATAGAGAAAGAATGAAACGGATAAGGAAAGAGTTAATTAAAAAAGGAAGAAGGGGAGAGAGAGATGAAGAAAACAAGAGCGGGATAGAGAAAGAATGAAACGTATAAGGAAAGAGTGAAATAAAAAAGGAAGAAGGGGAGAAAGAGATAAAGAGAACAAGAGAGGGATAGAGAAAGAATTAAACGAATAAGGAAAGAGTGAAATAAAAAAGGAAGAAGGGGAGAAAGAGATAAAGTGAACAAGAGAGGGATAGAGAAAGAATGAAACGGATAAGGAAAGAGTGAATTAAAAAAGGAACAAGGGGAGAGAGAGATAAAGAGAACAAGAGAGGGATAGAGAAAGCATGAAATGGATAAGGAAAGAGTTAATTAAAAAAGGAAGAAGGGGAGAAAGAGATAAAGTGAACAAGAGAGGGATAGAGAAAGAATGAAACGGATAAGGAAAGAGTGAATTAAAAAAGGAAGAAGGGGAGAAAGAGATAAAGAGAACAAGAGAGGGATAGAGAAATAATGAAACGGATAAGGAAAGAGTTAATTAAAAAAGGAAGAAGGGAGAGAGAGAGATAAAGAGAACAAGAGAGGGATATAGAAAGAATGAAACGTATAAGGAAAGAGTGAAATAAAAAAGGAAGAAGGGGAGAAAGAGATAAAGAGAACAAGAGAGGGATAGAGAAAGAATTAAACGAATAAGGAAAGAGTGAAATAAAAAAGGAAGAAGGGGAGAAAGAGATAAATTGAACAAGAGAGGGATAGAGAAAGAATGAAACGTATAAGGAAAGAGTGAAATAAAAAAGGAAGAAGGGGAGAAAGAGATAAAGAGAACAAGAGAGGGATAGAGAAAGAATTAAACGAATAAGGAAAGAGTGAATTAAAAAAGGAACAAGGGGAGAGAGAGATAAAGAGAACAAGAGAGGGATAGAGAAAGCATGAAATGGATAAGGAAAGAGTTAATTAAAAAAGGAAGAAGGGAGAGAGAGAGATAAAGAGAACAAGAGAGGGATATAGAATGAATGAAACGGATAAGGAAAGAGTGAATACAAAAAGGAAGAAGGGGAGAAAGAGATAAAGAGAACAAGAGAGGGATAGAGAAAGAATGAAATGGATAAGGAAAGAGTGAAATAAAAAAGGAAGAAGGGGAGAAAGAAATAAAAAGAACAAGAGAGGGATAGAGAAAGAATGAAACGGATAAGGAAAGAGTGAATACAAAAAGGAAGATGGGGAGAAAGAGATAAAGAGAACAAGAGAGGGATAGAGAAAGAATGAAACGTATAAGGAAAGAGTGAATTAAAAAAGGAAGAAGGGGAGAAAGAGATAAAGAGAACAAGAGAGGGATAGAGAAAGAATGAAATGGATAAGGAAAGAGTGAATACAAAAAGGAAGAAGGGGAGAAAGAGATAAAGAGAACAAGAGAGGGATAGAGAAAGAATGAAATGTATAAGGAAAGAGTGAATTCAAAAAGGAAGAAGGGGAGAGAGATAAAGAGAACAAGAGAGGGATAGAGAAAGAATGAAATGGATAAGGAAAGAGTGAATTCAAAAAGGAAGAAGGGGAGAGAGATAAAGAGAACAAGAGAGGGATAGAGAAAGAATGAAACGGATAAGGAAAGAGTGAATTAAAAAAGGAAGAAGGGGAGAGAGAAAGAGAACAAGAGCGGGATAGAGAAATAATGAAACGAATAAGGAAAGAGTGAATTAAAAAAGGAAGAAGGGGAGAAAGAGATAAAGAGAACAAGAGAGGGATAGAGAAAGCATGAAATGGATAAGGAAAGAGTGAATACAAAAAGGAAGAAGGGGAGAGAGAGATAAAGAGAACAAGAGAGGGATAGAGAAAGAATGAAATGTATAAGGAAAGAGTGAATTCAAAAAGGAAGAAGGGGAGAGAGATAAAGAGAACAAGAGAGGGATAGAGAAAGAATGAAATGGATAAGGAAAGAGTGAATTCAAAAAGGAAGAAGGGGAGAGAGATAAAGAGAACAAGAGAGGGATAGAGAAAGAATGAAACGGATACGGAAGAGTGAATTAAAAAAGGAAGAAGGGGAGAGAGAGATAAAGAGAACAAGAGAGGGATAGAGAAAGAATGAAATGGATAAGGAAAGAGTGAATTCAAAAAGGAAGAAGGGGAGAAAGAGATAAAGAGAACAAGAGAGGGATAGAGAAAGAATGAAACGAATAAGGAAAGAGTGAAATAAAAAAGGAAGAAGGGGAGAAAGAGATAAAGTGAACAAGAGAGGGATAGAGAAAGAATGAAACGGATAAGGAAAGAGTGAATTAAAAAAGGAACAAGGGGAGAGAGAGATAAAGAGAACAAGAGAGGGATAGAGAAATAATGAAACGGATAAGGAAAGAGTTAATTAAAAAAGGAAGAAGGGAGAGAGAGAGATAAAGAGAACAAGAGAGGGATAGAGAAAGAATGAAACGGATAAGGAAAGAGTGAAATAAAAAAAGGAAGAAGGGGAGAAAGAGATAAAGAGAACAAGAGAGGGATAGAGAAAGAATGAAATGGATAAGGAAGAGTGAATTCAAAAAGGAAGAAGGGGAGAAAGAGATAAAGAGAACAAGAGAGGGATAGAGAAAGAATGAAACGGATAAGGAAAGAGTGAATTAAAAAAGGAAGAAGGGGAGAGAGAAAGAGAACAAGAGCGGGATAGAGAAATAATGAAACGAATAAGGAAAGAGTGAATTAAAAAAGGAAGAAGGGGAGAAAGAGATAAAGAGAACAAGAGAGGGATAGAGAAAGCATGAAATGGATAAGGAAAGAGTGAATACAAAAAGGAAGAAGGGGAGAGAGAGATAAAGAGAACAAGAGAGGGATAGAGAAAGAATGAAATGTATAAGGAAAGAGTGAATTCAAAAAGGAAGAAGGGGAGAGAGATAAAGAGAACAAGAGAGGGATAGAGAAAGAATGAAATGGATAAGGAAAGAGTGAATTCAAAAAGGAAGAAGGGGAGAGAGATAAAGAGAACAAGAGAGGGATAGAGAAAGAATGAAACGGATACGGAAGAGTGAATTAAAAAAGGAAGAAGGGGAGAGAGAGATAAAGAGAACAAGAGAGGGATAGAGAAAGAATGAAATGGATAAGGAAAGAGTGAATTCAAAAAGGAAGAAGGGGAGAAAGAGATAAAGAGAACAAGAGAGGGATAGAGAAAGAATGAAACGAATAAGGAAAGAGTGAAATAAAAAAGGAAGAAGGGGAGAAAGAGATAAAGTGAACAAGAGAGGGATAGAGAAAGAATGAAACGGATAAGGAAAGAGTGAATTAAAAAAGGAACAAGGGGAGAGAGAGATAAAGAGAACAAGAGAGGGATAGAGAAAGAATGAAACGGATAAGGAAAGAGTGAATTAAAAAAGGAACAAGGGGAGAGAGAAATAAAGAGAACAAGAGAGGGATAGAGAAATAATGAAACGGATAAGGAAAGAGTTAATTAAAAAAGGAAGAAGGGAGAGAGAGAGATAAAGAGAACAAGAGAGGGATATAGAATGAATGAAATGGATAAGGAAGAGTGAATTAAAAAAGGAAGAAGGGGAGAGAGAGATAAAGAGAACAAGAGAGGGATAGAGAAAGAATGAAACGGATAAGGAAAGAGTGAAATAAAAAAAGGAAGAAGGGGAGAAAGAGATAAAGAGAACAAGAGAGGGATAGAGAAAGAATGAAATGGATAAGGAAGAGTGAATTCAAAAAGGAAGAAGGGGAGAAAGAGATAAAGAGAACAAGAGAGGGATAGAGAAAGAATGAAACGGATAAGGAAAGAGTGAATTAAAAAAGGAAGAAGGGGAGAGAGAAAGAGAACAAGAGCGGGATAGAGAAATAATGAAACGAATAAGGAAAGAGTGAAATAAAAAAGGAAGAAGGGGAGAAAGAGATAAAGAGAACAAAAGAGGGATAGAGAAAGAATGAAACGGATAAGGAAAGAGTTAATTCAAAAAAGAAGAAGGGGAGAAAGCGATAAAGAGAACAAGAGAGGGATAGAGAATGAATGAAACGAATAAGGAAAGAGCAAATTAAAAAAGGAAGAAGGGGGAGAGAGATAAAGTGAACAAGAGAGGGATAGAGAAAGAATGAAACGGATAAGGAAAGAGTGAGATAAAAAAGGAAGAAGGGGAGAAAGAGATAAAGAGAACAAGAGAGGGATAGAGAAAGAATGACACGGATAAGGAAAGAGTGAGATAAAAAAGGAAGAAGGGGAGAAAGAGATAAAGAGAACAAGAGAGGGATAGAGAAAGAATGAAACGGATAAGGAAAGAGTGAATACAAAAAGGAAGAAGGGGAGAAAGAGATAAAGAGAACAAGAGAGGGATAGAGAAAGAATGAAACGGATAAGGAAAGAGTGAATACAAAAAGGAAGAAGGGGAGAAAGAGATAAAGAGAACAAGAGAGGGATAGAGAAAGAATGAAACGGATAAAGAAAGAGTGAATTAAAAAAGGAAGAAGGCGGAGAGAGATAAAGAGAACAAGAGAGGGATATAGAAAGAATGAAACGAATAAGGAAATAGTGAATTAAAAAAGGAAGAAGGGGAGAGAGAGATAAAGAGAACAAGAGAGGGATAGAGAAAGAATTAAACGAATAAGGAAAGAGTTAATTAAAAAAGGAAGAAGGGGAGAGAGATAAAGTGAACAAGAGAGGGATAGAGAAAGAATGAAACGGATAAGGAAAGAGTGAGATAAAAAAGGAAGAAGGGGAGAAAGAGATAAAGAGAACAAGAGAGGGATAGAGAAAGAATGACACGGATAAGGAAAGAGTGAGATAAAAAAGGAAGAAGGGGAGAAAGAGATAAAGAGAACAAGAGAGGGATAGAGAAAGAATGAAACGGATAAGGAAAGAGTGAATACAAAAAGGAAGAAGGGGAGAAAGAGATAAAGAGAACAAGAGAGGGATAGAGAAAGAATGAAACGGATAAGGAAAGAGTGAATACAAAAAGGAAGAAGGGGAGAAAGAGATAAAGAGAACAAGAGAGGGATAGAGAAAGAATGAAACGGATAAAGAAAGAGTGAATTAAAAAAGGAAGAAGGCGGAGAGAGATAAAGAGAACAAGAGAGGGATATAGAAAGAATGAAACGAATAAGGAAATAGTGAATTAAAAAAGGAAGAAGGGGAGAGAGAGATAAAGAGAACAAGAGAGGGATAGAGAAAGAATTAAACGAATAAGGAAAGAGTTAATTAAAAAAGGAAGAAGGGGAGAAAGAGATAAAGAGAACAAGAGAGGGATAGAGAAAGAATGAAACGAATAAGGAAAGAGTGAATTCAAAAAGGAAGAAGGGGAGAAAGAGATAAAGAGAATAAGAGAGGGATAGAGAAGGAATGAAATGGATAAGGAAAGAGTTAATTAAAAAAGGAAGAAGAGGAGAGAGAGATAAAGAGAACAAGGGCGGGATAGAGAAAGAATGAAACGGATAAGAAAATAGTGAATTAAAAAAGGAAGAAGGGGAGAAAGAGATAAAGAGAACAAGAGACGGATATAGAAAGAATGAAACGGATAAGGAAAGAGCGAATTAAAAAAGGAAGAAGGGGGAGAGAGATAAAGAGAACAAGAGAGGGATAGAGAAACAATGAAATGGATAAGGAAAGAGTTAATTAAAAAAGGAAGAAGGGGAGAGAGAGATAAAGAGAACAAGGGCGGGATAGAGAAAGAATGAAACGGATAAGAAAATAGTGAATTAAAAAAGGAAGAAGGGGAGAAAGAGATAAAGAGAACAAGAGCGGGATAGAGAAAGAATGAAACGGATAAGGAAAGAGCGAATTAAAAAAGGAAGAAGGGGGAGAGAGATAAAGAGAACAAGAGAGGGATATAGAAAGAATGAAACGGATAAGGAAAGAGCGAATTAAAAAAGGAAGAAGGGGGAGAGAGATAAAGAGAACAAGAGAGGGATAGAGAAACAATGAAATGGATAAGGAAGAGTAAATTAAAAAAGGAAGAAGGGGGAGAGAGATAAAGAGAACAAGAGAGGGATAGAGAAAGAATGAAACGTATAAGGAAAGAGTTAATTAAAAAAGGAAGAAGGGGAGAAAGAGATAAAGAGAACAAGAGAGGGATAGAGAAAGAATTAATTGGATAAGGAAGAGTGAATTAAAAAAGGAAGAAGGGAGAGAGAGAGATAAAGAGAACAAGAGAGGGATATAGAATGAATGAAACGGATAAGGAAAGAGTGAATACAAAAAGGAAGAAGGGGAGAGAGAGATAAAGAGAAGAAGAGCGGGATAGAGAAAGAATGAAACAAATAAGAAAATAGTGAATTAAAAAAGGAAGAAGGGGAGAAAGAGATAAAGAGAACAAGAGACGGATAGAGAAAGAATGAAACGGATACGGAAAGAGTGAATTAAAAAAGGAAGAAGGGGAGAGAGAGATAAAGAGAACAAGAGAGGGATAGAGAAAGAATGAAACGGATAAGGAAAGAGCGAATTAAAAGAGGAAGAAGGGGGAAAGAGATAAAGAGAACAAGAGAGGGATAGAGAAACAATGAAATGGATAAGGAAAGAGTTAATTAAAACAGGAAGAAGGGGAGAGAGATAAAGAGAACAAGAGAGGGATAGAGAAAGAATGAAATGGATAAGGAAAGAGTGAATTCAAAAAAGGAAGAAGGGGAGAGAGAGATAAAGAGAACAAGAGAGGGATAGAGAAATAATGAAACGGATTAGGAAAGAGTGAATTAAAAAAGGAAGAAGGGGAGAGAGAGATAAAGAGAACAAGAGAGGGATAGAGAAAGAATGAAATGGATAAGGAAAGAGTGAATTAAAAAAGGAAGAAGGGGAGAGAGAGATAAAGAGAACAAGAGAGGGATAGAGAAAGAATGAAACAAATAAGGAAAGAGTGAATTCAAAAAGGAAGAAGGGGAGAGAGAGATAAAGAGAACAAGAGAGGGATATAGAAAGAATGAAATGGATAAGGAAGAGTGAGTTAAAAAAGGAAGAAGGGGAGAGAGAGATAAAGAGAACAAGAGAGGGATAGAGAAAGAATGAAATGGATAAGGAAGAGTGAATAAAAAAAGGAACAAGGGGAGAGAGAGATAAAGAGAACAAGAGAGGGATAGAGAAAGAATGAAACGGATAAGGAAGAGTGAATTCAAAAAGGAAGAAGGGGAGAAAGAGATAAAGAGAACAAGAGCGGGATAGAGAAAGAATGAAACAGATAAGGAAAGAGTGAAATAAAAAAGGAAGAAGGGGAGAGAGAGATAAAGAGAACAAGAGAGG
Organism: Discoglossus pictus; assembly: GCA_027410445.1. Taxonomy (NCBI): domain Eukaryota; kingdom Metazoa; phylum Chordata; class Amphibia; order Anura; family Alytidae; genus Discoglossus; species Discoglossus pictus. Next base: position 41,514,468 of record CM050169.1, on the reverse strand, counting down.
GATAGAGAAAGAATGAAACGAATAAGGAAGAGTGAATTAAAAAAGGAAGAAGGGGAGAGAGAGATAAAGAGAACAAGAGAGGGATAGAGAAAGAATGACACGGATAAGGAAAGAGTGAATTAAAAAAGGAACAAGGGGAGAGAGAGATAAAGAGAACAAGAGAGGGATAGAGAAAGAATGAAATGGATAAGGAAGAGTGAATTAAAAAAGGAAGAAGGGGAGAAAGAGATAAAGAGAACAAGAGAGGGATAGAGAAAGAATGAAATGGATAAGGAAAGAGTGAATTAAAAAAGGAAGAAGGGGAGAGAGAGATAAAGAGAACAAGAGAGGGATAGAGAAAGAATGAAATGGATAAGGAAGAGTGAATTAAAAAAGGAACAAGGGGAGAGAGAGATAAAGAGAACAAGAGAGGGATAGAGAAAGAATGAAACGGATAAGGAAAGAGTGAATTAAAAAAGGAAGAAGGGGAGAAAGAGATAAAGAGAACAAGAGCGGGATAGAGAAAGAATGACACGGATAAGGAAAGAGTGAATTAAAAAAGGAACAAGGGGAGAGAGAGATAAAGAGAACAAGAGAGGGATAGAGAAAGAATGAAACGGATAAGGAAAGAGTGAATTAAAAAAGGAAGAAGGGGAGAGAGAGATAAAGAGAACAAGAGAGGGATAGAGAAAGAATGAAATGGATAAGGAAGAGTGAATTAAAAAAGGAACAAGGGGAGAGAGAGATAAAGAGAACAAGAGAGGGATAGAGAAAGAATGAAATGCATAAGGAAAGAGTGAATTAAAAAAGTAAGAAGAAGAGAGAGAAAATGGTAATGAAAAAGAGGGTGGCATGGGCGAGTGAGGAGGTGAGGAGAGAGAAAGATGAGCCAGGGATGATATTTGTTACACTTAAGAAAGGGAGAAATGAAGCAAAAGACAAGAGAAATAAAGAGGTGTCTTATACCATAGGGAGATCCCTAAAGAAGAGAAGATTCAGAGACTGGGCGTCTTTAACTATTAAACAATGATGAAGAAGAAGATGGCTTCAGAGAGTAGGGTAAGAGGGAAAGGAAATGTCCATTTCTAATAGAGAATTGTATCATACAGAGAGGTGAAGAGCTTGCACTCTGTGACCTAGTGGTTAGGATGACCTATAATAGATATGGACCCATAATGCAAACAAAGCTACAGATAATTCCTCCTCACCCCTATCTCAGTCCCTCAGTCTCTTACCAACTTTCTTTTTCTATCAGTCTCTCATCACATGTATCTATCTCATTATGTGACCTCCATGTATCCCACGTGCTCTGTGTTTTTCAGTCTCGAATCATCTCTGTTGTGCAACTTCACCAAGTTCCTTAGTACACAGGCGTAGGAGGGGAGGGGAGGAGCGCGGGGGCGGGGCGGGCCGGGCGCACCCTTGGGGGCGGCACGAGCTGCGGCGAGAACACCGGTCAGTAGCTGTGCGTGAGTTTGTGTCAATGTGTGCCTCTGTGTGAAAGTCTGTGAGGGAGTGTCTGTGCGTGTGTATGTAAGTGTGTGAGTGAGTGTATGTAAGTCTGTGAGTGAGTGTGTGTCTGTGATTTTGTGTGTCTGAGAGTGAGTGAGTGTCTGTGAGTGTGTCTGTTAGTGAGTGTGTGTGTGTCTATGAGTGTGTGTGCCTGTGTGAGGGAGTGTATGTCTATGAGTGTCTGTGAGTGTGTCTGTGTGAGTGAGTGTGTGTAAAGGATTGTCTGTGAGTGTGTGTGTCTGTGAGTGAGTGTCTGAGAAAGTGTGTGAATGAGTGTGTGTAAGTCTGTGAGTGAGTGTGTCTGTGTGTGCGTGTGGGTTAGTGCGTGTGGATAATTGCGTTTGTCAGTGAGTGCTTGTGTCTGTGTCAGTGTGTGCCTTTGTGTGTGCAAGTGTGTGTGCGTCTATAAGTGTCTATGAGTCTGTGTAAGTCTGGAAGTGAGTGTCTGTGAGTGTGTGTAAGTCTGTGTGTGTCTGTGAGTGAGTGTGTCTGTGAGTGAGTGTCTGTGAGTGTCCGTGAGTGTGTGTGTCTGTGATTGTGTGTCTGCAATTGTGTGTGTCTGAGTGCGAGTGAGTGTGTGTCTATGAGTGTGTCTGTGTGAGTGTGTCTGTGAGAAAGTGTGTGAATGAGTGTGAGTGTGTGTGTGTCTGTGAGTGAGTGAAAGTCTGTATGTGTCTGTGAGTGAGTGTGTGAGAGTGAATGAGTGTGTGTCTATGAGTGTGACTGTGTGAGTGTGTGTCTGTGAGAAAGTGTGTGAATGAGTGTGAGTAAGTCTGTGAGTGTGTGTTTTTGAGTGTCTCTGTGAGTGAGTGAGTGTGTGTGTGCGTGTGTCTGTGAGTAAGTGTAAGTCTGTATTTGTCTGTGACTGAGTGTGTGTCTGTAAGTCTGTGAGTGTGTGTGTCGGTGTGTGCTTTTTTTGCCACCCTGGGCTGTCCCTGAGTTTGGAGGGGGGGGAGGGGGTCAAACACCAGGGTAGCCCTGGGCGGCAAAAGCTCTAGCTACATCACTGCCTTAGTCTCTCATCCCCTCTCTGCCCCTCAAGTGCTCCTCTCCTTTCTCCATCACTAAACTGCTGACCTCCTCTGTCTTTTCCTCAACTTCTGACACCCCTTTTTTGGCTTTCAGTTTAATCCTAATGACCCCCAAGCTCTCACTGTTCCTCTCTGTCCATTATTCTTTCATACAGACACATGCAAACACACAAACATACACCTACAGACACACACACACAGGTACAAAAACAGACAGATACACAGACAAACATGGATACAAAAACACAAAGATAGACACTAATGGGCAATGGTGTGGCCAGTTTATGGTGTGACCTGGTCCAATATACAGTCAGGTCCATAAATATTGGGACATCGACACAATTCTAACCTTTTTGGCTCTATACACCACCACAATGGATTTGAAATGAAACTAACAAGATGTGCTTTAACTGCAGACTTTCAGCTTTAATTTGAGGGTATTTACATCCAAATCAGGTGAACGTGTAGGAATTACAACAGTTTGTATATGTGCCTCCCACTTTAAGGGACCAAAAGTAATGGGACAATTGGCTGCTCAGCTGTTCCATGGCGAGGTGTGTGTTATTCCCTCATTATCCCATTTACAAAGAGCAGATACAAGCTCCAGTGTTCATTTCAAGTGTGATATTTGCATTTGTTGCTGTTAACTCTCAATATGAGATCCAAAGAGCTGTCACTATCAGTGAAGCAAGCCATCATTAGGCTGAAAAAAACAAAACAAACCCATCAGAGAGATAGCAAAAACATTAGGTGTGGCCAAATCAACTGTTTGGAACATACTTAAAAAGAAAGAACGCACCGATGAGCTCAGCAACACCAAAAGACCCGGAAGACCACGGAAAACAACTGTGGTGGATGACCGAAGAATTATTTCCCTGGTGAAGAAAACAGCCTTCACAACAGTTGGCCAGATCAAGGACACTCTCCAGGAGGTAGGTGTATGTGTGTCAAAGTCAACAATCAAGAGAAGACTTCACCAGAGTGAATACAGAGGGTTCACCACAAGATGTAAACCATTGGTGAGCCTCAAAAACAGGAGGGCCAGATTAGAGTTTTCCAAACAACACCTAAAAAAGCCTTCACAGTTCTGGAACAACATCCTATGGACAGATGAGACTAAGATCAACTTGTACCAGAGTGATGGGAAGAGAAGAGTATGGAGACGGAAAGGAACTGCTCATGATCCAAAGCATACCACCTCATCAGTGAAGCATGGTGGTGGTAGTGTCATGGCGTGGGCATGTATGGCTGCCAATGGAACTGGTTCTCTTGTATTTATTGATGATGTGACTGCTGACAAAAGCAGCAGGATGAATTCTGAAGTGTTTCGGGCAATATTATCTGCTCATATTCAGCCAAATGCTTCAGAACTCATTGGACGGCGCTTCACAGTGCAGATGGACAATGACCCGAAGCTTACTGCAAAAGCAACCAAAGAGTTTTTTAAGGGAAAGAAGTGGAATGTTGTGCAATGGCCAAGTCAATCACCTGATCTGAATCCGATTGAGCATGCATTTCACTTGCTGAAGACAAAACTGAAGGGAAAATGCCCCAAGAACAAGCAGGAACTGAAGACCGTTGCAATAGAGGTCTGGCAGAGCATCACCAGGGATGAAACCCAGCGTCTGGTGATGTCTATGCGTTCCAGACTTCAGGCTGTAATTAACTGCAAAGGATTTGCAACCAAGTATTCAAAAGTGAAAGTTTGTTTTATGACTGTTAATCTGTCCCATTACTTTTGGTCCCTTAAAAAGTGGGAGGCACATATACAAACTGTTGTGATTCCTACACCGTTCACCTGATTTGGATGTAAATACCCTCAAATTAAAGCTGAAAGTCTGCAGTTAAAGCACATCTTGTTCGTTTCATTTCAAATTCATTGTGGTTGTGTATAGAGCCAAAAAGGTTAGAATTGTGTCGATGTCCCAATATTTATGGACCTGACTGTAAGTTGTGCCCCAGTCAGAATTTCACTATACAAGGCATTTGCCTGTAGCGGTCAATAAAAAGCTAAACATATATGTAGGCGGTCAGATCATCTTTCTATAAAGTAATTAGATGTCTCATTCCTCTAATAAACAAATGGACCTTTTTACTACAGGTAGCAGAGGGCTCCTAACCTGGTTATCGACTCTGGTGCTTTGCATCTGCCGCACCAGCAGTATCTCCACCAGTGCATGGTCATACGCTCATTAACCCTTCATTCTCTTTGTCTCATAAAGACACAAACAGTCATACACAAGTACAAAAGAACAGATAAACACAGACAGCACACTTCTGCTCATCCCTTTATTCTTCCCCTTCCTCACTGCCTCTGTCTGTATTACACTTATCTCATCTATATCGCCTCCTCTGTCTTACACTTTCACTTAATATCTCTTATCTTCTGCTTTACTTCTTGCCCACACATTTAAAAGTGATCCCATCTGCCACACACTCCATGTATCACATACATTCACTTAATCACTTGTTTTTTCTCACATGCTGTTCTATCCGAAACTTATTGTCTTCATCTATCTATCTATCTATCTATCTATCTATCTATCTATCTATCTATCTATCTATCTGTCTATTTATCTATCAGTCTATCTATTTATCTATCTATCTATCTTTTTGTCTGTCTATTTATCTATCAGTCTATCTATCTATCTGTCTATCTATCTATCTATCTATCTATCTATCTATCTATCTATCTATCTATCTATCTATCTATCTATCTATCTATTGGTCCATCTATCTATCTACCTATCTATCTATCTATCTATCTATCTATCTATCTATTTATCTATCTGTCTGTCTATCTATCTATCTATCTATCTATCTATCGATCTATCTATCTATCTATCTATCGATCTATCGATCTATCTATATACCTATCTATCTATCTATCTATCTATCTATCTATCTATCTATCTATCTATCTATCTATCTATCGCTGTGTCTATCTATCTATCTATCTATCTATCGGTCTATCTATATATCTATCGCTCTATCTCTCTATCTCTCTATCTCTCTCTCTCTCTCTCTCTCTCTCTCTCTCGCTCACCCGATGCCTCTGTCCATGGTGCTGATTCTCATTTTAGTGAAGCAGTGAGAGGAGTCTGGGATTTACACAGGGGGACTCCTTCCTCTCTCTCTCTCTCTCTCCTGGAGTCTCTCTCATTTCTCTCTTTCTTCCTCTCTCTTTAACACATATTCTCTCTCTCACCTTATGCCTCTTTCTGTGCTGCCAATTCTTCTTTCAGTGCAGTAGTGTGGGTTCTGGATGTTACCCAAGGAGTTTCTATCTCTCTTCTGACATCTCTCTCTCTCTTACTTGGTGCCTGAGACCCTGTTCCTTATTCTTCTTTCAGTACAGTAGTGAGAGGGGGTCTCACTATCATCCTCTCTCGTTTTCTCTCGGTTGCTCTCTTTGTCATTCTCACTTATTCTCTCTCTCCCTCTTCTGCTGATGCTTCTAAGTACAGCACTGTGAGGGGGTCTGGGAGTCGCACATTGGGTCTCTCTCTCGTTCTATCTTACTCTCTCATTCTTTCTCTCTCATTTGGTACTGAAACTTTTATCAGTGTAGCAGTGTGGGGGGTTACACAGGGAGACTGTCTCTCATGTCCTCTCTATTCTGTAGTCTCTCTCACACGCCTGGTGCCTCTGTACATGTTACTGATTCTTTCAGTGTAGTAGTGATTGGGGGGGGGGGGGGGGGTGGATGCCACACAATGGGTTTCCCTCTAACTCTCGCCTCTCTCTTTCTCTCTCTCTCAGGGGCTGATAATTATTTAGTTGTAACAATGTGAGGGTCTCGCTATCATTCTCTCTCTTTCTTTACCTGTTGCTGATTATTCTTTCAGAGCAGTAGTGAGAGGGGGCTATAGGGGTTCTCACTCTCCTTCTCTCTCTGTCACTCTCTCTCTCCCTTCTTTCAGTGCACCACTGTGAGGGGTCTGTTTGGTTACACACAATGTCTCTCTCTCTCTCTCATTCTTTTTCTATCATGGAGTCACTCTCTCTCTCACTTGGTACGTCTTCCAGTGTCGCAGTGTGGAGGTCTGGGGGTTACACACTAGCACTCTCTTTCTTTCTCTATTCTGGAGTCTCCCACTCACTTGGTGTCTCTGTACGTCTTGCTTATTCTTCTTCCAGTGCAGCAGTGAGAGGGTGGTTGGGGGTTTTCACACAGGGTCTCTCTCATTCGCTTTCTCTTGCTCTCTCACATGGTACTTCTTCTAGTGTAGCAGAGTGGGGGTGACACACAGGGACTCTCACTCTTCCCCTCTCTCTCTCTCTCTCTCTCTCTCTCTCTCACACTCTCACTTAGCATTCGTTCCAGTGTGTGGGGTCTGGGGGTTACACGGTGGGTCTCTTTCTGTCATTCTCTCTCTCTCACTTGATACTTCTTCCAGTGTAGAAGTGTAGGGGTGTCTAGAGGTTACAGAATAGCACCCCTCTTTATCTCTCTCTTTCTCATTCTGGAGTCTCTCTCATCTGGTGTCTCTGTACGTGTTGCTGATTCTTCTGCCAGTGCAGCAGATAGAGGGGGTATCGGGGTTACACAGGGGTCTATCTCTCATTCTCTTTCTCTTGGTCTCTCACCCGGTACTTCTTCCATTGCAGCAAAGTGAGGGTCTGGGGGTGACACATGGGGACTCTCACTCTTCCCCTCTCTCTCACTTAGTACTTGTTCCAGTGTAGCAGTGTGGGGGTCTGGGGGTGACACACAGGGACTCCCACTCTTCCCCTCTCACTTAGTACTTGTTCCAGTTTAGCAGTGTGGGGGTCTGGGGGTGACACACGGGGACTCTCACTCTTCCCCTCTCTCTCACTTAGTACTTGTTCCAGTGTAGCAGTGTGGGGGTCTGGGGGTGACACACGGGGACTCTCACTCTTCCCCTCTCACTTAGTACTTGTTCCAGTGTAGCAGTGTGGGGGTCTGGGGGTGACACACGGGGACTCTCACTCTTCCCCTCTCTCTCACTCTCTCACTTAGTACTTGTTCCAGTGTAGCAGTGTGGGGGTCTGGGGGTGACACACGGGGACTCTCACTCTTCCCCTCTCTCTCACTCTCTCACTTAGTACTTGTTCCAGTTTAGCAGTGTGGGGGTCTGGGGTTGACACACAGGGACTCTCACTCTTCCCCTCTCACTTAGTACTTGTTCCAGTGTAGCAGTGTGGGGGTCTGGGGGTGACACACAGGGACTCCCACTCTTCCCCTCTCACTTAGTACTTGTTCCAGTGTAGCAGTGTGGGGGTCTGGGGGTGACATAAGGGGACTCTCACACTGTAGCAGTGTGGGGGTCTGGGGGTGACACACAGGGACTCCCACTCTTCCCCTCTCACTTAGTACTTGTTCCAGTTTAGCAGTGTGGGGGTCTGGGGGTGACACACGGGGACTCTCACTCTTCCCCTCTCTCTCACTTAGTACTTGTTCCAGTGTAGCAGTGTGGGGGTCTGGGAGTGACACACAGGGACTCTCACTCTTCCCCTCTCACTTAGTACTTGTTCCAGTGTAGCAGTGTGGGGGTCTGGGGGTGACATAAGGGGACTCTCACACTGTAGCAGTGTGGTAGTCTGGGGGTGACACACGGGGCTCTCACTTTCACTCTTCCCCTCTCTCTCACTCTCTAACTTAGTTCTTGTTCCAGTGTAGCAGTGTGGGGGTCTGGGGGTGACACACCGGGACTCGCCTTCTCTCTCACTCTCACTCTTCCCCACTCTCTCACTTAGTTCTTGTGGGGGTCTGGGGGTTACTTGCATACTCTCTCTCTCTCTCTTTCTTTCTATATTCTGGAGTCTCTCTCTCTCTCACCTGGTGTCTCTGTACGTGTTGCTGATTCTTCTCCCAGTGCAGCAGTTAGAGGGGATATGGGGGTCACACAGGGGGTCTATCTCTCCTTCTCTCTCTCTCTCACTTGGTACTTCTTCCAGTATAGCAATGTGGTGGGTCTGGGGTCTACACAGGGGGATCCTTTCTCTCACTCATTATCTATTCTGGAGAGTCTCTTACCTGGTGCCTTGGTGCCTCCTTACGTGTTGCAGATTCTTCTCCCAGTGCAGCAGTGAGAGGGTATTTGGGGGTTTCCACAGAGGGTCTCTTTCACGTTTTCTCTCTCTTCTGGAGTCTCTCTCTCACCTGGTGCCGCTATCCCTGGTGCTGAATCGTCTTCCAGTGAAGCAGTGAGAGTGTAGCTGGGGAGGGGGGGTTACATAGGGGGCTCTCTGTCTCATTAGCAGATCTCTGCCTGTTCTGTGCTCACTGGGGTCATTTGCGTGTGGAGGATGTGTCTGATACTGAGCTCTCTGTGCAATGCAATGTGGGGTCTCTCTGTATATCAGTCTCTCTAAAGAGGGAATGTGCTATGTAAATGATGTGCTCTCTTTAATATGCTCATATGTACATAGCATGTGAGTGTTTAGGGGGGTGTATATAGTGGGTGAGTATTCTCTCTGGGTAAGAAGTCAGTGCAATGTGTGTGGAGTCTGACTTGATATAAGGAGAGTATCTCTGTATAGTCATCTGGTGTAGTGTAATTAGGAAAGTATCTGGTGTACTCTGTCTCTCTCTTGTATAGTTTGAGGCTTGCCCCTCACTCTGTATTGGGCTCTATGCAGTGTGAGTGAGGGTCTTTATGTATAAGGAGTATGTGCTGGGCAGGTGAGGGCATACTCTCTTTATCAGATGAATATGGGGAACGTGTTGAGTCTCTCTCTGTGGAGTAGGAGTAAATGGGAGACCCGCTGTGTTTATAACTGTAAGTCTATCTGTACATTGTAGCTCAGTACAGTAGTAATTGGGGGTCTCCCACTGTGTGTAAAAGGGTTATTTGAAATTTAAACAGGTATCTTGTGAATAAGGGGTGAAGAGTAAGTGTGGGCTTTCTCTGTGTATAACGACTCACTGTGAGTAGGGTATCTCTATAGGTATAATGTATCAGCTTAGTCTGGGGAGGGGGTCACTCCTAAATAATGGTCAGTGCAGTGTGAGTGCAGGTCTCATGTATAATGCCTGAGTGTAGTGTGAGTGGAGGTCTTATGTATAATGCCTGAGTGCAGTGTAAATGGAGGTCTCATGTATAATTCCTGAGTGCAGTGTGAGTGGAGGTCTCATGTATAATGCCTCAGTGTAGTGTGAGTGGAGGTCTCATGTATAATGCCTCAGTGTAGTGTGAGTGGAGGTCTCATGTATAATGCCTCAGTGTAGTGTGAGTGGAGGTCTCATGTATAATGCCTCAGTGTAGTGTGAGTGGAGGTCTCATGTATAATGCCTGAGTGTAGTGTAAGTTGAGGTCTCGTGTATAATGCCTCAGTGTAGTGTGAGTGGAGGTCCCATGTATAATGCCTGAGTGTAGTGTGAGTGGAGATCTCATGTATAATGCCTGAGTGTAGTGTGAGTGGAGGTCTTATGTATAATGCCTGAGTGTAGTGTGAGTGGAGGTCTCATGTATAATGCCTGAGTGTAGTGTGAGTGGAGGTCTCATGTATAATTCCTGAGTGTAGTGTGAGTGGAGATCTCATATATAATGCCTGAGTGTAGTGTGAGTGGAGGTCTCATGTATAATTCCTGAGTGTAGTGTGAGTGGAGGTCTCATGTATAATGCCTGAGTGTAGTGTGAGTGGAGGTCTCATGTATAATGCCTGAGTGTAGTGTGAGTGGAGGTCTCATGTATAATGCCTGAGTGCAGTGTGAGTGGAGGTCTCATGTATAATGCCTGAGTGTATTGTGAGTGGATGTCTCATGTATAATGCATGAGTGTAGTGTGAGTGGCGGTTTCATGTATAATGCCTCAGTGTAGTGTGAGTGGAGGTCTCATGTATAATGCCTGAGTGTAGTGTGGAGGTCTCATGTATAATGCCTGAGTGTAGTGTGAGTGGAGGTCACATGTATAATGCCTCAGTGTAGTGTGAGTGGAGGTCTCGTTTATAATGCCTGAGTGTAGTGTGAGTGGAGGTCTCATGTATAATGCCTGAGTGTAGTGTGAGTGGAGGTCTCAGGTATAATGCCTGAGTGTAGTGTGAGTGGAGGTCCCATGTATAATGCCTGAGTGTAGTGTGAGTGGAGATCTCATGTATAATGCCTGAGTGTAGTGTGAGTGGAGGTCTTATGTATAATGCCTGAGTGTAGTGTGAGTGGAGGTCTCATGTATAATGCCTGAGTGTAGTGTGAGTGGAGGTCTCATGTATAATTCCTGAGTGTAGTGTGAGTGGAGGTCTCATGTATAATGCCTGAGTGTAGTGTGAGTGGAGGTCTCATGTATAATTCCTGAGTGTAGTGTGAGTGGAGATCTCATATATAATGCCTGAGTGTAGTGTGAGTGGAGGTCTCATGTATAATTCCTGAGTGTAGTGTGAGTGGAGGTCTCATGTATAATGCCTGAGTGTAGTGTGAGTGGAGGTCTCATGTATAATGCCTGAGTGTAGTGTGAGTGGAGGTCTCATGTATAATGCCTGAGTGCAGTGTGAGTGAAGGTCTCATGTATAATGCCTGAGTGTATTGTGAGTGGAGGTCTCATGTATAATGCATGAGTGTAGTGTGAGTGGCGGTTTCATGTATAATGCCTCAGTGTAGTGTGAGTGGAGGTCTCATGTATAATGCCTGAGTGTAGTGTGGAGGTCTCATGTATAATGCCTGAGTGTAGTGTGAGTGGAGGTCACATGTATAATGCCTCAGTGTAGTGTGAGTGGAGGTCTCGTTTATAATGCCTGAGTGTAGTGTGAGTGGAGGTCTCATGTATAATGCCTGAGTGTAGTGTGAGTGGAGGTCTCATGTATAATGCCTGAGTGTAGTGTGAGTGGATGTCTCATGTATAATGCCTCAGTGTAGTGTGAGTGGAGGTCTCATGTATAATGCCTGAGTGTAGTGTGAGTGGAGGTCTCATGTATAATGCCTCAGTGTAGTGTGAGTGGAGGTCTCATGTATAATGCCCGAGTGTAGTGTGAGTGGAGGTCTCATGTATAATGCCTGAGTGTAGTGTGAGTGGAGGTCTTATGTATAATGCCTGAGTGTAGTGTGAGTGGAGGTCTCATGTATAATGCCTCAGTGTAGTGTGAGTGGAGGTCTCATGTATAATGCCTGAGTGCAGTGTGAGTGGAGGTCTCATGTATAATGCCTCAGTGTAGTGTGAGTGGAGGTCTCATGTATAATGCCTGAGTGTAGTGTGAGTGGAGGTCTCATGTATAATGCCTGAGTGTAGTGGGAGTGGAGGTCTCATGTATAATGCCGGAGTGTAGTGTGAGTGGAGGTCTCGTGTATAATGCCTGAGTGTAGTGTGAGTGGAGGTCTCATGTATAATGCCTCAGTATAGTGTAACTGGAGGTCTTATGTATAATGCCTCAGTGTAGTGTGAGTGGAGGTCTCATGTATAATGCCTCAGTGTAGTGTGAGTGGAGGTCTCATGTATAATGCCTCAGTGTAGTGTGAGTGGAGGTCTCATGTATAATGCCTGAGTGTAGTGTAACTGGAGGTCTCATGTATAATGCCTGAGTGTAGTGTGAGTGGAGGTCTGATGTATAATGCCTCAGTGTAGTGTGAGTGGAGGTCTCATGTATAATGCCTCAGTGTAGTGTGAGTGGAGGTCTCATGTATAATGCCTGAGTGCAGTGTGAGTGGAGGTCTCATGTATAATGCCTGAGTGTAGTGTGAGTGGAGGTCTCATGTATAATGCCTGAGTGTAGTGTGAGTGGAGGTCTCATGTATAATGCCTCAGTGTAGTGTGAGTGGAGGTCTCATGTATAATGCCTGAGTGTAGTGTGAGTGGAGGTCTCATGTATAATGCCTGAGTGTAGTGGGAGTGGAGGTCTCATGTATAATGCCGGAGTGTAGTGTGAGTGGAGGTCTCGTGTATAATGCCTGAGTGTAGTGTGAGTGGAGGTCTCATGTATAATGCCTCAGTATAGTGTAACTGGAGGTCTTATGTATAATGCCTCAGTGTAGTGTGAGTGGAGGTCTCATTATAATGCCTCAGTGTAGTGTGAGTGGAGGTCTCATGTATAATGCCTCAGTGTAGTGTGAGTGGAGGTCTCATGTATAATGCCTGAGTGTAGTGTGAGTGGAGGTCTCATGTATAATGCCTGAGTGTAGTGTGAGTGGAGGTCTCATGTATAATGCCTCGGTGTAGTGTGAGTGGAGGTCTCATGTATAATGCCTGAGTGTAGTGTGAGTGGAGGTCTCATGTATAATGCCTCAGTGTAGTGTGAGTGGAGGTCTCATGTATAATGCCTCAGTGTAGTGTGAGTGGAGGTCTCATGTATAATGCCTCAGTGTAGTGTGAGTGGAGGTCTCATGTATAATGCCTGAGTGTAGTGTGAGTGGAGGTCTCATGTATTATGCCTCAGTGTAGTGTGAGTGGAGATCTCATGTATAATGCCTCAGTGTAGTGTGAGTGGAGGTCTCATGTATAATGCCTCAGTGTAGTGCGAGTGGAGGTCTGATGTATAATGCCTCAGTGTAGTGTGAGTGGAGGTCTCATGTATAATACCTCAGTGTAGTGTGAGTGGAGGTCTCATGTATAATGCCTGAGTGTAGTGTGAGTGGAGGTCCCATGTATAATGCCTGAGTGTAGTGTGAGTGGAGGTCTCATGTATAATGCCTGAGTGTAGTGTGAGTGGAGGTCTTATGTATAATGCCTCAGTGTAGTGTGAGTGGAGGTCTCATGTATAATGCCTCAGTGTAGTGCGAGTGGAGGTCTGATGTATAATGCCTCAGTGTAGTGTGAGTGGAGGTCTCATGTATAATACCTCAGTGTAGTGTGAGTGGAGGTCTCATGTATAATTCCTGAGTGTAGTGTGAGTGGAGGTCTCATGTATAATGCCTGAGTGTAGTGTGAGTGGAGGTCTCATGTATAATGCCTGAGTGTAGTGTGAGTGGATGTCTCATGTATAATGCCTCAGTGTAGTGTGAGTGGAGGTCTCATGTATAATGCCTGAGTGTAGTGTGAGTGGAGGTCTCATTTATAATGCCTGAGTGTAGAGTGGAGGTCTCATGTATAATGCCTCAGTGTAGTGTGAGTGGAGGTCACATGTATAATGCCTGAGTGTAGTGTGAGTGGATGTCTCATGTATAATGGCTCAGTGTAGTGTGAGTGGAGGTCTCATGTATAATGCCTGAGTGTAGTGTGAGTGGAGGTCTCATGTATAATGCCTGAGTGTAGTGTGAGTGGAGGTCTCATGTATAATGCCTCAGTGTAGTGTGAGTGGAGGTCTCATGTATAATGCCTGAGTGTAGTGTGAGTGGAGGTCTCATGTATAATGCCTCAGTGTAGTGTGAGTGGAGGTCTCATGTATAATGCCTGAGTGTAGTGTGAGTGGAGGTATCATGTATAATGCCTGAGTGTAGTGTGAGTGGAGGTCTCATGTATAATGCCTCAGTGTAGTGTGAGCGGAGGTCTCATGTATAATGCCTCAGTGTAGTGTGAGTGGAGGTCTCATGTATAATGTCTGAGTGTAGTGTGAGTGGAGGTCTCATGTATAATGCCTCAGTGTAGTGTGAGCGGAGGTCTCATGTATAATGCCTCAGTGTAGTGTGAGTGGAGGTCTCATGTATAATGCCTGAGTGCAGTGTGAGTGGAGGTCTCATGTATAATGCCTGAGTGTAGTGTGAGTGGATGTCTCATGTATAATGCCTCAGTGTAGTGTGAGTGGATGTCTCATGTATAATGCCTGAGTGTAGTGTGAGTGGAGGTCTCATGTATAATGCCTGAGTGTAGTGTGAGTGGATGTCTCATGTATAATGCCTCAGTGTAGTGTGAGTGGAGGTCTCATGTATAATGCCCGAGTGTAGTGTGAGTGGAGGTCACATGTATAATGCCTCAGTGTAGTGTGAGTGGAGGTCTCGTTTATAATGCCTGAGTGTAGTGTGAGTGGAGGTCTCATGTATAATGCCTGAGTGTAGTGTGAGTGGATGTCTCATGTATAATGCCTCAGTGTAGTGTGAGTGGATGTCTCATGTATAATGCCTCAGTATAGTGTAACTGGAGGTCTTATGTATAATGCCTGAGTGTAGTGTGAGTGGAGGTCTCATGTATAATGCCTCAGTATAGTGTAACTGGAGGTCTCATGTATAATGCCTCAGTGTAGTGTGAGTGGAGGTCTCATGTATAATGCCTGAGTGTAGTGTGAGTGGAGGTCTCATGTATAATGCCTGAGTGTAGTGTGAGTGGAGGTCTCATGTATAATGCCTCGGTGTAGTGTGAGTGGAGGTCTCATGTATAATGCCTGAGTGTAGTGTGAGTGGAGGTCTCATGTATAATGCCTCGGTGTAGTGTAAGTGGAGGTCTCATGTATAATGCCTGAGTGTAGTGTGAGTGGAGGTCTCATGTATAATGCCTCAGTGTAGTGTGAGTGGAGGTCTCATGTATAATGCCTCAGTGTAGTGTGAGTGGAGGTCTCATGTATTATGCCTCAGTGTAGTGTGAGTGGAGATCTCATGTATAATGCCTCAGTGTAGTGTGAGTGGAGGTCTCATGTATAATGCCTCAGTGTAGTGTGAGTGGAGGTCTCATGTATAATGCCTCAGTGTAGTGTGAGTGGAGGTCTTAAGTATAATGCCTCAGTGTAGTGTGAGTGGAGATCTCATGTATAATGCCTCAGTGTAGTGTGAGTGGAGGTCTCATGTATAATACCTCAGTGTAGTGTGAGTGGAGGTCTCATGTATAATTCCTGAGTGTAGTGTGAGTGGAGGTCTCATGTATAATGCCTGAGTGTAGTGTGAGTGGAGGTCTCATGTATAATGCCTGAGTGTAGTGTGAGTGGAGGTCTCATGTATAATGCCTGAGTGTAGTGTGAGTGGAGGTCTCATGTATAATGCCTGAGTGTAGTGTGAGTGGAGGTCTTATGTATAATGCCTGAGTGTAGTGTGAGTGGAGGTCTCATGTATAATGCCTCAGTGTAGTGTGAGTGGAGGTCTCATGTATAATGCCTCAGTGTAGTGTGAGTGGATGTCTCATGTATAATGCCTGAGTGTAGTGTGAGTGGAGGTCTCATGTATAATGCCTGAGTGTAGTGTGAGTGGAGGTCTCATGTATAATGCCCGAGTGTAGTGTGAGTGGAGGTCTCATGTATAATGCCTGAGTGTAGTGTGAGTGGAGGTCTCATGTATAATGCCTCTGTGTAGTGTGTAGACACAATATTATGTCTTCTCTCTTGTATAATGTCTTGTGCAGTCTCCTTTATTATACAGTAGATCAGTCTCTCTCTGTATAGATGAGTGTCTTACACTGTATAAATGAGGGTCTCTCTCTGGATAATGTCTTGTACAGTCTCCCTTTAGTATAGTTCAGTCTCTATCTGTATAGATGACGGTCTCTCTGTATAGATGAGAGTTTCTGTGTATAAAGTGACCTGTGTCTCGGGTCTCTGCCCGCTCTCTTCTCTCAGATGAATTTCCAGAATGAAGATGTTTATGTTGAGCTTCTCTCCAGATCTGGGTTTCCATGTGAAGTTTCTCTCTCTCCGCCCCCGTCTCACTCCTTCTCCAGCATCTGAGTCTGTCTGTGAATCCTCTGCTTGTGTTTTGTAGTACTCTCCCCTCTCATAACACTCTCATTTCTCACAATATATTATCTTGTCTCTCTCACTGTCTCTTCTCTATCCCCTGTCAATATACCTTCTCTTCTCTCACAATATAATTTCTTCTCTCTTACTATCTCTTCCACCCTCACCGTCTCTCCTCTCTCACAATATTATTTCTTCTCTCTTACTATCTCTTCCCCCCTCACTGTCTCTCCTCTCTCACAATATTATGTCTTCTCTCTTACTATCTCTTCCCCCCTCACTGCCTCTCCTCTCTCACAATATTATGTCTTCTCTCTTACTATCTCTTCCCCCCTCACTGTCTCTCCGCTCTCACAATATTATGTCTTCTCTCTTACTATCTCTTCCCCCCTCACCGTCTCTCCGCTCTCACAATATAATTTCTTCTCTCTTACTATCTCTTCCCCCCTCACTGTCTCTCCTCTCTCACAATATTATGTCTTCTCTCTTACTATCTCTTCCCCCCTCACTGTCTCTCCTCTCTCACAATATTATGTCTTCTCTCTTACTATCTCTTCCCTCCTCACTGTCTCTCCTCTCTCACAATATTATGTCTTCTCTTTTACTATCTCTTCCCCCCTCACTGTCTCTCCTCTCTCACTATATTATGTCTTCTCTCTTACTATCTCTTCCACCCTCACTGTCTCTCCTCTCTCACAATATTATGTCTTCTCTCTTACTATCTCTTCCCTCCTCACTGTCTCTCCTCTCTCACAATATTATGTCTTCTCTTTTACTATCTCTTCCCCCCTCACTGTCTCTCCTCTCTCACTATATTATGTCTTCTCTCTTACTATCTCTTCCACCCTCACTGTCTCTCCTCTCTCACAATATTATGTCTCCTCTCTTACTATCTCTTCCCCCCTCACCGTCTCTCCTCTCTCACTATATTATGTCTTCTCTCTTACTATCTCTTCCCCCCTCACTGTCTCTCCTCTCTCACAATATTATGTCTTCTATCTTACTATCTCTTTCCCCCTCACTGTCTCTCCTCTCTGACAATATGTCTTCTCTCTTACTATCTCTTCCCCCCTCATGTCTCTCCGCTCTCACAATATTATGTCTTCTCTTACTATCTCTTCCCCCCTCACTGTCTCTCCTCTCTCACAATATTATGTCTTCTCTCTTACTATCTCTTCCCCCCTCATGTCTCTCCGCTCTCACAATATTATGTCTTCTCTTACTATCTCTTCCCCCCTCACTGTCTCTCCTCTCTCACAATATTATTTATTCTCTGTCTCTCCTCTCTCACTATATAATCTCACCTCTCTCACACTGTTTCTTCTCTCACCCCTCACAATATACTCTCTATTCTCTCTTATTATCTTTTCCCTCTCACCATCTCTTCTCTCTCACTATATTATCTATTATTTCTATTAGTATTTTCTCTCTCCCCTCTCAGTATACACTCTCCTCTTTCCTTATATTATCACTTCCTCTCACTGTCTGTTCCCTCTCTCTATCTCTTTTTTCCTCTCACTGTCTCTCCTTCTCACTATATTATCTATTCTTTCTATTAGTATTTTCTCTCTCCCCTCTCAGTATACACTCTCCTCTTTCCTTATATTATCTCTTCCTCTCACTGTCTGTTCCCTCTCTCTATCTCTTTTTTCCTCTCACTGTCTCTCCTCTATCACTATATTATCCCTTCTCTCTGTCTTCTCCCCTCACAGTATACTCTCTTATCTTTCACTATCTCCCTATATTCTCCTCTTGCCTTTTATTCACTCCCATGGTTTCTCTTTTTCTCTTTAACCCTTTATATTTAGTCTCACTTCTAATTTATTTTTCCTATAATACTATATTATTTCTCGCTAAATTCATTTTCTTTCTCCCCTTTTACTCTACATGATATATTTTTTCTCTACATATACTATATTAATTTCTCTCTCCTCTTCTCTATATAATTATGTCCTTTCTCACTATTATATTCTTTCTCACATCTGAACTTACTATTCGGAAGTCTGTCTATTCATTTTCTCTCCTCTCTATATTTTCTTTTCTCTCTCTCTTTATGTATAGTCTATCTTCTCTCTCCCTCTCTATGTTTTTTCTCTCATCTCTATATGTTCTCCCTGTTTCTGTTCTCCTCTTACTCTATAGTATGTCTTTCCTGCTTCTCTGCTTTCTGGATTTACTAGTTTCTCTCTCTCTCTCAGTATTTCATTCTCTTCTCTCCCCTCATCTTTACCTTATTTTCCCTCCTTCTTTTATCTCTCACACACTATCTTTCTCTTGAGATTCACCCTCCCTTCTTTTATTCCTCCCTCCCTCCATTTATTCCTCAGTTCTGCTTTTATCCCCCAAGATTATCTCCCCCTCTCTCACTCTTTTACCTCTGATTTCCCTCCTCTTCCTTCACTTATCAGTCACTATCCCTTTTTCCCCGTTGCCCTTCCCATTAACTCCTCTCACTTTCTTCCACTCTTTATCTATCAGCCTTTCCCCTCCACCTTATCGTCTCTCCTCTTCATCCATGTTTAGCTCTGATTGTCACTATCTCACACTCGCTCCCTTCTTCTCTGTCTCTTACACTCATGTCTCTGGTTCCATATCACTCCTTTTCCTTCTGTTCTCCCTCTCAATCACTCTCTCTTTTTCTCCAACTCCTTCCCCTAATTCCTCTCTCTCACACACTCTCCCTTATTGCTGACCCCCCCTTCTTCTGCTCTCTCTTCTTATAATTCCTTCCTCTGTTCCTCAATATCAGATTGTTTTGCTTTTCTGCTCTCCGTTATTTCTATCTGTTGCTCCTTATTCCATTTCTGGTTTTATCTCTCTCTCTGATCCACTCTTACACACTCTCTCTCTCTCTCATATGTCTGATTTCCCCCTCTCTTCTTATTGCTCTTTCTGCACTCATCCCCTCTCCTCCTATTAACTCTCTCACAGCCACTTCTTATCTCTTATTCTCCCTCTATAATCTGTCCTTCTCACTCTCTAACACTTTTTGTCTCTGTCTCTCTCTCTCTGCTACCCCCGTGCTTTGTCTCTCACTCCATCAATCTGTCTCTGACTCGTACCATTTGCTCTGTTTCTGATACCTTTGCTTAGATGCCACTTTCTATCTCTGTGCCCATCACTCAGATGCCCACCATGTACCTCTTACTATCCCCCTAGTCACAGCTTTGGTGACAGGATGTCCTCAGCCCCTAGCAGTCTGATTAGGGCCTCTTGTTATAAGCAGCTCTCTGTACAACGTGTTAATGAACTTGGGGAATTACTGAGGCTCAGTGCTGCAGGGACTGAGAGCTGGGACAGGCTGGGACTTGGTGCTTTTATGTGGCTCTGTAAGTGTCCTGATGAGTCCTGTCATGTGGAAGGCCCTCGGGTGGCTTCACGTCTAGGAATAGTCTTTGTTCAGGGCTTGGATAATATGCTCAGTCTGTGATCTAAGGAGCAAGACCCCCAAGTACTTCCCGATCGCATCTCATGTGTCTCAGAATAACAAGGAATGCAAGCAGAATTGCACAAAGGAAAGGGCTTCCCTATCTTAAAGAAATAGTGGAGGATGGTATTGCAAGACCATATACAAATACAGAGTGGTTAGAGGATCACTATACAATTAAAAAAAATGGTTTCTTGTATAGTGTCCGACTAAAATTATGAAAAGGGAACAAATCAAGGTTTTTAATAAAATAAAAAATAAAAAAAATATTTGATTTTGTCCTTGGAGGCATCCATGATACATTGGTTAAGGTTGTATGTGAGAAAAGGAGTGTTTACATTTTTGCCAGAGTAGGATTGCAGTTAGTTTTGCAAGCTGATGCTTTTGAGCAAGTACAGGGAAAGGGTGTTGGTGTCAAACTACATTATGTAACAAATCCCTTCTACATTCTCACTCCACCATCTGCAACCCTCTCCACCGATTGATAAAAAGCACACCCTAAGTCTCCAGCTATTAGGAAATGATGAAACCAGACAATAAGTGTCTCTAAATGTGTTCTATTCATGGATTGTTTAGTCTTTCCTTCATGTCCGATTCTCTGTGACCCAATGGACTGAAGCACGGCAGGCACATATTGTGCCTATCCATAAAGTTATCATGGCATAGATACTTGCGTGGGTGTAATCAGTTCCTTCTCCACTGGGCCGGGATTTGTCTGACATCTCTGCTATGACCTGTCCATCTTGGGTGATCCTGCATGGTAGAGCTTACAGCTTCATTGAGGAACACAAGCCACTTCACCACGACAAGGTAGCGATCCAGAAGGGGATATTCATGGCTGCTAATGTTGTTAGTTTGTTACATACTTCACACAAGTGCATTTTTTTTAACTACAGGGGACCTTTGATAAAACATAACTTTTTTACTTGGAATGAGCCTCAGTGCTTTATGAAGGTTTCACATTATATTTAAAAATGAGATCCTCGTTCAGGGACTCCTCTGCCAAAGCCTTGAAGGAGATCAAAGGGTGCGTATGGTGCCCACCTCTAAATATAAACACACAAAGAAGTCACAGAGCGATGTCCAGTATAATAAGCAGCCAGGACACAGAATATGTTTGAATGTTCACTGAAGTCCCTTACTTACAGTGGGCCCTATTCTATTAACCAGTTCGTAAATTTATACACACTTAAAATCACTCTTAATATTACCACATATTCTATTAGCTACTTGCAATCCGAGTTCCCGGCCCACAATCACTACGTGCCAGCCAAAGACGCAAAACCGTCCTTAGAACTCTATTGGTTTTAGCACAGCTCGAATATTATAAGCTCTAAATAATTACATTTACACAAAATGGATATTTTTTAGACCTGTAGGTCCATCTCACAAATAAAGTCTGACCCGCAACTGAAAAAAGTATCAAGTTTATGTAAAAAATATTACTAGTACTAAATAGGACTCACAAGGGCTTTTTCAAATTTATTAGAGCTGTAACAGCAATTAAACACATAATATTGTACTTTAAAAGCACGGGAAGGCATGGAAACACATTAGCATTCATTGCACCACAGTCTCAAACAAATATGCAATTAAAAGATTTTTTAAATGTTATTCTGAGTAATATCGATCCCAGGACTCACAGGGTTAATACATATCATGAAATCCACATGGACTAGAACAAATGGTCCAATGCATTTTATAGAGTGCTAGATTGCTTGATTGCGAGCCCGATCTGCAAATATTACTTATTGGCACTAATTAATTTGTAGCCTCCGATTGCAGATTGCGTGTAACTTCCGTGTTTTAGTGACATCATGATGACGGTCTCATTTACTATTGGCTGTGTCTAAGAAGTAAATTCCGGGCTTGTTTAAATATTGTCAGATAATATAATAACAACCCCTGAAATCAGACTGCCAGGGTTTACGTGTTTAGACTTAATTGCATGCTTGGGTCAATAGAATACATCTAAACATTTAGAGAAAAAAACACCTGCAGCAGAAATTAAGGGTTAGAAGCATTTGCACGCTTCTAACAGAATGGGGCCCAGTGCAATTATTTTTAAAGAACTAGACTTAGGGGAAGTCAATTGTTTGTCTGTTTATCTCCTTTCTCAACACTAAGGATGCTTTGAATACTAATAAGGTTTCCACTGCTTATTTTGAAAGCTCACACTTCTTAGCACTCTGTGTAATGAGCGACTGACTACGCACCATATATTGACCTGTACTAAGGCTCTAGAGCCATATATTGATCAGAACTGAGCCACTTTGAACTCTAGAGCCATATGTTGAGCTATAGTGAGCCCCTGGGGCTCTAGAGCTATATGGTGATCTGTAATGTATGACTGGGACTGTAGAACCATATGTTGATCTGAAATTATGTCACAAACCACTCTGGCTTAGGTTGGTCTAAATGAAGCCACTGGCTAGAGTAATATTGATCAGTAATGAGCCACTTCATCTCAAGAAACAAGTTGAATCATGTTGATTTGTACTGAGTCACCAGCTCTGGATCCAAATGCTGAGCTACTGCTGTAGTGTGTGTGCCATTTAAGAGAGGTGTAAGTAAAAAAAGACTCAACAAAATATATTAAAACAACATACTTCCAATTATTTTATTTTTTCTTTAGCACTATTAAAATATATCATGGTCAGGACCAATATCTGCTGAGGGCAATTATTAAACTAGTATTCTAAACACTCCCTTTGACAATTAGTTAAGCACTTATGGTGACTGTTCAGTCTATAAAAGCATTTATGAAAAGTGGTTTGATTAATTACCTCAGCTGGCATGAGTTTCTGGCCCATAGAGTGCTTTCAAGTACTTACCCAACAACAGGATGCAATGGCTCATGTGGTGCAGCTATCACTGTTTTTGTTAACATAAAGATATATTTTTATCCAAACTAAAAACGCACAAATGTTAAAGATCTCAGGCTTTCAGTATTATCACAATTTGGGACTTAAAGGGAGATGGAAAACATGAGATATTCCGGCATATGCCAGTAAAAATAACACTGACACACTGTGACAAGCTATCAGTCTCCACTGGGTTTGTGTCCTTGTTTCTGGCACTTTTGTTTGAGGAATACAATTACAGGAGACTCTTATTATTATTATTTACTAGCGACTTGCCTGTCAAAAATGACGGGACAATAAAATTGTAAGGCAGGTAATGCTGTTTGCCCCAGACATTAATTTTGTTGGTGGTCCGAGATCCTTCAGCGCTCTTTGCAAGGCTGTTAGTTGTTTTTTTGTTTTTTTTCTGATAGGCGCTTTTGCTGTTATTGTTTGGTCGGCGCTGATCTGCTTTTTGCGCTTATCGCAAGGCTTTGTGTGCTATGAGCAGCGTCGGCGCTCGTTGTGAGTCACGCGGTGAATGGCTTTTGTTTTTATTGTGAGAGTGTTTTTTTTTTGTGTATATATTTTGTTTGTATGCTAATTAAATAATTAATAAATCAATAAATTAATATATTTTACCTATTTGGAAGTAATATATGCAGGAAGCATTGTGCTGAAGAGCTAACAATCTGGTTTGATGTTCCTGCAGCATAAAATGTCGGTTTGCTGAGGTGTAAGTGTCAGCAATGTGTGCAGTGTGTAGTGTAAATAGGCTGCGTGCGCGAGGGGAAGTCGTTAGTGTAGCTGTGTACTTCCGCATTGTGTAAGTTAGTGTTGTAAAATTGCGGGCCATGTGGATGTGGTACGCTGGTGTGGATGATGTAGCGTTCTTGGTAAGAGTGTATCTTGTACCTCGTACGGCTTTTTTGAAAAGCCGTATGTGTTTCGTGGTGTTTTGCGGCTTTAGGGTCCTGTAGCCTCGTTTTCGTTTTTTTCGGCGCCCATTATTTCTCTTGCTTAGGGGATTTTTGTGTGTCTAAACTCGGGGATTTGGACTTAAATGGAGGTGTAACTTCACTTGCAGAGGTCCTGGGTGCCCCCCTCGCTGTGGGTAAGCTTTTTATGCTTTTTTTTTTGTGTGTATTTATTGTGTTTTTAATGATTTCAGGTGCGCCCGGTTCAGCTGTTAAGGTCGTATTTTTGCGAGGTTGTAATGTTTTTTTTCTAAGTCCCCCGTAAATTTTCCGCTCTAAGTCCCATGGTTCGTATACAGTGATTGCGTGTTAGATCTATTTCGGTAAAGTGCCGCTTCTGTGGGTGTGTAACCGCGTGTGAGGCGTCGTAGAGCCTCCACCTCCGCAAATGCGGCCCTTAGCTTCTTGAGAGTCCTCATTTGCGGCCTTTGGCTCATTGCAGCCGACGTTGGAGCCTCCGCCTTCTGCAAATGCGGCCCCTCGCGAATTCGCATTTGCGGACCAAACTGCGTCCCAGTAGTTTGGAAGCCAGTGGAAGTGCTGTTTAATCTGGTACAAAGCTGTAATATGGTAATGGGCAGAGTCTTGAACGTGTGCGTGTTTTTACATAGCTAGCAACTCACACTGCTCCCTGCTACTAATGTGTAGAGGATCATTAGAAATATTAATTAATTATTTAAATGCACAGTAAAAGTTTAATAAAGGTTTTTTCTTATCAAGCCCTACAGAAGAATTCGGGCCCAATAACGTGGTCCAGTAAAGGTATGTTTTTTTAGACTTCAGCCCACTCACATATGAAAAAAGGTGGCAACTTTTAAATATGCCCTTTCAAAAGTGTTTTATTCAAATCGGTAGATTCACTAAACTATGACAGGGGCTGTGAATGGGTGCTAAGGACTGCAATGCAGTGTAATGGAGATTTTCTTAATAGGAATATGACGCTTAGTAAAACTCTCCCAAAGGCTTTTGATGTAACTGACAAATGAATACAAACTTCTCAAATGTCTGCTTTTAATTATATATGCAATTTCCATGTTTTTAGAGTTAACGATAATGATAATTTTCATTGCCATTTAATTAGAGTTTTCCGTAGCTCTCAAGCACATGTCCCATCTTGCAGTGATGAGTAATCCTAGCAGTGCCCTCAAATCACCTTTACTAAGTGTTACTAGCAATTAACAGCCAAGTGATGCTGAAACAGAAATGGAAATCACCAAAACTAATGTGCACCATCATGTAGAGGATCATCCCATGTCCAAAGCTGGTCATGAATTGACTGTGTTATGGGCATTAATGTGACGAAGAGAAGGTATATATAACAAAAAGACAGATATTGACCCTGGATCCTGGGGGCAAATAATTTACAATACTGGCAAGTCCTATAGATTATAGGTATACATAAGCCTAGTGACCGGTTGGTAGTGTCAAACCATTATATGAAAAAAAGTAAATAAAAGAATCACTTTTCTAAGACCAATCAGTGTTCCCCTATAGGTATGATATATTTATCTGTGATATAGCTTTAAGTTGTAGACAAACCAAGTTAAAAAAAAACTTTTATTTGAAAACACTTAAAAATGGTTACTTATATTTTGGTATTTTTTCAAAACTTTTTTATTGTTTTTGTAGATTTTGTAATTATATACAAAAAAAACAAAAAATATATGTACATCTAACTGAAGTGAAGTACTGGAAAATGCCAAATGGACAACATATTCAGAGGACAAATTATTGTTGTAGAGACCAAATCAAACTCGGAATGAATCCAAAAAGTATACAGACAGTATGGTACAGCCAATCCTGTTGCGTATGGATTCTCCGAAGCAAATGCTGACAAGGGTTCATCATCAGAAATGGCTGCAATTTGCATGACAATACCAAAATTGGACTTCTTCTTATTGGCAAAGGCACTCTCAACCGATTGAGTTATCAATCCATCCTTGCAGATCAAGTACACCCATACATGTTGACTGTCTTCCCTGGAGTGGATGAGATCAACCAGCATGACAATGCAACATGTCATATGGCCAGAAATGTACAGGATTGGTTGGAGGAGCACGACGAAGACTTCCAAGTACATCCCTGACCTCCAAATGTCCAGGACTTGAACCCCATTGAGCACCTGTGGGGCCACCTAGATCACCATGTTTGCTGTATGGATCCTCCACCATGCACTCTTCAGCAGATGTTGGATGCACTGTAGTCTGCATGGCTCCAGATACCCTTGCCAACCTTCCGCCGTCTTGCTGACTCACTACCATGTTGTCTAGCGGCTGCCTGGGCTGCACACAGCAGTTATTCGGTCATAATAATGTGACTGGACCGTGTATATATATAGATCAGGTTTTCGGTATCATGGAGGATTCTGGAGAGAAAGACTACTTTCTAACAGAAACATTTGTTTATAGTGTGATGTCAATACGCCTCCAAATCTAGTTATCCAACATAACCTTGTTGCTCTTTTATTCAAAATTCTATCCAACCACTTTTTAAAGATATCTATTGAATCTGCTGTAATAACCTCCTTTGGTAGAGAATTCCACAGTCTGACAGCATTTATTGTGATGAACCCTTTTCTCTCTTTAATGTGAAATCTTTTTTTCTTCAAACCTCAAGACTCTACCACTTGTAGATTGAAAACCTCTTGGCAATAAAATTACCCTTGACAATGCCTTATATTGAATATGAAATGATTTACTTTTAAGTAATCATATTCTCTCTTAGGAGCCTTTTTCTTATTTTGTTAGTCTTTTTCATTGCTTAATTCCACCATTCCCCTTATTAATTTTGTTGCACTTTGTTGTACCTTTATCAGCTAAAATGTACTTTTTTGATGTGGTGTTCAAAATTAAACCCCATTTTCAAAATGAGGGTGCACCAAATATATATACTACCCTCAAGGGATGTCCTCTTGCCAGTTGAAACTTCATGGCACAAAAGCTCCCCTGAGACTTATATTGACCCTGGATATATTTATATAAGGTAATCATATCCCCTCTTAGGCGCATTTTTATCTAGACAAAATACGTTTAAAACTTAGCCCCTCCATTCCCCTTATTAGTTTTCTTGCCCTTCTCTGTACTTTTTCCAGATCTAAAATGTCCTTTTTATGAAATGGTGCTTAAAATTGTACTCCATATTCCAAATGAGGGCGTACTAGGGATTTGTATAGTGGTAGAATTATATTTGCTTTCCTTTCTTTCTATACTGTTCTTAATACATGCTAATATTTTACATGCCTTTGCAGCTGCTGCTTGGCATTGAGCACTGTTACCTAGGTGGTTGCCCACAAGCACTCCCAAATCCCTTTCAATATCTGATACACCTAGATTTGCTCCATTTAGATTATACATTGCATGGCTGTTTTTCCTTTCAAAAGGGGGCCTTTGCAGCAGCTTTCCCATTCCCCACTCATATCTGATCACCCCCTTGCCTGCTCCCACTTGATCCCCATGATCCACTGCTCACACCCGGTCACATATACATAACCATGGGACTCCATTGAGAACACCATGGCACCTAAAATATTCACCCCTTAATGGACTCCCATGGCACCTAAATAATAACCTCCACCAGAAGGGTTTCTATTGGACCACATGACACAAAGAGTTAACCACAATGCCAAGGGGTCCTATAAAGACCCCAGTGGCATGAATGGCCTAATCAGCAATGGAGGTCCTTACATGGCATATATGAAAATGTACCCTAAAATGAACCCCTATGGCACGGAGCTCCTTAGAAAACCTCCATGTCACCAAAAATTATCCCTTACTGCAGAGGTCCTCCCCATAAAGGACCTCCATGGTATACCTATTTAGACACCCATGGTATAACTATTAAACCCTTGCATGTCATGGACCCTCATGGTATAACTATGTCCATCAATCTAAGCAATCTGATTTTAAATTTAAAATGAGGAGGGTGACCATTTGGGGTGACCAAAAACCCATTTTGATTGGCTGACATATGATGGACATACATTTTAGTCAATCAGTATGTATAAAAAATCAATTTAAGACACAGAAAGAACGGCAGTGGCTATTTGCAGCGTGGGAGCTCCTCCTCTAATATTTTTATAGAGCAGCATGTTTTTTCTTTTATTTTGGAGGGCCATTTTTATGTCTGAAGTTGAGGACATTGGCTTCAATGAAGATTTAAGAAGATCAGAAGTTCTTCCATAAAAATGCCCATATAATTCAGGGCAGAAGATTGAGGACCAAAGCATTGTTGATCATTGCTGGATGTTAAGTATTATTTTATACATAGTTTTATTATTTTATAAATATTTATTTTTATTTTTGGTGATTTAGTTATTTTTTATATCTCGTAATTTAATATTTTTTTTTTTATTTTGTGTAATTTAGTTTTTTATTTTTAGTAATATTTTTTTTATGTGTATATTTTTTTATTTGTGCATTGTTTCTTTTACTTCAGGGGTTAACTTTAGCATACCATGGTGGTCTATATTGCCCCCATGATTTATAGGGGGTTCATTTAGATACCATGTATGTCCTTATAGACCCCCATGGTGTATAAGGGGTTAATAGTTATATCATGGCGGTCTGTATGGACGCCCATGGTATTTTGGGGATTAATAGTTATACCATAGGGGTCTGTATATTGCGGGTTAATAGGGCCCCTATGGTATGGAGTTAATGTATAGACACCACGGAGGTCCTTCAAGGACCTTCGCAGCAAGAGTTAAGTATCTCTGTGCCATCAGTGGTTAATTTTAGGGCACAAGGGCTTTCATGGCTCATTATACTGTTTACGCCACTGCTGGTGAAAATTTTAGGTGCCATGGGGGTCTCAATGGATCTCGTGTAATCCTAAACCTTGTAACTTTAATTACATTGGCTTGTATATATGAGCTGCAGGTGAGATAAGTAATATTGTGGACAAATGGAATAGGATACATGTGTTTTCATTACTGAAAAAATCTCTTGAAAATTGCTATTTTTGCAAATTATGGGTCTCAAATTGAATGAGACTCATGTTGTTCAGATTAACTTCGATATCAGTTGCACACTTGCAGTGAGTACAATAGATACATAGATATTTAATAAAATTGTAGTCACAGTAATCCCAGTACGCATGGAAGGAACGATAAACAAAAACCAATATGTTAAAAAAAAAAGTTAACAACCTGTCTGCAAATAGTTAAAATGAGTAAATGACCATGCATGAAACACCCACTAAAATGTATTTTTTAGTCTAAATCACCTTAGTAACTGATTCATAAATAACTGTTACTTGTAAATAATGAGTGTATGCTTATAAAAAAAAAAATCAGTAACACATTTTATTGTAATTGTGCTGGGAAGATATTCTTCTGTTTCATATTCCTTTTCTATAATTATATCCTGGGTATCTATCACTATGCTAGAATCACCTAATGTGTTAACATTGCCCATCCTGAGCTAAGCATTTATAGTAACTTAGTAAACACACACACATATAATTATACTGCAATACTCTGATTATTTATATATGTATATATATATATATATTTATATTTATGCAGTGGATATAAAAAGTCTACACACCCCTGTTAAAATGTCAGGTTTCTTTGCTGTAAAAAAATGAGAGAAAGATAAATCATTTCAGAACTTTTTCCACCTTTAATGTGACCTATAAACTGTACAACTCAATTGAAAAACAAACTGAAATCTTTTAGGTGGAGGGAAGAAAAAAAAATAATGGGGTTGCATAAGTCTGCACACCCTCTTATAACTGGGGATGTAGCTGTGTTCAGAATTAAGCAATCACATTCCAAATCGTGTTAAACAGGAGTCAGCATACAACTGCCATCCTTTAAAGTGCCTCTGATTAACCCCAAATAAAGTTCAGCTGCTCTAGTTGGTCTTTCCTGAAATTTTCTTAGTCGCATCCCACAGCAAAAGCCATGGTCCACAGAGAGCTTCCAAAGCATCAGAGGGATCTCATTGTTGAAAGGTATCAGTCAGGAGAAGGGTACAAAAGAATTTCCAAGGCATTAGATATACCATGGAACACAGTGAAGACAGTCATCATCAAGTGGAGAAAATATGGCACAACAGTGACATTACCAAGAACTGGAGCTCCCTCCAAAATTGATGAAAAGACGAGAAGAAAACTGGTCTGGGAGGCTACCAAGAGGCCTACAGCGACATTAAAGGAACTGGCAAGTACTGGCTGTGTGGTACATGTGACAACAATCTCCTGTAATCTTCATACTATAATATATATATATATATATATATATATATATATATATACACATATATATCACATAAGTCCTGCATGCCTAGCGTTATTTGTGTACTTGTTACTGGCTTCACCGTCATGTGCTCAGAGGGGGCAGAGCGTTGCATTGTGTGGCAGACAGCATTGCCAGGCTTCAAATTTTATAGCCATAATTTTTGTTATATAACAAAAAGGGGTGGGGGTATGAGGGCAGGAAGCTCCACATCAATAACATTTATTTAATCACAAATAAGTAAACAGTAATAATCGCACTTACATGTATAATATTTAAATATTATGAGGCGTAGATATAGCATAAAGGTGTTGGACCCACAGTATATAAACAATCTTCTTCTCAGTCCATACATGGGCTTTGTGACACAGCACAACAACCTTTCAAATAAGCTCAAAAATGTATATCGTCAATATTTAGTTATTATATTCTGGATTGAAAGGGTTTTCGGTAGTACCCCACTCCTACATGTAGCCTACGTTTGAAGAGCTTAAAAGCCCTAACAATGTGACACAAATAAATATAAGTCACTCAATCACTATAGAGGCTAATACATGAAATAGAGCACAAGACATGAATAATATACATGTAGCTACTCTCACCAGGAATAAATAGTCACGTTCCCAGAGAGCACAATAAGTAAAGATGTATAGAAAAAAAATAATATGGTATATGGTACAAAAAATGTAAATAAAAAAATATCACCATATATTTACCATATATATATATATATATATACTAGTGAATTGCCCGTCAAAAAATTACGTGCATAAAATTGTAAGCCAGGGAATGCTGTTTCTCTGAGCACCTTCATCGCTAATCGCGAGCACCGCAATGAGCACCTTTCCTACTGCCTACCTTACGAGCCGCTCATTACAGGGTTCATTACCTGCAAGTTTTGGGCTTGGGAATGCCATGTGTCTCTTTCAAGCATTTCCCCCCTGTGCCTTACCTGTGTGTTTCTCTTCTGTGTATCTGTTAACTGTTTGTGTTGGGGGCACTGACTGCAGTTTGTTCTATTTTAAAAGTCTTGCGTGCCTGGCGTTGTTTGTGTAAGTGCTACTGTCTTTGCCATAGTTTATTTTCTAAGTGCCCCGTGCCTGGCTTTGCTCAGACTCGTTTTCATCCAGTTTCATTTTTTTTTACGTTTTTGGTCCGCAATTTTTCTAGCCGATTTTTGAGTGACGAAATACGGCAAATAAGGCTCAAAATCTCTTGCAACCACACTCCCAGGCTTTCTGGCTCTCCCCCTGTGCTGTGTGTGAGTGTGTTTTCGATTTCTGAGGTTTTGCTGTTAAATTCATATTTTTGCAAGGTCAGATTTTTGTGCCCCTGAGATTCCTGGGTTGGAATTTTTTTTCTAAGTCCCACGTTCCTCAACTTTTTGTAGCCTAAGTCTTGCGTGCCTCAACTGCTCGCCTCGCTTCGCGAGGCTCCCAGGAGCGCCTTCGACGCACATTTCAGCTTAAGTCCCATGTGCTTCAATTCCTCTACTGTCCACCTAGCTTCGCGAGGCTCGCAGGGCAATGAGCCCCTACTGCGCTTATTGCCTAAGTCCTGCAAGCTTTTATATACAAGCTTTTATATATATACTAGCGAATTGCCCGTCAAAAAATGACGGCAATGAAATTGTAAGGTAGCTAATGCTGTTTGGTGTGTAATAATGAAATATATAATACATTAATAAATGAATATACTTTACGTATTTTGAAGCATTGTGTTGAAGAGCTGTGAATGTGTTTTGATGTTGCTGCAGCATTAGTGGTGCGGAGCTGCTGTGTAAGCGTGCTGAATGTGTGCAGTGTAATAGTGTCCGTGCGCGAGACCAAACCGTTAGCGTACTCGTGTACTTCCGCATTGTCGTAAAATGGCGGGTAATGTGTGGTATGCGTCTTAGCGGAATATCCGTAGGTGTTTTGTGGTGTTTTGCGAGTTTCTTGTGGTGTTTTGCGTGTTTACAGTGCTGTAGCCTCGTTTTCGTTTTGTTCGACGGCCATTTTTTCTCTTACTTAGAGAATTTTTTTGTGTCTAAACTCTTTTATTTTGAGTTAAATTAAGGTGTAAGTTGCTTTTTTGAGGTCCTGGATGCTTCCTCTTGCTGTAGGTAAGTTTTTTATGTATGTGCTGTGTGTATTTGATGTGTTTTTATTTTTTTCATGTTCACGGGTTGCGGACGATTTTTGCGAGGTCGTAATGTGTGCTTACGTGTCTCGTATGTTGTTTGCGTTTGTAGCCTCGTTTTCGTTTTGTTCTGCGGCCATTTTTTCTCTTGCTTAGCGAATTTTTTTGTGTCTAAACTCTTTTATTTTGAGATAAATGAAGGTGTAAGTCATTTTTTTGAGGTCCTGGATGCTCCCTCTTGCTGTAGGTAAGCTTTTTATGTATGTGCTGTGTGTATTTATTGTGTTTTTAATTTTGTAATGTTCGCGAGTTGCGTCCGATTGTTGCGAGGTCGTAATGTGTGTTAACGTGTCTCGTATGTTGTTTGCGTTGCGAGGTAAAGTTTGCGAGTGTCATAGTTGGTGTGTCGTGTCGTTTGCATTGCGACGTAAAGTTTGCGAGGGTCGCAGTTGCTGGCAAGGAGCACCTTCGGCGCTCCATGCCAGCAACTGAGGGCCGCGGCTCGCTGCGCAAGCCCGCAAGCGTTAGCAACAACTCGTACGCTCACAACTATATATGTGATATATTTTTCACTTGCTTTAGACATTCAAATGTGAACACAGATGTACTATTTATTTACTGTACGGTGGAGGGCTTCTATCGCTCTTTTGCCCACCATATTATAAGTGATTGTTGTGGTAAACTACCTACTCATAAGGTCCACAACACAGGCTAAGATCCCGCTCCATACTGATGAGAGCCAGTAAGCTTGAAACAGCTGTACATGGATAGGATACTCGGCCTGTGTTTAATCCAACCTTGGCTTTGCATTAAAGCTGTGTAATACAGCATGCATAAGCTCAAAGGAAGCCATGTTTGATAATGGCTACATATTGAAGAGCGAGGCATTTGTGGGCACATTTGCATGTCCCAGCTCAGCTTCCCAGAATGCAGTGTAATAAGATTTTCTCAGAACTCTGATCTGGAAGCAGGTTTTTTAACTTGCTTTAGACATTCAAATGTGAACACAGATGTACTTTTTATTTAATATATATATATATTCTTTGAAAGGCTCAAAGGTTGTGTTTGAAGAGACAATGACAATGACCCCAAACACACTGCTAAAGCAACACTTGAGTGGTTTAAGGGGAAACATGTACAGTGCCTTGCAAAAGTATTCACCCCCTTGACTTTTTACCTATTTTGTTACATTACAGCCTTAAGTTCAATGTTTGGTTAATCTGAATTTTATGTGATGATCAGAACACAATAGTCTAAGTTGGGGAAGTGAAATTAGAAAAATATATACATAAAACTATTTTTTAGAAATAGAATACAGTAAATTGGCATGTGCGTATGTATTCACCCCCTTTGTTATGAAGCCCATAAAAAGCTCTGGTGCAACCAATTACCTTCAGAAGTCCCATAATTAGTGAAATGATCCACCTGTGTGCAATGTAAGTATCACATGATCTGTCATTACATATACACACCTTTTTTGATTGCCGGTATCGATATAACACGGAAATTTAACATAAAAAAAAGTATTTTATATTGCAGATTTGCGAGCTTGAGAATGTTGTGCTATTTTAATACCTAACATCACTTTCCCTTTAATTATAAGTACAGTAGTGTGTGTATATTTGCATCTACCCGCTGGCTTTTTGGCTCCATTTGCGGGTTACAGGTTTGAACGCCAGTGGATTCATAGCAATTCAATAGAGCTTTTCGAATGTAACGGTTATGGGCTTGACAGATCAAAGGATTTGCGGCCGCGGAGTTCAAATTTTGATGTCCCGTATGGTTTCATTAGAGGGTTACTTTACAGGGCCAATTTAATAGCCGTACGTATTGTGGGCTACGTGACGGGCTACGGTTTTACACGTTGAGGGAATTTAATAGGGCTGTATGTGTTGTTGTTCAGTCCTTCAGTCATGTCTGACTCTCGGTGACCATATGGACCGCAGCATGCCAGGAACATCTGTCTGTGTTTCTGGTTGTGCTTATCCATATGGTTTCCTTGGCAAAGATACTGGA
Source organism: Discoglossus pictus (assembly GCA_027410445.1). NCBI lineage: Eukaryota > Metazoa > Chordata > Amphibia > Anura > Alytidae > Discoglossus > Discoglossus pictus. Next base: position 41,480,842 of record CM050169.1, on the reverse strand, counting down.
GTGGGTGGTCAGTTCCTTCTCCAGTGGACCGTGATTAGTCTGACCTCTCTGCTATGACCTACCCATTTTGGGTGACCCTACATGATATAGCTCACAGCTTCATTGACATACACAGGCCCCTTCACCATGACAAGGTAGCAATCCAGAAGGGGATCTATGTACCCTTCTCTATACCCCCACCACCACATCTGACTATCTCTGCATCCTTTTCAATATCTCTTACAATCTCTTTACTAATCTCCCTCTATCAGTACTCCTCTTTATATCTCCGTTACAATCTATGTACCTCTCTGTATATCTCCCTTACAATCTATGTACCTCTCTGTATATCTCCCTTAAAATCTATGTACACCTCTTTATATCTCCCTTGCAATCTATGTACTCCTCTTTATATCTCCCTTACATTCTATGTACCCCTCAGTATATCTCCCTTACAATCTATGTACCCCTCTGTATATCTCCCTTACAATCTATGTACACCTCTTTATATCTCCCTTGCAATCTATGTACACCTCTTTATATCTCCCTTACAATCTATGTACCCCTCTGTATATCTCCCTTACAATCTATGTACCCCTCTTTATATCTCCCTTACAATCTATGTACCTCTCTGTATATCTCCCTTACAATCTATGTACACCTCTTTATATCTCCCTTACAATCTATGTACACCTCTTTATATCTCCCTTACAATCTATGTACACCTCTTTATATCTCCCTTACAATCTATGTACACCTCTTTATATCTCCCTTACAATCTATGTACCTCTCTGTATATCTCCCTTACAATCTATGTACCCCTCTGTATATCTCCCTTACATTCTATGTACCCCTCTGTATATCTCCCTTACAATCTATGTACCCCTCTGTATATCTCCCTTACAATCTATGTACCCCTCTGTATATCTCCCTTACAATCTATGTACCTCTCTGTATATCTCCCTTACAATCTATGTACACCTCTTTATATCTCCCTTACAATCTATGTACCCCTCTTTATATCTCCCTTACAATCTATGTACCCCTCTGTATATCTCCCTTACAATCTATGTACCCCTCTGTATATCTCCCTTACAATCTATGTACCCCTCTGTATATCTCCCTTACAATCTATGTACCCCTCTGTATATCTCCCTTACAATCTATGTACCCCTCTGTATATCTCCCTTACAATCTATGTACCCCTCTGTATATCTCCCTTACAATCTATGTACCCCTCTGTATATCTCCCTTACAGTCTATGTACCCCTCTGTATATCTCCCTTACAATCTATGTACCCCTCTGTATATCTCCCTTACATTCTATGTACCCCTCTGTATATCTCCCTTACAATCTATGTACCCCTCTGTATATCTCCCTTACATTCTATGTACCCCTCTGTATATCTCCCTTACAATCTATGTACCCCTCTGTATATCTCCCATACAATCTATGTACCCCTCTGTATATCTCCCTTACAATCTATGTACCCCTCTGTATATCTCCCTTACAATCTATGTAACCCTCTGTATATCTCCCTTACATTCTATGTACCCCTCTGTATATCTCCCTTACAATCTATGTACCCCTCTGTATATCTCCCTTACATTCTATGCACCCCTCTGTATATCTCCCTTACAATCTATGTACCCCTCTGTATATCTCCCTTACAATCTATGTACCCCTCTTTATATCTCCCTTACAATCTATGTACCCCTCTGTATATCTCCCTTACAATCTATGTACCCCTCTGTATATCTCCCTTACAATCTATGTACCCCTCTGTATATCTCCCTTACAATCTATGTACCCCTCTGTATATCTCCCTTACAATCTATGTACCCCTCTGTATATCTCCCTTACAATCTATGTACCCCTCTGTATATCTCCCTTACAGTCTATGTACCCCTCTGTATATCTCCCTTACAGTCTATGTACCCCTCTGTATATCTCCCTTACATTCTATGTACCCCTCTGTATATCTCCCTTACAATCTATGTACCCCTCTGTATATCTCCCTTACATTCTATGTACCCCTCTGTATATCTCCCTTACAATCTATGTACCCCTCTGTATATCTCCCATACAATCTATGTACCCCTCTGTATATCTCCCTTACAATCTATGTACCCCTCTGTATATCTCCCTTACAATCTATGTAACCCTCTGTATATCTCCCTTACATTCTATGTACCCCTCTGTATATCTCCCTTACAATCTATGTACCCCTCTGTATATCTCCCTTACAATCTATGCACCCCTCTGTATATCTCCCTTACATTCTATGCACCCCTCTGTATATCTCCCTTACAATCTATGTACCCCTCTGTATATCTCCCATACAATCTATGTACCCCTCTGTATATCTCCCTTACAATCTATGTACCCCTCTGTATATCTCCCTTACAATCTATGTACCTCTCTGTATATCTCCCTTACAATCTATGTACCTCTCTGTATATCTCCCTTACAATCTATGTACCCCTCTGTATATCTCCCTTACAATCTATGTACCCCTCTGTATATCTCCCATACAATCTATGTACCCCTCTGTATATCTCCCTTACAATCTATGTACCCCTCTGTATATCTCCCTTACAATCTATGTACCCCTCTTTATATCTCCCTTACAATCTATGTACCCCTCTGTATATCTCCCTTACAATCTATGTACCCCTCTGTATATCTCCCTTACAATCTATGTACCCCTCTGTATATCTCCCTTACAATCTATGTACCCCTCTGTATATCTCCCTTACATTCTATGTACCCCTCTGTATATCTCCCTTACAATCTATGTACCCCTCTGTATATCTCCCTTACATTCTATGTACCCCTCTGTATATCTCCCTTACAATCTATGTACCCCTCTGTATATCTCCCTTACATTCTATGTACCCCTCTGTATATCTCCCTTACAATCTATGTACACCTCTTTATATCTCCCTTACAGTCTATGTACCCCTCTTTATATCTCCCTTACTGTCTATGTACCCCTCTGTATATCTCCCTTACAATCTATGTACCCCTCTGTATATCTCCCTTACAATCTTTGTACACCTCTTTATATCTCCCTTACAGTCTATGTACCCCTCTGTATATCTCCCTTACATTCTATGTACCCCTCTGTATATCTCCCTTACAATCTATGTACACCTCTTTATATCTCCCTTACAGTCTATGTACCCCTCTTTATATCTCCCTTACTGTCTATGTACCCCTCTGTATATCTCCCTTACAATCTATGTACCCCTCTGTATATCTCCCTTACAATCTTTGTACACCTCTTTATATCTCCCTTACAGTCTATGTACCCCTCTGTATATCTCCCATACAATCTATGTACCCCTCTGTATATCTCCCTTACAATCTTTGTACACCTCTTTATATCTCCCTTACAGTCTATGTACCCCTCTGTATATCTCCCTTACTGTCTATGTACCCCTCTGTATATCTCCCTTACAGTCTATGTACCCCTCTTTATATCTCCCTTACAGTCTATGTACCCCTCTGTATATCTCCCTTACAGTCTATGTACCCCTCTTTATATCTCCCTTACAGTCTATGTACCCCTCTTTATATCTCCCTTACTATCTCTGTACCCCTCTCTATATACCCCTCCCAATCTCTGTACACCTCTCTATATACCCCTCTCTATATACCCCTCCCAATCTCTGTACACCTCTCTATATACCCCTCTCTATATACCCCTCCCAATCTCTGTACACCTCTCTATATACCCCTCTCTATATACCCCTCCCAATCTCTGTACACCTCTCTATATACCCCTCTCTATATACCCCTCCCAATCTCTGTACACCTCTCTATATACCCCTCTCTATATACCCCTCCCAATCTCTGTACACCTCTCTATATACCCCTCTCTATATACCCCTCCCAATCTCTGTACACCTCTCTATATACCCCTCTCTATATACCCCTCCCAATCTCTGTACACCTCTCTATATACCCCTCTCTATATACCCCTCCCAATCTCTGTACACCTCTCTATATACCCCTCTCTATATACCCCTCACAATCTCTGTACACCTTTCTATACCCCTCTCTATATACCCCTCCCAATCTCTGTACACCTCTTTCTGTACCCCTCTCTGTATACCCCTCTCTATATTCCCCTTATTATTTTTGTTTTTTCCTGCTCTCCAATTTTTCCTTCTTAGATGTTTTCTTTGAATCTTCGCCCACCACAAATTCTCCCCATTCAGCCATCCCCGGCTCTCGCTTCTCATCTCTCTATATATTAAAAAACAAACCGCACTCTTCTATTTCAGAGATGCAGATAAATACATTAATTGGATAAAATATTAACCTATCCATCTGTTCTACTTATTTATACAATATCCCTGTATTAGTGACACAAATATATCATGTTACGTTTATTATATGTCTCAATTACAGAGAGAAGTAAGAACGGTTATAGTTATATGATCTATCATGTGATATACAGCTAGAAACAGATAGGTGCATGTATATATATATATATATTCTTCAATTGTATATGCCAGTTAGAAAGGTTACATGAGGACACACCTTTGTTTACATGTCATTGATGACATCACCATGAACATATGATGTCAGTACGGTGTAGAAGTAGATGTTGATGGGTGCAAATACCGTTGCCATGGAAACCGTTGCCCACCACAGGAGATCTCCCTTACCGGAAGGATACAGCTGGAGATTTGGGGTTATTAATAAGAAACCTGCGGAGAGCAAAAGAAGAGTGAGACATCATTAATTATTCATAGAAAATACATAACTTGGCATTGATATACAGAATATTATTTTATTATCTCTGGGTAAATGATTTTAACAAAGGATGACATTTAACAACCCTACCATTCAGCATCTTAATTAAGACATTGTATAACACAACCTTGCTCCACCAAGGAAACCATTGCTATGATGGCGGCCACCATCCATGCATGGGCCTTTGTTTGAGATAACTGCGTGTGCATTACTGTTTTTTTATTATTAGGACATTTAAATCAAAAAGCCACTACAGCCATGTTTAAAAAAATATATACATTATTGGTTTAATAATATTAAGTGTAGAAAAAGAGTAGAGGTGCTCATCTGAGAACAAACAATACCTGAATTGGTTACCTACTCTGAGAGCGGCCTCTTTTAGCTCACTTGTGCCCTTCGCAGGGAGAAATATCCTGTCAAAAGAGGGACCCAGCCCTGAAATACCAGGCAATTCTCCCTGAACAGGAGAAACAGCAAACCACAGACGCGTTTCGTCCTCTATGGGCTTCGTCAGTGAGGTGCAGCTGTACTCCCTAAGGCACAGTGAGTAAGGGGTCCACATCTGGCTCCCCCTATCACCCATAAGGTGAGGAAATCTAAACAAAAAGAGTAGAGGAGAAACAGCAGACTGATATACTACAGGATATTTCTCCCTGTGAAGGGCACAAGTGGCTAAAAGAGGATGCTCTCAGAGTAACCAGACCTATAGAGCAAATTGCTTGTTCTCAGATGAGCACCTCTACTCATTTTGTTTACATTTTCTCAGCTTATGGGCGATAGGGGGGACCAGACGTGGACTCCTTGTTCACTGTGCCTTAGGAAGTACAGCTGCACCTCACTGATGAGGCCCACAGAGGACGAAACGCGTCTGGGGTTTGCTGTTTCTCCTATTCTGGGTAGAATTGCCTGGTGTTTCGGGGCTAAGTCACTCAAGTGAGTTCGACCAGACTGATATACTGCAGGATATTTCTCCCTGTGAAGGGCACAAGTGAGCAAAAAGAGGCTGCTCTCTGAGTAGGTAACCAGACCTACTAAGGTATTGCTCGTTCTCAGATGAGTACTCTTTATGTTTTAATATTAAATTTCAACTTATTAACACAGAAATAGATCAAGAGCAAAGTGTTTGCTCTACTTTAGCCTGACATGGAGAAAATGTAATCAATGACTCATAGTAAGCCTTGAATCTGAGTTTCCTAATTATTATTATTATTATAGTTTATTTATAACGCGCCAACATATTCCGTAGTGCTGTGCATAAATTAAGTTCAGACAAAGATAAATACAAATTAACATTTAGCAAAGGAAGGAGGGCCCTGTCTTTGAGCTAGGAATCCAATATCCATGGTGAATTCCCAATGTACTTAGGATAGAAACTCCCAGACTTACAATCTAAGGTATAGTGAGTGGCAAAAGAGGGAGAGAGAGGTGATAAGCGTGTTAGGGTGGAAGGTGATTCGCTTCTTTAAAGAGATGCGTTTTAAGGGAGGTATTAAATATTTTGAGGCGAAGAGGATAATCTGGTGGAGCGAGGCAAGGAGTGCCAGAGACTAAGGGCAGCACGAGAAAAGTCCTGGAGGCGGGAGTGAGAGGAGGTGACAAGAGTTGTAGAAAGAAGAAGGTCATTAGCAGAACGAAGAGGGCGGGTGGGGGAATATTTGGAGATGAGAGCAGAGATGTAAGGGGGTGCATTATTGTTGAGGGCTTTGTAAGTTAGGGTCATGATTTTAAATGTTATTCTTGAGGCTAAGGGAAGCCAGTGGAGTGATTGATAGAGAGGTGATGCCGACACTGAACGTTGTGTACGGAAGATGAGTCTAGCAGAGGCATTCATAATGGATTGAAGTGGGGACAGTCGGGTGGTGGGTAAGCCAACAAGAAGCGAGTTGCAGTAGTCTAGTCGAGAGATGATGAGAGAGTGTATAAGGATTTTAGTTGTGTCTTGTGTAAGATAGTGACGAATTCTGGAGATGTTTTTTAGATGGAGAAGACAAGATTTAGCTAGTGATTGTATGTGAGGGATGAAAGACAGAGCGGGGTCCAGTAGAACTCCAAGACAACAGGCTTGAGAGCAGGGGGTGATGATGTCTGTTTTGACAGTGAGAGAGATGTGAAGAATTGACACAGTGAAAGAGGGAGGGAAGATTAGGAGTTTAGTTTTAGACATGTTGAGTTTGAGATGGTGGGTGGACATCCAAGAGGATATACTAGAGAGGCTATTTTTACATTTAAAAAAAATGTCAAAAGCACAAACTTGATCATGTCCAAAGACTCCCAAAGTTCCCATCCATGAGTATCATGTAAAACTCCATAAAAAAGAGGAGAAGAAAATATTCAACCCCTTTCTCAGTTTAGTGCTTGGACAACTCATGGCCATTGACCATCACACAAACTATACTGTGTCCTGTTGCATGCTGGGATGTATTCTGCCCCTGATTTACCTGCTGTGTTTTTATTAACTGGCATTATAGAACGTAAAAAAAAAAATCAGTATGCCATTCTAGATTTAGAAATACTTACCGTGGGCTGGAAATCAGTTACTGGCAGATAACAAGTGATCACAACAAGCAACAATAACTGTGGGAAGATAAAAGCATGATACACCTAACTGACTTGGCTCAGTTCCTTTCTCTTTCTAGGTTTCTGTTCTCATATAGCTCTAGTTCACACATATCCAACTTGCATCGCGGGGGCCTCATGCGGCCCCCATACCGATAAATTGGGATACACAACTTCTTCCACTTTTTATGGCAGAAGTGAGGTCCTCACTGTTGACGATTCACCAAGATCTTCAGTTTCAACGGGGCTCTATGAATCGTTTGCATTTTGCATGTTGGGGTACATCTGAATGAGATCCAAATATCATTTCAGTTTGACATAACTGCTCTAGTGAACTTCATGTGAAAAAAATTTGGGCAATAGAAGAGCAGTGATATAGCATATACTGGTAGTCCATTTATGGCACCATCTGGGATGCCAGCAATGGAGGAAGGGTTGTTGGCATTGCCATACTGGACACCTCGTAGTTGTCTTGACACCAGATGAGATGTAATTTACCTTATATAGACAAAATTCCACTCAGACAGCCCTTTATCAAGACCAGTCTACATAATTCATCACCGCCCATCTCTGTAAGTCTTTCCTTTGGCTCTCCATACCCTACAGAATAAAATGCTATATACAGTATCACCATGATTTAAATATTCTGGATCTGTCAGTCCCTGTGCGTATGGGAAGATAACCAGCGGGTGTTCAGATAAAACTTAAGAGATTCTAGTTGTAACGAACCCATCACTGTTTTACCCTGTTTTATGATTATTATGGTTAAAATATGATCCTACTATTATACTGCATGTATGTTGGTTTATGCTCTGCAGAATATTGGCCCAGGCTAGTGCAGACCTTGGCATGGGAGATAATCCTGTTACAGAGACTCTGCATAAGATAAAGGAAGTCTATTGTATAAAGTGTTTTCATTCTCAGATAAGAACAAAGAAGGATGATCTAATCCATGTCTGATTGTATCCAAGTTGCCAGGTAGCCTCAGGGAGGTGTGACTCACCTATTGTCCCTATAGGTGTATTGTGTGTCCAACTATGGGGGATATGTGAAATGTCTGTGTGTTATGGGTAAAAGATACTTTTACTAACTTTTGAACCCCTGGTCTGATTCATGCCATTTATTAATATGTTGTTCCCCTGGGTGAGAGCTATTGAACGGTGCTGGACTTAAAGGTGTACCCCCTGTTTTTGGGGTACATCCAGAATGTGGTTAAAATTGTGTCTATTTTAATTGTGTTACCTGATATCTGAGGGGAGGAGATGTGGGGGTTGAACCATGTATATAATTGGCTGTTGTGATAATTATGTGAGTGTAGCCCTTCAGAGGGCACCATTGCATAAAAGGAGATCCCCGGTCATTAAAGTCCTACTTGACCCTTCAAAGCGTAGCCTCGTCTCGTTCTTGGAGGGGATTACTATATCATAGTGGGGATTGCTATGCGCTGCATACTCCCTGGGAGCTTTAAGCTACGGCGGTTGTGGTAGTGTGGTGTCCGGTGCGGTGCTTGTAGGCCTCGACGCAAACTAGGACGCGTCCATCAACGGAGGTACCCGGTCAGGGTGCCAGGAGATCCGTTACACTAGTGTAGATGTACTTGGTATACATGATGAATCGGGTCCCAAAAATGAAATACAGACTGAATATTTAGGACTGATATAACATCCAAGCTTGTCTGATACTTTCTCAGGAACAGCTGATTGACAGGTATCGATTCTTGTATCTACCTGCCTCTTTAAAAAGGCAAGGTGATCCCCTGATTGTTCAAACTGACCTGCCAGAGGAAAATGTCCCTTGTAAGATCAATTGGTATATCACATTGAATAGCATTGGTTGTAATATGTAAATATGTATGTATGTATAGTATAGATGTGTCAAATATTTGGTTCCAATGGTGATGACCTCTCATTTTCTAGGGGTTAATCTTTGATGAGATATTATAAAAATAAGATGATATTACATATTTTAGTTTAAATTAAAGGTTGCAAAGAAAAGGACAAATACATTATGGTGAAAAATAAGTATCCATAGGGTAGAGGAATGGAATTAGTTTATAATGCAGAGATGGAAAGTGACCAGGGAAGAAGGGCAGGTTGTTCTTGAATTTTTAACATTCTAAAAATGTTGCCTATTACTAAAATCATTTTTTAAAACAGGGCATTGAAAAATTTGAGAATACGGGTCCCTTCAATGTGACAAACTGACAGTCTGTTGGCTTCCAACCCCCTAACTTTTATTGTTGTATACAAGCTGTCAGCCAATCAGATTTCCTTACATCTGTGACCTTGTAGATATAAACACATACTATTTCTGTTGGGTAAACTAAATGTACAACATAATATTAAAATATCAAAATTACTGGATATTAAAGAAGGGGGAAATGACAGAACACAGAGAGATATATAGTGAGAACTGTTAAAGGGATATGGAAGATTTCTGGATTTTCCTAGGTACATAATATTATATATATATATATATATATATATATATATATATATATATATATATATATACATACCCCTGTATTACACAACATCAGAATGAGAATCGACAATAAGGTTTTGTGAATGGCTGCATTTTATCTAATCTTTGCTCTAACAATTCTAGACTAAGAATTATTTATTTCAATTGAGACATTGTATTTTAGTTACATAGTAGTTCAAGTTGAACCTTTTTAGATCTCATCTAATCTTTGTAATATGCTGATTAATTGGTAATTGATCCAGAGGAAACAAACAGAAAAAAACCCACATTGAAATAATAAAAATTCTTCCAGACCCCAGATACTGGCGATCGGACTCCTCCCTGGATCAATACTCTCTAATTAATCAGGATAACCCTGAATGCCCTTTTTATTCAAAAATACATCTAATCCCTTTTTAAACTTATCTATCAAATCTGCATTCTCCTTATTAGTTTTGTTGCCCTTCTCTGTAGTTTTTCCAAATGTAAAATGTCCTTTTTATGAAGTGGTGCCCAAAATTGTACTCAATATTTCAAATGGATGTGTATAGTGGCAGAATTATATTTGCTTCCCTTGCTTCAATACCCTTCTTAATACATGCTAATACTTTATTTGCCTTTGAAGCTGCTGCTTGGCATTGAGCACTGATACCTAGGTTGGTGTCCACAAATACTCCCAAATCACTTTCCGATACCCCTAGATTTACTACATTCAAATTATAAATTGCATGGCTATTTTCCTTCCCAAATGCATAAACTTACATTTATTCATATTAAAGCTCATCTGCCATTTAGTTGCCCATTTCTCTAATTTATGCAAATCCATTTGGTGGGACAGTACATTATTTTCTGATTTAATTACCTTGCGCAACTTAGTGTCATCAGCAAAAATGGAGACAATACTTTCCAATCCTACTTCAAAGACATTATGTGAAAAAGGAGAGGACGTACAACTGAACCCTTAGGAACCCCACTTACCACATTAGTCCAATCTGAGTATGTTACATTTAACAATTTGTCTTTACAAATCTGCACCTATTTGTGCTGCTTGAAGTGATCAACCCCAAAAATGTAATGTCATTTTTAAAGTGTCCTGTTGCTATCCCTATATGAAAAATTCAATAATAAAGATCTTTGTGACTGCCAGACTCAACAGTCAACTTGTGGTGAAAGACACAGCATTCTGGCAACTATTTGGTGGGTTAACAAGGGAAGAAGTATGATCTCTTCTCCCCACCTTTCCATATTGCGAACATTACCCTATTTTCCACTCACCTATCATTAATTTTTCACTCAACCTTTGCTACTCTTGTGTAGCCCTACCCCATATTTGTTTGGATATACCATGTTGCAGTTATTCACACCTGTTTATCCCTTTATCGATCTTAGGTGTATTTATCTCTGATAGACATGGATGGTAGGTTTGTATGAGGATTTTCATAGGTTTCTTATAAGAAACAGAAAGTGTTTAATTTTCCACCATTTATTTGGAAACTATTCATTATCCTGAGTGTATCAGACCTTTTCATATATCTTTATATTCTCCACGAGGCTGGCTTTATTTGTATCATGCAGAAAGCAAAGGGGCATGGGAAGAAAAACAGATGACAAGAGTGTGGACAAGTAAAGAGAAGGGGGGAAAGGCGAGCAGTTCTTTGATCATGACAGAATATGGGGTTGGGTAAAAGAATAATAGGTATTACATCTGGCAGTGCTTCTACGGTACAGAAAGGGTACATCGAGTGGATGCTCATATGATTAAATGACATCTGCTGCATGAAGCCAGCCACATATACAGGTTGTCCTTTATAAAGAAGTTAGGCATCATTCTCTATTTATTCTTAATGTCCAGTAGACGCTTGGTATCTGATCCAATATCCAAGTCCAGCTCTTCAAAGGAGGAGCCACTGGCTCCTGACTCACTAGGGCTCTTCTCGTTGTCTGTTTGCTCCTTCGTTTGGGCACTTCCGGCATCTACCTCTTCTTGGCTCTCCGACACCAACTCCAGACTCAGGATACCCTCCGATTCTAAGAGGTCCAGTTCTGCATTAGCTAGAAGAAACAGACATAGAGAAGCCTCAACAGAACATACTGTATCCTTACATATCTCACTAAAATGGTAGTATAGAGTAATACAACTAAGGTTTGCTAGTATAAGTTATTGTGTACCAATGTCAGTACACTTCAACTAGTTGATTGTGATGTTGTATTAAAGCTAGATCAGGAGATTAAAATTAAGCAGACATATTTGAATGCCAAAAGGTTGGAGCAGCCATCTTGACACACCAGTAAGGTCCTCAATTTCATTCATCAAGCTTTCTTTTCCACAATTTCCCATCTGTCCCATAACAACTTTATTCTCTCCCCCATATATATATCTCTTTCGCCAGAGTATCATGCTTTACTGACCCCATTTCAATCTCCAATCATGTCCACCAACCCAAATTCTTGGATATAGGCAGCCTACGGTCTGCACTTCCCACTCTATAACATTTATATATGTTCCTTCCTGCTTGAGCTGCAGATAAGCAAATATATATTTATGTGTCATAGGATTTGGTCTTGGATTCTGAAATTCCCATGTGAGGGGATATCTTACAAAATAATGGACAGGACTGGATAAAAATAAATGGAAACTGTGAAAAAAATCTTTTCTATTATTAATACTAGTTGTTCAAAATAGGTTATGAAAATATGGGACATTGATGTATTTTAAAACCTATTTTGTAGTTTGGTTTCGGTTTGCTATTCCATTCCAACATGTTTCTGAAATGCTGATAGTGACAAGTTCAGTCGTGCCTAGAGCACCCCAGAGAGACAGACTAATTAATATTACAAACATTTATTTTAAAGTTGGCAAAAGCTGGAATTCACCTGTGATACCTAATTAAGAAGTGTTAATTGTAATCAAATATGCAAATTACACATAGATAATGCATACTGAAGATTGAGGAAAATGATGGCTGCCACTGACATTAAAAGTCTATAACCAGGTTTGAAAAATAAAAACCTGTTGCATCACAGGCTGGATTCTTATACCCTCCATCTCACTCTCCAAGTGATGCCCTTACTCTCTCAACTTTCAGTCTTGCTATTCCACTTAAAGATTAGCTGCATCTCTCTCAACACACAATGCCGCTTCTAATCTCTCCCAGTCTTACCTACCCCACTTTGCTGCATCTCTCACAGCCATACTTTTCCAAAAACTCTGTCTCATTCCACATGGGATTTGCTGTTCTAATCTCATTCTAGATCTCTGACCCTTTTTCTCTCTGCCTTGTCCTCCACCTCATAGCTTTGCTGCTCCCTCAGTCTTACTCTCCTCCATCTGTCTTGCAGTGTCATTACCCCTTACATCTTTGTTTCTCACCTGCCCCCTCTCAGTCTCCCTTGTACTTTTGCTCTCCTCGCAGACTTATTCTCTTTTGTTCCATCTCACTCCCCTCCAAAGAATTGCTTCCCCATATCTGTATTCCATTCTCCTTTAAGTTTTCAGTGTCCAACTTCTCTCTCATTCTGATTGTTCTCTCCCATCCCACTCTCACTTCTTCCCCTCAGATTTGAAGCCCCTCTCTCACAGCCTCTCTCAGTTCACTCCATCCCTCAGATTTTCCCCTCTCGCAACTCCTTCTCTCGCACCTCCCCTCATACTCTCTAATTTCTCATTTTTCCAGTCTATTCCTTGAGCCATTTTTATACATCTTGCTCTTATTTTTTCTTCTGTGACTTTAAAGCTTCACCTCTCTGTATACTCATCTCACCCTTTTCTCAAGCATCCTCAAGCAGATTTACAACATTATGTAGAATTGCAATCTCTATGTTAACCCCCCTTTTATCATATTTTTCCCCCACAATCCTAAACTGCTGATGTTTCACCCTCTTGAGCAATTTCACCCCTCATTTCCCCTCTCGAGCATACTCGCCCTCTCTTTCTCCCCTCAAGCAACCACACGCTTTAGTTTACCCTCGAGCAGCGGCATTCTTCCTTTACCCCCTCGAACAGCCTCACCCTCTATTTCACATTTGAGTACCCTCTTGAACAGTCTTTTTACCAGTCCCAAAATCTCACTAGCCCACTGCTCTCTCATTATTCCAGAATTTTCTCTTTTTCAGTAATTTTTTCTAACACTCTCCAAGGCTCTCTCTTTTTCCTCTCACACACAGGTGGGCCTCCCACCCTGCAGAGTCTAACATGCTATTTATTTTGCCCCCAGCCCTGGCATGCGTCAGCTCCCAGCTGCTTAATAACATACAAAGATAATAATACAGCAGAGGATGAGGGGTGTCAGCCATGCGTCCTGCCCCCGCCTGAACGCTGCACTAGATCTAGGCCTCTCAAGCTGCCCATCTACCAGGACAAGTAATGACCTTGGCTGGTATTGAGTGCCCAGAGCTGAGGGCAGAGGGCAGCGTCACGCGATGAGGTGACAGTGACAGCTGGTGCGGCCCATGGCTGGTGACAGAGCTTCAGGGAGTCATTAAGTGCAAAATAATGTTAATTGTGGATGACATAGCTTCAAGGCTGGGACTGCCATTCTGACGGTGTCTTGTCCCAGACCTCCCCTCGTGAGGGCAGAACGGAGCTCCCAGCATGTATCTGGGGAGCTAGTGACAGCATGTGCTGCAGAAACAGAGAAGGACTAAATTGCAGAAAGCACTAAAGAGACAGGGTGTGATAAATTCAGCATTATATCAACCAACTTAGGGATTAACATTTGTTGAAGATGGCAGAGGGACAATCATCCAACACAAACACAGAAAATATCTGTCCTTTGCATACTGGGGTAGCTCCCAGCATGCATTGCAGGACGCAGAAAGGGGGCAATTCCCAGCATGCACTGTGGGTGGCAGAGAGAGATCTTTCATATCATGCATTGGTGGAGGCTTCATGGTTCATCACATACCTGCAGTTTCAGTTTCAGGTAGCGCCTCTTCGCCTTTCTCCTTCCTTAGAATCTCCTTCATCTCAGGCACATAAAAATCATCTTGACGGGACAGCGGACACATGAAGATAATCTTGTCCCCTTTGTAGATCTCCACATATGGGTGAGCAGATAATTTCCTCTCCTGCCAGGAGAACAAACCATATCATCACCCAACCATTCATAACACAAGCAAAAACATGGCGAGAGGATCCAATAAACCTTGTGAAACAAGTCTCTAATATACTGTATGCTAACCAGTGCTCAACTTCTGTTCACAGTGGTCTGCCAGGTTAATTTACTATACCATCTGACAGAGAAGATGGTCTGCAGACCTTGGGATAATTCAGGTATAGGAAAATACCTACATTGAGTGTGGCTCAGTGCTGTTTTACAGTAATATTCTCAATCTCATCAGTATTATAGCTCTCAGAGGTCACTGTCCGTGTATGTATATGTGGTGTGATCTCCCCCTTCCCGCTAAGAAAATTTTAAGTATATGTAAGGGCAATCTCTCCCTTCCACTCACAGAAAACGCTGTGAGTATATGTATGCAGGAAAACTCTCCCTCCCTATTAGCCGAACTCCTGGCCTAATTAGAGCCAGCAGCCCTGCTGAGGCTTGCTGAGAATCTAAACTTCAGCTCAGGAGAGAAAGCTTGGTCCTCTCATTAGAAGCCTCCTTCCAACCTCTCAAGTATGGGGTGGGGGCTAATGTGAACTTATGAAAGGAGAAGGCAACGGTTCTGTGTGAGAAGGCTGGCATACAACACTCTTACTGCCAATGTGGAAGCTGTCAATGCAATGCTTTCACTGCCATTTTGTGCGTTTTCAAGTTTGACATGCTTAAGTGAAAGTGAGAAAGGTTGACACAGCTTGTTTATATGTCAGAAATGAGGAGGCTGGTACTTATAAGGTGTAAAAAAGGCTGGCATTGTGTGAGAGGATGGCATAGTCAATAAGTATGTGTAAGTCTGGCGCTGCCTGTGTGTGAGGACAGCTGGCATTGCCTGTATGAATGAGGCTGATAGAGCCAATGTCTATATGGCTGACAGCCCAACACTGCCAGTGTGAGGAAGGCTGGCGCAGCTAATATGTATATGTTGAACAGCATGGCAAGGTCTGTGTGAGTGTGAGGAAGGCTGCAACTGCATAAATGTGAAACAGGCTGGCACTGCGAGACTGAGAAATGATTGCACTGTCTGTATGATTGTGAAGGAGGCTGGCACTGCCAATGCGAGACAGACTGACATTGCAAGTTAGCACTAACTGTAAATAAAGGCTACATTTTATGATGGATTCTGGCACTGTGGGAGACCAGCACTCTCTTTAAGGTTATGTGAAGAGAGAAACTGGCACTGCCACTGTGTACCAATGAGGAAGATAGCATGGCACTGTCCTTTCCTACACAAAGGGCAGATACACTCACCCTATCCAGTCTTATTTGACGTGGATAATTTTGGCACCCAGTGTGTATTTGAAGAAAGAGCCTTGCACTGCCCCTCACTGTATGAGGGGAAGACTCATCTTAACTAGTCTTATTAGTCACATATTAGTTTTAGGGGCACATTCTTGGCTTACTTCCAGATTTCATACATAGCTTGAGATTTTAAACAGATACATGATTATCTCGATGTGTTAGTGAGTGGGGGGCTTAGGCTGCAGCTGTTTTCTCCCCTGGTGCCGGAGACACCACAAGTCACAGCAAACTCATTAAAATTGCATTCCCAGCTGGATCTGACTCATTAAAATACAAGTTTTATCCTGACAGTCTGAGAGGCGGAGCAGAGAGAGAGCGTCCAGCACAGCCTGGGGGAGTAAGGAGACAGCCTCCGGAGAGGAGGGAGCCCAGGAAGAAAATTGTGGTGGACAAAGAGAATAGAGAGGAGGGAGAGGGAAACTACAGAGAGGGAAGTGTAGTGGTCAAATAGAGAGTAGCAGGGAGGGAGAAGTGTGGTAGTCAAAGACAGTAGATCGTAAGGAGAGGGGAACTATAAAGAGAGAACTGTACGTACAAATAGGGAGTATGGAGATGGAAACTACAGTATCAGAGAGAAGTGTGGTGCACAGATAGAAAATGCTCTACAAAAGAAAGTGGAGACACTGCACAGGGTAGAGAAGGAGATGCATTCTACTTTGGTTTAGAGACACTGTGTAAATAGGAAATACATTTTGCCGATTGGAGATATGCTGAAAAGTGGGGAGAGTTACTTTGTAGAGAAGAGAAGCTGAGGGGAAGTGCGGCAGCGGGAGAGGAAGCTCAAGAGAGGGTCGGAGGATGGCGAGAGGGCACTCAACAGAGGGTTGAAGCTAAGGAGAGGGTGCTAGACAGAGCATGACCGTCTTGACGGAGGAATTAGGGTTAATGGAGTATGGGCACAATAAAAAAAACAAGGCCCTAGAGGCTCCTGATTCTTCTCATGCTTCTGTAACTAATAGTAACACATATGTCAACACATGTTCAGACAGATTTGTCCATATTGAGATTGATTAATTGCTAAGATGGATGCATCCCTCATGAGCCTATGTTAGGCAGCATGCCTTGCCTGCAGAGGACACATAAATCAGAAGAAGAATAAATGCTTGTAAAAACTGTGACTGTTATGACTATGAATTCACATTTATAGGATTATTACAGTCTGTTTTCTTTGTTCAATACATAATAATTTTATAGGCAATCTTTATTTCCATGCATTTATACTATAAAAAATATACACATATACTATACATGGAAACCTGGAATGAAAAGAAAGTGCGTTTGTGGGGTCCTAGCTGTAACATATGTACTGGGCTCCAGATTATTTGATAATGGCCCTGCGACAGAGGGCAGAGATGAGAAAGAGTGTACTCATAATAGTGTTGGAGAGAGATGAGGCAAGAGAGATTGTGTGCTACAGAGGGGTGCAATAAAAATAATGGTGCAGGAGCAATGTAAGAGAGTGGATGGGTGAGGCAAGAGAACCAGTGGCCTAAGAAGTGGCAGGGCAAAAGAGACAGAGTGAGAAAGACCTGGCAAAAGATGCAGCGAGCCACAGAGGGGTAAGGCAAGAGAGACGATGCACTAAAGAAGGGAGAAAAGCAGTGTGATGTGTGAGAGATGGTGCGCCACTGATGGGTGAGAGCAATGGCACACCATCCAGTGGCCACTGTGCTCCATTAATAGAGGGCTGTAGAAGAGAGACTATGGTTGGCTATCACATTTCCTCTGTGTACAGATAGAAGAGAAAAGTGACAGAAAGACTGTGAGCAAAACAAAGGGGTGCAGAGAGACTGTGAAGAAAAATGGAAAGGCCAGGGAGATAACACACTCTGTATTTAGTGAGAGTTACACTGTATAGAGAAAATTGGGGGATGGTTTGCAAGGAAAATGTATATAGCAAAGTCTTGAACTTGTCCAGAGTGCCTCCCTGGGGCAGTGAGGGTGATTAAGGAAAGATCCCTCTGTTCCTACTCCTCCTCCTCTACCCTGGGGGGTCTCCTGATAAAGCATCAGCCCCCCCTCCCTTCACTACAGAATGGAAGCCGCGGGGGGAAAGGAAGAAAAGCAAAGAGCAAGAGAACGAAGCAGGGAGAGAGAGAGAGAGAGAGAGAAAGCAAGAGAGGATGGGAAAAAAGAAAACAAATACACTGAAAAAGGAAATAAAGGGATAGACTGCACAAAGTAGAAGAGACAGTTAAGCAAATAAGGAATAAAAAGAGGAATAGAGAAAGAAAGAAAAGGAAAAGCGTATGGACCATGAGAAAAACAATGGAAGAGATGATGACATTCTAAAAAAAAAAAAAAAAAAAAAAGTAGAACATGTTCAGAACATAGAGAGAGGGAGAATGACAGGGTTAAAGCGCAGATTGAGACCAATGCAGTCAGACACAAATAGCAGAACAGGGAGAGTCAAAAGAGGGGGGGTCTTTTCCTTATTATTTTTTTCTCTCCCTCTTGGCCAGAACCCTCCTCACCCTCCCTCTTATTCTCTTTTGCTTTCCCTAGCTTTTCTTCCCTTGTCTCAGATCTCATTTTCACCTGAGTAAAAAACAGCAGGCGCCAATTTACACGTTGCGGCCGCAGCGAGCGAGCAAGAGATCTGAACCTTCCTAAACATACGTTTGCTTACCCCCCATTTAGGATGATCCCAGAGTATACAAAGCCCTCCCAATACAAAGACAGCCTCTTCTAGATAGAAGGAGAAACATGGTTTCCTTATGCTTGTGCTTAATACTGCGCGTATGTATATATTATTTGTATATAAAAATAAAAAACACAGTCTCATATCTCACTCAAAGTCAGCACTCTTGATGTTTTTTTCCTCACTATTATATTTTGCTCAATGCAAAGTACTCTGCCTTCTGTCTTTTCCAGGATCTAAACACCCACTCTACCATACTCACTCCCCCAGCATGGACTCCCACCCTAGCATACTCTCTCCTCCTACTATACTCTCTGTTTTTGTTGTTTCATTGTTCAGTTGTGTCCAACTCTCCATGAGCTTACGGACCACAGCATACCAGGCACACATTGATTATCTATCTGGCTGTGCTTATACATAAGGTTATCTTGCCAAATATACTTGAGTGTATTGCCAGTTCCTTCCCATGCCCTGCCTATCTTGGGTGACCCTATATGGTACTATAATCTCTACCTGGGTTTTAAGTCCCACTCTACAATACTCTCCCACCCAGCATTAATTCCCAATGTACCTTACTCTCCATTCTCCAACATGAACACCCACCCTACCATACTCACTTGCCCAGCATTGATTCCCACAGTATCATACTCTCTTCCACTGCATTAAACAAACGCTTTATTTATATTGACAGGCTTTTCAGAGGTCTGACCTATCTATATCAAGTGTGAAGCAATACTAACAGCTGATGTTTACATTCAAACTGAAGGTTCCATCTCATATCAGTATTGTTTCAGATTTGATAAAGACAGGTCAGACCTCTTGAAAGCTGGTCAATTTAAATAAGGCGTTTGTCCGATCCAAAAGGTATCACAAAATATTGCAATTCTCATTATTAATATACTAGCGACTTGCCCATCAAAAAATGACGGCACTCAAATTTGAAGGCTGACAATGCTGTTTGCCACACAATGCAAGGCTCTTGCCCCTCTTACTTGCGGACCTCGCGATGAGCGCCTTTGGCGCTCATCGCAGGCCTCTCACACTTTACGGGCCTCACGAGAAACGCCAAAGGTGCTCATTGACAGCCTTTTCCAAAGTGTTGAGGGCCTCTGGATATGCACCTTTGAGGTAAACACTGCTGTTGGGATTCATCCTGTATAGATGCTCAGTGTATTTTTGCCAGTTCTTTATCTGATCTGCTTCTGTTAGGTCTCTGCCGTTTTTATCTTATCATGCCAACTTTGGCATGAAAGGTTCCTTTAAGATCCACAATTTTCTTTAAGAGATCTCTTGACTTTCCCATTCGGTTATCTTCCTCTATCTCTTTACATTGCTCATTATAGAATGACTCCTTGTGACAAGGTGGTATGTTGTCACCTTATATATGGAGTACATCATGCATAAGGCTGGGATGAATTAATTCGTAGTCAGAATCAATATTTCTGTAAGAAATATCAGCAACCTCAGATACACTGATGATACTACTCTGATGGCTGAAAGGGAGAAGGAAATAAAAGACCTACTGATGAGGGTAAAATAAGAGAGTGCAAAAGCCGGCATGCTGCTCAATATTAAAAAAATGAAGATCATGGCAAATGGCAATCTCAGTTGCAGGCAAATAGACAGGGAAGAAGTGGAGGCAGTGACAGATTTTATTTTCCTGTGATCCAAGAGCTCTTCAAATGGTGACTGTAGCCATGAAATTAAAAGACGTTTGCTTCTGTGGGAAAGCTATAGCAAACTTGGACAAGCTAGTAAAAAGTAAAGATATTACACTATCAACAACGGTCTGTATAGTAAAGAGTATGGTATTCCCAGTAATAACATACGGATGTGAGAGCTGGACCATAAAGAAGTCTGAACACCAGAAAATTGACGCCTTTGAATTGTGGAGTTTGCGAAAACTGGTTAGAGTCCCTTGGACTGCAAGAAGATTAAATAAATCAGTACTTCAGGAAATCAAGATAAACTGCTCACTGACAGGTTTGATCATGACACTGAAGCTCAAATATTTTGGCCATATAATTAGAAGGCAGGATTCCCTTGAGAAGACTCAAATGACTGAAAGCACTCGAAGAAGGAGGAGGCAAAGACAGAGATGGATGCAGGAGATTATTGAAGCAATGTACATGATTTTGATGGAGCTCAGAGGGGCAGTGGCTGACAGATGGGCCTGGCGTGCTGTGGTCCATAAGGTCACGGAGAATATTTTAAAGGTATGTGGAAGTTGTGACATCCTATGTCACATGGCTGGATGGTCTTTACTGCTTTAATTCACTTTATAAAAATGAAAACTGTATACATTTAGATATTGTTTTTGGTAAAATGAGATGAGGCTCAGACTGTGGTCCATTCAGCGTGCATCACCCAGTGAGGGGAGGGTCAGACTCTGGTCCATTCAGTGTGTGTTGCCCGGAGAGAGGAGGGTCAGAGTCTGGTCTGTTGTGTGTGTGTTGCCCGGAGAGAGGAGGGTCAGAGTCTGGTCTGTTGTGGGTGTGTTGCCCGGAGAGAGGAGGGTCAGAGTCTGGTCTCTTGTGTGTGTGTTGCCTGGAGAGCGGAGGGTCAGAGTCTGGTCTCTTGTGTGTGTGTTGCCTGGAGAGAGGAGGGTCAGAGTCTGGTCTGTTGCCCGGAGAGAGGAGGATCAGAGTATGGTCTGTTGCCCGGAGAGAGGAGGATCAGAGTATGGTCTGTTGCCCGGAGAGAGGAGGATCAGAGTATGGTCTGTTGCCCGGAGAGAGGAGGATCAGAGTATGGTCTGTTGCCCGGAGAGAGGAGGATCAGAGTCTGGTCTGTTGTGTGTGTGTGTGTTAACCAGAGAGAACGGGGTTAGACTCAGACCATCTCCTCATTGCGTCCCACATAAAAAAATGGATCATAATCAGAACCTCATTTCACAAGTGACACATACACAATGAACCAGTGTCAAACCCTCAGGGTGTCACCCTATGAATGGAGGGTTTCACACTGATCCATTTTGTCGGTGTCACCCTTGAGGGAATGGTCTGACTTTGGACTATTCTGTAAGTGTCAACCATGGAGGGGCGTGTATGACACTGGTCTATTCTGTATGTGTCACCCTGTGAGGGGAGGGACTGAGTCTGATCCCTTCTGTGCCACTCTAGGATAAGATTTTTACCATGTTTTCACCTTGACATATTTTTCCAGCGCTGGGTGCACACGGGTAGTTGCCAGCTGTATGGAGAATGGAGTGGTATATGGGAAGGTGGCCATCACTGCGTGGTTCACTTCAGGCAGGGCGCAGAACTTAAATCCATGTTTACGGAAGATCCTGACATGATCAGGAAGTGGCTTCTCATCACCCTCGCACAGGATACTGCCCACCATGTACCTGCAGAACTCCACTGGAACCTAGGAAGAGAGATAACACTTCAAGTGACATAGAATACCATTATCTGTAAACATAGCAAAAGTATTGCAGAGATCTGAAAACATATTGGCTCAATTTTCTAACACTTTCACTTAAAAGCGGTTTAATAACTTGCTGTAATTATATTTTTATATATGTGTACTTTTCATCTCTGCGCTAACTGGGAGCTGAACTTTGCTGGGCAACCTCAACATGGCAGAAGTAACAGAGAAAAACAATAAATGAAACAGAAGCGTCACTGAACTGCGAGAGAAAGAAAAACATGCAGAGCTGGTTTCAGAGCAGCAATGTAAATAAGCATGGTGTATATACATAAACTGCATTTACTGTTTGTATATATACAGAGCTGTACAGCCTAGAGAGGGTTCCATGGCTGAACTAGTTTATATCATATATATATATATATATATATATATACACACATACATACATACATATACACATACACACTATGTGTATGATCAGTTCGTTTTTAAAGCTCCATCATATATGGAATCTGTCATAAACAACTACATATATAAATATCGCTCTACAGATGAGACTAATCTACCACCTGGGTTTTAGTCGTTTATCTGCAATTCCCAATAGTTCAATTGCAGCTATAAGCAACCAGTGCTCCCATGAGACAGTACTAGGTATTTCAGCTCATATGGTCTCTGTTTGAGCACACATCTCACTGCCATGAAAGTGACCACATAAAAACGATGTAAAAATTCAGTGGTAGTACTTAAATTGTAGGTGCCATGGCTCCCTGGATGTCATGCCTGACCCTATTATCCCATTTACCCACCTACATCCTATTGCTCTGTATAACGGCATACTGTGTCTACTTCTACTTTTCTGTATCACTCCATATAACTTTTCACTATAATTATTTTTACTGTTCTATATAGCCTCTTCCTCCCACTCCACCAAGTGCTCTATATCAATGGTGCTCAACAGTAAGTCTTGGTTCCCAGGAACAAGTGGTTTGAGGAGAGCCTAACACTTTAAATATATCACTAACATTAGTAGTTATGGATAGATGTTTGATGAAAGTATGTGCAGCTCCAATGTAAGCCAAATGAAATGTTAGCGAGTCCCATGAAGTATCACCGGACCTATCCTGTTATGTACGCAAGGGAAAGCAAGCAGTGGGAAGCCACCAAGGTCCAGATGTAGCTGTCACTAAGTGGTCGGTAAGTGTGTTAGGCGTTTTCGGGTTAGGAAGTTAGTTTTAGGAGGTTAGGGTTAGGCAGAGACGGTTAAGGCCGGTAAGTGGTGTAAGGAGTTAGGGTTAGGCCCGGTAACCGGTGTAGCGGGTTAAGCACGGTAACTGGTGTAGGGAATTAGGGTTAGGGTCGCTAACTGGTGTAGGGGTTAGGGCCCGCTAACTGGTGTAGGGGATTAGGGTTAGGGCCCCTAACTGGTGTAGGGGATTAGGGTTAGGGCCCCTAACTGGTGTAGGGGGTTAGGGCCGGTAATGTGGCTAGGGGGTTAGGCCCGCTAACTGGTGTAGGTGGATTAGGGTTAGGGCCGCTAACTGGTGTAGGGGGTTAGGGCCGCTAACTGGTGTAGCGGGTTAGGGCCGCTAACTGGTGTAGCGGGTTAGGGCCGCTAACTGGTGTAGCGGGTTAGGGCCGCTAACTGGTGTAGGGGGTTAGGGCCGCTAACTGGTGTAGGGGGTTAGGGCCGCTAACTGGTGTAGGGGGTTAGGGCCGCTAACTGGTGTAGGGGGTAAGGGCCGCTAACTGGTGTAGGGGGTAAGGGCCGCTAACTGGTGTAGGGAGTTAAGGTTGCTAACTGGTGTAGGGGGTTAGTACAGGGCAGCACAGCATCTCATAGTATCTTACTCAGCTACATCGGCATCTCTGCGGCTTCCCATCACTTGCTTTTCCTTGCGTACATATAACAGGATAGATCCGTATCACCGTCTTAAAAATGTTCTTGATCTCAAAGCTGGTCCCCAAATCAAAAAGGTTGAGGACCTCTGCTCAATATTACCATAATCTAACTCTTCCTATTGCTTTATAGACCTTTAATTGCTTCACGTAACCACCTTCAGAAAACAACACATATCACTATGCCATGGTGCAAAGCCCCCTGCTCCATTTTGCCTCTTGCAAATAATCCAATAGTGGAGCATATCCCAATATGCAAATTGGAGTGTAAGCTCTCTGGAACACAGGGCAAAGTTATACATCCATGGTGCTTATATGGGGTGTATAGTGGATTACCGTGCTAATGACCACTGTATTTATGGCAGATTGACAGTATTAAAGGATGATCGGGCCATGAATTTGTAATACCAGGTCTTGTCACGACATACGTGTGACAGCGTGTCCTCACCTTCATTGGATTGTCATAGTATACCCCTATAGACACCAGTTTGGGGGCGATGCTGACACTTTCTGTGTACAAGTTCCCGCTCTCGTCATAGGGTCCCACTCTAAACTTGTAAGCCACAACAACTCCACGGATAGGTGGGGGCCCCGCACGCACCTCCACCTCGGCCAGCAGCCCTGAATACACTGCCACCCCAAACAGGGTAAGGAGAAGCAAAGCCACCAGGACGCCCACAAGGGACAGCAGCACCCAGTCTGGAACAGAGCTCATGGCAGCAAAACTTGAAGCCTGATTGGCTGCTAGAGTAGGCAGGATCAGGTGACCAGTTCACACCTTTCCAGCCAATCACTGGAAGCAGGGTGTCCAGGTGCTGTCCTCACCCACAGATGTGTAAGATGGTATAGTCCCCACTCCAGTTACAGATAGAGTATAATCATATCATCCGGATCGTACCACTCCAAAAACGGGGGGAGTCCATGTAAAAGGGAAGATAAATAAAAATGAGCACGGTCCTTATTCTTCTCCAGAAATCCTGGTCCCCGCTGTAACCGATTTTCTAAATAATCAACAGAGGTCTGGACGAAGCTGAAGCCACACTGCACCAAATGAGGCGCTTCCGGGTGCCAAGCTGGACGAGTCTACTAGACAGAAAACGGGGTGAGCACTAATGAATATTAAATGATAAACAAAATAACCGCTACAAAAAAAAACGAGCAGCCGAATAGTTTTGTTTCATACAATGATAAAACCCGATCAACTAGTTGTAAATAATAATGGTAACACTTAGTGCTGTCCTTTCTTGTCTCTGAACTTGGTATGTTCCGATCACCATGGAAACGGCCGGGACGCCTCACGGTGCTCCACTTAGGATGGCGAATACCGAGGAGGTTATCTGTGTACTGGAGAGCTGCAGGCTGGCATCCTCTCACTGACAGCTCGTGTGACACAGAGTACAGTACACAGCTGGATGGGACAACCTGAGAGGCCATGGACAGGTAAAGCAGGGGGCTGGAGCTAACCAGAGTTGGTCGCTGATTGGTCAGTGCAAATAGGCGGGAAACCCTAGAGAGTAGCAGGTGAGTTAAGGGGCAGGGTATGAGCAAAGCCCGCTTCTGATTGGTCAATGAAAATAAGCTGGAATCACCTGGGAGGGAGAACCCGAGAGACCACAGGAGACAACAGGCGATGATGACACTTCATAGAAATATAGTGTAACAGGAACTATGTATAGAATAATACAGAGCACATAGACATATAATGCAATAGGAACCATGTATAGAATAATACAGAGCACATAGACATATAATGCACCCAAATGTATAGAATAATACAGAGCACATAGACATATAATGCAATAGGAACCATGTATAGAATAATACAGAGCACATAGACATATAATGCACCCAAATGTATAGAATAATACAGAGCACATAGAAATATAATGCAATAGGAACCAATTCAGAGGCGGCCCGTTCATTGGGGCGTCGGGGCAAACGCCCTCCCTAATATTTTCGTGACCCTGCAATAAAAAAACACAATAATTTATTAGTAATAACCCAAAAACAATTAAATATAATGTGTACATCAGCATTCAAGTGTTATTACATTAATAAAGGAAGCAAACTATTCCCTGGGACACTGTCACTTTAAGATAACCCCTTGCCCTTGTGTGTATATATTAACTGATGCTGTGTATCTATTGTAGCTTTCCCTGCATCCCTGTGTGATCATATTACACTACACACTCACTGACTACACTAACCTTTAGACTCTATGAATCAATGAGGCCTGGCCCCCTGACCGATAATGCATTCCGCCCACCAGCACAATGACGATATGCATGGGCAGTGATAATGTATCCATTTCATGACTGACAGTCCTCGAGTTAACTTTTGATTGACATCCACAGTTAATAAAACCACCATAATCCAGTCCCTTCCCTCTTTCTGTTTCCTGACCTGCTCACGCTGAGACTGAGAGAGACCTCCCTGGCTGAAACTACTCACATCTGCCCAACCTAACACAGTAAGTCTACCTGCCCTGGCCAAACCAAACCCCTAGTGCCCCTAATAAAAGGAAGGGTCCCCCCAGTTACCCCACTATGCCTGCCTGGCCTGCCACCTACCCACCCACCAACTTACCTACCACCGACCTAGGCCTGCAATGCCTGGGCAACCCCCAATCACCCCCGCCCCGCAGTGCCAGTAGCCACAAAAGACCTGACCTGTGCCACCCCATCACCCCCATGTGGCCTGTGCCACCCCCGATCACCCCGATGTGGCCTATGCTATGCCACCGCCCAATTATCACGTTGATCAGGGTGGCACAGGCCACATGGGGGTGATCGGATCACCCCCATGGGGCCTGTGCCACCCCTGATCACCTCCATGTGGCCTACGCGGCCACCGACCCACTGACCGACCCATGGGGCCTGACTGTGCTATCCATATGGGCCCTGGGGCCTATGCCAACGCCAACCCCCGATCACCCCCCGCCCCCTGTAGGCACATCAGGGCCTGGCCAACCCCCAACCTACCTAACTACCAACCAACCCACCTACCTACCCCCCTGACCCAGTGACCACACCTGACCCAACTACCAACCCACCTATCTACTCCCCTGACCCAGTGACCACACCTGACCCCACCCTGACCCAACTACCTACCCCACTGAACCAGTGACCACACCTAAACCCACCCTGACCCAACTACCAACCCACCTACCTACCCCCCTGACCCAGTGACCACACCTGACCCCACCCTGACCCAACTACCAACCCACCTACCTACCCCCCTGACCCAGTGACCACACCTGACCCCACCCTGACCCAACTACCAACCCACCTACCTATCCCCCTGACCCAGTGACCACTCCTGACCCCACCCTGACCCAGCTACCAACCCACCTACCTACCCCCCTGACCCAGTGACCACACCTGACCCCACCCTGAACCAACTACCAACCCACCTACCTACCCCCCTGACCCAGTGACCACACCTGACCCCACACTGACCCAACTACCAATCCACCTACCTACCCCCCTGTCCCAGTGACCACACCTGACCCCACCCTGACCTAACTACCAACCAACCTACCTGCCTATGTTAACACTACACTACAGTTAAACACAAAACACCCCCCACCCGTATTTTTATTCCATTTTTAGAAGTAACAGGCAATGTATTTTTGCCTGTCACTTTTAAAGATAAAATAAAAATAAGGGAAGGGAAAATAAAAACAATAATAAAGTAAACAATAGCACATACTTACCTGTCAAATTGACCCCTCCAGCGGTGGCCTTCTGCCCTGGATAGTCGGGACTCGGGCATTCAAATCAATTTTGATTGAAGCCCATGTCATTCCATAATCCAATCTTGATAGAAGCCCTTGTCTCCTCATCTTGTTCAAAGCCATTGTCCATCCATTCTAGCCCATTGCAAGAGACATCCACCTAAAAAAAACGATGCTCTAAAAAATATATATACATATATATATATATACTGAGATATATATATATATATATATATATATATATATATATATCTCAATATATATATATATATATGTATTGAGATATATATATATATATATATATGTATATATATATTGAGAGATATATATATATATATATATTGAGATATATATATATATATATATTGATATATATTGATAAATATATATATATATTGATATATATATATTGATATATATATATATATTGAGATATATATATATATATATATATATATATATATTGATATATATATATATATTGAGATTATATATATATATATATATCAATATATATATATATCAATATATATATATATTTATCAATATATATCAATATATATATATCTCTCAATATATATATATATATATATCTCAATATATATATATATATATATATATATATATATAATCTCAATACATATATATATATTGAGATATATATATATATATATATATATATATATATATATATATATGTATTGAGATATATATATATATATATATATATATATATATTGAGAGATATATATATATATATATTGATATATATTGATAAATATATATATTGATATATATATATATATTGATATATATATATATATATTGATATATATATATATATATTGATATATATATCAATATATATATTGATATATATATATATATTGAGATATATATATATATATATATATATATATATATATATATATATATATATATATATATATATATATATATATATATTGAGATATATATACAGTCAGGTCCATAAATATTGGGACATCAACACAATTCTAATCTTCACCTGATTTGGATGTAAATACCCTCAAATTAAAGCTGAAAGTCTGCAGTTAAAGCACATCTTGTTAGTTTCATTTCAAATCCATTGTGGTGGTGTATAGAGCCAAAAAGGTTAGAATTGTGTCCATGTCCCAATAATTATGGACCTGACTGTATATATATATATATATATATATATATATATATATATATATATATATATATTGATATATATATTGATATATATTGATATATATATATATATATATTGAGATATATATTGATATATATTGATATATATATATATATATTGAGATATATATATATATTGATATATATTGATATATATATATATATATATATATATATGTATATTGATATATATATTGATATATATATATATTGATATATATATATAATTAATTATATCTCAATTTATATATATATATTTTTTTTTATTTCATTTTTTTTCATGTACAGTTTGGGACTATATGGTTTTGATTGGTTATTTAATGTTTTTTGGGGCCTATATGGTCACACTTTGTTATTTAGGGTTTTTAAGGTGCGGTTGGGGCCTGTATGGTCACACTTTGTTATTTAGGGTTTTTAAGGTGCGGTTGGGGCCTGTATGGTCACACTTTGTTATTTAGGGTTTTTAAGGTGCGGTTGGGGCCTGTATGGTCACACTTTGTTTTTTAGGGTTTTTAAGGTGCGGTTGGGGCCTGTATGGTCACACTTTGTTATTTAGGGTTTTTAAGGTGCGGTTGGGGCCTGTATGGTCACACTTTGTTATTTAGGGTTTTTAAGGTGCGGTTGGGGCCTGTATGGTCACACTTGGTCTTTTAAGGTTTTAAAAGTTATGGTTTGGGTCTTGAACGTTCTAATGTTTTTTTTGTTGTTTTCTATCACCCCCCAGGTGCAAACTATCTGTGGAAGCAGATTTGTTTGGACTCCTTGGTTGACTTACTGAACATGAATACCCCGAGAAGGAGAGTCAACTGTTGTTGAGTATCATTGCTTTTAATTTTCTGTCCATGCTTATAGGTGCAAATTTGACGTTGATGTAGTCTTGTCACATGAGGGTTTGCAATCTGTAATGTATACCAATGAATTCAACACACTGTTATTTTAAAGTAATTTTGTGACATAATATAAATTAATATACCGTGATCTCTTTCTTCTATTGGTATCAGAAATGAATACTATTGACTCTCTACTTGTGAAGCCTTTCGGCACCCTAACCTATGAGGAGAAGGTGGAAGTAAAACGGTTAGGACCTGACCAACCAGAGATAAATCTGCAGCAAATCGCAAGAGATAGAGGGAAGCAATATATCCGTACTTTCAATAATGAATGGTACAAGAAGAACGACTGGCTTTGTGGAAGCGTTTCTAGGAAGTCCTTATATTGTTTCCCATGCATCCTATTTGGTGGTGACGCTGCTTGGACCAAAACTGGAGTGACTGACGTCAAACATCTAGCTGATAAATTGACGAAACACAAAAGTTCTAAAGCTCACTTGGATAACAGGATCAAGTTTGAGATGCTTGGATAGGCGAACATTGCAGTTCAACTGGACCAAGGATACCAAGTCAGTATTCAAAAACACAACAAAGAAGTGGCTAAGAACCGGTACATCCTTTCGAAGATTATTGATTGTGTTCGCTTTTGTGGCGCTTTTGAACTGGCATTAAGAGGACACGACGAAAGTGAAACATCGCTAAATCCAGGAGTGTTTCGAGGCCTGGTGGATTTGGTTGGCAGTATCGATAGTGCAATGGAACAGCATTTGAAGACTGCAACTGTGTTTAAGGGCACGTCCAAAACCGTGCAGAATGAGCTACTGGACTGCAAGCATGAAGTTATTAAGGAAGTGATTCACCAAGAGCTTAAGGAAGCCCAGTTTGTTGCAATCCAATCGGATGAAACAACCGATATTTCCGCTAGGACACAGTGCGTTGTAGTCTATCGCTACATTGACAAGAAGCATCAAGTGGTGGAAAGATTTGATGGCTTCACGGAAATGAAAGCAACGGATACAGACTCGATTGCTGCTGTTGTGCTGGAAAGTCTGAATACTGTTCTCCCAGAGCCAGAAGACAAGATGAAACTCATAGCTCAAAGCTACGATGGTGCCAGTGTGATGCGTGGAGATCAAGGAGGAGTTCAAAGAAAAATAAAAGACGTGTACCCGATCGCACACTACGTCCATTGCTATGCTCACCAACTGAACCTAATAATGGAGAAAGCAGTTTCAAGGATTGGAAGAGTTCGAGTTTTTTTTTCCAACATAGGCGGCATACCATCTTTTTTTTCACGCTCTCCAAAAAGGACTGGAGTTCTGGATGAGGTAGTTGGTAGAAGACTTCCAAGAGGTGCACCGACACGATGGAACTTCAACGTTAGGACCGTTAACGTCATCTACGAGAACAGAGATGCGCTACTTGAGTGTTTCCAGACAATTGAAGCATGTCTAAACTTTGATCAAACATCTATACGTGAAGCCGCAGGTTTCATTGGAATGCTGGAAGACAGGGAGTTCCTTTACTTCCTTAAATTATTTAATTTAATAATGCCACATGTTGACATCCTCTATAGTCAGCTTCAGAAGCGAGACACGGATACTGTTTATATCCAAAAAGTCACAGAAGACTTTGTCAGCAGCATCCAGAAAATCCGTAATTCTGTTGACGAGATAGAAACAAGTTTGCCGAGCGATGTAACATTCCACAGACGGAGTACGGAGATCTCAACCTTGAGACAACTTTCAAGAGAGGTATGTGACATAGTGGTGGTTCATGCAAAAGAACGTTTTTCATTTTCAAATCACCTAGTCAGTGCCAAACTTGTTCAAAGTGACTTGTATAAAACCCATGACACTTGCTTTCCAACCCACGCTCTGGAAGACACCGTGCAAGCATATCCAATACTGAAGAAGGAACAATTACGCACTGAGCTGTCACTTCTGTATGTGAAGACATATTTTCATGCTTGTACAAGGGCTGTTGCTCTGCACAAACTTTTACATCAATTTAATCTGCAGAATGATTTCACAGAGACAGTGAAATTATTAAGAATCCTGATTACAACACCGATGACCACTGCAGAATCAGAAAGATGCTTCTCCACATTGAAGAGAATAAAAACCTTTTTAATGCTCTCAATGGAAAAGCAACTGATTTCCGAGATCCCAGACTTCAATGAAAAAACCATTGAGAAGTTTTGTTCTTTGAAAGATCGCCGTGCAAAATTTAAATACAAGTGATTGAAGCAAAGAAGAATGCATACCCCCAGGGTGTGCAAAGATAAACTGCGTTAAGCAGCACCACCTCACTACCAAACATAACTAGTGGTAAGTAAAGTATGAACGGTGTGTGGGTGTGCATATGGAAGGAGCTATGAAAGGTGTGTGCATGCTCAGTAACAATTGGTCTTCTAAGGTATGTTTGGGGCCTATATGGTCACACTTGGTCTTCTAAGGTATGTTTGGGGCCTATATGGTTCCACTTGGTCTTCTAAGGTATGTTTGGGGCCTATATGGTTCCACTTGGTCTTCTAAGGTATGTTTGGGGCCTATATGGTTCCACTTGGTCTTTTAAGGTTTTTAAGGTATGGTTTTGTTCTTGAATGATCTGATTGATTTGCTTGTTTTCTTTCAACCCCAGGTGCAAACCCTATGTGGCAGCAGATTTGTTTGTACTCGTTGGTCAACTTGCTGAACGTGAATACCCTGAGAAGAAGAGCCGACTAATGGTAGGTGTCACTGCTTTAATTTTTCTGTTCATGCCTATAGGTGCAATTATGATATTGCTGTAGTCTTGGGACATGAGTTTTTTCAATCTATATTGTATACCAATGAATTTAACACATTGTTACTTTACTTCTTGACATTGCTGCATTGCTGATCATGTATTTCAATGGGCTTTACAAGTATAAGGTCATTGGGTGGGGCTTATAAAGGTCATTATGATGTCAGGGGGAGGAGTTATAAAAATTGGTGTGGTTTGAAAAAAGGGTAGGGGCTATGTTTCGCCCTGGCGCCCCTCCAACTTGAAAGTTCACCAGCCGCCACTGGGAACCATGTATATAATAATACAGAGCACATAAACATATAATGCACCCAAGTGTATAGAATAATACAGAGCACATAGACATATAATGCAACCAAATGTATAGAATAATACAGAGCACATAGAAATATAATGCAATCACATGTATAGAATAATACAGAGCACATAGATATATAATGCAATAGGAACCATGTATATAATAATACAGAGCACATAGACATATAATGCACCCAAATGTATAGAATAATACAGAGCACATAGACATATAATGCAACCAAATGTATATAATAATACAGAGCACATAGAAATATAATGCAACCACATGTATAGAATAATACAGAGCACATAGAAATATAATGCAATAGGAACCATGTATATAATAATACAGAGCACATAGACATATAATGCACCCAAATGTATAGAATAATACAGAGCACATAGACATATAATGCAACCAAATGTGTAGAATAATACAGAGCATATAGAAATATAATGCAACCAAATGTATAGAATAATACAGAGCACATAGAAATATAATGCAACCACATGTATAGAATAATACAGAGCACATAGAAATATAATGCAATAGGAACCATGTATATAATAATACAGAGCACATAGACATATAATGCACCCAAATGTATAGAATAATACAGAGCACATAGACATATAATGCAACCAAATGTATAGAATAATACAGAGCATATAGATATATAATGCAACCAAATGTATAGAATAATACAGAGCACATATACATATAATGCAACCAAATGTATAGAATAATACAGAGCACATAGAAATATAATGCAACCACATGTATAGAATAATACAGAGCACATATACATATAATGCAACCAAATGTATAGAATAATACAGAGCACATAGAAATATAATGCAACCACATGTATAGAATAATACAGAGCACATATAAATATAATG
This sequence comes from Discoglossus pictus, assembly GCA_027410445.1. Classification (NCBI taxonomy): domain Eukaryota; kingdom Metazoa; phylum Chordata; class Amphibia; order Anura; family Alytidae; genus Discoglossus; species Discoglossus pictus. The sequence goes on along the minus strand of CM050169.1, from coordinate 41,447,019 downwards.
CAATAGGAACCATGTATAGAATAATACAGAGCACATAGACATATAATGCAACCACATGTATAGAATAATACAGAGCACATAGACATATAATGCAACCACATGTATAGAATAATACAGAGCACATAGATATATAATGCAATCACATGTATAGAATAATACAGAGCACATAGATATATAATGCACCCAAATGTATAGAATAATACAGAGCACATAGACATATAATGCAACCAAATGTATAGAATAATACAGAGCACATATACATATAATGCAACCAAAAGTATAGAATAATACAGAGCACATATACATATAATGCAACCAAATGTATAGAATCATACAGAGCACATATACATATAATGCAACCAAATGTATAGAATAATACAGAGCACATAGATATATAATGCAATCACATGTATAGAATAATACAGAGCACATCACATATTATAATTGTCTAACTACGATTCGTCGTCACGCTGCGTTGCGTAGTGCGTACGACTTAGCAATGAGTGCCGCAGGCGCTCATCGCCGTTAAACCGTACCACTTTCCGATCGTACGACTTTGGCAATGAGCGCCGTTATGTTAAACCGTACCACTTTGGCGAGCCGTTAAACCGTAGCACTTAGAAAAAAAATACGAGGTGAAAAAAATTACAAGATAAGCGGCGGAACAAAAACAGTAAAAAAAAACACTAAATACACACTAAAAAATAAAATAAAGGTCACTTACAGCATGGGGAACCAGGCAGGACGTCTGGAAGTGAGTTGGAACTGCAATTTAGATCGATTTAGCCGAGTTACAAAGATCGAAACCGGCTAAGCGAGAAAAAAATGGCCGCCAAAAAAAATGAAAACAAGGCTATACTACTACGAACTGCGTAAAACACAGCCACAGACGTATGTGTTCGAAAAACAACAAGATAAAGGATGCGGATTAACCGCACATTAAGTAAAAAGACAGTAGCGAGTACATTTTACGAAACGATATTACCGATTTACGCATTAACACAGATTTCCCGCCTTTGTCTCGCGCCACATAGGATTTCCCGCCAAAAACAACGCATTTGGCTCGCGCAACTGCAGATTTCCCGCCTAAAACAATGCATTTGTCTCGCGCACAAAGCCTATATATAGGGCACACTTCACACATAACTGACACTTTCTCCTCAGGTGATGACAGTCTGACTGGATGTTTTCTGATGCCGGGAAATCTCAAGAGATTGTTAGCTCTTCAGTATACTGCTTCAGCATTATTACATTAAAAAAGGTAAGTATAATTATTAATTAATAAATTGGTACTTAATAAATAAAAAATAAGAAATGTAATTAATAGAAAAATAATATTGTGCTTACCTGTGTGAAACAATTGTTAATAACATTCATAATGTACATTAATTAATTAGGAACACATCGATTCATTAATTATTAACGTACATTAATTTAAGAATTATTTTGTGATCTATCGTGATTACCTGTGTGAAACAATTGTTAATAACATTCATAATGTACATTAATTAATGAATTAATGATTAATATCAAAATTAATTAACGTTTAAGAATGTGAATAAAAAAGCAACAGATTAATTAATTATTAATGTACATTAATTTTTATAATTATTTTGGTATATATCGTGATTACCTGTGGGAAAGAATTGTAAATAACATTTATAATGTATCATTACTAATCATTAATATTAAAAAAGGTTAACGTTTAAGAATGTGCATAAAAAAAGGAACACGTTGATTAATTAATTATTAAAGTATGTACATTATTTAAATAATTCAGTTCTTATATATTTTGTGTAAAATAAACCAAAAAAAAAATGTAAAGCCTATATACTTATGCTTACATGTTGATGTTAGATTTAGTCACACATTACTTTAATATTAATGAACATTAATTGATTCTTAGTTCATTAGTAATGTACATTATTTTAAGAATTCAGTTGTAACATACTCATTTTAAAATACCACTCAAAAAAATAATAAAAGGAAGAGACTCATGCTTATGTCTTGACGTTATATTTAGTCAGACATTAATTTAAGATTAATACAGATTAATTGATTCTTATTTAAAGACTAACAGTAATATTGAGTGTATGTTTATAATCTATGCTTTCATTTGTGTGTTCATGCTGATTGATTGATATATTTATTTCATGTTTTTAATCTATGCAAAAATAGGTATGTTAAGCCTCATTGATTAATACAGATGAAGTAACATATTATACATTAATTTGACTATTTTGTATAATTGTAGTGAACTGTAGCTGAATGACCAGAGATAGTGACGTTTGCACACATTGAACATCATAAGGATAATTTGGACAGGTACAGAATTTGAATTATATTACTACGGCAAGATATTAAAAATTATGATTTTAGGTTTTTAATTTAGCCAAATATATGTCTGTTGATGTTCATTTAATGATATCGATGAAGCAAAAGTTTAAAAATATTATCTATTTGATTTTACAGTTTATTTGGATCTGCAAGGGAATAAACAGACAGCTTGACGTTTGCAGCCTTTGAACAACATCAACATCATCCTCACAGGTATAAAATTTAATTTTGTAGTGATGCATAGAAAAAGGCTATATATTATATATTTGGTGAAAATTGAAATTTGTTGAAAATGGAGAGTATTAATTGAGTCATTAATGTATGATATTTAGTCAAAACTTGAAAAAAGTTGAAAAGACAATACTAATTAATAATAATATTTAAAGAAAATAAGAAGCTTCCAACAGTTGCAAAAAAAAAATGATGGTATGCTGTGAATTCAATCAAGAAGGAATGTAATTGAAGGATTAATAATATAAAGATAGATATGTGCAGCTATTTCCGATTTCATATATGTCAATAAAATACTTTGAAAAATGGTTTCATTTCTTTCAGACTAAAGTGCAACAATTGAAAATGTTTTATTAGTTTATTCATCTACTTTAATCGAACAGTACAAAAAGGAAAAAAAAATTATACAAAACAAAGAACAAACAATAATTACATCTCTATTTACAATTACAGATTAAAATGGCGGAGAATGGAGAAGACAAAATTGAACGCAAAAGAAGATTGACAAAGGAAAGGAAGCAAAGGTGGAGAGATGCTCAGAAACCGGAAACTTCACAACGCTTGCGAGAAGAAGATCGACAGAGACTTTTAAATAAAAGAAAGATGAGTAAGAAAGCCGCAAGTGAGTGTGTTGGGGCTTCCAAGAAACGTAAAAGTAAACAAAAACATCTCTGTGAACCATTGTCCAATGATTCTAATTTGCAGAATGATTTAAATGTAGACACACAAGAAAAAAATGTACATATAGAATGTGGGTCTGATATCTATGTTGAAGAAATGCATGACAATGTGTTTACTACTGCAGTACAAGTAGATACTTATTATTGTGGGTTACTTAATGTGGTTTGTCAGTTTTGTGGGGCCTATCATTTTATAAAGGAAAGACCTACTGACGGAAATTTCATTAGTTGCTGTCAGAAAGGAAAGGTGAAACTTCCACTAAGACACCCATTTCCATATTATTTAGAATGCATTATGAGTGATCCAACATTTCCAAATTATAATAATTTCAAACAAAACATAAGGTCTTATAACAGTGCAATTTCATTTGCTTCAATGGGTGCAACATTAGCAGAACATGTACCAGGACATGGTCCTTACTGTTTCAGAGTTAAAGGTCAAATATACCACCGAACTTCACATTTACACCCACAAGAAGGACAGCAAAGGAAATTTGCACAGTTATATGTCTTCGATACGATGGAAGCTGTGGAACAAAGAATGACACTTCCAGAAAATAGACAGTGTTTGCGCATAGTCTTTGAACAGCTGGAAAAAATTATGCAAAAAAACCCATATAGTCAAGCATACAAACAATTAGCACAGCTTGAAAAAGAACAACAGGAACATGCTGAAAGACATCAATTGCCTACACCAAGAGTCAATATGGTGTTAAAAAGAGATCGCAACACTGATCAAAGAAGATATAATTTACCTACAGTAAATGAAGTTGCCATGGTGTTTAAAAATGAAGATGGTGAACCACCTTTTCAGCGGGATATTAGAATATATCCACGCAATGAAGAACAACCATTTATCAACATCAATATATTAAGCTATAATTTAGATCCAATTACATATCCCATTTTCTTTCCAAATGGGGAACCAGGATGGGAACCAAAATTACAATTGGAAAGTTATCCCAATACTAAACTTCGTATTAGATCTAATATTTCCATGCTGGAATATAAAGTGGCACAAACTGCTATCCGTGATTGTTTTAATCCAATTTTACATGGAGGAAAACTCACTCAACAATGGATTATTGATTCATATTTACAAGTTGAAGCCAATAATCTAAATTTCATTAAATATCAACAAAATAAATTACGAGTAGAACAGTATTGTGGATTAATGGATTATGTGGCAGATTTAGCTTCCAATAGAGACATTCCAGCTGGAAGAGCAATTATTTTGCCACCCTTTTTCCAAGGATCTCCTCGCAATATGCGAGAAAGGTATAATGATGCCATGGCTATTGTTACAAAATTTGGAAAACCAGATTTATTTATTACATTCACGTGTAATCCACAATGGCCAAAGATCAAGGAAAATTTGAATCTGGGACAAACTACTTCTGACCGACCAGATTTAGTGGCAAGAGTATTCAAAATCAAACTCAATTAATTAATACATGATATCACTAAAGCACACTTATTTGGACAATGTGTGGCTTTTGTTTACACCATTGAATTTCAAAAAAGAGGACTGCCACATGCTTACATACTTTTAATACTGCAGGAAAAAGACAAGTTGAACACTGCAGAGAGAGTGGATTCAGTAATTTCTGCACAATTGCCAGACCAAGAAAAATATACAAAACTTTGGGAGATTGTTACACATAGAATGATTCATGGCCCATGTGGAGAGATGAATCCCAATTCACCATGTATGGAAAATAAAAAATGTACGAAAGAATTTCCAAAACAATTTCAAATGCAAACTTATGCAAATTGTGATGGATATCCTTTGTATAAAAGAACACAAGGACAAACCGCTATTATCCGTGGCCAAAAGGTTTATAATAGATTTGTCGTTCCATACAATCCACATTTGCTCATCAAGTACAATGCACACATCAATGTGGAAGCTTGCACTTCGATTAAATCAATTAAGTATGTGTATAAATATATATACAAAGGATATGATGCAGCTACTGTTGTTGTACAAGGTGCTGGAAATGAAAACGAAAATCCAATTTTACATGATGAACTATCAAATTATTTAGATGCTCGGTATATGGGTGGTAATGAAGCAATGTGGCGCCTTTTGAAATTTGAGATGCATGATCGGTCACATGCTATCTATCGTTTAGCTGTACATTTGCCTCAAAGTAATTTGGTTTGCTTTACTCAAGGAAATGAAAGAACTGCATTATATCAAAGTGAAGACAGAGATACCACACTTACTGCGTGGTTTAAATTAAACTGTCAGGATACGCAGGCCAGACAATTTTTATACATAGAGATACCATATCACTATGTATTTGTAAATGGTCTATGGCGACAACGAAGAAGAGATACACATAAAATCATACCACGCATTTATACCGTCAGTCCAAGGGACATTGAACGTTTCAGCTTAAGATTACTTCTGCTACATGTTCCCGGTGCACAGAGTTTTGAGCATTTACGTACAGTGAATGACATAGTTTATGATACATTCCTATTAGCTGCAAGACATCAAAATTTCATAGCTGATGATACAGAATGGGAGAGGTGTCTGGAAGAAGCAGCACTATGTCAAATGCCTAAGCAAATGAGACAACAATTTGCATTAATTTGTATATTTTGTAATGTACCTGATGCTTTCACTTTGTGGGAAACATTTAAATTTAAACATGTCAGAAGATTTCTTGAAACGTTACAGAGAACCAATAGCTCTGTTAAAAACATTGATGGAAATCCAAGAAATATTGTTGGCTCATGGATTAAATTGTGCAAGTTTTAATTTACCAGATCCAGGACTTATAGATGACATCAATTTTGATGATTATGACACTGAGCTTCAAAAACAAAAAAACCAAGAAAAACTGGCAACTTTAAATATTTTACAGTTAGAAGCATTTCATGCCATCACAAATGCAACAGATGATGAAATGGTCAAAGACCGGTATTTCTATCTAGACGGACCAGGTGGATCAGGAAAAACTTATCTGTACAATTGTTTGATGAGTTATATTCGATCACAGGGTCAGATATCTATGCCATTTGCAACAACTGGAATTGCTGCACTTTTGTTAGATGGTGGTAGAACTGTGCATAGTGGATTTAAGCTGCCAGTTCCCATTTTGAAAACATCAGTGTCAGATATTCGACTCCATACAAGCAAAAACATTTAAACTAACTAAACTAATTATCATAGACGAGGCAACAATGATGTCATGCCATGCACTGCAATGTATTGACAGATTCTTAAAAGAAGTGATGGATAATAAGTTGCCATTTGGTGGAAAGGTGATGCTGTTAGGAGGCGATTTTAGGCAAACATTACCTGTTGTGCCACACGGAAATAGAACAGAGATCATTGAAACATGTATCAAGACCAGTGAACTGTGGCAAATATTTACACATCTCAAATTAGAATTAAATATGAGATCTGTAGGCCAAAATGAATTCAATGACTGGCTCATTAAAATCGGAGATGGAAAACATCCAGAAATACAGCATTTACCAAATGATACCATTGAAATTCCATCAGAAATGGTTTGCAATGAATCACTCATATCAGCCATATTTCTAAACACTCTTAATAATGAGGATTACACAGACATTGCAAACTAAGTGATATTAACATCAAAAAATATCGATGCCTTAAATGTAAATAATGAATTTTTTTAAATATATCAATGCAGCACAAAAGAATTATTACAGTGCAGATTCTATTCTGTCAGATGATAAAGACAGTGAATCGAATTTTAGTATCGAATTTATTAATTCGTTAACACCATCTGGAATGCCCCCACATATTTTACAATTGAAAAAAGGCGCAATTGTTATGTTATTGAGAAATATGAATCCAAAAAAAGGACTTTGTAATGGGACCTGATTAATTGTGCATGAGTTAAAAGATAATTTTATACATGCAGAAATTATAACTGGTACTCATAAAGGTGAACGAGTTTTTATACCAAGAATTGATTTAGCTCCAAGTGAGAGTGGTTTGCCCTTTGTCCTTCAACGGAGACAATTTCCAGTTATCATGGCATTTGCTATGACCATCAATAAATCCCAAGGACAAACTTTTAAGTCAGTTGGGATTTTTTTAAAGGAACCAGTTTTTGCACATGGACAACTCTATGTGGCTTTTTCAAGGTGCACTAATCCAAAAGAAATTAAAGTGCATGTTGAAGAAAACGAAACTCAAGGTCATTTATTGGACGATGGATGTGTTCACACCAAAAACATTGTCTACTATGAGGTGTTGGAAAGATAGAGGACAATGGTTTCATTTTAATGCCAACATTTTATGGGACTCAATATGATTGCACAAAAACAATATTTCACGTAAAACATCTAAAGAATGGACAAAAAAACATAGAGAACAGTGGTTTGACTTCCAGTACTAAATTAAAGTACTTTGGGACTCTTTAAATAGGGGACCACTATTTCACTTATGAAAATATATGTGATATTTGCAGAATGGACTAAATGGAAAAAAAAAAAAAAAAATTAAAAAACAACAGTAAATTATCCTTAAACAGATTGGAATGTTTTCAAAGTTTTATATTTACATGATTAGCCCCACAAAACAATTCACTGATTTTTTTCATAATTTACAAGAGTTAAATGTTATTGTTTGAAGTTACAATTTCAGATGATAAATATGTGTTTTTGGAATGTTTAAAAAAGTTTGGTAAATATATATGTGGTATAGTCAAATATGTATTATAGTATAGTATAAAGTTGAAGTATTTAATAATTGGAAATGTATTATTTAAAGACAAAGTATTGATTCAGGGAGAAATCCGATCGCCAGTTAATGGGGTCAGGAAGGAATTAATTTTTTTCCCTCTTTGATACAATTGGACAAGTTTCAATAGGGTTTTTTTATTGTTTGCCTTCCTCTGGATTCAATGCTAATTTAGTTTAACAAGAGTTTAACAAATATGTTACAAATGATAAAAAGCATGTTATTGTTAAAACAATTTACTTACTCTAAGTTAATAAAGTCCGCAGTTACTCAGTGATAAATATGTATTGAAAAGTGTTAGTATTGTTAACAAAATGTTGAACGAATGTTTCATATACAAGTTGCATGTTACAAAGTTTAATGTTTGGGAAATATAAGTTGAAAGTTAAAAAAATAAAAAGTTAAAAAAAATAATGTGTTTTTATTTTTAGAAAAAAAAAAAGGGACAAATGTAGGTGACTCATTTTGTGTTGCAAACACATTTCACAACATTTAAATTTTATTGACCGTCATTTTTTGACGGGCAAGTCGCTAGTAGATATATAATGCACACAAATGTGTAGAATAATACAGAGCACATAGACATATAATGCAATAGGAACCATGTATAGAATAATACAGAGCACATAGAAATATAATGCAACCAAATGTATAGAATAATACAGAGCACATAGAAATATAATGCAATAGGAACCATGTATAGAATAATACAGAGCACATAGAAATATAATGCAATAGGAACCATGTATAGAATAATACAGAGCACATAGAAATAAAATGCAATAGGAACCATGTATAGAATAATACAGAGCACATAGACATATAATACAGAGAGTATAGAAATATAATGAAACCAAATGTATAGAATAATACGGAGCACATAGAAATATAATACAGAGCACATAGACATATAATACAGAGAGTATAGAAATATAATGAAACCAAATGTATAGAATAATACAGAGCACATAGAAATATAATGCAACCAAATGTATGGAATAATACAGAGCACATAGAAATATAATGCAGTAGGAGCCATGTATAGAATAATACAGAGCACATAGAAATATAATACAGAGAGCATAGAAATATAATGAAACCAAATGTATAGAATGATACAGAGCTCATAGATATATAATGCACCCAAATGTATAGAATAATACAGAGCACATAGATATATAATGCACCCAAATGTATAGAATAATACAGAGCACATAGATATATAATGCAACCAAATGTATAGAATAATACAGAGCACATAGAAATATAATGCAATAGGAACCATGTATAGAATAATACAGAGCACATAGACATATAATACAGAGAGCATAGACATATAATGAAACCAAATGTATAGAATGATACAGAGCACATAGACATATAATGCAATAGGAACCATGTATATAATAATACAGAGCACATAGAAATACAATGCAACCAAATGTATATAATAATACAGAGAGCATAGAAATATAATGCAACCAAATGTATAGAATGATACAGAGAGCATAGATATATGGTGTACCAGAGCAATGTATAGAATAATACACAGCTCATAGAACTATAATGTACCAGAGCAATGTATAGAATAATACAGAGAACATAGAAATATAATGTATAGAATAATGGACAGCTCATAGATCACATATATAATTGTGAGCATGCAGGTAGTTGCTAATGATGCGGGCTCGCGTAGTTGCTGGCATGGAGTGCCAAAGGCGCTCCTTGCCAGCAACTGTGGACCTCGCAAAATTTACAGACTTACAAGAAATAAATACGAGACGCGGAGCTTAGAAAAAAAAACATTAGGACCTCGCAAAAATACAACCTTACAGCCCGAAAGACGCGCACATAAAAATATTAAATATACAATAAATACACACAACAAAAACATAAAAAGCTTACTTACAGCAAGGGGGAGCACCCAGGACCTCAAAAAATGAAGTTACACCTCAATTTCACTCGAAATAGAAGAGTTTACACACCCGAAAATCCCCTAAGCGAGAGAAAAAATGGCATCCGAAAAAAACGAAAACGAGGCTACAGGACTCTAAAGACGCAAAACACCACGAAACACCTACAGATTTTCCGAAAAAGACGGACACGGTCCAAGAACAAGGACGCCAAATTAGCCACAGACGCGTAACACACATTAGGCGCCATTTTACAACACTAACTTACACAATGCGGAAGTACACAGCTACCCTAACGGATTTGGCTCGCGCATGCACACTTTTTACACTAGACACTGCACACATTGCTGACACTTACACATCAGCTCCACAACACACATTGTATGCTGCAGCAACATCAAAACAGATTGCCAGCTCTTCTGCACAATGCTTCCTTCATATATTACTTCAAAATAGGTAAAGTATATTGATGTATTATTTTATTCATTATTTCATTCGCATTAGAAAAAAAAAAACAATGCTCCTAGCACACAAACAACGCGAGCCACGCGATGAGCACAGAAGGCACTCAGTGCGAGGCTCGCAATGAGCACCAAAGCATCTTGGAACACCAACAAAATTTACAGCCCTTACAATCTTATTGCCGTCATTTTTTCACGGGCAAGTCGCTAGTATATAATGTACCAGAGCAATGTATAGAATAATACACAGCTCGGAGAAATATAATATAACCAGAGCAACGTATAGAATAATACACAGCTCGTAGAAATATAATATAACCAGAGCAACGTATAGAATTATACACAGCTCGTAGAAATATAGTATAACCAGAGCAATGTATAGAATAATACACAGCTCGTAGAAATATAATATAACCAGAGCAATGTATAGAATTATACACAGCTCGTAGAAATATAGTATAACCAGAGCAATGTATAGAATAATACACAGCTCGTAGAAATATAATATAACCAGAGCAATGTATAGAATTATACGCAGCTCGTAGAAATATAATATAACCAGAGTAATGTATAGAATTATACACAGCTCGTAGAAATATAATATAACCAGAGCAATGTATAGAATTATACACAGCTCGTAGAAATATAATATCTATGAGCTGTGTACTATTCTATACACTAGAATATTGCACGTCAAAAAATGACGGCAATGAAATTGTAAGTGAGCTAATGCTGTTTGGTGTATGGTAATCAAATAAATAATACATTAATAAAGGAATATACTTTACCTATTTTGAAGTAATATATGCAGGAAGCATTGTGTTGAAGAGCTGGCAATCTGTTTTCATGTTGCTGCAGCATACAATGTGTATTTTCAGTGCTGTGGAGCTGCTGTGTAAGTGTCAGCAATGTGTGCAGTGTCTCGTGTAAATAGTGTGCATGCGCAAGGAAAATCTGTTAGGATAGCTGTGTACTTCCGGATTGTGTAAGTTAGTGTTGTAAAATGGCGCCTAATGTGTGGTACGCGGCTGTGGCTGATTTTGTGTTCTTGTTCTTGGACCTCGTCCAGCTTTTTCGGATAATCCGTATGTGCTTGGTGGTGTATTGCGTCTTTAGGGTCCTGTAGCCTTGTTTTCGTTATTTTCGGCGGCCATTTTTTCTCTCGCTTAGGGGATTTTCGGGTGTCTAAACTCTGTAATTTGGACTAAAATGGAGGTGTAACTTCACTTGCAGAGGTCCTGGGTGCCACACCTTGCTGTGGGTAAGCTTTTTATTTGTTTGTTGTGTGTATTTATTGTGTTTCTAATGTTTTCAGGTTCGTGCGGGTCGGCCGTTAAAGTCGTATCTTTGCGAGGTCCCGCGTCTCGTATTTGTTTGTCGTAGGGCCGTAGGCTCGCTATGCAAGCCCGCAGCGTTAGCAACAACCCGCATGCTTACAACTATATATGTGATTGCTCTGGTTATATTCTATTTCTATGAGCTGTGTATAATTATATACATTGCTATGTATTATATTTCTATATGTAATGTACCAGAGCAATGTATAGAATAATACGCACCTCAAAGATATATAATATAACCAGAGCAATGTATAGAATAATACACAGCTCATAGATACAGTGGATATAAAAAGTCTACGCACCCCTGTTAAAATGTCAGGTTTCTATGCTGTAAAAAAATGAGACAAAATTTAATTATTTCAGAACTTTTTCCACCTTTAATGTGACCTATAAACTGTACAACTCAATTGAAAAACAAACTGAAATATTTTAGGTGGAGGGAAGAAAAAAAAATGTGGTTGCATAAGTCTGCACACCCTCTTATAACTGGGGATGTAGCTGTGTTCAGAATTAAGCAATCACATTCCAAATCGTGTTAAATAGGAGTCAGCATACACCTGCCATCATTTAAAGTGCCTCTGATTAACCCCAAATAAAGTTCAGCTGCTCTAGTTGGTCTTTTCTGAAATGTTCTTAGTCGCATCCCATAGCAAAAGCCATGGTCCACAGAGAGCTTCCAAAGCATCAGAGGGATCTCATTGTTAAAAGGTATCAGTCAGGAGAAGAGTACAAAATAATTTCCAAGGCATTAGATATACCATGGAACACAGTGAAGACAGTCATCATCAAGTGGAGAAAATATGGCACAACAGTGACATTACCAAGAACTGGAGCTCCCTCCAAAATTGATGAAAAGATGAGAAGAAAACTGGTCTGGGAGGCTACCAAGAGGCCTACAGCAACATTAAAGGAGCTGAAGGAATATCTGGCAAGTACTGGCTGTGTGGTACATGTGACAACAATGTCCCGTATTCTTCATATGTCTGGGCTATGGGGTAGAGTGGCAAGACGAAAGCCTTTTCTTACAAAGAAAAACATCCAAGCCAGGCTACACTTTGCAAAAACATATCTGAAGTCTCCCAAAAGCATGTGGCAGTGAAGCATGGTGGTGGCAGCATCAGGCTTTAGGGCTGTTTTTCTTCAGCTGGAACTGGGGCCTTAGTTAAGATAGAGGGAATTATGTACAGTTCCAAATACCAGTTAATATTGGCACAAAACCTTCAGGCTTCTGCTAGAAAGCTGAACATGAAGAGGAACTTCATATTTCAGCATGACAACGACCCAAAGCATACATCTAAATCAACAAAGGAATGGCTTCACCAGAAGAAGATTAAAGTTTTGGAATGGCCCAGCCAGAGCCCAGACCTGAATCCAATTGAAAATCTGTGGGGTGATCTGAAGAGGGCTGTGCACAGGAGATGCCCTCGCAATCTGACAGATTTGGAGTGTTTTTGCAAAGAAGAGCGGGAAAATCTTGCCAAGTCAAAATGTGCCATGCTGATAGACTCATACCCAAAAAGACTGAGTGCTGTAATAAAATCAAAAGGTGCTTCAACAAAGTATTAGTTTAAGGGTGTGCATACTTATGCAACCATATTATTTTATTTTTATATTTTTTCTTCCCTCTACCTAAAAGATTTCAGTTTGTTTTTCAATTGAGTTGTGCAGTTTATAGGTCACATTAAAAGTGGAAAAAGTTCTGACATGATTTATCTTTGTCTCATTTTTTTACAGCACAGAAACCTGACATTTTAACAGGGGTGTATAGACTTTTTATATCCACTGTATATAATGTACCAGAGCAGTGTATAGAATAATACACTTCTCATAGATATATAATGTACCAGAGCAATGTATAGAATAATACACACTGTTATGACCAGACTTTTGGGGTCACTGTTTAACCCCACTTTTTTTAGCTATAACCAGCCAATGAGAACTATATAACACTAGCTACTTGCCGGTCAAAAAGGACGGGATTAAATTGTAAGGCTGGCAATGCTGTTTGCCACACAATGTGAGGCTTTTGCTCCTCTGAGCACCTTCGCCGCTCATCGTAAGTCCCACGCAGAACACCTCCTGCACTCATGGCGAGCCTTTCTCCCCATGTACTTCAACTTTCCTCCTTTGCACTGATCACCTTTGGCGCTCATTGCAAGACCCACGCCTTTGGCGCTTATCGCGGGGCTCGCAATGAGCGACTTTGGAGCTCATTGCGAGCCTCTCCCTTCCCTGTGTAGTTTAGGGGCCTTGCAATGACCGTTACTCCCTTGGGTTCAGAGTTAGCGCCTTGGGTTGTGTTACTGCCTCGAGTTTAGTGTTACTAGCTTGCGTTAAAAGTGTTACTTCTTTCATCTAGTTTTACGTCCTTCGGCCTCGTTTTTGTCGTGTTTACGTTTTTTTAGCCACCATTTTTTTTTTCTCGCTTAGACTATTTTTGTTCGGAAAAAATATCACTAAATATGCCTCCAATTAACTTGCAACCTCACTCACAGGCTCCCTGGCTCTCCCCCTGTGCTGTGTGTAAGTTAATTTTTGGCATATTCTTGTTTTTTAGCAGGTATTTCGAGATCCGTGGTTTGGCCTTTTTAAAGTCGTAATTTTCCAAGACTCACAGTCCATCTACATGCTGCAGTTCTTAAGTCCTACCGGCAATAATCTTGTGCACCGCTCAGTCTTACTGTCCTTGTGATGAGCGCCTGTGTCGCTCATCGCAAGCTCTGCAATGAGTGCCTCTGGCGCTCATTGCAGCTTAAGTCCTGCGTGCCTCAACTACTCGCTTTGCAAGGCTTGCAGTGCAATGAGCGCCTTTGGCGCTCATTGCAGCCTAAGGCAGCCTAAGGCCCGCTTGTTGCAGGCGTCAACGGCTCAACTCGATTCGGAAAGCGTGACTAACGGCCCCTGTATACACAACTATTATAGGTGATTGCCTGTGGCTGTTACAATGGAAGTATATTGCCAGTGTGGCTGTTACACTAGTATACAGCTGCATAATGTTACAGGAGCACAGTGTACCAGAATATTATGCACTGCAGACACAGGGCTTGATTACATGGCCCCTGTAAGAAAACTTGCAAGTGAACTTTCCACTTAGGGAGTTATATAGCTATTATATTCCCCCTGCAACAGATCCCTACACATAAATTCCTATGAGTGCAACTACATATGAAGTGATCTATATTTAACTGTCCTGTTAAATGTTGTTCCTATACATATAAATGTTACTGTATTATAATAAATAAATAAATATATATATATATATATATATATATATATATATATATATATATATATACAGTGGATATAAAAAGTCTACACACCCCTGTTAAAATGTCAGGTTTCTGTGCTGTAAAAAAATTAGACAAAGATAAATCATTTCAGAACTTTTTTCACCTTTAATGTGACCTATAAAAAGTACAACTCAATTGAAAAACAAACTGAAATCTTTTAGGTAGAGGGAAGAAAAAATATAAAAATAAAATAATATGGTTGCATAAGTATGCACACCCTTAAACTAATACTTTGTTGAAGAACCTTTTGATTTTATTACAGCACTCAGTCTTTTTGGGTATGAGTCTATCAGCATGGCACATTTTGACTTGGCAAGATTTGCCCGCTCTTCTTTGCAAAAACACTCTAAATCTGTCAGATTGCGAGGGCATCTCCTGTGCACAGCCCTCTTCAGATCACCCCACAGATTTTCAATCGGATTCAGGTCTGGGCTCTGGCTGGGCCATTCCAAAACTTTAATCTTCTTCTGGTGAAGCCATTCCTTTGTTGATTTGGATGTATGCTATGGGTCGTTGTCATGCTGAAAGATGAAGTTCCTCTTCATGTTCAGCTTTCTAGCAGAAGCCTAAAGGTTTTGTGCCAATATTGACTGGTATTTGGAACTGTTCATAATTCCCTCTATTTTAACTAAGGCCCCAGTTCCAGCAGAAGAAAAACAGCCCCAAAGCATGATGCTGCCATCACCATGCTTCACTGTGGGTATGGTGTTCTTTTGGTGATGTGCAGTGTTGTTTTTGCGCCAAACATACAGTATCTTTTGGAATTATGGCCAAAAAGTTCAACCTTGGTTTCATCCGACCATACCACCTTTTCCCACATGCTTTTGGGAGACTTCAGATGTGTTTTTGCAAAATGTAGCCTGGCTTGGATGTTTTTCTTCCTAAGAAAAGGCTTTCGTCTTGCCACTCTACCCCATAGCCCAGACATATGAAGAATACAGGAGATTGTTGTTACATGTACCACACAGCCAGTACTTGCCAGATATTCCTGCAGCTCCTTTAATGTTGCTGTAGGCCTCTTGGTAGCCTCCCAGACCAGTGTTCTTCTCGTCTTTTCATCAATTTTGGAGGGAGCTCCAGTTCTTGGTAATGTCATTGTTGTGCCATATTTTCTCCACTTGATGATGACTGTCTTCACTGTGTTTCCATATCTAATGCCTTGGAAATTCTTTTGTACCCTTCTCCTGACTGATACCTTTTAACAATGAGATCCCACTGATGCTTTCTTTTTTTTACAGCACAAAAACTTTCTGAAAGAAGATTGGAAAGACAGGGCTCTTTTAGACCAAGTGCTACTCCTATTTCCTATTCAAGAATTTCTACTCCGACCCCACAAACACCTACAGACTCTGAGCCTGAGGCTATGCAGGTAAATCTAATAAGAGGGCCATTATCCAATGAAGAAAAACAGTGGCGACGCACTCACAATTTATGCTTGTATTGTGGTAGTGCAGGGCACTATGCCATCAATTGCCCTAGCAAATCCAAAAGAACAATAGCTATGGCGGGTGAGGGTGCACAGATTTGACACTAATCCCAGATTTCAGATCAACTGGATTCTGTCACACAACCCTTGTTTTCTCTGGCTCATGGTGAAGAGGGTATGTTGACTCAACATCCTCATTTTGTTGCAATGTGGTGATCGTAAAATTTCAACTACAGCTATGATAGATTCTGGAGCAGGCGGAAACTTTATGGACATCTAATTTGCAGCAGGAAATAGAATTCAGTCTATCCCTAATTCTTCACCTGTGTTAATGGAGGCAGTAGACGGTTCTCCACTTACGTCAGGCCCGGTTACACATGAGACTGTGCCCTTAAAGTTGACTCTGGAAGTGAATCACCATGAGGCTATATCTTTCCACCTAATTTCCTCAACACAGTTTCCAGTGCTTTTGGGGGTACCTTGGCTTGCTCTGCATAACCCACAGATTCATTGGAAGACCAGAACTTTGTCCTTTCCTTCAGAACACTGCTTAATGAAATGTCAACCCTCTAAGGTAACACCTGTTGCCACAACAATTAATGAAATAATTGCTACAAACTTGACTAAGCTTCCTCTACAATATCAGGATTTTGCAGATGTCTGTGATAAGAAGAATGCTGATCAGCTTCCACCCCACAGGCCTTATGATTGCCCAATAGAGCTGTTACCTGGGGCTGCTATCCCATTTGGCCGTATATATTCCCTTTCTGAGCCTGAATTGAAAGCTCTTCGTGAATACATACAAGAAAATCTTGCCAAAGGCTTTATTCGACCATCTACTTCTCCAGCAGGAGCTCTTATATTCTTTATAGAAAAGAAAGATGGCAGCCTACGGCCATGCGTTGACTACAGGGACATTAATAACATCACTGTTAAAAACCGCTACCCCTTGCCTCTCATTCCTGAACTTTTGGAGAGACTTCGCTCAGCTAAAATATTTACGAAGCTTGATCTTCGGGGGGCATATAATCTGTGTCGCATAAGACCAAATGATGAATGGAAAACAGCTTTCAGAACCAGGTACGGGCATTACGAATATCTAGTAATGCCATTTGGGCTTTGTAATGCCTTTGCAACTTTCCAGCATCTTATCAATGATGTACTACGAGATCTCCTGGATCAGTTTGTTGTGGCATATTTGGATGATATCCTAATATTTTCTGATAATCTTGAAAACCACAGAAAACAGGTCCGTATAGTTCTGGAGTGCCTTCGTATCCACCACCTATACATTAAACTGGAAAAATGTGAGTTTGAACAAACAGAAATTCAATTCCTGGGGTATGTAATAACTCCTAAAGGTTTAAATATGGACGCAAGTAAAATAAAGCTGTGCTGGACTGGCCCATCCCCCAAGAATGAAAAAGATATTCAGAGATTTGTGGGGTTTGCCAATTTTTACAGGCGTTTCATTAAGAATTTATCTGCCGTTATTACACCGATCACTGAACTTACACGTAAAGGGACTACTTTTCAGTGGTCCGATAAGGCTGATACCGCATTCTCCCGATTAAAGACTCTGTTTACATCTGCCCCCGTCCTGGTACATCCTCAGCCGGAATTACCATTTATTGTGGAAGTTGATGCTTCTGATTCAGCTGTTGGTGCTATACTGTCTCAAAGGACTGGATGCTGTTACATCCATGTGCCTTCTATTCCCGCCAGATGGTGCCAGCAGAAAGAAACTATGACATAGGGATTAAAGAACTATTGGCTATAAAAGCTGCCTTCACCGAATGGAGACATCTCTTAAAGGGAACTACCCATCCAATTACTGTCCTCACAGATCACAACAATTTGGAATGTATTCGATCAGCTAAGAGACTGTCAGCCAGACAAGCACGCTGGTCACTATTCTTCTTGAGGTTTAATTTTTTGGTTACATACCGTCCTGGCTCCAAGAATGGTAAGGCGGATGCCTTGTCTAGAATAGCTGACCCCCTCCATACTACCGTAACCAAGACCACCATCTTGCCGGAGGATATATTTTATTGGAGTCACATTTCCTTCTGATCTGATGTCTCGCATTAAAAAGGGCTACGCTGAAGATCCAGTTCTTCGTGATCCTCCTTGTGATCTCCATATAACGATGCTTAATGGGTTTTGGATTTTTTAACGTCTGTTTGCTCCGGAGTCAGTGCGACTGGACCTTTTACGTCTCTACCATGACTCAAAACCAGCAGGTCATCCAGGAATCCGAAAGACACAAGAGTTACTTGCCCGATCCTTTTGGTGGCCGAAGTATTATGAGGATGTTAAGAAGTATGTGTCCTCTTGTGATGTATGTGCCAGACATAAGACTCCTCGCTCATCCCCTGTTGGCTTGCTTCAGTCTCTTCCGATTCCTCATCGTCCCTGGGGATCTATATCCATTGACTTTATTGTGGAAATACCTCCTTCTAAGGAACACACTACCATTCTTGTTGTTGTGGACAGGTTAACTAAGATGGGTCATTTCATACCAGCTCGTGGTCTCCCTTCAGCTAAACAGACGGCTGACCTGGTTATTCAGGAAATATTTTGCTTGCATGGAGTGCCTGATGAAGTAGTTTCTGACAGGGGAGTGCAGTTTACATCTCGTTTTTGGAAACATTTTTGTTCTAATCTAGGTATTAATGTAAATCTGTCGTCAGCTTTTCATCCACAAAGAAATGGACAGACTGAGCGAACCAACCAGACTTTAGAGCAATATTTGCGGTGCTATATTAGTTACCTGCAGGATGACTGGCTGGATTTTCTACCCACGGCAGAGTTTGCCTATAACAATGCCCAACACTGCTCCACTTCTTTGAGCCCATTTTTTGCAAACTATGGTTACCATCCAACCTTTCTAGTGAGTCTCCCAATTACTACTTCCATTCCTGCAGTCACTGATCGGCTAACCACCTTACGAGATTCTCAAGACCTGTTGAAGGAGACTCTTTCGGAGGCTTAGGAATGTTACAAGAGAGCTGCTGATAGGCATAGAACGGAGGCCCCAGTTTATCATGTTGGTGACACGGTTTGGCTGTCAACAAGGAATCTTAAGCTTAGGGTTCCTTTTCATAAATTGGGTCAGAGGTTCATGGGACCTTTTGAGATCATCGCTCAGATCAATGCAGTTACTTTTCGTTTGCAACTTCCAGATTCCATGAGAATACATCCAGTGTTTCACGTTGCACTGCTGAAACCTTTCCATGACAACACTTTCCCTGGCCGAGCCCTGCCTGCCCCACCTCCAGTCCTCGGGGATGGTGAGGATGAATACGAGGTGGAGAAAATTCTGGACTCCAGGATCTTCCGCAACAAGCTTTAGTATCTGGTTCGTTGGAAAGGCTATGGTGAGGAGGATAGTTTGTGGGAACCAGTGAACAATATTCACGCTCCTGATCTTCTTCGGTCTTTTCATGTGCAGTACCCTGTTAAACCGGGTAATAGGGCATCCAGAGGCTGCACCTATAGAGGCAGGGATAATGTGAGGAATTGACTCTGCTGGGTTTTGAACCTCTTCCCTACCACTGCTCCAGCCTGCCTTTGTGAATTTCCTTATGATCTGATAAACCTTGACTCTGCTAGCCATAGTATCAGTGACTAGTCTCTTCAGCTGTGTCTGGTCAGGTGTCTGGTCCTTGGCCTATATAAGGCACTTCCTGTCTATGTACCTTGCCAGATTATTGTGGTTCCTGTTCCCTTCAATAAAGCTTGTTCCTGTTTCACCTACAAGTTGCTGAATTGGATCATTGCTGACCTAGGCCCTCATTCAATTGCACTTTAGCCAATTGAATAGGGCCCTAAATAAGCACATAACATATTTTCTTTCAAGAAGTTTTTAGTTAGCAAGCATCTATCCAAAAGCAAGGTTTTCAGTAACTAAAAACTTCTTTAAAAAAATATGCTGTGTGCTTATTTAGGGCCCTATTCAATTGGCCAAATCGCAATTGAATGAGGGCCATAGGCTGCTGGTCTCCAAAACCTTGTGATTCCTATATCATTACACACAGACAGATCAAAGGTGCATGGCAACCTGGTCATTTACCTATCTCGTTATCCAACTTGTCTCTTGTGTGGGAAACTACAAAAGATAATAGGGGTTAAGGATTGTAATTGATATACCCCCTTGATTCATTTTTTTCAGTTAACTTCAGTATTTGCATATTTTCCCACGCCTATTCAACTTGGAGACTAACCAAAACTACATTTAGCGCTACTGCTGGTGGCCACAATTTCACTGTTTTTAAGCATATCTGGGGAATACAGGATGATAGGTGAATTAAGGTGGATATTACTGGTTGCTAATCATCTGACCATTCATAATAAAGGCCAATATCCTTTATTTATTTATATCTACACCACTATCCCCCATTATGCTACTTTTCTCTCTCTCAGCAATGTAATTATTGTTAATAAGTGTAGTAAAAATGGGTTAAAAACATTGTGCATTCCTTCTAAGGACTTGGGGCCTCATGTGCATACATTCAAGTGAACTAACTTGCCTAATATTGACCTAAGGGCTTCCATATTGTCTGTCTTCAACATTTTCACCTGTCTTGGAATCTGAGGGAGTGAGTCTTTCTCATGGCACAGTTACATAGTAATTGAGGTTGAAAAAAGACTTTTAGCCCATCAAGTTAAACCTTTTAAGATCCCCTCTGATCTGCGGATTAGCTGTTAATTGATCCAGAGGAAGGCAAACAGAAAAAACAACAAGTAAAACTTTGCCAATTGTCTCAAAAGGGATACTGGTGATCAAATTTCTCCCTGGATCAATACTCCCTCTAATTAACCAGGATATCCTTGAATACCCTTTTTATTTAAAAATATATCCAATCCCTTTTTAAAGTTATTAATTGAATCCGCTATCACCACCTCCCTTGGTAGAGAATTCCACAGATTAACCACCCTTACTACTACCCTTTGCTTTCTTTAAGGTGGAATCGTTTTACTTCTAACCTCAAAGGATGTCCTCGTGTCAATTGAAAACCTTTTGGCACAAAAAGCTCCCTTGACAAATCTTTATACTGCCCCTGGATGTATTTATATAAGGTAATCATATCTCCTCTTAGACGCCTTTTTTCTAGAGAAAATGTGTTTAATTTTTTTTAGTTTTTCATCAAAACTTAGCCCCTCCATTCCCCCTTATTAGTTGTGTTGCCCTCCTCAGTACTTTTTTACAGTTCTAAAATGTCCTTTTTATGAAGTGGTGCCCAAAATTGTACTCCATATTCCAAATAAGGGCGTACTAGAAATTTTGTATAGTGGTAGAATTATATCTGCTTCCCTGGCTTCTATACCCTTCTTAATACATGCGGCTGCTTGGCATTGAGAACTGTTAAGTAGGTGGTTGTCCACAAGCACTCCCAAATCCCTTTCAATATCTGATTTATAAATTGCATGGTTATTTTTCCTTCCCAGATGCATTTCCTTACATTTATTCGTATTAAATCTCATGTGCCATTTAATTGCCCATTTCTCTAGTTTATGCAAATTCCTTTGGAGGGAAAGTACATAATTTTCTGATTTAATTACCTTGCACAACTTTGTCATCAGCAAAAATTGAGACAATACTTTCCAGTCCTACTTCTTAGTCGTTAATAAATATGTTAAAAAAGAGAGGACCCCCACTTGCCACATTAGTCCAATATGAGTTTGTTCCATTTACAACAACCCTTTTCTTCCTGTCTTTTAGCCAGCTCTCAATCCATGAGCAGATATTTACTGCAATTTCTGTATCCCTTAGTTTGCACATTAGTCTCCCATGTGGCACTGTATCAAAAGCCTTTGCAAAATCTAAAAAGACTACATCCACTGAGTTGCCTTGATCCAAGTTCCTACTAACCTCCTCATAGAAACTAGATAGATTTTTTTGACATGACCTATCCCTCAAAAATCCATATTGGCTCCTACTTATAATCCTGTTTGAATAGACATATTCTTGTATATTATCCCGTAATAACCCTTCTAAAAGCTTTCCCACTATAGAAGAGAGGCTTACAGGTCCCCAGATTTGCTCTTGCTCCCTTCTTAAATATAGGTATCACTTCTGCTTTTCTCCAGTCATCTGGTAGGGACCCTGTGTTGAGTGAATCTTGAAAAATTAGGTATAATGGTTTGGCTATTACAGAACCCCTGTTTTGTAGTCCGTATCTTGATCTTTAAATCATTCTTAAGCCACATTGGATGTGATTTACTCCTTTTACTTTTATTCCCATATGGTATATGCTGATGTGTATGTATATTTAGTACGGATTTAAATATTGTCCATTTATGTTCAGTATTTTTACCTGTCAGTTCTTTGTCCCAGTTTATACAGTGCCTTGCAAAAGTATTCACCCCCCTTGGCATTTTTCATGTTTTTTTTGTTTTTTTATTATTATTGTGAAGCAAACCACAAATAGGACAAAATAACAGAAAAAGTGAATGTGCATAACTATTCACCCCCCTAAAGTCAATACTTTGTAAAGCCACCTTTTGAGGCAATCACAGCTCCAAGTCGCTTTGGAAAAGTCTCTATGAGCTTGCCACATCTTACTACTGGGATTTTTGCCCATTCCTCCTTGCAAAACTGCTCCAGCTCCTTCAAGTTGGATGGTTTGTGCTTGTGAACAGCAATCTTTAAGTCTGACCACAGATTTCCTATTGGATTGAGGTCTGGGCTTTGACTAGGCCATTCCAACACATTTACACGTTTCCCCTTAAACCACTCAAGTGTTGCTTCAGCAGTGTGTTTTGGGTGATTGTCCTGCTGGAAGGTGAACCTCCATCCTAGCCTCAAATATCCCTGTATTTAGCACCATCCATCTTTCCCGCAACTCTGACCAGTTTCTCAGTCCTGGCTGCTGAAAAACATCCCCACCGCATGATGCTGCCACCACCATGTTTCACTGTGGGGATGGTGTTCTTTGGGTGATGTGATGTGTTGGGTTTGCATCAGATCTAGCTGTTTCTTTGATGGCTGAAAAGTTCAATTTTAGTCTCATCAGACCAGAGCACCTACCTCCATACATTTTGTGAGTCTCCCACATGCCTATTTGCAAACTCAAAACTTGCCATTTTGTTTTTTGCAGAAAGTAATGGCTTTCTTCTGGTCACTCTGCCGTAAAGCCCAACTCTATGGAGCATTCGGCTTATTGTCGTCCTATGTACAGATACTCCAGTCTCTGCTTTGGAACTCTGTAGCTCCTCCAGGGTTGCCTTAGGTCTCTGTGCTGCCTTTCTGATTATTGCCCTCCTTGCTCGGTCCGTGAGTTTTGGTGGGCGGCCGTCTCTTGGCAGGTTTGCTGGTGTGCCATGTTCTTTCCATTTGGTTATGATAGATTTGATCTTGCTTAGGTGTTGCAGCCTCTGGGGCGTTTCAAAAAAGGTGTGTATATGTAATGACCGATCATGTGACACTTAGATTGCACACAGGTGGACATCATTTCCCTAATTATGTGACTTCTGAAGGTAATTGGTTGCACCAGAGCATTTTATGGGCTTCATAACAAAGGGGGTGAATACATACGCACATGCCAATTTTCTGTTTTCTATTTCTAAAAAATAGTTTTCTCATTTCACTTCACCAACTTAGACTATTGTGTTCTTATCCATCACATAAAATTCAGATTAACAAAACATTGAACTTAAGGCTTTAATATAACAAAATAGGTTAAAAAAAAGTCAAGGGGGGGGTGAATACTTTTGCAAGGCACTGTACATTGTATTGCTGTCCTTAGACAGTTAACATCTGCCCTTTTTAAAATTCAGAGTTTTCCTGACAACCATCAGAGAAGACCGTCTCTATCCGTAATCAAGTAAGGGGTATTGTCACACAGACCTTTCAGGAGTAGCTGGTCACAGTAGCAGATTTAGAGAGAGGGGGGTTAATCCCATCACAAGGATGTAAAGTCAATGGGTAAAATGGAGAGGACATAGCTCTTTCAGGGAGAGTTTTAAAGTGAAAATCCATAGGTTTCAAGCCGATAGTGACAGTCCTGTTTATTTTTTTCAGTAGGAGAGAGGGGGTTTTTGTTTAATTGGTGAAATATTTATATTTGTCACTTTCACATTCCCACAGGGAGAAAATTAAATCACAAACTGAAAATCCGTCTGTCTCTTGTTCATACTCACTCCCTTAGTCGCAAACCACCATGTACCAGGCAGGGTTGTTCTTTTTGTACAGGTCTGGGGGGGATCCAGTGTACCGATGGTACCATATTTAGATCTGGTTGTATTCACTGTACTATAGAGGTGGTTGTTTTACTGTACTGGGTATTGCTATAGTGGTTATCTTTATGTTAAACATGCCTCATATTTGTGATTTAAGAAGTAGTTCAAGCAATACTGTGTGACCTGGTCTATTAAGGTGTAATCAAATTATTGTTTGCAAGATCTAAGAAGTCCTTTGTGGTGCTGAAACAAGGCTTCAAATTGAACACTCTCATTGCTGGCCTCCTATGGAGCGATAAAACCAGCCCCATACAAGTCGCATATTTTGCAACAGTTCAGAAAAGTTCAGTTATTTTGCTCTTCTGATCTAGTGGTTTTAATTATGTTACCAAGTGGTATTATTTAGTGCCATCTCTACTTAGTTTTTTATGAATGAGTTTCGTGACCATTGTTAAGACATAAGTTAAGGAACTATTTTGCCTTCAAGCCTTCATTTATTGGGTGTGAGAGACAGAGAGGGTGGAAGAGACACAGGGGAGGGAGCGGGGGGGGAAACAGGGGAGGGAGGGGGGAAGAAACACAGGGGACGAAGAGAAACACAGGGGCGGGAGTGGGGGGAGAGGAAGAGAAACACAGGGGAGGGAGTGGGGGGAAAGAGACATGGGAGGGAGAGGGGGGTCGAGACACAGGGGAGGAGGAAAGAGACACAGGGGAGGGAGAGGATGTAGAGGGAGGAGAGGCTTGCAATGAGAGGTAGAGGGTCTCGCACTGAGCGCCGAAAGTGCTCATTGTGAGGCCAGTGAGGAGCGCCGAAGGCACTCATTGCAAGCCAAGTAAAGTAGAGGGAGGGAGAGGCTCGCAAAGGAGCGCCTCCCATCAAGTAGGGGTTGGGAGAGGTAGAGGCTCACAATGAGCACCAAAAGGCGCTCACTGAGAGGCCTGCGATGGACCCCCGAAGGCGCTCATTGAGAGGCCTGCGATAGGCGCCGAAGGCGCTCATGGCAAGGCAGGCAGGTTAGAGGAGGGGAGAGCCTTATTGCCGTCATTTTTGATGGGCAATTCGATAGTTTATGATAAAGTAGGTACTACAATACATCACCCTAAACTACTTACACATGCAACACAAATTGGTGACAATTACCACACCGTAGCAGATACACATGGATTAAACATGGTTTATTAATATTACTGTACTGACTAGATCATTTCTCACAATCAAAATAGTATTGCACTTTGTGATCTACTTCAGCATTTGGTATTCAGAAATACTGTATACATATTCTTTATACAGTATATTCAATTTACAGCAATAAAGGGAATAAATAAAGGGATCTTCATTATTTCCAAAGCTGCACAGGGTATGTAGTAAATAATCTTAGGCACTCCTTCAGAGTTGTGACATATTCTGTCTTTTCAAGTCAAATTAATAGGAAAGAAAGACATCTATAAACTTTATAGGGATATTATCCTAAGTAACAGTCTTATAGGGGAAAATTATAAAACATAACTTTTATAACATTACATAAAATTAATAAATAAACAAAATAACGTTGAATAAAATACTAAAAAATGAATAATTCCCTCTTGATGTATTGGTTATAGTTTATAATATAAATAGCCACATTAAATACCAAGCCTGTAAGTGCAATGTGAGACCCGCAATGGCTACCGGCTTAAAATTTGGCCGAGTTACAGCGCTATTAAATTTGAGCTGGGGACGAATTACGAGCTTGAGACGCAAGCCTGTAAATCCTTTCCGCGGCCGCAAGCTGTAAAAGAGACGGACGAACCGCTATCGCATGTAACCATCCAATTGCAGAATAACGCAGTGCGACACAGGCCTCTCAGCCAAAGCTTATACATTTGCATTCTACACGCCCTTGCGTTGACTGTGTTGTACTTTTCTTTCGAAGTAGCATGCAGGTCCCGGAGTTGGAGGTTGGGTTCCATTAGAGAGAGTGTTGGAGAGGTAGTTTGCGTTTTTATTGATTTATATTCTATCACATATGGATTTACACTTAATACTTGCACATATTTACAGATTACACAGATTTGCAATACACATAGGTTAAAGAACACATAGAGACATATATAGTTAGGACACACCACACACACATCCCATCGGCCACACACCAACAGTTATTAATAACACACACAATTTTTTTTCTACACACATATACAGAAAAACTTTTGTTTATTTATCGTTATTCTAGGGAGTTGGGGAGGAGGAGAGTGGAGGAGGAGAGAGAGGAGCGGCAGGTGGCCATGGGGAGTATAGGTGGAGTGACGTGGAGGAGGGAGAAGAGGAGGAGAGTGCAGTGGTGGAAGGGGGACCCGAGCGCCAGGCACACGTAGAAGAGGGACAGAGGAGAAGGGATCTGATCCCAGGGGGAAGGTGATAGTTTGGGAAGTGACAGGCCCCAGGGACAGGGGAGGGAGGCAAGGGTCCCCGCCCACAGTCGAGAGGCTAGGGGCAAGCATACGGCTCACAATTATTCCCCCCGCAGGATGTGGTCCTCCTTGGTGCTATCCCTTGCCGCCCCGTCATTCTTGCAGCGGGGAGGGAAGTTAAGCGTGGGCCTAGGACTCAGTCTTGGAAGGAGGTAGCGGCAGAAGTTACTGCGGTAGGCACAGCGCCAAGGGATGTGAGTTCTGTGAAGCACAGATTTGATGACTCCATGTCAGGTGAATATGACATACACTAACATGCCACCACATGTGCATCACACACACTACACATGTACAGGATGACAAACAAGGACACTGACACAGCTCCATGGAATTAACATGGGATGGATGGATGCGTCATTGAATCCATGAAGCTGACAAATCAATGTCATTCCTGGGCACAACAACAGTAATCAAGCAATAGATAGTCCAATTATTGGTGTGCCCACTGAAGCCTTTACAGTTAGAGACCGCAGCCAAAATCAAGATAGAGTTTGGAGCCAAGAACGATCAAGACCATAAACCAAAGAATAGATCAAATCTAGTATACGATAGCTAATCTGAGTTGCAGTTAGGAGTATCATCCATGTTCAATGCTAGATGTCAGATAAGTTAGGAATGCACACAAAACAATGTATTATTCATCAAACTAATGATATATACCTTTCTTTTCTATCTTTTAGCATCCAGGAGGAGGTCTGGGTCCAGAGGTGGGGGTGTGGGCTCCATCCGAGCAGGATGTGGAGGCGCAAGCCCCCGCCCAGCAGGAACCAGCGCAGGGGGAGGAGGAATGAAGAAGATCAGAGGAGGAATGAAGAAGATCAGAGTGCCCTGGCTCGGAGCAGGTCATTTGGGTGGTGGAGTCACCCACTGGACCTCCGGTCACTCCCCCTGTATTTGACCCCACTATCCCCCTCCTCGAAAGACTGTGGATTTCGCTGGGGCCTTCCAGCCAGCCACCACCTCCTTCCCCACACAGCAGTGCACTGGCCTGGCCGCCACCAGGCACACCAACACCACCACAGGCTTCAGCCAGACCCTCCCCACTCCAACACCGCCACCTCCTCATCCAGCCCCGGCACAAAGACCTCCATCCTTACCACCAACTTTACCACCAAGCCAGGCTGCGCAGGCGGAGATGCTGGCCCTCATGCATCAGCAACTGGACTGTTCCTGGGGGATCCAGGTCAGCATCTCTGCCAATCATGCCAAGGTTATGCGCAGACAGGCATGGCGCTCTAGGGAGGAGAGGGCATCATCTTATGACTGAGAGCTACGTGGCCAGGCTGCTGAGGATAGAACTGGGCCCCAGCCCCATCTCCTCTACCCAGGAGGCATCCTCCAGCAGCCTGGCCCCTCCTCTCACCATCCCTCCGTCGGCTTGTGTACCTGAATGAAGCTGTGAGCTATACCATTTGGGGGCAGTGTAGGTGGGCAGGTGATAGCAGAGAGATTAGACAAATCACAATCCACTTGAGAAGGAACTGGCAACCCTCTCCAGTATCTTTGGCATGCAAACCTTGTGGAACCGCACAGGCAGAGACCTAGCTAAATGCTCTACAGTCCATAGGGTCACATAGTTAGACACAACTGAAGGACTGAACAACAAATAATAAAATGTTCACCAGGTACTTGATATACAGTCAGGTCCATAAATATTGGGACATCGACACAATTCTAATCTTTTTGGCTCTATACACCACCACAATGGATTTAAAATTAAACGAACAAGATGTGCTTTAACTGCAGACTTTCAGCTTTAATTTTAGGGTATTTACATCCAAATCAGGTGAACGGTGTAGGAATTACAACAGTTTGTATATGTGCCTCCCACTTTTTAAGGGACCAAAAGTAATGGGACAGATTAACAGTC
The DNA here is from genome assembly GCA_027410445.1 of Discoglossus pictus. Taxonomy (NCBI): domain Eukaryota; kingdom Metazoa; phylum Chordata; class Amphibia; order Anura; family Alytidae; genus Discoglossus; species Discoglossus pictus. The sequence goes on along the minus strand of CM050169.1, from coordinate 41,418,104 downwards.
ATAAATCAAACTTTCACTTTTTAAAACTTGGTTGCAAATCCTTTGCAGTCAATTACAGCCTGAAGTCTGGAACGCATAGACATCACTAGACGCTGGGTTTCATCCCTGGTGATGCTCTGCCAGGCCTCTACTGCAACTGTCTTCAGTTCCTGCTTGTTCTTGGGGCATTTTCCCTTCAGTTTTGTCTTCAGCAAGTGAAATGCATGGTCAATCGGATTCAGGTCAGGTGATTGACTTGGCCATTGCATAACATTCCACTTCTTTCCCTTAAAAAACTCTTTGGTTGCTTTTGCAGTATGCTTCGGGTCATTGTCCATCTGCACTGTGAAGCGCCGTCCAATGAGTTCTGAAGCATTTGGCTGAATATGAACAGATAATATTGCCCGAAACACTTCAGAATTCATCCTGCTGCTTTTGTCAGCAGTCACATCATCAATAAATACAAGAGAACCAGTTCCATTGGCAGCCCTACATGCCCACGCCATGACACTACCACCACGCTTCACTGATGAGGTGGTATGCTTTGGATGATGAGCAGTTCCTTTCCGTCTCCATACTCTTCTCTTCCCATCACTCTGGTACAAGTTGATCTTGGTCTCATCGGTCCATAGGATGTTGTTCCAGAACTGTGAAGGCTTTTTTAGATGTTGTTTGGCAAACTCTAATCTGACCTTCCTGTTTTAAGGCTCACCAATGGTTTACATCTTGTTGTGAATCCCCTGTATTCACTCTGGTGAAGTCTTCTCTTGATTGTTGACTTTGACACACATACACCTACCTCCTGGGGAGTGTTCTTGATCTGGCCAACTGTTGTGAAGGGTATTTTCTTCACCAGGGAAATAATTATTCGGTCATCCACCACAGTTGTTTTCCGTGGTCTTCCGGGTCTTTTGGTGTTGCTGAGCTCCTTGGTGCATTCTTTCTTTTTAAGGATGTTCCAAACAGTTGATTTGGCCACACCTAAAGTTTTTGCCATCTCTCTGATGGGTTAGTTTTGTTTTTTCACCCTAATAATGGCTTGCTTCACGGATAGTGACAGCTCTTTGGATTTCATATTGAGAGTTACCAGCAACAAATGAACACTGGAGCTTGTATCTGCTCTTTTGTAAGTGGGATAATGAAGGAATAACACACACCTGGCCATAGAACAGCTGAGCAGCCAATTGTCCCATTACTTTTGGTCCCTTAAAAAGTGGGAGGCACATATACAAACTGTTGTAATTCCTACACCATTCACCTGATTTGGATGTAAATTACCCTCAAATTAAAGCTGAACGTCTGCAGTTAAAGCACATCTTGTTTGTTTCGTTTCAAATCCATTGTGGTGGTGTATAGAGCCAAAAAGGTTAGAATTGTGTCCATGTCCCAATATTTATGCACCTGACTGTATGTGATGTGGCAGTGAAATATGGCCATTATTTGTGTTCCCAAATGTAGATGTGATGCGCGAGATGTATATGCAATTATATTTATATTTCAGGGTCCACATAGGAGTCTGAGTGAGAAAGGGTTAATATGGCATGGATTTCATGTTTTGTGTGTTGCTAGTTAATCAGGTAGTGTGTCTAATTGCTTTGTGCATGTGGCAGCATGGCTTTTTATATTGGCATATGCATGACCACTCAATCATATGATAAAAATGTAATATTTTTTAAATGCATTATTTTTATTGGGGGATTATTGTAATACCTTTCCATGTTTTCTCCATATTTGAAAGTGACCTGGTGTGTTTATATTGTCCTTTACAGTGTTTAAAAGTTGTCTAAACCCTTTGCAGGTCCCATTTGGAGGCCAAAATGTTTTTGCCTTCAATTTGTAGGTTATGGGCTTGAACGACCTGGCGTCTTTGGAAATTTGTTGCAATTTAATAGCAAAATCGGAACGTAGCAGTTACGAGCTTGACAGAACAAAGAATATACGGTCGCGAGGTTCCACGTTCCCAGTCCTGTATACTTTTTTCGGCCTTAAGCTGCACGTCGTGTGTGGCTTGCCTTACGGGGCCAATTTAATAGCCGCAAGTCTTGCGGGGCAACGGTTTTACACATTGGGGGAATTTAATGTGGCTGAAAGAATAGTCTGCTAGTGACCCCACTCTTTGAAAGAAGCACAGTTTAATCTCAATACACTAGTATAATTAGGTATGTATTATATTATTGGAATAAGAAGTCCCTATTTTTGTGTGTTATCATATTCATATATACACAAAAATAGCTCAAGAGCTTTCCAAATACACATATTCAGATATAATTATGCATATATTACACAAATTCAAATTTTCATAAAATATTTATATTACAATGCTCACATATGATATTAATTCATCTATATCAATAGTTTACTTCTTATAATTCAATATAGGTTTAACAGATATACAGCAATTGATCAAATAGTTATAATAATTCTCAACACAAAATATATAAATATATATGCAACTAAATACTCTGTTTTGGTCACATAATATTTATATATATCACAATAATCACATATGAAGTTAATTCCTCTATACCAATAATGCACTGCTTATAATTCATTAATATAAGTTAAAAAGTTATACAGTAATTGATCATATAGTTATAATAATTTCCAACACAGTTGTATATATCAGAGCAAACAAATACTATCTCAGGTTTTACACATATACATTAATCATCAAGTCCTTCCAGCAATTGATATTATAGTATTTAAGGTTTACAATTTACATAGACACTTATCTACCAATTTTTAATTCATCTTTAGAGAACAGATATTGGCACATTACCACTCTGTTAGATGTAAACACATACATAACAATTATACTCTAATTTTTAATACTACAACGAGATGCTTATTATAAATTTTAACATTCATGGTGTTAATAAGCATCTCTTTGTATCTGATTATTTATTTCATCTTACTAGTGGGGGCTAGCTATGTAATTATAGGCGATTAAATATTTGTATATGTGATTAAATTAATGATTAAGGCTATTAATAATTAGCATAGAGCAACTCCGGTTTTGTATCTCGTTCTTATTAAATTCATATTCTGTCTTTTGAATTCAGATGGTTTATGTGCCACGCATCGGCACACAGGTTTTCTGTCCGGCAGATCCTGTGGCCCAGTTCCGCGATGGACTTCTTCATGGTAGTCCCTTCTTGGCTTACTTTAAGCATACAATGATATTTGGATCACTGTCCAGCCTCTCATCCAGCTCCTGATAGCTCATCCCTGGGTGGGAAAATACACAAAAAATATAGGACATCTGTTCATCAGCACAAGACATTATAAAAGAAGACTACAATAGTAAGATAATGTTTATGAAGTGCATAAGGAGTAGGACGATATGTAAGGGGAAGAAATCATGCAGTGGGGTCCCACAATATCACACCTGTCTTGCAGCAGATCTCATCATAGCTGTGACTTCCAGTGTAGAGTCGCGCAGGAGAGCTGCGCTCATCACGTAACACTTTTACTGGGTACTTCTGTAATCGTCTTATCAGCTTCTTCATCAAGCCAAACTGGATAAGTTTCCTTTACCAGTAGAGGATAGAAGTTAGCAAACGCATAGGCCGATAACCCACTTGTAGTAAAGAGAGGCAATCAGCGGAGTGGTGAAAAACATCCACATAGCACATGAAAGAGCCCCTGTAATCAACTTGTAAACCTCCAGCCAAGCGGCTTGTCTCTTATGAGGTGATCAAGGGGTGAAAGCAACTCTGAGTGTGAGGTAGCCATAACAGGCGAGGCACACGCTTTGTCAGTTTTCTGGCAGTTGATTTTAAGAAGGAATACCCCTGAAAATCGAAGCTAAATTAACAAAATTAATAATTCTTTGTGCCCAATCAGAGGCAGCTACAACATTGGCAATCAGTCTCTGCAGCAGAGAATCATGATGTGTAGACTTGTTCTCACCACACGAAAGCAGCTCAGGCAATGCTGCCCTGGATTTCTGCACTGTGCTGCGGTTGGCTTGAAGTTCAGTAAAGGGTTAGAACTGTACTTGGATGCAGTTCTTTTATTGGTTAGTACGAGGTGCCTATGTAGGCATCTCTGGGGGTGTGGAAACCATTTTTTTTTTTAATAAACAAAACTAAGTGTATAGAATGAATCATTGAAATGTATGTTTCTGATAAGCAATGTGCTAGATTAGAAAAAGGTGAAAATACGGAGACTTCCATATAGCTTTAAAAAAGGAGTTCTATGGTCACATTATTTTAGGAAGTAGTTATTTAATACACCATATAGAAATAAAATAGGCAATCATCATGTGAAGGTCTTTCAAATAGAACTATTTAAATATAAAATTACACTGTATGCTCGGTGTTCATTGAGAAGCATGAACATAATTATAGGCTTCTCGCATATTATCTAGTTGGGTGAACCAACCTTTCATCCACTCTTTGCAGCTGCTGCGTGTGTCGGGCTATTAGGTCGCGCACTGTGGTCCCCGGGCTCAAGCCACAATATAACTGGAACACATCACGCAGAGTGGCACGTTTATGACCTATTAGAGGGAAAAACAGATTCAGGAATCACTGCCAAACCTTAAACATGGTGGTAGGGTCTGAAGACCTGAATCCATTACCGGTCTTGCTGACGTAACAGACACATTCCTCCTGTAAAGCTTTGTCATGGATGAGCTCATGGACCCGGGGAGTTGTACAGTACACGTTGGAATACTGCATAAGAAGGTGAGAGAGTAAAGTAAGAATACACAAAGAGAACATCTTACAACAACACAAGTGAGTGTACACTTATACAATCATCTTACCTGAAAAATGGAAACTAGTGTCACCACACCATAGTACCTATAAACAATAAATGGGTAAAATAAATACATGTTCATTCCAAATACTGACACAAGGGTGAGATTAACATTCATTTATATGGAGTTATGGGTTAACTTTAATACAGTCTCTAATTTGTTATTTTTACATGCCATTATGCTGCTCTGAAATATATAAATTTTAATCTCTGGTTATCAACTTCCTGATGCAAGACTTTGAATGCACATGAAGTATGTGTCTGCATAATGGGAATGTGGCATCTACAGCTGCTAGTACTCTCAGCTGTAATTGGATGCTCATTAGTTAAATGGGACACACTATGTAGAGAAGAAGTTGCAAGAAGCAGGCTCAGTAAATACAGATACCTGCAGTGAACAATAATGTCATATAAAAAAAACTGAAACTAATAGCTGTGGTCTTTTATATGTTTTTTTTTTTTAAACCAATTTTCATGTTTTGTTATCGAAGAGACAATATAAAAATGTGACAGGCCTCATAGAACACCTGACTGGAGGGTTAGATGCAGTGCAAGAAAAACTACTTTTTTGTGAGATGTGTGACATAGTAGAAATATTAGTAGCCGTGTAAAGTCATGGGCATCAAATATTTGCATTTCAGTGTTTTAAGACACTGAAGTAATGAAGAATCCATCTTGTCTTTGTTTTATCACTTCCCGTTGGGTGAGGGGTATGTTTTCATTATATCTCAAGGGAGAGGTGAGGAGGATTTATTAGATAATTGGCTCTCAATTAATTTGAGATCCTCCCTCCGCCCATGCCCAAAAGTATGCTGAGCACATCCGGAGAAACATGCCCTACAGCAATGTCAAACTCCCACACACAACCATCACCAAAGTATCATGGATGTCTCCAGGGTGAGCAGCAGAAGAATTTATATTTCAAATTAACACTACTTTCTGACTTTTCCTGCCTCATTACTCATCAATTTCAATCTATTTTATTCTCATTGCACCAGGATTCCTTAAAGAATTACTGAAGTCCCACATTTACATGATGCTTTTTGGAGAGCTAGCTTTAAAAAAAAAAAAAAAAAGTAAAATATAAATAAATAACAATGTCACTTTAAGGTGTAGTAAAGATGAACAGTAAAAAAAAAAGTCTAATAATTTGCAATATTAGACTAGTCACACTTATTTTTGTTTTCACCGCTACTAATCACATGACAAAGTAATGGTTTAATCTTTTTACGTAAGTTATGCTTAAGATCCAACTTTCAAGCTCAATTATATACTTTCCTCACACCATGGTGTGTAGACAAAGCTTCTTCTAGAAATCAATACTCCATCCACTCACATGAGATTCTGGATTGCAATCCGTACTAGGTTAAGCTCCACATCAGCCTCGGCAGAAATCTTCTGGATGTGACGAAAGCCATCAATATAAGGAAGGATCTAGAGGACAATACAGGAGCAGGGAATTGGTTCAAATAGAATGGACTGGAGTTCAAGAAATACCGCATTTGTTTGTGAAGTATGTAACAATCTAAGAACACGAGCAGCTGAGAAAGCTAGGAGTCTGAAACCATTTATCAAGAAAACAGAATTTTTCATCTCGTCCATTTCATCACTTTGAGAAGCAGAATATGAGAGTGAGAGCAAATGTAGATTACTAAATCAGATTCCTACCCAGTTCCTCCACACATGCCCAGAAATATCAAAATGTATTGTCTGCTAATGTAAAACAAGGATTTAGGAGTTTTGTTTCTGCCTAATTATGCGCTTAGACTCAAACTTTTGAAATGTGCCGTTCCGGTTGGTGTGAATTTCTGGGGAGAACACACACAATTTGACTACATAAATTGTACAATCAGTTGCATTAAAAAATGTAGTTTTTTGCAGACACTGGTCCTTGTTTATTCTATTGGAAATAGGGATGGATAAAGGTATAGGCAGAAAGGTGAAAATTAGTTTGCAGGCACAACTTAGTAAAAAAGTGACAGATGTAGAGGTGAATTAAGGGATGTTTTTTTTCTTGTAATGTTGATGGTGGCAATCCAAGTAGGGCTTCCATCAGTTTTCTGGCATTGTGGTGTACAATATATATTTTTTTTAAATAAATTGTGTAATTCTTTCCAAATATAAGAAATAGAGGGAAATTACCATAACAAGGGATGCCATTTTCGTTAAAGCTTCTATAAACAAAAGACATGGGTAGGAGATTATATACATGTCTTGTTTGTATTCTCTCTCAGTTGGATGTCAAGAGAGGACTTCGCTGCTACTTGACATTTTATTGCATTACAAATTTTTTATATTTTTCAGATAAACATTAAAAAAAGTAAAGTTTGAATAAAAAAAAAAAAAACACACAAGCAAGTATTTAGTGTCCTGCCTTCTAGCTGACTTATAGTATCTGCTTATTTTAAGTTAATACCTTGAGACCATCGTACTTGAAAACAAATATTGTTAAGTTTTCAGTTAAAGGTACTTAAAAAAAAAAAAAAAAAGTGTCAGATTTCAACTGAAGATATAGATGTCATAAGAATGAAGAAAAAAAATGGTGTCTAGCCCACATAGCACTTGAATGAAGGGGCTGCTACAATGCAAATTATCTCATGGTTTGTGATAATAAATGGTTAAGTTGTCATGTCGCAAGAGAACTGTAACCACACACCCCAATGCTTAGCAAATTTCCATTCCTTATGTGCCAATAAAGCAATTCATTTCTCATTCTTTTGTACAGCAATATACATTTACTTTATTAATGAGGTTCTTCTTTGGGATTGGATTACAGTTCCAGAATTTTACTGCCATTTATATTACATCCAGAGTTATAGCTGAATTGATTGCGGATGTCAAATTAATCATTACAACAACATTAGTAAAAAGGCTAATTCTGTAATATCCCACATTTTATCAGATTCCAGTAATGTTAGGAGATAGAAGGGGTTCACTTTAGAAAGCAAAAATAAGCTGGGATAATGGGCATCCCTGCCATGTACCCCAGTAATGTTTGAGAGGCGACTGAAAGCCCCGATTCGTTATTGATGCTTTGGGAAAGGAGTATGAAGCCAGAACGCTTTGTAGAAGTCTCCTTGGGTGCCAGAATGTTTCAATAAAATCGATGACAGATTACCAGTCCACCCTGTCAAGGGGCAGCAACATAACATAGGAGACGTAGGTGACATCTAGAATGTCAATTATTTTCTGTGTGTTATCTGGAGCTTCTCTCCCAGGTATAAAACCCATCTGATCCAACTGCCTGATTTGGAGGGGCAAATAGCACACTGTGGAGCTATGCACACAACCGGCTGCTCCTGGAAGTCAGAATCTATCTACTCCATTTTACAGCAGCCCTTTAACCAACAGTTTGAACTAAAATCACCATACCTGCTGTGTGGTCAGATCCCACTGTGCATTAGAGAAGTCATCCTTATCTTCTGTGAACACTGGTACATCGTATTCCTGCGCAGTGGGTGGAGATGCACGGAGATCTATTACCTTCAGGTGCATTGTGTTACTTTCATCTGAAAGAGGAAATACTGCATTTAGCAGAGAGTGGGAGGAGCGATGGCTCTGAATAATATGTATGTATATTACCGATTGGCAGGGCACATTCGCCAGTGGAATTCAGTCCTTCCAGTAATATACTCATGATGGGGACCAGTCTCTGTTTGCTGTCCTCATTGGAAATAAAACCAGTTTCCAGCTGGAATAGAATAAAAATGGGGGAAATAACCCTCAATGTTTATAATATAGATAAGGAGAGATCAGTCTAATTCACTCCATGAAATTAAAAAGGTTCTTCATGAGCTTTAAGATCCACTGATGTCATATTTATAGTACACTCTTGTACAATAGAAATACATACAGCCTCTGGTTTTAAGTGCATTACATTTTGCTTTAATGGAAGTAGACATTTTCTTACCTCCAGTGTAGTAAGATATCCTGCCAGCTTCTTGACAATGGGCTCCAGTGCACAGGTCTTTGCTCGGGCATTACACACAAATCCCAGGTTGAATAGAAGTGCGTTGCGACTGTATTTCTTATGTTCAATACACACAGGACACCCAATCAGTTTCTTATCCATGGCGGTGCTGCAAGGAAAATAGGAAAGATAGGTGACATTCTGTTTAATTTAAATCTGGATATAGTGTTTTATATAAAAACATTTAGTTCAATATAGTAAAAGGATTGCATAAAGTTCATGGAGGAAGAACCTTACAATGGAATGCAAGAATAAGAGGTCATGAAAATAGTAACTAATGGGTGCAAGTGTTGCAACAAATACAAATTAATCCAAGCAGGCCTTGGATAAGAAGAAGGCATTTATGTGGAAGAATTAAGGCAAACTTTAGGCAGATAGAATGGGAAGGTGAGATGCCCTTTGATATTGACTGTCAAACCTGCTTCTTATTAACATTTTAGTCATGTATTCACTCAAAATCAGCTACCTGCCAACACAGATAAGATCCAGTTGGCATTTGAACATGGACAGTTGTTCCGACCAAGCACACATTTTAGAACGCCGTTGCACACAGATAATAGTTTAAAAAAGTGACGACACGGTGTATACATAAATTTACTATCCGATTAGATAATCTTACTGTAGATCAGTGACTGCAATTAACGGAAATAGCACCAAAAATAGCATGAAATAAAATAGAACTCAGACATATGGGATAAGAATATGGTAATCCTAAAGAGGTTTAAGCTTATGTTTTCTGAGTAAATAGAATAGACTAACTAGAAGGACACTTTGCTTCTTATCTACTGTCAATTATATGTTCCTTTGCCTTTTATTATTAGATGCACTACCTGGGGGTCCTGACTTCCTTCAGGAGTTTAGTGTGTAATATATATATATATATATATATATATATATATATATATATATATATATATATATATATATATATATATATATATATATATATATATATATATATATATATATATATATACATACATACATACATACATACACACACACACACACACATACACTGCTCAAAAAAATAAAGGGAACACTAACATAACACATCCTAGATCTGAATGAATTAAATATTCTTATGAAATACTTTGTTCTTTACATAGTTGAATGTGCTGACAACAAAATCACACAAAAATTAAAAAATGGAAATCACATTTTTCAACCCATGGAGGTCTGGATTTGGAGTCACCCCCATTCTGAAAGTAGAAAAACCCACTACAGGCTGATCCAACTTTGATGTAATGTCCTTAAAACAAGTCAATATGAGGCTCAGTAGTGTGTGTGGCCTCCACGTGCCTGTATGACCTCCCTACAACGCCTGGGCATGCTCCTGATGTGGTGGCGGATGGTCTCCTGAGGGATCTCCTCCAAGACCTGGACTAAAGCATCTGCCAACTCCTGGACAGTCTGTGGTGCAACGTGACGTTGGTGGATGGAGCGAGACATGATGTCCCAGATGTGCTCAATTGGATTCAAGTCTGGGGAACGGGCGGGCCGGTCCATAGCATCAATGCCTTTCTCTTGCAGGAACTGCTGATACACTCCAGCCACATGAGGTCTAGCATTAGGAGGAACCCAGGGCCAACCACACAAGCATATGGTCTCACAAGGGGTCTGAGGATCTCATCTCGGTACCTATTGGCAGTCAGGCTACCTCTGACGAGCACATGGAGGGCTGTGTGGCCCCCCAAAGAAATGCCACCCCACACCATTACTGATCCACTGCCAAACCAGTCATGCTGGATGATGTTGCAGGCAGCAGAACGTTCTCCACAGCGTCTCCAGACCCTGTCACATGTGCTCAGTGTGAATCTGCTTTCATCTGCGAAGAGCACAGGGCGCCAGTGGCAAATTTGCCAATCTTGGTGTTCTCTGGCAAATGCCAAACATACTGCACGGTGTTGGGCTTTAAACACAACCCCCACCGGTGGATGTCGGGCCCTTATACCACCCTCATGGAGTCTGTTACTGACCGTTTGAGCAGACACATGCACATTTGTGACCTGCTGGAGGTCATTTTGCAGGGCTCTGGCAGTGCTCTTCCTGTTCCTCCTTGCACAAAGGCGGAGGTAGCGGTCCTGATGCTGGGTTGTTGCCCTCATACGGCCTACTCCACATCTCCTGATGTACTGGCCTGTCTCCTAGTAGCGCCTCCATGCTCTGGACACAACGCTGACAGACACAGCAAACCTTCTTGCCACAGCTTGCATTGATGTGCTATCCTGGATGAGCTGCACTACCTGAGCCACTTGTGTGGGATTTAGACTCTGTCTCATGCTACCACTAGAGTGAAAGCACCACCAGCATTAAAAAGTGACCAAAACATCAGCCAGAAAGTATAGGAACTGAGAAGTGGTCTGTGGTCACCACCTGCAAAATCACTCCTTTATTGGGGGTGTCTTGCTAATTGCCCATAATTTCCACCTGTTGTCTATCCCATTTGCACAACATCATGTGAAATTGATTGTCACTCAGTGTTGCTTCCTAAGTGGACAGTTTGATTTTACAGAAGTGTGATTGACTTGGAGTTACATTGTGTGGTTTAAGTGTTCCCTTTATTTTTTTGAGCAGTGTGTAATTATATATATATATATATATATATCACTTATACAAGGCACATTTTGCTATTCAATCAGCCCTCTTACTCATCTCCTGGAGCTCTGTCTCTATCGAATACTTTCCCTATATCTATATTCCAGGCTTGGAGTGGTTCTAGTGCAGGGTATGCATCTTGTATACTCACACAGTAATGAGCTTGTTCTGCAACTCAGGTTTAGTGATAATATACACCTGCACGGTGTCAAACAGCTCTCGAGAAATGTACTCCTCCGGGACCTGAGGACACAGAGCGTAGTGAGTAATCTGCTAAAGACCAGTTTTAGTATAGGGAGTATTGACATTTATTTTATTAGAGACCACCATTTCTTGAATGGGGTCTACTCACCTGGTAGCTAATCTTTGGGCCAAGGGTTGGGTGGAATTCACTGAAGAAAATACACTCGATCCTCCGAATGGACATCACTGTGGACAGTGCTATTGGTGTTATTACTTACCATATAAATATAATATCAGTTATTAACATTATATTCCAACTAGTCAATTGCCCGTCAAAAATGACAGTATAATATTGTGTGTTCTGTCTCTTTGTGCGCACTCACTATGTGCACCCGGTCTCTCGGTGCGCCGTCCCTCTCTGTGCACTCGCCTTCCCTACTTCTCACATTTCTGGTTTGGCTCTAAGCAGCAAGTTGTGGGTCTTTCTTGCTTGATCATAATCAGGTCCTGAAATGCTACATATAGACACATGATTTACGATTTTGGCTACCATGTATTTCTGAGCTTGATACAATTTAATCTTTCTGTAACTGTTGCAATTTTGAATCCTGCAGATTTACAGCCTTAGACATTGTAACTAAACATGATTTACAATTTTGGCTTTCTGCCATGCACTTGCTTTTAGTCTCTCTGCAACTGTTGCAACTTTCAAGCCTGAGCTTTTGCGAGCGTTACACACAAACTCACAATTACCACAACTATATATGTGATGCTTTGCAGCTTAGTAGATCTCAAAATGCTCCCACACTGCTGAACGACTATGTAGGAAGTCTCACACTACAGCAGACTTCCTCCACTACAAGTGTATTCTATGCTCCTATCTCTGTGCCCTCGATCTTGCTAAACAGTAATACTTATCAGAATTACCCAATTTAGGCTCCAATCCGCCACATTCAACACTCTCCCCTGCCCTCCTGACTCTTCCAGTCTCACGGACTATCCTCCTGCCTCAAATCCTTCAAAATTAATCTATTTAAAGAAGCTTACCACCTTCAGCCATAATATGCACAATATATTGTGCCTCACCTTTCTATACCTCACCCATACCCTCTAGACTGTAAGGGCCTCATTCAATTGTGATTTGACCAATTGAATAGGGCTCTATATAAGCACACAGCACCCCAGAAGTTTTTAGTTAGTGAACTTATATCCAAAAGCAAGGTCTTCACTAACTAAAAACTTCTGTAAAAAAAATATGCTCTGTGCTTATATAGAGCCCTATTCAATTGGCCAAATCGCATTTGAATGAGGCCCAAAGTTTGCAAGTTTTCAGTCTTGTTGGGTGCTTTAGAGAAAGCACTTTCTTTGCTTGATTTTAAGCTCAATAACAGGGCCCTCCATATTTTGTAATTTGTTATTCACTTGCATCGAACCTGTTTAGCAATGCAGAATATGTTGGAGCGTTACAAATTAAGGTTAATAACAACATGTTCAAAATAAACAAATTAAGAAAGGATCAATACACTGACTTTTAAAGAATAAAAAGACATAATACAGTCTTTAAATGTATCTGGAAACTTCCCTGTTTCTAATCTAGCACATGCTGCTTATAAACAGACATACGCACACACACACACACATTATATGGATTCATTTTACAAACACACATATATTTAAAGAAACATTGGTTTCCGCGCCCCCAGAGTTGCGTACATAGGTACCTGGTACTAACCAATAAAAAGCAATGCATTTAAGTACATTTTTACCTTATACCAACCTTCCAGCTAATAGCAGCACAGTGCAGGGATCCAGAGCAGCACTGCCTGCTTCACTCCAGGAAGGAGAGAGGTATGTGGTGTGAACAAAAGACTACAAGTCCCATAATGCTTTTCTGCAGAGACTGAACACCCATGCGCTGTTGCTTTGTTTGGCCACAATGAACTATGACTTTTATGCTAATTTAGCTCTTATTGTCAGGGGTATTCCTTCTCTAAATCAACTGCCTGAAATCATTTTGCTAAAATTTAGGATAAGTTGATTAGTGTTTATACCTTTAACATACTGACCTTTTATACATAGTTATGATGCTGTAGGATCTACCATTTTTGATATCTGCAGAGATATCTCCACCTTGAATGCAAAGCAAATGTGGCAGCTAAAAGTACCAGTGCTTTCAATGGATATCTTATTAGTATAAAAGATCATACCGTCTTGGATTCAGTTTTGACACAATAAAACATCGCTCAGACGTCCAGGTCAAACTTCTTTCAATGTGCAAGTATTCTTTAATGATTTGCTTCTTTCAGCTGCTGTTTTCTCAGTAGGGTGTTTCTACATTATTGAGATTTCTATTAGTCCTACTAAAAGCACTGGATTTGTAGCAGAAACTTCCTCTAAAGTCTCCTCCCACAGCAGAAAACTAAATGGTAGCTTCCATAGTAGCAGAATTATATAAAATAGAATAGACTGGATATTGCATTATATGTTTACATACGAAGAACAGTGTGGCTGGTGTATTTTATGTATAGGACTGCATGTTACTTTAAATAAAAAGGCACACAGGAACCACACATCCTCTATACAGGAATTTTAATACTTTTATACCCATCCAATCTCCATATTAATACTCACTCATACTCTGCCTTCACGAATGATCTTGACAAACATCACACACCGGAAGCAGCATGGATGCGGGTTTCTAGTCGTGTTCCATCAGTGATATACTGTGCGGATTGGCCGAATAACAGAAGGCTGCTATTGGCTGAGACACAAACCTGGAAATGTCTAGCACAGAGTGGCAGTCTAGAGTGATTGAGGAAGGCAACGTCCAATAGGAGAGAGAGAATGGGCAGGATCTGAGCGTTTCCTGGAAGGCCATACAACAAGAAGAAAGTAGATAGATAGATGTGGGCGACATTACATTACAAAAAGAAAAGCAAGGGTTAACAATACAAAATATAGAGGGTAGTGGTGCTGCAAGAGAACAAGATAAGGAGAGAGGGGCTGCAAGAGATCAGATAAGGGAAGAGGGAAAGAGAGATTGCAATACAAGATAAAGGGGTAGAAGCATTATAATACCTTTATACCCATACAATCTCCACATTAATACTCACTCATACTCCACCTTCACTAATGATCTTGACAAACATTACACACCGGAAGCAGCATGGATGCGTTCCAAGCCTCGCACGGATTTCTAGTCGTGTTCCATCAGTGCTATACTGTGCGGACTGGCTGAATAACGGAAGGCTGCTATTGGCGGAGACACAAACCTGGAAATGGCAAGCACAGGGTGACAGTCTAGAGTGGATGATTAATGCAACATCCAATAGGAGAGATAGAATGGGAAGTGTGCGGGTTCTTAGTGTTTCCTGGAAGGGGATACAACCAGAGGAAAGTAGATAGATAGGGGTGAGGGAGCACTACAAGAAGAAAAGGGAGGGTTAGCAATACAAAATATATAGAGGGTAGTGGTGGGGAGAGGGAGTGGCTGCAAGAGAACAAGATAAGAGAGAGAGAGAGAGAGAGAGAGGGGCTGCAAGAGAACAAGATAAGAGAGAGAGAGAGAGACTGAGGGGCTGCAAGAGAACAAGATAAGAGAGAGAGAGAGAGAGACTGAGGGGCTGCAAGAGAACAAGATAAGAGAGAGAGAGAGAGAGACTGAGGGGCTGCAAGAGAACAAGATAAGAGAGAGAGAGACTGAGGGGCTGCAAGAGAACAAGATAAGAGAGAGGGAGAGGGGGGCTGCAAGAGAACAAGATAAGAGAGAGAGAGAGACTGAGGGGCTGCAAGAGAACAAGATAAGAGAGAGAGAGAGAGAGACTGAGGGGCTGCAAGAGAACAAGATAAGAGAGAGAGAGAGAGAGAGACTGAGGGGCTGCAAGAGAACAAGATAAGAGAGAGAGAGACTGAGGGGCTGCAAGAGAACAAGATAAGAGAGAGGGAGAGGGGGGCTGCAAGAGAACAAGATAAGAGAGAGAGAGAGACTGAGGGGCTGCAAGAGAACAAGATAAGAGAGAGAGAGAGAGAGACTGAGGGGCTGCAAGAGAACAAGATAAGAGAGAGAGACTGAGGGGCTGCAAGAGAACAAGATAAGATATAGAGAGAGAGAGACAGAGGGGCTGCAAGAGAGCAAGATAAGGGGAGAGGGGGGCATAACAGGAGGGAAAGATAGATTGCAATACAAAATATAGGGTACAGGTAATATAATACTTTTATACCCATACAGTCTCCACATTAATACTCACTCATACTCCGCCTTCACGAATGATCTTGACAAACATCACACACCGGAAGCAGCATGGATGCGTTCCAAGCCTCGCACTGATTTCTAGCCATGTTCCATGAGTGATATACTGTGCGGATTGGCTGAATAACAGAAGGCTGCTATTGGCTGAGACAAAAACCTGGAAATGGTTGGCACAGAGCGGCAATCTAGAGTGATTGATGAATGAAACGTCCAATAGGAGAGAGAGAATGGGAAGTGGGCGGGATCTGAGCGTTTCCTGGAAGGGGATACAACCAGAGGAAAGTAGATAGATAGACACTGACAGGAAAGAAGGGTTGGAGACTACAAGAAGAAAAGCGAGGGTTAGCAATACAAAACATGGAGGATATTAGTGCTGCAAGAGATCAGATAAGGGGAGAGGGGCTGCAATAGATCAAGAAAAGGGGCACAACAAAGAAAAACAAAATAGATTGCAATACAAAATATAGGGTACAGGTATTATAATACTTTTATACCCATACAATCTCCACATTAATATTCACTCATACTCCGCCTTCACTAATCATCTTTTTCAGTAACAATAAACCTTACACACCGGAAACAGCATGGATGCGTTCCAAGCCTCGCACTGATTTCTAGTCGTGTTCCATCAGTGATATACTGTGCGGATTGGCTGAATAACAGAAGGCTGCTATTGGCTGAGACACAAACCTGGAAATGGCTGGCACAGGTGGCAGTCTAGAATGATTGATGAATGCAACGTCCAATAGGAGAGAGAGAATGGGAAGTGGGCGGGATCTGAGCGTTTCCTGGAAGGGGATACAACAGATAGATAGATAGATAGATAGATAGATAGATAGATAGATAGATAGATAGATAGATAGATAGATAGATAGATAGATAGATAGATAGATAGGGGGTCCAAGAGAAGAAGATAAGAAAGAGAGGGGCTGCAAGAGAACAAGATAAGAGAAAGAGAGGGGCTGTAAGAGATCTGATAAGGGGAGTGGGGGCATAACAGGAGGGAAAGAGAGATTGCAATACAGAATATAGGGTTAGAGGCATTGCAAGAGAGAGGTTGGAGAAATACCAAAATCTAGAGAGGAGAGCAGACCAGGAACAAAGGAACGAGCCAGATATAACAGGACTGAGAGGGGTGGTGTGAGCATACAGGGCGTGTGGATACGGACAGAAGGATCAAGAGATATTCCAACAGCTATAACTCAAACGGGTGATTATCACAACTGTGACTATGTATTACACACGTATGTATATACAGCAGTGACGTGAGTGTATGGTGACATGACAGATCTGTGACTATGTATTACACACGTATGTATATACAGCAGTGACGTGAGTGTATGGTGATATTACATGACAGATCTGTGACTATGTATTCCACACGTATGTATATACAGCAGTGACGTGATTGTATGGTGACATTACATGACAGAACTGTGACTATGTATTACACACGTATGTATATACAGCAGTGACGTGAGTGTATGGTGACATTACATGACAGAACTGTGACTATGTATTACACACGTATGTATATACAGCAGTGACGTGAGTGTATGGTGACATTACATGACAGAACTGTGACTGTATTACACACGTATGTATATACAGCAGTGACGTGAGTGTATGGTGATATTACATGACAGAACTGTGACTATGTATTACACACGTATGTATATACAGCAGTGACGTGAGTGTATGGTGACATGACAGATCTGTGACTGTATTACACACGTATGTATATACAGCAGTGACGTGAGTGTATGGTGACATTACATGGCAGAACTGTGACTGTATTACACACGTATGTATGTACAGCAGTGACGTGAGTGTATGGTGACATTACATGGCAGAACTGTGACTGTATTACACACGTATGTATGTACAGCAGTGACGTGATTGTATGGTGACATTACATGACAGAACTGTGACTATGTATTACACACGTATGTATATACAGCAGTGACGTGAGTGTATGGTGACATTACATGACAGATCTGTGACTATGTATTCCACACGTATGTATATACAGCAGTGACGTGATTGTATGGTGACATTACATGACAGATCTGTGATTATGTATTACACACGTATGTATATACAGCAGTGACGTGAGTGTATGGTGACATTACATGACAGATCTGTGACTATGTATTACACACGTATGTATATACAGCAGTGACGTGAGTGTATGGTGACATTACATGACAGATCTGTGACTATGTATTACACACGTATGTATATACAGCAGTGACGTGAGTGTATGGTGACATTACATGACAGATCTGTGACTATGTATTACACACGTATGTATATACAGCAGTGACGTGAGTGTATGGTGACATTACATGACAGATCTGTGACTATGTATTACACACGTATGTATATACAGCAGTGACGTGAGTGTATGGTGACATTACATGACAGATCTGTGACTATGTATTCCACACGTATGTATATACAGCAGTGACGTGAGTGTATGGTGACATTACATGACAGAACTGTGACTGTATTACACACGTATGTATATACAGCAGTGACGTGAGTGTATGGTGACATTACATGGCAGAACTGTGACTGTATTACACACGTATGTATGTACAGCAGTGACGTGATTGTATGGTGACATTACATGACAGAACTGTGACTATGTATTACACACGTATGTATGTACAGCAGTGACGTGAGTGTATGGTGACATTACATGACAGAACTGTGACTATGTATTACACACGTATGTATGTACAGCAGTGACGTGAGTGTATGGTGACATTACATGACAGATCTGTGACTATGTATATACAGCAGTGACGTGAGTGTATGGTGACATTACATGACAGATCTGTGACTATGTATTACACACTTATGTATGTACAGCAGTGACGTGAGTGTATGGTGACATTACATGACAGATCTGTGACTATGTATTACACACGTATGTATATACAGCAGTGACGTGAGTGTATGGTGACATTACATGACAGAACTGTGACTATGTATTACACACGTATGTATATACAGCAGTGACGTGAGTGTATGGTGACATGACAGATCTGTGACTATGTATTACACACGTATGTATATACAGCAGTGACGTGAGTGTATGGTGACATTACATGACAGAACTGTGACTATGTATTCCACACGTATGTATATACAGCAGTGACGTGAGTGTATGGTGACATTACATGACAGATCTGTGACTATGTATTACACACGTATGTATATACAGCAGTGACGTGAGTGTATGGTGACATTACATGACAGATCTGTGACTGTATTACACACGTATGTATGTACAGCAGTGACGTGAGTGTATGGTGACATTACATGACAGAACTGTGACTATGTATTACACACGTATGTATATACAGCAGTGACGTGAGTGTATGGTGACATTACATGACAGATCTGTGACTGTATTACACACGTATGTATGTACAGCAGTGACGTGAGTGTATGGTGACATTACATGACAGATCTGTGACTGTATTACACACGTATGTATGTACAGCAGTGACGTGAGTGTATGGTGACATTACATGACAGAACTGTGACTATGTATTACACACGTATGTATGTACAGCAGTGACGTGAGTGTATGGTGACATTACATGACAGATCTGTGACTGTATTACACACGTATGTATGTACAGCAGTGACGTGAGTGTATGGTGACATTACATGACAGAACTGTGACTATGTATTACACACGTATGTATGTACAGCAGTGACGTGAGTGTATGGTGACATTACATGACAGATCTGTGACTATGTATTACACACGTATGTATATACAGCAGTGACGTGAGTGTATGGTGACATTACATGACAGAACTGTGACTGTATGTATTACACACGTATGTATATACAGCAGTGACGTGAGTGTATGGTGACATTACATGACAGAACTGTGACTATGTATTCCACACATGTATGTACAATAGTGACGTGAGTGTATGGTGACATTACATGACAGAACTGTGACTATGTATTACACACGTATGTACATACAGCAGTGACGTGAGTGTATGGTGACATTACATGACAGAACTGTGACTGTATTACACACACATGTATGTACAGCAGTGACGTGATTGTATGGTGACAATACATGACCATACTGTGACGTATGTGCTACACGTATATGTATGTACAGCAGTGACGTGATTGTATGGTGACAATACATGACCATACTGTGACGTATGTGCTACACGTATATGTATGTACAGCAGTGACGTGATTGTATGGTGACAATACATGACCATACTGTGACGTATGTGCTACACATATATGTATGTACTGCAGTGATGTATGGCTGCACGGTGACATTACATGACCATACTGTGACGTATGAGCCACACGTATATGTATGTAGAGCAGTGACATTTAATTATTATATTGTGTCTATATATTACGCATGTATGTATATACAGCAGTGAGTTGTGGTTGTATTGTGACATTACATGACCATACTGTGACGTAGGTGCTATATTTGTATGTATGTACAGCAGTGAGGTGATTGGTTAAATTACATCACCATATTGCTACGAGTATATGTATGTACAGCAAATACTTTACATGGCTATACTGTGACTATGTATTACGCATGTATGTTATATACAGCAGTTACATGTGGTTGTATGGTGACATTATATGACTGTACTATGACTGTATGTACTATGTGTGTATGTATGTACAGCAGTGATGTGTGGTGACATTACTTTGTATATATGTACATTAGTTTTTTTCCCCCACAGGACACATAACCATGTCTCAGAGCACAGACGGTGACACGCGTGTGAATCGGGCTCTCCGTGTGGTGTCAGGAGCTGCTGCTCACCTGGCTGCTGTGACACTCACCGTGTATGTGACCTACGTGGCCCAGCCTGGAACAAGTGAGTGTGACAGAGAATAAGAGACTGATCATATGTACAGTTACACACTTCCTCTGCTTCAGTGTATTTTTCCATCTCAAGAAGTTAATCCGCAAAAAACAAAATGATAAATTCCACAGCAGCATAATTACATATAAAAACTAATAAAGTAGTATTTTAAAGTATCGTATATCTTTAAATCTAGGACTATGATGATCCTTACCAGATTTTGATGTGGATGTTACTAGGTATATAATGTATGTTGATGTCTATTTACTTTTATGTACTTTATCTTAACACGAAATGCTTAAAATCAAATAAAAACCCACTGCATGGGTCTGCCCACTGCAGCATATGCAGACACAGACTCTGTAGATTCTCATTTCATCACTACCCTAAGACAGCAATCAATGGCAGCACTTGGTCCCTCATTGCATTTGTTAGGGAATTCAAGCATGCCTGGGAGAACCAGAATGCAATCCTGAGATGTGCGTAAACCAATCTTTTCTTTAGGTTAATAGAATGGGCATATCTATATGGACTTTTTGGATCTTATCTGGCTTCTTATGTGACCAGTGAGGATAGAAATCTTATCATTGGGCTGTGGCCTGTCTATGAGACTTATCCGGTCACTATTAATCCTTTGTCATCTCTTGCAGCTCTCTTCTCCTGGCACCCATTCCTTATGACACTTGCAGTGAGTATGGACATAAACTGTAACGAATAGTTATGTGTGCACATGCTCTAGTGCTCGCTGTGTGTGCGGATGCTCTAGTGCTCGCTGTGTGTTCGCATGCTCTAGTGCTCGCTGTGTGTTCGCATGCTCTAGTGCTCGCTGTGTGTGCGGATGCTCTAGTGCTCGCTGTGTGTGCGGATGCTCTAGTGCTCGCTGTGTGTGCGCATGCTCTAGTGCTCGCTGTGTGTGCGCATGCTCTAGAGCTCGCTGTGTGTGCGCATGCTCTAGAGCTTGCTGTGTGTGCGCATGCTCTAGAGCTTGCTGTGTGTGCGCATGCTCTAGAGCTTGCTGTGTGTGCGCATGCTCTAGAGCTTGCTGTGTGTGCGCATGCTCTAGAGCTTGCTGTGTGTGCGCATGCTCTAGAGCTTGCTGTGTGTGCGCATGCTCTAGAGCTTGCTGTGTGTGCGCATGCTCTAGAGCTTGCTGTGTGTGCGCATGCTCTAGAGCTTGCTGTGTGTGCGTATGCTCTAGTGCTTGCTGTGTGTGCGTATGCTCTAGTGCTTGCTGTGTGTGCGCATGCTCTAGAGCTTGCTGTGTGTGCGCATGCTCTAGAGCTTGCTGTGTGTGCGCATGCTCTAGAGCTTGCTGTGTGTGCGCATGCTCTAGAGCTTGCTGTGTGTGCGCATGCTCTAGAGCTTGCTGTGTGTGCGCATGCTCTAGAGCTTGCTGTGTGTGCGCATGCTCTAGAGCTTGCTGTGTGTGCGCATGCTCTAGTGCTCGCTGTGTGTGCGCATGCTCTAGTGCTCGCTGTGTGTGCGCATGCTCTAGTGCTTGCTGTGTGTGCGCATGCTCTAGAGCTTGCTGTGTGTGCGCATGCTCTAGAGCTTGCTGTGTGTGCGCATGCTCTAGAGCTTGCTGTGTGTGCGCATGCTCTAGAGCTCGCTGTGTGTGCGCATGCTCTAGTGCTCGCTGTGTGTTCGCATGCTCTAGTGCTCGCTGTGTGTTCGCATGCTCTAGTGCTCGCTGTGTGTGCGCATGCTCTAGTGCTCGCTGTGTGTGCGCATGCTCTAGTTGCTCGCTGTGTGTGCGCATGCTCTAGTTGCTCGCTGTGTGTTCGCATGCTCTAGTGCTCGCTGTGTATTCGCATGCTCTAGTGCTCGCTGTGTGTTCGCATGCTCTAGTGCTCGCTGTGTGTGCGCATGCTCTAGTGCTCGCTGTGTGTGCGCATGCTCTAGTGCTCGCTGTGTGTGCGCATGCTCTAGTGCTCGCTGTGTGTGCGCATGCTCTAGTGCTCGCTGTGTGTGCGCATGCTCTAGTGCTCGCTGTGTGTGCGCATGCTCTAGAGCATGCAGTGTGTGCGCATGCTCTAGAGCTCGCTGTGTGTGCGCATGCTCTAGAGCTCGCTGTGTGTGCGCATGCTCTAGTGCTCGCTGTGTGTGCGCATGCTCTAGTGCTCGCTGTGTGTGCGCATGCTCTAGTGCTCGCTGTGTGTGCGCATGCTCTAGTGCTCGCTGTGTGTGCGCATGCTCTAGTGCTCGCTGTGTGTGCGCGAACGCTCCAGTGCTTTCGCTGTGTGTGCGCGCACGCTCCAGTGCTTTCGCTGTGTGTGCGCGCACGCTCCAGTGCTTTCGCTGTGTGTGCGCGCACGCTCCAGTGCTTTCGCTGTGTGTGCGCGCACGCTCCAGTGCTTTCGCTGTGTGTGCGCGCACGCTCCAGTGCTTTCGCTGTGTGTGCGCGCACGCTCCAGTGCTTTCGCTGTGTGTGCGCGCACGCTCCAGTGCTTTCGCTGTGTGTGCGCGCACGCTCTAGTGCTTTCGCTGTGTGTGCAAGTGCTCTAGTGCTCACTGAGTGCAAGTGCACTAGAAGTCCTTGTTCATGCTTTAGCTGTGTGTGCACTAGAGGTTGCTATGTGAGTGCTCTAGATGTTGCTTGTATGCTCTAGCCGTCACTGTGCAGGGGTTGCTGTGTGTGTGTGCGCGTGCGTGTTCTAGAGGTTGCTGTGTACGCATGCTTTAGAGGTCTCTGTGTGTTCTAGTAGTCATTGTGCGCGCATGCTCTATGGGTGTGCGTGCTTCAGAAGTCGTGTGATCGTGCTCCAGAGGTCTCTGTGCGTGCTCTAGAGGTCGCTGGCCGTGCACAAGCTTTAGGTTGCTATGTGTGCTCTAGAGGTCACTGTGTGCCTAAAGCCTTAGAGGTGGCTGTGCACGAGCATGCTCAAGGGGTCACTATACATGCACGCTTTAGAAGTGGCTGTGTGTGCTCTAGAGGTCACGTGTGCACATGGTTTTATACTGTATGGTTCTTGGAGTAACAAATAATAATAAACAAAATGTTCTTAAATTTTTTTTTTTTAAAACACTTAGCCTTTACATTGTCACCATTATATGCAATAATTCCTCACTGCAGACTTCTGTATTCTTTACTGGATTGTTTTTTGCAGCTTTTGTCTCGGGAGGGCGTTTCCTAGTAAATCCACTGCAGCATAATTGCATTAAAAGCTGTATTTTATTTATTTTACAATATAAAAATATGTTGCCTATATTTTCATGTAGAACTGCATTGGTTCTTTAAAAAGTAGATAGTGTTGATGAGCTAGTCCTGCACTTCTGTGTCACATCTGACATTGTTGTATTCCTGCAGTTCTCCTTCCTGATGACAGAAGCCATCTTGGTGTTCTCCCCAGATTCCTCCCTGCTCCGCTCCTTCACACGCAGAGCGAGGGCACGCACGCACTGGGTTCTGCAGCTGCTGTCCGTGATCTGCGCTGTGCTGGGCCTGGGCATTATCTACACTAATAAAGTCCTGCACGCCAAGAGTCACTTCTCCACCTGGCACGGGCTCCTGGGGGCACTGACCGTGCTGTGGGCCGTGCTGCAGAGCCTCGGAGGGGTCACTCTGCTGTATCCCAAGCTGCTGCAGCGTTGGAGTCTGGCCACACGCAAGCTGTATCATGCCACGGCCGGCCTGCTGGGCTATGTGCTGGGCTGTGCCAGCCTCCTGCTGGGCATGTGCTCCCTGTGGTTCAGTGCCTCCGTCACTGGCATCACCTGGTACCTGTGTATCATGTGCCCTATACTCACCAGCCTGGTCATCATGAACCAAGTGACCAATGCCTACCTGTATGGCAAGAGGAGCCAGTCCTACGAACCGGGCACTGAATACCCCCCACACCACTCTAGGAGAAGGCGGCAGAACTCAGGGTTAAAAAGCTTCTGATGACCATCGTCTCCATCATCGTGGACATAAATGGTGGGAACAGGGCAGCGGTGCACGGATTCATCATCACTGACCATCTGCTCAGATGACTTTCTATAGCTCGGTACGGGCAGATAGCACCAAACAATCACACATGTGATTAATAAATAATTGTTGTTTAATTGTTCAGTCATGACTGACTCTCCATGACCATATGGACAGCAGCAAGCCAGACACATCTTATGACTAACCATAAAATTATCTTGGCAAAGACACTGAAGTAGGTTGCCAGTTCCTTCTTCGACGGACTGCGATTTGTCTGACCTCTCTGCTATGACCTGTCCATTTTGGGTGACCTTACATCCATAACCAATACCTTATTTTTATGCCAAATAGACCCTACCTTCCCATATTTTCTGTTGTACATTTAAAATAATATTTTTATACGTAATTTGTATGAAAAT
The DNA here is from genome assembly GCA_027410445.1 of Discoglossus pictus. Taxonomy (NCBI): domain Eukaryota; kingdom Metazoa; phylum Chordata; class Amphibia; order Anura; family Alytidae; genus Discoglossus; species Discoglossus pictus. The sequence continues at coordinate 41,393,149 of CM050169.1, read as the reverse complement.
ATTCAAAATCTGCTGCGTTCACATTTTTCTATATGGTCTTTTCTATAAGTAATCATGAAAACTGGCAAAATGTTTTTATAAAGCAAAATAAACGCAACATTTAATTATATACGTTGTATATGTAATTATTCTTATTATTAGGGTCCATTTCCTTTTTTTCTGCTGCTGTCTCAGGGGAATGTTGTAAACTAATGCTCTTTTGATAATAATTATTGAAAGTTCTGACAGCTATTGTATTCTCATTGTGCACAGAGACTTCCTCTGAAAAGTCTTCAGGATGTTAGTCAGCAGAAATCAAAATGGCAGATTCCACTGCAGCATAATTGCATATGACAATTTAGAAATTAGAGGCTGTATTTATTTTAAATAGGAAACAAAAAATATAATTTTTTTATGTCGTTTTTCCAAGGAGTATATCTTAAATATAAGGTGGAAAGATGTATTCAATTGACCTGCAAACCATTGAAGCATGCAGGACTTAGGCTGAAATGAGCACCAAAGGCGCTCCTGCGAGACTTGCGAAGCGAGCAGTTGAGGCATTGAAGCACGCAGGACTTAAAAAAAAATATCAAATCTCGGAATCTCGGGGGGGGGGAATCCGACCTCGGAAAAATACGCATTAAACGGCCGAATCGCAGGAATCTAAAAACAAGAAAAATAATAAAAATAAACTAAAACTCACACACAGCGCAGGGAGAGAGCCAAGACGCCTGGGAGTGAGGTCGCAAGCAAATTTAAGCCAAATTTGCAGTGTTTAGTCACTTGAAAATCGGCTAAGCGAGAAAAAAAAATAGGGGACAAAAAACGCAAAAAATTATGAAACTGGATGAAAACAAGGCTCTGCAATGCCAGGCGCGCCGCCGCCAAACACAGTAGCACTTGCACGAACAAGCCAGGCACGCGGGACTTAGAAAATACACAATGCCAAAGACAGTGACACACACCAACAACTCCAGGCACGCGGCACGCTCAAAATAAACAAACGCCAGTCAGCGCGCGCCACACAAACTTTCAGCGGACACATAGAAGAGAAAGGGACAGGGAGGAGATGCTGGAAAGAGACACATGGCATTCACAAGCACTAAACTTGCAGGTTAATGAACCCTGCAATGAGCGGCCCGTACAGTACGCGAGAGGAAAGGTTCGCGATGAATGCGCAAGGGGCTCAGTGAAGCAAAAGCATCACATTGTGTGGCAAACAGCATTGCCTGGCTTACAATTTTATTGCCGTCATTTTTTAACAGGCAATTCGCTAGTGTAGAATATACTTAAAGAGCCAGTTTAAGCACTAGGTAACAGGGTGGGAGTATCTAGTCAACAATTGTTCAGTTGTGTCCGACTCTCCGTCGCATACCAGGCACAATTATGCGTCTGGTTGTGCGGACTCATAAAAAGTTTTCATGGCAGAGATACTCGAGCGGGTTGCCAGTTCCTTCTCCAGTGATTTGTTTGACCTCTCTGCTACGACCGGTCCAACTTGGGGGGAGCCTACATAGTTTAGCTCACAGCTTCATTGAAATACACAAGCCCCTTCACCATGACAAAACAAAACACACATTTCGGTCCTAGTTTATTTGGAAGCCGCATCCCGTCAGAACACTGGGGTGTGCGGCTGTGCCACAGCACCACCTGGTGGTGTAAAAAATGTACTGCAGGCAAATAACTATTCCATCCTCCGATCAGGCTCAGAAGAGGCCTTGATCTATGAGAGGCGCGCCCTAGGCTTTGGGGGGCCAAGTGCCCACGCCGAACATGGCGATGGCCTCGCCGTCGACTCAGCACCGTTCGAGTTGCGCCACGTCGGAGGATGGAATAGTTCTTTGCCTGCAGTCATTTTTCAGATGGGATGCAGCTTCTAAATAGCCTAGATCCCACATTTCTTGAATTAACAAGTAATGAACTAGATACCAACAGCCCTTTGCTTGGAACTTACACTGGCCCTTTAAGGTAAATAACAATGTTTTTAAGAGCAAAAAAAAAGGTATGCTCTTTACCTGCTGCCTATTAGTAGTTACAAATAAGCTGCAAAACAACAACAAAAATGTGATGTCAATGTCACACAGTGGTCTGATATTTATTTTTGATAACGGACAAATATTATAGAAAGATAAAATATAATACAGCCTTTAAAGGGACATGGAAGGTTTCTGGATGTTACTAGATATACAATATCCCTGAGTATCTATTTACTTGATGTACTTTATTTTATTAGGAAGTGTTCATAAGCTCTTTTTTTGTCTAAAATAAATTAAATGATATGGGTTTACCCACTGCAGCGTATGCAGACACAGACTGGTTTTGCAGTATAGTGTCCTAGCCTATCAGGGACCACATCTCAGCAGCCTGTTGCAGAGAGATGGTCACTGATTGGTTAGTAAGAGATACAATACAGCAGTCTGTTTTCATGAGCTGTAGAGGGCAGACCCTTACAGGGACTATTTGTTTGATTTTAGGCAGTAAAAACAGAGCTTATAAGCACTTCTTAGAAAATAAAGTACATAAAAGTAAATAGATACACCGGGATATTATGTACCTAGTACCATCCAGGAACCTTCCCTGTCCCTTTATATATGCTACCAATGTATGCAGTCCTGGCCATCTCTATTGTTCTCTACCCCTATCTGTCTATGTATGTCTTTATTCACGTTGGCAGGAACCTGGGATGCTGAGATTAAATCATTACCACTCAGTGAATTGATATTTGCACTTTTATAGTATATACATTTCACAAATATGTCATGACTGCATGTAATACTGTACATATGGTACTTTCAGTACTGCAATTATTTTCATACAGTACCTTAAAATTACACAGAGAAACCCTGAAGCAGGGTACCAGGGGGACAAGCCTCTGCGACTGCCAATGCACTACAGCTTACAGTTTATATCCTTTGTTTGTTCTATCCTTTGAATTAAATGAGAAAAGATTAAAAAAAAAAAAAAAATACTGGGATTTGAGAGGCAATTACTCATACCACTAAGCTATTTCTCTTTATATTCTACTAGTCGTTTACCCGTCATAAATGACTTGAATATTATTACATGTGTCCCTCTCCCCCCTCCTCCCTCCCGTGTCCCTTTCCCCCTTCCATATGTCTCTTTGCCCCTCTGTCTCTTCCCCCTATCACCGGTGTCCCTTTTCCCCCTCCTCCTTCCCCATGTCCCTTTCCCCCTTCCATATGTCTCTTTGCCCCTGTCAGTTCCCCCGGTGTCTCCTTTCCCCCTCCTCCTCCCCCGTGTCTCCTTTCCCCCTCCTCCTTCCCCGTGTCTCCTTTCCCCCTCCTCCTCCCCTGTGTCTCTTTTTCCCCTTCCATATGTCTCTTTGCCCCTCTGTCTCTTCCCCCGGTGTCTCTTTTCCCCCTCCTCCTCCCCCGTGTCTCTTTTCCCCCTCCTCCTCCCCCGTGTCTCTTTTCCCCCTCCTCCTCCCCCGTGTCTCTTTTCCCCTTTACTCCTCTGCCCCCCCCCCACCCTTGTGCTTTGCGCCTTGCATGCGCACTGCGGCATGTACGGAAATCAGGGGTGGGCAAGTTTGGTCCTGGAGAGCCCCACACAGGCCACGATTTGAGGATATCCCTGCTGTATATAGGCGAGTCAATCACTTCTTCAGACATCCTGATGGACTTGTCTGTGCGCAGAAAGGGTATCCTCAAGTCCTAATCTGTGTGGGGCACTCCAGGGTCGAACTTGCCCACCCCTGCTCTATGTGTTAAAAAAAATATTAGAATAGAAATCAGTAGAGTCACAGTGCGGTTTTATGCGGAAAGGCATCAAGGGCTATACAAGCAATAACTGGAAACGTTACCATATGTAATTACTTCATCAATTTAAAAAATGAACAGCTTTCCCACATGATTTTCCAGTCACTACCTGATTGTGCACAGCAAAGGTCCCACTTATTCCAGAAATGAGAAGTACACATATAAATATAACAATGGTTAAAAATATGACTTAACTGACGTGGTTGGTATTTTAAACATAAAATTACTTAATTACATAAATCCTCCGGGTCTCCTAACAAATTCATCTCACATGACTAATGATCGGTTAGGGTAGGCATGGAATGATCAAACACATGACCAGGTTGTAGGTCTATAATATTGTAAGACATTATTCCAAGATTCACATGACTGGGCATGTTCTTGTGGATTATCACCTCTTACTGTGAAAGAGAATTAATCAACCTTCAAGTTCAATTATCTAACACTTCTCCTCAAAATAACAATGCATTGTAGTTATATTTATGTGTACTTTTAATTTGTGCACAAACTGGAACTATTGTTGTGCCCATTTAACTCAGGGTTCGTCAACCTTTAAATACCCACCAACACATTTTGATGGTAAATGTCCTTACCGCCCACTGGTACTGCAAGAACTGGTTAACCTATGTAATTTCTAGTTACATAAATCATCGCCCTGTACTTACTAGATCCGGTCCTGACTGCTGTCCCTAGGCGCAGTCAACAAGCCAAGCGTGGTTCTGCGGGTCGCCCACCATGAAAGCTTGACTCGTCCACTAGTGGGCGCTAGGGGCCATGTTGACTATCACTGCTTTAACTGCATGTTTAATACCCACAGACTCAACTCTAAAGATCAGTCTCCTACACAACTTTATTATAAAGCCAAGAACTCGATTTAATATGCAATATTCAAGGACAGAACACAGTGACAGGACATTTGCTCCTTTTCAAAAGATTTAATCTAGACAGAAAATCAACAATAATATTTTGATGCTCAGAGCAAAAAAAAAAATACTTTATTCCCTCAAAAGAATGAAATTGCACCTTATCTCCATATCCCCAGCTGCATCCCTCCCCATGCAGAGCGACAAGAGATATCAAAGCACAAGAGAAAGAATAGACCCAAAAAGTAAATCGAGGATGCCCCTGAGTATCACCCGTGAGGGGCACAGAGCGGGGGCATCAGGCACGTACACAGCAGCTGGGGCTGTGTCACTACTTTCTCCACTCTGTATTTGCTGTCCTGCTCAGACACTCATAACCGTTCAGTATCTGCAGTTTATATTGTGGCGGGAGGTCAGGGGGCCGCCTACTTTGAGGGAGAGAGGCACAGACTGCAGAAGGGGCAGGGCAGAGAGGTACCCCAACCATCCATTCTGGTCCCAGTCTGAGCTGATCCACTGTGCAGACTGATTAATAAGAGCAGTGGGTGGGATGGAGGGGCCATGTGGGTTATTTTCTTAGTGTTAACATGGGACAACTCCTCCAGTCCAGGCATGACACCTCTGCGGCCACCTCCCACCGTATAGTGGGACAGGGCTGGTCACTGACAGGACAGATCCTGCTGGGCCCTTACACAGGGGGTGTTGCTGCACGCAGTTGTGTCTTGCTGGGGTCCTGTGGTGTGTCTGGGGTGCTTTCCCCATGGAGGGAGCCCTCATCTCGACTGGTATCCTCATCCTCCTCTTCCTCCATACTTGGCCATGATGTCTGGTCTTCCACGCGTTTCAGACGCTCATTGAGAGCCTTCAGTGCCAGTTGTCTGTATGGGAAAATTATATGGTCAGTGCTATAAGAACAGAATCCAGACTGCAATCAATACAGTGTCATTTACACTGACTGCTATACAGAATAGACCTCCCTGCCATCATTGCTGAAATCTCTTTAATATGGCGGAATATTCAATACTAACTCAAGCAAAAGTGACTGCCAACCTCGTGTGCCACTTTCCCTGACATTTGTATTATGCTATTATACATAACTAATATTGATAGTGGGCAATAATGAAGTAAAAAAAATAAAATAAAAACAACCTTTAAATACATGACGTATTTATTTAATTGTATGCAGCCCTGGTCATCTCCATGTTGTTTATAATTCTTATCATATATGCAGGAAGTCAAGATTAGCTCACTGGCTTCTCAGTGAATTGTTATTTGTACTTTATACACCATAGTCAATTGGCTTTGCTATATGCTCTTCAAGCAGGAAGGAGTCTGAGAATATGACAAATAGAGGAAGTCTTTACAAGACAGCAATGAAGATGATAAGTGCTAATTGAAATGTTATTTTATATCAACATCCTAAAAAAAATTGTCCATTAATCATTCTAGTTCTTTATAATTTGAAAAGTTTAGGACTAGAGCCCAGTCTTTTAGTGAGAGAGCAGAAGCCGTGACATGGAGATCTATGGAAAGATCAGCAACGCCCTCTAGTGGCTGCAAATCAGAAAGGTTATGCTTCAGTTACAATTAAACCTTAATACTAATATAAAAATTCAATATTCATCTTTTAACTACATCAGTACTTATTTTTCATATAATCAAAAAAAAAAAAACTTTTATAAATGCTTAAAACAGGATATTTTAAAAGACAAAATGACGTAGATGGTGCATAAAGTGTAAATTAGCAGACTTGCCTGTCCTGGCTTGTTGGAGCAAAAGCAGGTCAGAAGGATGACCCCCCTCTTAAAGCTGTGATGTCATATCAGAGGATGGACTCATAGTAATTCAGGTTGAAAAAAATACTTTTAGTCCATCAAGTTCAACCTTTTTAGTTCTCCTCTGAGCTTTGTAATATGTGGATTAATTTGAATTAATCCAGGGGAGATAAACACAAAAAAAAGCATTGAAACTCTGCCAATTGTCTCAAAAGAGGAAAAATATATAAAATTCCTTCCTAACTCCAGATACTGGGGATCAGATTCCTCCCTGGATCAATACTCCTTATCTAGTTATTATCTAGGATAACCCTGAATACTCTTTTTTTTTTTTTAAATATATCCAATTCCTTTTTAAAGTTATCTATCAAGTCATAACCCATGAGTAGGCCCTAAGCAGGGCGAAACGAGCCGTCGGGACTACTTCAAAAAGATAAGTGCATTTACTTAGGTTGTGGTTTTTTGAATTGAGAGGGTGTAGAAGTATAATTTGCATTTAGCAAAATAGTATTCATTGATGGTATTTTGGCAAGACGCCACCCAGAATTGCATATTGTGCATTTATGATCAAGTGCTGTATATAACATGGAAGACACTGGCAGTGTTTTCTTATTAGCCTTGATATAAACGACTAGTTTTTTCACCCCCTCTAACATATTGACAAATAATACAATATATATATTGTTTGTTTTCTTTTTTATTGTTCCCTACCTTATAGTACTTGCACTTATCTTTTTCTCCTTTTTTTGTTGTTCCATAAAACAATTGGTTTTAGCTATTAAAATAGGTTATTGCTTCCCAAGGATTAAGCAAATTCTTTTGCCATATGAGGGAAACTATAACAACCATCACGACATCCAATAGGATATCATTTGAACGAACGCATATACTATAGTATTGTATGTATATGGACAGTTCCATACCTCTCCATTGTATTATATATATGTTGGGTGTGTAAGATATATATCTTTCAGATTGTATCATAACCTATTGTGACTAGATATGGTTCATAATAATAGCTTAAACAATATCCACTTAGCCATTTAATAATTCCATTTTTCGTTACAATTTATTTATCTATCAAGTCCGCTTTCACTACCTCCTTTGGTAGAGAACTCCACAGATTAACCCCCCTTACTGTGAAGAACCCTTTTCTTTCTTTAAGGTGAAATCTTTTTACTTCTAATCTCAAAGGGGATGTCCCCTTGTCAGTTGAAAACATCTTGGCACAAAAAGCTCCATTGACAAATCTTTATACTGACCCTGGATGTATTTATATAAGGTAATCATATCTCCTATTAGATGCCTTTTTTCTAGAGAAAATAAGTGTAATGTTGTTAGTCTTTCTTCATAGCTTAGCCCCTCCATTCCCCTTATTAGTTTTGTTGCCCTCTTCACCCTTAAAATGTCTTTTTTATGAAGTGGTGCCCAAAATTGTACTCCATATTCCAAATGAGGGCATACTAGAGATTTGTATAGTGGCAGAATTATATTTGCTTCCGTTGCCTCTATACCCTTCTTAATACATGCTAATATTTTATTTGCCTTTGCAGCTGCTGCTTGGCATTGAGCACTGTTATCCACAGTTGTCCACAAATAGTCCCAAATCCATATAATTATATGATACCCCTAGATTTGCTGCATTGAGATTATAAATTGCATGGTTATTTTTCCTTCCTAAATACTTTACTTTATTCGTATTAAATCTCATCTGCCATTTAGTCGCTTCACCAGAAAGTGCATCACCTAATTTAGTTACCTTGCACAACTTGGTGTCGTTAGCAAAAATGGAGACAAGGGGTTCCCTTAACTACAGTGTTCTGGAGACCTCTATCAAGGTCCTCCACTGAACCTATATCACCCCATGGAATAAGACAGCAAGTCCAAAACGTTTCAGAGGCTGTCCAGATATTGGATCTTTCATCCTTATATGGTGGAGTTGCCCAGAAGTACAACAAAATTGGAAAGAATTGGGTAATTTAGCTTCCGACCTATTCCGCTGTCCTATCAAGTTAACGGCTGAATCTTGCCTTCTGGGGATATCCAGAACAATCTCTACCCCCCAGAACAATCTACTGCAATTCTTACTTCTAGCTACAAAAAGCCACATTGCCAGAAGCTGGAAATCAAGCACCTTAGATTTAGTGGCCATAAAAGCAAAAATCTATTTTATAGCAACTAATGAAAGGATATCCCACTCTCTGGCAGATAATATCCCCACACTTTTAGAAATGTGGAGCCCCTGGGTCGTATATATGGGTATTATATACGGGCATTCAATTATCTAATACAAACCAGCAAGCCTTTGTAAGATATTGGTTATAGAAAGGGATAAATGAGCCGGAGCCCTGGAACCGATGGAGTTCAACGTGAGGGTCTAGATCTCAAAAATGGAGACAATCCAGGTAATAAGGTTAAGTAGCCAAAAGACCATAAACCTAACAATAATTAAATGTATGTTTTTTTTTTCTGTTCTTTTTTGTGTGTGTTTATTTTATGATAGTCAAATATGTTTACTATGCTCAAAGAATAAAAAAGCTAAGAACCAAGTATACTTTACATATTCTTACCTACTAAAGGATTTATTTGATCAATGTGATACATATATGACTAGATATAGGTGTAAAGGAGGAAAATTATTGAAAAGGAAGTAGGTGGATTTCATAGTTTTCATAGCGATTACAAAATCTACTATAATAGATATTCAAATGGAGACTACAACTAAATGTGAACAGTAGCTTAATTGAATATATATACATCAATAAGACAAGTTTATAGTATCAAGTTATGTAACCAAATACAAATGTAAAAAAGTATACTATGTATCTGCTTATGATAAAACTTATAAAAAAAAGAAAAAAAGAAAGGATGACAGGACCTAATACTGAACCCGGAGGAACCCCACTTACCACATCAGTCCAATCGGAGTATGCTCCATTTACAACAACCCTTTGCTTCCTGTCTTTTAGCCAGCTCTCAATCCATGAGCAGATATTTACTGCAATTCCTGTATCCCTTAGTTTGCACAATAGTCTTCCATGTGGTACTGTATCAAAAGCCTTTGCAAAATCCAAAAATACTACATCCACTGAATTGTTTTCATGCAGGTTCCTACTAACCTCCTCTTAGAAACGAATTAGATTTGTTTGACATGACCTATCCCTCATAAATCCATGTGGACTCAATAGACATATTATTGTATACTATCCTTTATTTACCCTTCTGTAGTGAGGAAACTCTTATAAGTAATAAGTAATTTGACGGAGTTGCTCTTGCTCCCTTCTTAAATATATGTATCACATCTACCTTAAGGAATTAAAAACACATATAAGTCTTGTATTTACAGTTTGCTTATTTGAAAAAAAAAAAAGACAAATAAGTAGTACTGGCCCTTTTTACAAAGTTAAATAAACAGCATTTAGTGTATTACCTATTATTTGCATGGCTGGGCAGTCTCTTGGCAAAGGAACTAACCAGGATGATTTATATAATTACTCTGCACACACAGTGTGTATGAGTAAAACCTCATATTTGGCTTCACTAAGTCTGTGTCCCGCCTCACAAGAAAGATAAATACATTTCTAGTGGGGTTTATATGCCATATAAATGTGACAACTGTAGCTTAAGAAAAACTTCACATTTGTGAAATAACAGACCAAGACCATTAGTAGAACGTAAGACATAAGCATAAAAGGATTTTTACAGAAAATCTTGCATTTTAACAAACTACTCTGGTGCCTATGGGCTGACATAGCTTGTTTAGTACATTCACCTATTTATGGGTGTCTTAGATAAGGAGTTGATATATGTATGTGACACTTGGAGGCCAGGTATATAGGAGTCATGTATATTAAGATCCTGAGTTTTGTCAAATTTTGTCCTAAAATACATTTTTGGTATAGGCCACATCAGCTGGACAGACTGCTCCCAGTATCTACTACTCTTTCTGTATTTGCGATGGCGCTAGTAATCTGTCCCAGCCCTGATATGTCCGTCCGTGGGTCACTGCAGAAATTTAATCACACAGGGTGCCCAGGGCTGGAGCTTTTCTTCCTGCTTCCTTTCAAGGTCCCTTTCATTCTCCTGTCCAGGGGGTGATTATCCGATGAGGAGCTGCCTCCCCTCCCCTCACAGGCTGGGACGCACTTAGAGCAGAGTGTGCCGTGGGGGTACTGCCAATCCTTATTAATCAGCTGCTTAACGGCCTCATGCACAAGAAAAGCTCAGCTTGACCGTGAACCAGACATCTCGGGGGCTCTAAGAGCGGCTCAATGTCTGCACCCTGTGATCTCATGTACTGTCACTAAATAAAATGCACTACTGTCCAGAAAAGCTTTGCCGTGGATACCCAGAATCCTCTAAGGAAATCTCTCTGAGCACAAGCTCTCAATTAATACGGCGAACCGAAGGGATTATCAGAACAGATAAAGCTTGGATTATTCCTGTTGGCTGGCCGCGCGCAATGGCGGCCATCGGCCAATAGGTGGCCCGGCCAAGATGAAGTAAATTTCTCCTTAGTGTAAAGCTTATAATCTGCCAGTACCCTAACACTAAGAAATTCACTAAAAAAGCGTCTGCACCACCTAGAGGCCGATTGTGGGGCCAGCCAACAGGAAAGATCCCAAAGCTTTGTATTTTTTATTATTCTATGGCACTCAATGTAAAAGTGACCTTAAACTAATAAAATATAACTTTAAATAAAAAAAAGAAAAAAAGAAAAAGTGAAAATATTTTTTAAATACACCAGCCAGCAAATTCTTGGCTCCAAGCCCCACCCACTAACTTCCTGATTGTATGCATGAAATGAGATAGACCACAGTGGAGCTATGCCAGGTCACAGGTAAATAGTGAGCACAGCTTAAAACAAACAGCATTTTAGCTTCTTCCTTTAAACAAGTTCCTCTACTTAAATAAAAGTTAAGGACGATGCTCAATTTAAAAAAAAAGTTTGATGAAGAGCATAATTAAGCAGAATCATACAGATAGTTTTTAAATGACAAACAAAGTAAAAAAATGTTAATGCTTCGGCAGGTCCATGGAGGTATCCATAACACATTTGCCGGAAGCTGTGTGTGTGAGAGGGGTGTTTACATTTCTGAAGAGCTGTGGTGACATCCTTAGATGCAACATCCTGCTTCTAGGCCAGTGAGGAGGAAGGGCGGTGTTGTCAATTTTAATTGTATCCAGTTATCAAACAAAGGCTCTGGACTTCTGCCTGTTCCCTCCTCTCCAACCTTTTCTCCATTGATAACTACAAACACATACCCTCATTTAGCCTCTAAGGAGTTGATGTAACAAAAGGGAAAATGGATTCCTCTACTCATAAATAGAGTCTTTAAATATTCAGATTTCCCCCCAAAAAAATTTCCCACGGTTTACACAACAGCTAATATTGTTAGTTTGGGACATACCTGACAAACAAGAGTCTTTTTAATGAACTTCATTTAAATGGTAAAACAAAAATATTACTGATAACGTGATGAGAATTGCCACATTAGTTACCTTCTCCTCTCTGCATCCTGGATGTCTGTGCCTGGTAGACTGATGGTGATAGATGAAGGTGCCCCAACGTCGTACCGCTTCACCGCACGTGGGCACAGACGAATTTTCACGAGGGCAGCATGCACCAAGGTGCCCAGTAAAGCAGCAGCTGGCTGCACCGGTCCTGGGAAGAAACTCGCAAATGAGAAGTGGTCGGACATGTCTCCTCTGCCTCGGCTGTGCCTCTGGTAGAAACGTAAATACACCCAACCAGACAGCATGCCCAGACTGTACCCAACCGCAAGTCTTACTGGGATCAGGTTAATCAAACTGAGCACTGTCAGCACCACAAATGTCAGCTGGGGCAGTACACGCACCCATCGGTGGGTCTCCACAAGCCCATCTCCAATGGTCTGCTTGTGGGCAACTAGGACAGCCCCAGCAAAGGATGGGAATCCATGGATGTGGGAGTTGAACAGGAAGTGCAGATCTGATGTGGTGGCATAAGCCATTAAAAACCAGAGAGAGCCCAGGACTCCTACGGCTACGTTCACCACACCATAAAAAATTAAAAGTTCAGGGGCCCCCCAGAGCGGCTCCAGACGACGGCCTGCCCCCAAAGTCACAAGAAGGTTTAGTAGAACGTCCCAGATGTGCACTTCAACCAGTCCATGCGTGACCAGTGTCCATAGCCACATATTGGGGGGTAGCATTAGACCTGGAGTGATGCCTAAGACCTGCGGTGTGTCTACCCAGAAGGAAAGCAGGTAGAGGAACAGTACCGCTCCCCATAGGCACTTCACCAGGACACTGCTACCTGAGAGAATAGCAAGGAGGCGGGCGGCGGGAATGGAGCGCAACATGGCAGCAAGATGGGGAGTAACCTCACTGAGTACTGGGATAACTGTGAAACAGACCTCTGAGATAGCCTGTTGTATAGGGCTCCCTATGCAACAGGCTACCTAACTGGCATAGGCCCCCTAGATACAGGCTTACTCTGAGGTCCCTGAATGCCAGGTTATTCTTTTATACACCACTGTCTACCTCTGACACAGTTCTTAGGGGCTTTGGCTACCTACAATAAACCTCTTTAGTGCCAACTAAGATATAAACTAGGAGCCACAGATTTACTAAGGCTGGTGTTAGAGCTTGTGCCCCCAACTACTGGAGGTACCAACACTGTAAGATGTAAGCTACCTATAACTCCTGGACTAGCTATAACCCAGGCAGATGACTCCTGGACTAGCTATAACACAAGCAGATAACTCCTGGACTAGCTATAACACAAGCAGATAACTCCTGGACTAGCTATAACCCAAGCAGATAACTCCTGGACTAGCTATAACCCAAGCAGATAACTCCTGGACTAGCTATAACCCAAGCAGATAACTCCTGGACTAGCTATAACCCAAGCAGATAACCCCTGGACTAGCTATAACCCAGGCAGATAACTCCTGGACTAGCTATAACCCAAGCAGATAACTCCTGGACTAGCTATAACCCAAGCAGATAACTCCTGGACTAGCTATAACCCAAGCAGATAACTCCTGGACTAGCTATAACCCAGGTAGATAACTCCTGGACTAGCTATAACCCAAGCAGATAACTCCTGGAATAGCTATAACCCAGGCAGATAACTCCTGGACTAGCTAATAACCCAGGTAGATAACTCCTGGACTAGCTAATAACCCAAGCAGATAACTCCTGGACTAGTTATAACCCAGGTAGATAACTCCTGGACTAGCTATAACCCAGGTAGATAACTCCTGGACTAGCTATAACCCAGGTAGATAACTCCTGGACTAGCTAATAACCCAAGCAGATAACTCCTGGACTAGCTATAACCCAGGTAGATAACTCCTGGACTAGCTATAACCCAGGTAGATAACTCCTGGACTAGCTATAACCCAGGTAGATAACTCCTGGACTAGCTAATAACCCAAGCAGATAACTCCTGGACTAGCTATAACCCAGGTAGATAACTCCTGGACTAGCTATAACCCAGGTAGATAACTCCTGGACTAGCTATAACCCAGGTAGATAACTCCTGGACTAGTTATAACCCAGGCAGATAACTCCTGGACTAGTTATAACCCAGGCAGATGACTCCTGGACTAGCTATAACCCAGGCATATAACTCCTGGACTAGCTATAACCCAGGCAGATAACTCCTGGACTAGTTATAACCCAGGCAGATAACTCCTGGACTAGTTATCACCCAGGCATATAACTCCTGGACTAGCTATACCTCAGGCCTGTTGTTGCCCCCTCTAGTTGCTCTGTTTACTCTCCCAGTTGCCTTGAGGTCTTGCAGCCCCTCTATTCCCCCTACTGCCTTTCCTTGTGGGCCCCCAGCTCTGTCACAGTTGCCCCAGGCTCTTGTTACCCTAATTCTTGCTGCCTCAGGCTTTAATTACCCCAATTATTTTTACCCCAGGCTATCATTGCCCCAGTTCTTGCCGCCCTAGGCCTTGTCCTCCTCCTCTTTTTTGTTCGGTGTCAGGGTTTCTGTGAATCGTCCTAGATTAGGTGTTTCCAGGTATCTCTCCCGGTCTCAGGCCTCTGTCACTTCCACCCGACAACGTCACCGCCTCCTCATCGCAAACACACAGTGCGCACGCGCGAGCAGCGCGGTATGCTGGTACTTGGAGTCCAGACCAGTTGCCGCACCGCGCATGCGCACATGCTGCTGGGAGGAGCTCGGGAGTTTGTGAAGCTACACTAGCAGCAGTCTGTCACACGCCGCAGAGGAATCTGGGAAATGTCAGGCATGCCATGATAAGGAATAGGGGAACAGGGAATGCAATGCAACTGGATACCGGCATAAACATAGAGAAATAAAATATGTAATAAAAATACACAAAATAGGGTATACAGGAATAACACAGAGAAATAAAACAGATATAAATAATCTCCACAGGCTCAATATCAGAGAACAGAATGTGATGCTATTACTTAAGAAGGAAACAGCACAATAATGGGAATGGAGGGGTTAAGCTATAAGGAAAGATGAACTAATTTAAATGTATTTTCTTTAGAGAAGGGTGTATATGAGGGGATGTGATCAAAGGCGGTGCAGGCGGTGCAATGCACCAGGGCCCTCCATTCACTAATTCCACCTTATATTAATACATCCAGGATCAATATAAGGCTTTCTCAGGGGAGCTTTTCTTGCCAAGAAGTTTATAACTAACAAGGACATCCTTTGAAATATTTCACCTTAAAGAAAAAAAAGGTTCTTTACAGTAAGGGCAGCCAGATTGTGGAACTGGCTACCAAATGAGGCTGTGACAGCAGATTCAATAGACAACTTTAAACAGGTTGGATTTATTGTTAGTTAATATTTTGCATACAGGATTGTGTCAGTTAACTAGAATAGGCAGGATACTGATGCAAAGGCCAATCCAATTACCAGGCTTTGTAATCAGGAAGGATTTTTTCACTATTGAGACAATTGGCAGGGCTTCAGTTGGGTTGTACGTTTGCCTTCCTCTGAATCAAGTGACAATTTACAAAATATACACATTTGTAGAGCTCTAAATGGTTGAACTTGATGGACTGTGTGTGTTTCTATTTCAATCACATATATAGTTGTCAGTGTTGGGGACGTTTGCGATTTTGGAAGCGAAGTTGCAACAGCGAGCTTGCGAAGCGAGGCGAGCCAGCAGCGCTGTCACACATGCGAGCCTCGCAAAGCGAGGCAAAGCAGCAGCCCAGCACTTAAGTTGCATTGTGAGGGTCGCAACTGCGACCCAAGCACGTATCTCTAAAAACCCTAAAGAAACAAATGAACAAATATAATAACACACTCACAGAAAGCCAGGAAGAATGGGAGGGAGGTTGCAAGCAATTTTGAGGCACATGTGGGGTTTTTCGTCAATCCAATATCAGCTATGCAAGGAAAAAAATGACGGAAGAAAAACATAAAAAATTCTGAAACTGGATGAAAAGGAGGCTGAGCAAAGTCAGGCACGCAGGACTTAGAAAATACCCGACGGCAAAGACAGTAACACTTACACCGCCAGGCACGCGGGACATTGGAAATAAAACAAACGGCCTTCAGCGCGTAACACACAAACATTCAGCAGACACACAGAGGAGAAAGACACAGGGAAGGGACAGGGGGGAGATGCTGGAAAGAGACACATGGCATTCCCAAGCACAAAACTTGCAGGTTAACAAAACCTGCAATGAGCGGCCCAGAAGGTGGGAGGAAAGGCTCATTGTGAGCCATGTGAAGAGGAGCACCTCATGTGGGAGAGGCTCGCAATGAGCTCCAAAGGCGCTTATGGCGAGTCCCACGATGAGCGCCAAAGGCGCTCAGCATTGAGCTCCCGATCGGCGACAACGGTGATCAGTGCAAAGCAGGAAAGTTGAAGTACATGGTGGAAGGTGCTCAGAGGACCAAAAGCCTCACATTGTTGGCAAACAGCATTGCCAGCCTTACAATTTTAATCCCGTCATTTTTGACGGGCAAGTAGCTAGTGACCTGCCCATCTTGGGTGACCCTACATGGTATAGCTCACAGCTTCATTGAAGTACACAAGCCCCTTGACCACTACAAGATAAGCAAACCAGATGGGGATATTTTAGATAGAGCCTTGCAATACAATTACTATATCCTATTGGTATTTATTTACTGTATGTGATATTCCCTATTTCCTACTAATTGTGAGAGATTGCCTACAATATCTAGCTGCACCTGGGACTCATTATCCTCAACTTTTCTGTGGGTTTTCTTATTGTACTAGTCACTTGCCCGTCAAAAATGATGGTATAATATTGTATTAAAAATTGTGTTCTCTTCCTCAGTTCTTCTCTCTCCCACTCTTCTTCTCTCTCTCTCCTTCTCTCTCTCTCCCTCACCTTCTCTCTCTCTCCCTCTCCTTCTCTCTCTCTCTCTCTCTCTCTCTCTCTCTCTCTCTCCTTCTCCTTCTCTCTATCTCCCTCTCCTTCTCTCTCCCTCTCCCTCTCATTCTCTCTCTCCTCACTCTCTCTCTCTCTCCTCCTCCTCCTCACTCTCTCTCTCCTTCTCCCTCTCTCTCTCTCCCTCCCCTTTTTCCTTCTCTCTCCTTCCCTCCTTCTCTCTCCCTCCCTCCCCTCTCCCACTCCATTTCCTTCTCTCTCCCTCCCTCTCCTTCTCTCTCCTTCCCTCCCTTCTCTCTCCTCCTTCTTATTGCGACCTGGCAATCAGCGCCTTCATATGCGCATCTCACAAATTGCGCGAGTTACACACAAACTTGCAGTACGACAATTATATTAATGATAATTTTAAATAATAATTATTAAAGGTTACATTTTAATCTCAACACTACTTCAGTTTTGGACAAATGTACTTTTATAAGTTGTATATGTATTAATTCCATTCTCTGGATAGCCTTTATATAACATTAAGGATATCCAAAGATTAAGACACATATTTGAGCAACCTTTCCTTATTTTGCTTAAAACATAACTTTTATTAATTCCTAAAATTAGTTATAATAAAATCTGTCGCATAAAACTTTATGTTTTTTTATGACACCAGGGCTTGAATTAATCAAATTTGTTTTGTGTTAATATGAATAAACCACTTTTTTAGCCCCTAAATTCTTATATTGTGGAGTACTTTTTAAATAAACTGCCATTTGAAAATGTTGTGAGGTATCTCAATGGTCAGCACTTTCATCAGCAATTAGGTAAAAAAAAATCCTTAAATGAGCTGTTTTTAAGAATAACATCTGATTTAATCCCTTGGAACTGGACAAACACGTTTATCCAGTATTCCTAGTGGACAATTTAATAACATTAGATTAAAATAAAGACCATTCCAACAATGTTCTTGGATATATTTTTAAAATGTCTTAGTACATCTATATATATATACTAGCGACTTGCCCGTCAAAAATGATGGCAATAAAATTTGAAGCCTGGCAATGCTGTTTGCCACACAATGCGAGGCTCTCCCCCCCCCCTCTAACTTGTGGGCCTCGCGATGAGCGCCGAAGGACCGTAACATGGGCATGCTGATACACTTGGTATTCATGGGAGTGAGTGTGCAGTATAAACATGTTTTAGAGCAGTGGCCACATGTTACATATATATATAGTAAATAAAAAGTACATCTGTGTTCACATTTGAATGTCTTAAACAAGTAAAAAAAACCTGCTTCCAGCTCAGAATTCTGAGAAAAATCAATTATTACACTGCATTCTGGGAAGCTGAGCTGGGACATGCAAATGTGCCCACAAATGCCTTGCTCTTCAATTCATAGCCATTATCAAACATGGCTTCCTTTAAGCTTATGCCTGCTGTATTACACAGCTTTAATGCAAAGCCAAGGTTGGATTAAACACAAGCTGAGTATCCTATCCATGTACAGCTGTTTCAAGCTTACTGGCTATCATCAGCATGGAGCGGGATCCCAGCCTGTGTTGTGGAAATTATGAGTAGGTAGTTCACCACAACAATCATTTATAATATGGTGGGCAAAAGAGCGATAGAAGCCCTCCACCGTACAGTAGTACAGTAAATAAATAGTACATCTGTGTTCACATCTGAATGTCTAAAGCAAGTTAAAAAACCTGCTTCCAGCTCAGAATTCCGAGAAAAACAGTTATTACACTGCACTCTGGGAAGCTGAGCTGGGATATGCAAATGTGCCCACCAATGCCTCGCTCTTCAATCCATAGTCATTATCAAACATGGCTTCCTTTAAGCTTATGCCTGCTGTATTGCACTGCTTTAATGCAAAGCCAAGGTTGGATTATACACAAGCTGAGTATCCTATCCATGTACAGCTGTTTCAAGCTTACTGGCTATCATCAGCATGGAGCAGGATCTCAGCCTGTGTTGTGGACTTTTGAGATAAGGAAATAGATTATATATCGGATTTGATAGATAATTAGCGGACTCGATACATAACTTTAAAAAGGGATTTGATATATTTTTTAAATAAAAAGGGCATTCAGTGTTATCCTAGATCACTAGAGGAGGAGTATTGACCCTGGGAGGAATTAGCATATTACAAAGATCAGAGGAAAGCTAAAAAGGTTGAACTTAATGGACTGAAATGCTTTTTTCAACCTCAATTACTATGTAACTATAAGTTAGGGCCGTAAATAGACCCACTTATTGAGAATAAGAAAAACAACTATAAATCGTGGGGAAAACATTCTCACTAGCAAATAATGCGTCTGGTTTTAAAAATATACGTTTGAAAATGAAATATTAAAAAATCTTGCACTGGGTCTCTGTGATGGGCACCATAACAAGAGGATTCGAACCTAGGACCTTCACCACCACAGACTGCAGCCTTACCTACTGCACAGTCTGTTCTGTTAAATAAGGTCATGTTTTGAAGCTTGTAATTGGAAGACTATAATATGACAAACTACTTGAGTTGCAGAATTAAAAAAAGAGCATAATTGCAGACCGAGGATGAATATTAACATAGATTGAATCTGAGGACCCTTTCTCTTTTTTTCAACTGTATAATTAAAATTACTTATTTAGTCCTTGAGTTTTTAATTATAGCTATTTATCTATTTTTGTATAAACTATATATGTCATGGTGTACAATCCTTTCTGTGTTCTATTTTCTACACTGTTCAGTGATGAGAACGCTTTGGGATTTGTTGCCATGGAAACATTAATTAACTAACCGTGAAAAATACAGGTTTTGTGGACGGTTCTATATTTGACTTGATTGGAGTAATAACAATGGTCAAACGCAGTTATTTATAACAAGAGTCGTACAATGCTTATTATCATTGGTGTTGTCAGAGAATTCTCTTGCACGATTAAATGACCCATAAAGGAGAATGCGTGATGTGGAAATCCATGTCCCAAGATGCAAGTGTTGTGCACAATCCAGAGGTTTGTGGTGAACACAGGTTATATCTTATGGGGTGAAGAAAAACTCCAGAGATGCTGTTAGTGGCTGAACATGTCAGTTGTGTAGCTAGTGCATGGGGGACTCCCGGTGCAAAAAGAAAATTTGCACCCCCCCCCCTCCCCCAGGAGGGAGCAGGCACAATTTTTTTTTGCACTTCCCGAACCCCCACCCACATCAACTCACACAGTACATATAAAATATTAATAAAATATATAAAAAATAAATATATATATATATATAAGTGTGTATGTATATATATATATATATATATATATATATATATATATATAAAATCACCCTGTCCCCCCTCCGTTGCCATATACATATATATATATATATACACTTATAAAAAATACTTTCTAACATGCCCGATGCTGCACTCCACTTCCTGGGGTGAGCAGGGGCCATTGCAGGTTAGAGGGTCGAGGGGGGCCACAGAGGTCCGAGGGGGGCAAAGAGATCCGCGAGGGGCCACAAAAAGCAGAGGGAGGCCGCAGAGGTCCATGGGAGACCACAGGGGTCCGATGGGGGCCAGAGGAGGCTGAGAGAGGCCGCAGAGTTCCCCGAGGGGCCACAGAAGGCTGATGGGGAACACATGTGGCTGAGGGAGGCCGCAGAGGTCCGCAGGGGTCACAGGAGGTTCAGGGGAAACACAGGGGGCCACAGGGCCTGCCTTGGGCACAGGAGGGTGAATGCGAAATGGGGGGCCACACGGCCTGCAGGGGGCACCTGGGGCCACAGGGGCCCCACAGGAATTATAAAGGGCCATGAGAGCTACAGGGGCCACATATGACCTGCGTGGGCCACAAGGGACCCGTGGGGGCCACAGGAGATCTGCGTGGGCCATAGAAGAACTGCGGGCCGCTGCAGGGCCACAGGGGACCCGCATGGCCACAGGGGACCTGCATGGCCACAGGGGACCTGTGGTAGTTGCACCAGCAGTAGCTCTGCCTCTGGAACATGTATTTTTTCATAGTCCTTGGGGTAGAGTAGTAAGACAGCAGGGGCATGGGGGCTCCATCTCACTCTATGGGGTATAGGAAGACAATCCAGCACTTGTGTGAAGTTACCTGATACCTGTGTTTGCAGAACTTTATTATCTCTAAAAGACTGTGGATTTTTAAAGAGCAAGTTCCACAGACAATAATATATTTATCTGTAGAAATTAATGCTTTTAAAGGATCACTGTAATGCTCATACAAAATTTTAATTGTATTATTCAATAATTGCATGTACAGTGCCTTGTAAAAGTATTCACCCCCTTGACTTGTTACCTATTTTGTTACATTACAGCCTTAAATTCAATGTTTTGTTAATCTGAATTTTATGTGATGGATCAGAACACAATAGCGGCACCACTAACCAAACCAACCACTAACCAAACACTGCCATGAAGACCAAGGAACTCTTCAAACAAGTAAGGGACAATGTTGTTGAGAAGTACAAGTCAGGGTTAGGTTATAAAAAATATCCAAATCTTTGATGATCCCCAGGAGCACCATCAAATCTATCATACCCAAATGGAAAGAACATGGCACAACAGCAAACCTGCCAAGAGACTGCGGCCAACCAAAACTCACGGACCGGGCAAGGAGGGCATTAATAGGACAACAATAAGCCGTACGCTCCATAGGGTTGGGCTTTATGGCAGAGTGACCAGAAGAAAGCCATTACTTTCAGCAAAAAACAAAATGGCACGTTTTGAGTTTGTGAAAAGGCATGTGGGAGACTCCCAAAATGTATGGAGGAAGGTGCTCTGGTCTGATGAGACTAAAATGTAACTTTTCGGCCATCAAAGAAAACGCTATGTCTGGTGCAAACCCAACACATCACATCACCCAAAGAACACCATCCCCACAGTGAAACAAGGTGGTGGCGGCATCATGCTGTGGGGATGTTTTTAAGCAGCCAGGACTGGGAAACTGTGGCAAGCTCAGAGAGACTTATCCCAAGTGACTTGGAGCTGTGATTGCCACAAAAGGTGGCTCTACAAAGTATTGACTTTAGGGGGGTGAATAGTTATGCACATCGACTTTTTCTGTTATTTTGTCCTATTTGTTGTTTGCTTCACAATAAAAAAACAAAAACCATTTGGGCATGTTGTGGGCATGTTCTGTAAATTAAATGATGCAAATCCTCAAACAATCCATGTTAATTCCAGGTTGTGAGACAACAAAACACAGAAAATGCCAAGGGGGTGAATACTTTTGCAAGACACTGTATATGTCAGTTCATTGAAATATCTAATCTGTATCCCTCAGGTCACCTGCTTTCAGCGGATAACTTACTCATCAGAAGCTCTATCTCTTGGGTGTCGCTCAGAACAAGTAGTGAGTAATGGCTTTATGCATAGCATCTCATAATGTTCAGGGGCTGAACGGCCGGTGAAGCGGGGGATTGCCCTAGGGGAGTACGGTCGCATGTGGCTAGATATAGTTATGGTACAGGAGACCCATTTTAAGAAGAATTCTATTCCAAAATATTGGGGGAAATGCTTCACGCAAATGTTTCATTCTACCGCCCCAGAAAAAAAAGGGGAGTGTCCATTTTAATACACAAGAGATTAAATTTCCAACACATATCCACACGCAGAGACACAGAGGGGAGATTCATCCTCGTACAGGGCACTATTAACGAACGTCAGATTTCACTGCTAAACATATACGCCCCGAATACTGGACAGGCCACATTTTTTCATAAAATCTCAGACATTATGTCTGACTGGCAACAATCAACATGGATTTTCGGGGGAGACATGAACTCGGTCCTGGACCAAGCAAAGGATAGATCGGGCTATTCATACCCGATGATTATTCCCACCGCAACAAAGTCTCTCAAACTCTTACTTAACAACCACGGTTTGCTTGACGCATGGAGAATGACCCATCTTAATGATAGGGAATACACTCACTACTCGACTAGACATAACTCATATTCTCGCATCGACTATGTTTTAATACAGCAACAACTAACCTCGAATTCACAGGATGCTGAAATCCGGTCCATTGCATGATCAGATCATGATGTTGTATGTATTTCCTTAAATGACCTGTTGCCTAAAGGGCGCTCCCCCTCGTGGGCACTCAATCCAGCTTTACTTAATGACGTAGTCACGAAAGATAAAATACATAGCGCCATAATAGACTATTTTGATCTAAATGGTGAGGGTGAGGTAGAGAGAGATGGAGTATAGGCTGCACACAAAGCAGTGATAAGGGGTAAATGCATTCAGATTGGTGCATGCTCTAGAAGAACAGAATTAGCCCAAATAAATATACTAAACAAAAACATTTCGACCCTTCAAGCAATCCCCCTCTTTAGGAGACCACCTGAGACCCAGGCGGAAATATTTAAACTCAAACAACAGTTGCAGGGGATTCTACGTAAAAAAGTGGTAACAATACTGCAAAGAACCCAATCTCAGTATTTCACACTCTCGAATAAACCAGATAAAATGCTAGCCAGAAAGCTCAATTAGCAACGAGCAGACTCTTATTCCAAAACTAAAGATGGAGAATTATAAAATTATCTATAAGCCACGTGACATTATGGAGGCATTTGAAAAATTTTACGCCAATCTGTATTCTGCACCTGCTAGGTCGGGCTCGATTAATCATATGACCCAAATAGACACTTTTTTGTCTTCCATTAAACTCCCAAAACTGGATGACGGACATTTAGATTTGCTAGATGTGCCCATAGATCTAACTGAAGTTAAGAGAGCTATAAAAGAGACCAAGTCTCATAAAGCACCTGGTCCAGATGGGTTTACAAATTTTTATTATAAGCAATTTATAGATACGTCAGCACCCCATCTTCAGCGGCTTTTTAATGATTTTTTGTCTGGTAAGCCTATGAGGGCAGAATTCCTGGAAGCTAAAGTGATAGTAATACCTAAGGAGGGTAAAGACCCATCTCAATGTAAGAGTTATAGACCTATCTCTTTGATCAATTGTGATGTCAAACTCTATTCTAAAATCTTAGCGAACAGGCTATCTCAGGTGCTGCCGAGCCTAATACATCCTGCCCTGTTGGGTTTATCCAGGGTCGTGAAGCGCCAGATATCACCAGACAGATCATAAATTTGCTTGATTTAGCCTCATTCCAGAATACGCCCTTATTGCTTTTATCCCTTGAAGCGGAAAAGGCCTTTGATAGGATCGATTGGGTGTATATGGCTGAGACACTACATAAATTTGGTCTAAGCGAGAAGTTAGTGAAGGGTATTTTAGCATTATATTCGGCCCCGACAGCATATGTTGCATACCAGGGGTTTAAATCTCGTTCATTTAAAATCACAAGAGGAACACGGCAGGGGTGCCCTCTATCTCCTCTCCTCTTTGCTTTGTGTATTGAACCTCTGGCGGTAACTGTAACGGAACCCATCACTGTTTTACCCTGTTTCATGGTTATTATTATGGTTAAAATATGATCCTACTATTATACTGTATGTATGTTGGTTTATGCTCTGCAGAATATTAGCCCAGACTATTGCAGACCTGGGCATAATAGATAATCCTATTACAGAGACTCCTCATAAGATAAGGAAGTCTATTGTTTAAAGTGTTTTCATTCTCAGCCATAAGAACAAAGAAGGATGATCAAAACCATGTCTGATTGTATCAAAGTTGCCAGGTAGCCTCAGGGAGGTGTGACCCACCTATTGTCCAGTACAGAGGCCTCTGTAAAACCTGTTTGAGCCAGATTGCCATGCTGCCAGTCATAGCCCAAAAGATACTTTTACTAACGTTTGAACCCCTGGTCTGATTCAAGCCATTTTTTAATATGTTGTTCCACAATTTATGTTGTTCATAAAAATGTAAGATTTATTTATGTACTATGTAAAATCATAAAGTTATAAAAATGGATAAAAATGTGTAAGTTTTAGCTGGGAGATAATTGAGTAGATACAGTAATAAACTCAATTATCTCCCAAGCAGGAGGGGAGGGAAACTGTGGGCGTTACTATTGTGTTATTGGTTGTTTATACCTTCCCCTGGGTGTGTTCTGTTTACCTGACTGTAATAAAAACCAGGCTGGGTGTGCCAGCAAGAGAGTACGACTTGACCCTTCAAAACGTAGCCTCGTCTCGTCTCTTGCTATATCATACTGGGGATTGCTATGCTTTGCATACTCCCTTGAGCTTTAAACTACTGAACCCTTGTTCCTGATGTACTCTCCTTGGAGGAGAGGTCTTCCCCACACGGTCCTGGATGCTGGAGATTCATACAGGGTGGAAGGAAGACGGCGCAGCTCCAGTTAAGCTACGGCGGTTGTGGAGTCTGTGGTGGTTGTGGTGTCCGGTGCAGTGCTTGTAGTCCTCGGCGCAAGCTAGGACGCGTCCATCAACGGAGGTACCAGGTCGGGGTGCTAGGAGATCCGTTACAGTAACTATTAGAGAGGACTTGAATATAAGGGGAGTTAGAGTGAGAGAGACAGAACATAAATTAAGCCTCTTCGCAGACGATGTTATGCTTACTATCTCCGAACCATTAATCAGTCTCCCTAACCTGTTCCATGCTCTTGAACTTTTTGGTAGGATCTCTGGCTTTAAAATTAATATAGTAAGAGTGAAGCGCTAAATGTTTCCTTACCAGAACAACTGAAAGCCCAATTATCAGGGAACTTCTCCTTTAAATGGGTCCAAAACCACATTAAATATCTAGGGGTTTTTATCCCCAGACAATCTGGCCTAACTTAATCAGCAAATTTCCCGGCGCTCATTAAAAAATTAATCATGGATATAAATACGTGGTCCTCATACAAAATTAGGGAGGATTCACGCTATCAAAATGAATATTTTGCCCAAGCTCCTGTATCTCTTCCGTACCATTCCAACGGCTGTTCGTTCCAAGGACATCTTGGCTATTCAGGGGGCAATCTCTCGCTTCATTTGGGACCGTAAAAGACCTAGCATAAATAAGACGGCCATGACGGCTTCAAAGGCCAGTGGAGGGCTGGCCCTCCCAGACCTATTGAAATATTGTAAAGCCACTAGATTAGCCCAAATCACTAAATGGTTTGGTAAAGAACAAGTGCCAGTATGGGTAGAAATAGAAACAAATATCTTTGAACAAAGTGGCCTACACATTAAACAGGTTATTTGGCTTAGCTTACATTCTAAGTTGGGGAATGCCTCCTTTACTAACTGCATGGTCCAGTCTCTGGCAGTTCTGACTCAGACAAACAAGAGAATCCCACTGGTTGAAACAGGCTCATGGATCTCCCCATTGTGGGTATACCAAAGAACGGCACTAATCGATAGGCTTTCGCAATTTAAGTGGTGGATAGACAATGAATTTACGGTGGTGGCTGATCTGTTGAGGGGTAATAGACAGTGGTCTATTACAACATTTAGGGAAGAACACCATCTACCAGTAAGGGAATGGCTTAATCTGTCCCAGATACATGTCAATATCTCCAAAGTAATCAAATGTAATGCCGCTGCCATTCGGAACTTGCCATTGACTTAAACGATGCACAATGGAATAAGATACATAAACAGGCGGCAGGCTCCTCATTGAACATAATATTGAGGGAAAACACAAACAAGACTATTTTGAGGTGGTACCTAACACCGGCTAGGTTGAAGCTTTCCAGTCCTTCTTTGGAAGTTAATTGTTTTAGGGGGTGTACCGATTTAGGTACTCTTAAACATGTCCTGTGGGATTGCCCCAAGATTGCTCACATTTGGCTGGGGACATATGATATCTTGGAGAAGCTCTGGGAATGCAGGATTCCCCAAAAACCAGAAGAAGCTCTTTGAGGTCTACCCATAGAGGGCCTTAGTAACCAGGCTCAACTTTTGTCACACCAAGTGTTTTTAGCAACTCGAGTTACGCTAGCTAAGGCCTGGAAATCGGGAATACCTGCATATAGTGAAGTTTTACATAAGCTTAAGTTCATATATGATATGAGCGTTATCTCAGCTGACCTGAATCAATCATACAAGAAATGGGCTTCATGCTGGGACACCTGGATCCTTAAGATCGGATGTTAAAGTTACAGAGTTTTCTAGCTCTTAGGACAATCAGGGTGTGGATCCTGATTTTCCATGTCCCTCTCTTTTTCTGTTTTTCCTTCCCCCTCTTCCCTTTACCCTAGGCGTGTTTTTTCCTTTGTTTTTAGATTACAAGTTCGATAACCTGTATTTTTATATGTAAGTAATTTGAATTCATATAAAAAAATAAAAAGACGATAATTGAAGTTAAAAGGTTATTTATTTGTATGTTTACATTTTTCAAGGGCATTGTCTATATTATTTTTGTTTTATCGTTGAAACATGTGTATTATTCTATTAACTTGATATTCTTAATAAAAATATATAAAAAAAAAAAGAAATATCTGTTCTGTAAGGGATAGTACACCTACCGGTGTTGCCTGATTTGCGTCACTTCTGCACATTCTACATGTTAATCCAAACTGGTGCGCCATGTTACGGACATAGCATATTCCATCCAAGGGAAACAGAAACAAGTGCACTTGAAAATGACAAGGTGTGTCATTCCCAGAGAGGAAGAAGCAAATGTACCAAAAATGACACAGGCTGCATCAGTCTTGATGGGAATAGAGCAGCAATATAATGCTGTTAGACCTGTCAAGCCTTGAGCGAGTACCTATTCTAAGATTGTGTTATCTTAGTGATATCTGACGTTTGTTATTCAATCTTCACTGAGAACATGACCATGGCCGGATTGCCCATTAGGCAAACTAGGCAGCCATCTAGGGGCGCCTCCCTGTGAGGGGTGCCCATTTTTTAGTTTAAAACCCCTTAAATAATGGATTTCTGGATGAAAAAATGAAATCCTGCAGTTCACTGACTAGACACTAGAGAAGTAAAGTAATAAAAGGAAGAGAAAGGTTTAGACTGTAATTGCAGTACAGGGAAATGGTAAATTGGAAAATATGCACACACACATTACTGCACTAGAGTATATATACATGTAGCTATTACTGGAGTTTTCTCATCCACATGTTAGGTAATGTAATTCTATGTCTGTGTGTTATTGTGTATATTTAAATTACTTAGTTAGAAGATCTCTATAGTATTACTTTATATTGTGTATGATGTGACTTTTATATAGTGTAAGGGGGGACTGTAAGGTTATATCTATGTGCAGAGCTAGTGAGTGTGGGTGCAATAGTACTTTTATATCTACAATTTGGGACAATTAGTATCTGGCCGTGAGCTCTGTATATTTCTGCTGTGCATATATCTGTCAGTTTCTATCTTGTATACACACATCTATACATCTATAGTGTGGATGGTAACTGTGAGGTTATATCTAGAGCATGCAGAGAATTAGTATCTGTCTGTAAGCTCTGTATATCGCTGCAGTGTATATATCTGTCTGTTTCTGTCTGTGTATATATCTGTCTGTCTGGAGGTGTATATATATAAATATATATCACATATTATAGTTGTCGTAATTGTGAGTTGTCGTCTTGCAATGTTAAAAGTTCCGGGTTGCGCATGTGCCCGAAGGACTTAGGCTGCAATGAGCGCTGTAGGCGCTCATCATGAGACCTGTACCACTTTCATTAAATTGCGATATTAATGGCAGAATTTTTTTCAAAGACGGAACTCGTAAGACCCCCAAAAAACACCAAATAATGAAAAAAATGACCTTCAACATTCACACACAGCACAGGGGGAGAGGCCGGTAGCCTGTGAGTGAGGTTGCATGCTAATTTGAGCTTAATTGACGTTTTAGCCGATCAAAAAACAGCTAAGCAAGGGAAAGAATGGCGGCTGAAAAAACGTAACTTTTCTCAAACAGGATCAAAACGAGGCCGAAGCCAGTAACACTCAGACTAAGCCAGTAACACTTAGATGAAGCCAGTAACACTTAGTCGAACAATGTGAGGCACGAGGAACCTTGCAATGAGCGCCAAAGGTGCTCAGCACGAGGCACAAAGGTGCCGGATTTCACAACGTCTGCATGGGGGGAGGCTCGCAATGAAAAAATTCTACAATGCTGGTGCTACCTCGGACAAATTGTCCCTGCACATTATTGTCAAATATTGAAGGCTATTTGTTTTACACATCACTGTTTTACTATTTAACTTGGATTACTGGAGCCTGTATTATGAGGGGTAGGGTATGATATACAAAACTGTTCCACTTTGGTTATATTAGCCAGCCATCTTGTCATGTTTTTATTATTCCACTTGTTTGTGCATTTATTGTGGTATGTCTGTGTGTCTGTCTGTGTGTGTGCCTGTGTGTGTGTGGACTAAGTGATCATGATATGTGACTAGCCAACTACCCGCCTTCAGAAATATAGTACAAATAAATGTAAACTACAAAAATTCTTATATGATGCACTCTAAGGAAGGGCCGACAGCAGGTGAGATACATCATGATCACACACTCACTGATCACTTATATTAGCAATGGTGTTCAGGGCAGTGTTTATCAAGTATGTGTAAGACATGGACATAAACATTTTTGGGGGAAAATCTGTATTTGCGATGTCTCTATTTATGAGTATAGGAATCCATTTTGTGTTTGTTACACACTTTATGAGTGTTTGTTCATGTCTTTTCAGTGGAGGAAGGATTGAAGAAGGAGGGAACAGAAAGCATTTTTTTTTTTATATATTTTTATTAAGAGTATCAAGGTAATACAATAATACACATGTTTCAACGATAAAACAAAAATTATATAGACAATGTCCTTGAAAAATATAAACATACAAATAAATAACCTTTTAACTTCAATTATCGACTTTTTGCTTTCTCTCTCTTTTTTTTTGTTATAGGAATTCAGATTACTTACATATGAAAATACAGGTTATCGAACTTGTAACCTAAAAACAAAGGAAAAAACACGCCTAGGGTAAAGGGAAGGGGGGGAAGGAAGAACAGGAGAAGAGAGGGACATGGAAAATCAGGATCCACACCCTGATTGTCCTAAGAATTAGAGAACTATGTAACTTTACCATCCGATCTTAAGGATCCAGGTGTCCCAGCATGAAGCCCATTTCTTGTATGATTGATTCAGGTCAGCTGAGATAACGCTCATATCATATATGAATTTAAGCTTACATAAAACGTCACTATATGTGGGTATTCCCGATTTCCAGGCTTTAGCTAGCGTAACTCGAGTTGCCAAAAACACTTGGTGTGACAAAAGTTGAGCCTGGTTACTAAGGCCCTCTATGGGTAGACCTAAAAGAGCTTCTTCCGTTTTTTGGGGAATCCTGCAATTTCAGAGTTTCTCCAAGATATCATATGTCCCAGCCAGATGTGGGCAATCCTAGGGCAATCCCACAGGACATGTTTAAGAGTACCTAAATCAGTATACCCCCTAAAACAATTACCTTCCAAAGAAGGATTGGAAAGCTTCAACCTAGCCAGTGTTAGGTACCACCTCAAAATAGTCTTGTGTGAATTTTCCCTCAATATTACCTTCAATGAGGAGCCTGCCGCCTGTTTATGTATTTTATTCCATTAAGCCTTGTTTAAGTCAATGGCAAGTTCCGACTCCCAAGATTGTTGATGATGTAATTTAGGTGGTGTGGTCTGGTCTGTTAGGTAGTTATAAATAATAGAAATATTCCGTCTGCCAGTCGGATTATCAAGGCAACATTTCTCAAATGGAGTAGTCTTGGCAGCGGCATTACATTTGATTACTTTGGAGATATTGACATGTATCTGGGACAGATTAAGCCATTCCCTTACTGGTAGATGGTGTTCTTCCCTAAATGTTGTCTGGTCTGTTAGGTAGTTATAAATAATAGCAGAAAGCATTTCTTAATTGGAGAAGATTGAAGTTTACATCACACCCCTTCTCTTTCACTAACCCAGAAGCAGGCTCCTTGCTTCGGGAAATGCAATCATATCTCTCTAGAAATGTAAACGCTCCTCTCACACACACAACTTCTACCTATGCATCATGGATTTCCTCAGGGCGCGAGCAGAGGCATCAAAATGTTTTTTTTTTCTAATTAAAAACTAGCTGTACGTCTTTTTACCTGATTACTTCTGCTCTTAGTTAGACTCAACTTCATGATATGTCTTTGTGCAACGTATGCTTGCTGCCCTCCCATAGAAAAATATAAATAACAAGGCCCACCATCAAACTAATTTAATAACTCAATGTGTGTATGAGTAGTTATGTTGTAAAAATGAGGACATTTTGTGATTTGCTCACATAGCAAGCGATGTACATGCACAAAAAAGTCAAAAATTGGGTGCATGCATACTTTGTGCATGCACTTGCAGGGGTGCCTTCTCTTTACTGCCCAGGGGCTCCAGGAAGGTAGATCCAGGCCGGAACATGAACACTACCACTCTCTGCCTTATCCTACCCCGACCTTTGCCTGATAACAGATGTTCAGTTGTCTTCACCAACCCTGACCATTTACCTGATTTGGATTCTGACTAGCCTTTCCCTACTGGACTTGGATCCTGATTCAAAAGCCAGTCTAATAATACCTCTACCTCTGCCCTGTGGGTCCATGTCCTGTTCACTAACCACCAACATAACACTTTCACAAGATACTGAATATATATATATATATATATATATATATATATATATATATATATATATATATATATATATATATATATACACATTCTAGATAAGTCTGTTACAACTTCCTATAAGATTTGGGACCTGTGATTAGCTAGAAATTATTGTTGAATCCTGCCATAGAATAAGATCCCAGAATATTACAGAGAAAATATTGGAAAACAAGGAGTCTGAGCAGAGGAGAGGGTTTCTATTGACCCTATTAAAATAACCCCTAGTGGTTAAGGGAATGTTGTGGTCCTTGTGCTGGTCATGGCTCTTGGAAGGACAGAGAGGCTTGATATAAAAAAAAAAATTTTCGAGGTGAGTTTGGAGAGGGAAGACAAGACTGCAGAAAAATAAATAATCTCATTTAATGTATACTCTTTTATATAATGTTTTATTGTAATCTAAGTTACTTCTCATTTAGTTTTTTTCTCATATTTTTTATTTTCTCTTTTTTGCTCTTTAGCTTTCTTTATTATTCACTTTTTATCACTCTATTATTTACTCAGGTTGAAGTTATTGTATACACCATCACTCTAAATACTTTAATAGATGGAAAAGGAGAAAAACAATATAGGAAAAAATCTGTATGACGAGTTGACTTGTATTTATATGGAGAAATATTTTTGTCTTTTTCAAGGCATTATTGTTTATTTTTATATACTTTTTGTTACACTTACAAAATTTGTTGCAAATTTTGATTTTTTTTTCTAATAAAACTTGAAAGTAAAAAGAGCTGGAAAAAGTACAGAAAAGAGAAACAAAACTAATAAGGGGAATGGAGGGGCTAAGTTATGAAGAAAGACTAACCAAATTAAACGTATTTTCTCTAGAAAAAAGGCATCTAAGAGGGGATATAATTACCTTATATAAATACATCCAGGGTCAATATCAAGCTTTGTCAAGTGAGCTTTTTGTGCCAAGAGGTTTTCACCTGACAAGAAGACATCCCTTGAGCTTCCATCTTAAGGAAATAAAAGGGTTCATCACAGTAAGGGTGGTTACGCTGTGGAATTCTCTACCAAAGGAGGTTGTGACAGCGGATTCGATAGATAACTTTTTAAAATGATTGGATATCTTTTTGAATTAATGGGCATTCAGGGTTATCCTGGATAACTAGAGGAGTATTGATCCAGGGAGGAGTCCTATCGTCAGTGTCAGGAAGGAATTTTACATGTTTTCCCTTATGAGACAATTGGCAAAGTTTAATTGGGTATTTTTTCCTGTTAACAAATAATCTACATATCACAAAGATCAGAGGAGATGTAAAAAGTCATTTTTCAACCTCAATAACTATGTAACTATGTCATATATACACAAACACATATAAATATAGACATATATTCCAAGAAATACAGTCATTGCGTTGCAGGGACTGGGCTGGGACATGCAGATGAATATACAATGCACTATCAATCTTTTATCCAATACCACTTTATACATGGCTCTTTTTAGGCATATGCATGGGATTACAGAAAGTCCCTAGAATAAAACACAGAGCAAGTTTATTTACTTGAATTTATTAATAAACTTCAAAATGAAGTCAAGTGCTTTGCACAGTTAGCATCCCTTTAAAAGAATCACAAATGATGTTTGTGAAGTATGCAATAAACCTACATTAAATATTAACAGCTGTAGAACATGAGCAGAAATGCATTTTTTCACAGAAAATCATAGTTTGAAAGATGTTTATAAGTAGAATGTTCCATTTTGTTTGATTTCCTGACAGCTTGAAACCTGATGGGTGGAGAAAGGAGCTGCGGAGAAGAGAAAAGGAAGAGGTGAGTGGGATTTGTAATAGGACATAATGAATTTGACACCTTCCACCTTCCCATGCTCAGAAGGAGGCAGCTTGCTAATAAAATTACCCTCTAACACACATACAACCTTCACCAAAGTATCATGGATGATGCCAAGAGAGACATCAAGAGTATTTTCTAACTAAAAGTTTATTTATTTACAGTGGTGCTTCAAGAACCTGTATATCTATATGTGAAGGACTGCGCTGAGCTGTATTGGCACTCCCAGGATTCCTCCAGTTAGACCACTGTCCCTGCACTGGTTTCCTTTCTACACCCAGGAGCAGACGGCAGACCTTGGTAGCCTTTTAGCAGATCTAACAGCCACAAACAGAGCCTGGAATCTCAGCATCCATGAAAGAA
Source organism: Discoglossus pictus (assembly GCA_027410445.1). Lineage (NCBI taxonomy): Eukaryota > Metazoa > Chordata > Amphibia > Anura > Alytidae > Discoglossus > Discoglossus pictus. The sequence goes on along the minus strand of CM050169.1, from coordinate 41,359,707 downwards.
TTATAGTACTACACTTATGTCTTAAGCAAGATAGACTCTCGTTATTGAACTATGTAGTGCAGAACTCTCCCATTGGACTGAAGCATTGTGTCAGCTCCCCAGGAGATTTGCCTTTGCAAACAGTAACTTGTTTACACCACCATAGTCCAGGTCACAAAGTATAACTTCTGTTACACCACCATTACATATAAAAATATATAGAAACTATCGGGCATGTTTTAGCATGAACATAGGCAATGTGACAAGCTGTTAACTATAATTGCAATATACCTGGTGATTTAATATAGTAAAGCAGACACCTCTACAGAGCACTGAACCTAACTCAGAACCACACATGGTACCGCCAGTACAGTAAATCACCTTAGACACAGTCAAGGGCAATACTATGCATAAACCACGAAACACACAATCCAAATCAAAGAGCTCTGAGTTAATTAATGTGATAGCAGAATCAGTATAGACAGATCCCCTAACAGTGTCTATGACGTATGTCACATACTAGAGAGCCCCCTTGGACACTGTGCTGGGTTTATTGGGGGGCACATTAGATCTTCATTAATGACAGATGTCAGAGGTTGATATATCAAACAGCTCATCAAGTGATGAGGGTGTGCAGCCAGAGTAACATTTATGATAAAGTTGTCAAATAATCTTTTTAGTCATAATTATTATTGATTTCAGAAATGTTAATTGAATTTATATCTTACTATCTATCTATCTATCTATCTATCTATCTATCTATCTATATATATATATATATATATATATATATATATATATATATATATATATAAAAATATTGGCAGGGACATGCAAATGTGCCCACAAAGGCTTCACTCTTGCAATCCATAACATATCAAACATGGCTTCCCTTAAGCATATGCCCGCTATATCAAACAGCTTTGAGCAAAGCTAGAGTTGGATTATACACATCATATGTACAAAATTAGGGAAATATTTTACGTTTTCCCAGTGCATGAACACTTATTATCCCTATTCTGTCTTATCCCTTTAAATGTGCACATATATATATATATATATACTGTAGCATGTAAACTAGCAGTCAGCTCCAAATGACAGGCTGGCCAAATATGCCAAACTCTTTATTTATAACTCAGCAATATCTTAAGAATACCATTGAGAAGAATATGGTATATGCCAACAGCTATAATATTGAGGAATAGGCACAAATATGTTGATATTTATAAAAGAGTAATTGGATAACAGTCTAACTGGGTCTGGTGTTAGACTTTGAGGCTATCAGTGCAGACACATAGGAACCCTATATAGTACTTAAAAAAGATTTTGAAAATACCAAAAAGATTTTGATTGAATCATAAATTGAATCTTGCCTTTACACCAGATCTAGAGCCTCATTCAATTTAGCTTTCGTGAGATCCGGGCTTCGGAAATGTAGCCCGCAAGTTATTTTTCTATTCAATTGGCATCTTTTTGCGGGCACGGAGCGAGTTACAGGCTCCGGCCTCTGATTCACTGCAATGGTTCAAATCGCGAGTTACTGTCCCTCCAAGCCTTTGATCTTTTACGGCCGCAAGAGTTGCGAACGCTAAAATCGCAAATCGCTATTCAATTGCTCCGATTCCCACTTGTTAACCACTCCGTCAAGCCCTTAAATGGCAAAAGTTGAACCACAAGTTACTGGTACCAAGGAGGACTCGCAAGGGCTTAATGACATGTTCGGAGCACTTTAAATGCAAATACAAAAAACAATACTGTACTTTTATTAAAAGTTAAAGTGATGTTGGGTCTTAGAATGAATAGCACAACATTCTCAAGCTAGCAAATTGTCCCAACAAAATACTTGATTTCATGTTTAATTTCCGTGTTATATCGATCCTGCCAATCAATGCGTTAATACATATAATGAAACTTGCATGGACAAGAATATCATATTTATGGCTTTATCAATATTGTGTTGTATCTGGAATATGGTTCTGATTGTAACTCATAATTCAAGCCTGTAGGACTTCAATGAAAAATGGAGGTTGGATTTCAAAGTCCTACGGGCTTGAATTACGAGTCACGATCGAACCCACATTCCATTGGCTGTTTCTAACCGGGAGTTACGGCCTTGCGTCAGCGATCATGTTCATGATCACAAATGCTACTTTCAATAGCATGGTTTGCGATGTGCGCTATCGGGCCGGGACTTGCTGGCCTTGCCAATTGAATAGCACCATAAGTTGTGACGGCTGCGGGCATAACTTGCGCCTCTCAGTTGAATGAGGCTCCTAGTATTTTTACATCTTGGGTTATTTGAGAACATCAAAAAGATTTGCATTGAATCCCATGAAAATCCTGTTCTGTTCTAACACATCCTATATACTCAGGATGTAATATCCCTAAATATACAACAAAAAACGTCTTGAACTTATTTTGTGTTTTTGGCGGTGACACATTCAAGTTGAAACATACTAAAAACCTATGAGATTTAAAGTAAACACAAATGTGATACCAACAACCACATTAAATTCCAAGCCCGTAGTAGCAACAGCACACCCGCAAAACCATTTGCGGGCTTGGGGAATTGGAGCAATTGAATAGTGATTTGCGATTTTAGCGATCGTAACTCTTGCAGACGTGAAAGATCAAAGGCTTCGGGAGCCTGTAATCTCCGGGTTTAACCATCACAGAGTTTTCAAGCCCGTAACCCATAACCCGTTTAGAGCCTGCAAAAAGACACCAATTGAATAGCAGATTAACTTATGGCTCCAGGAATTTACGATTTCTTAATTTAATCAGGCTCATTGTTTTTAAATCATTTTCTCATTTTCTTTTAAATGTTTTTAAACACGCCGCTGTCTTAAAGAAATGTATTAAAATATTTCTTTCCATTATATATAATAGAGTTAAATATATCTCTATTTCTCTTTTTTATTATACACAAGCCAGGAATCCCACCCACGTGCCGTTTCAAGGTTACTGCCTCTCCTCATATATATTTGAAAGACAGAATCTAAACTAAGAGGTTTCTTTTTACTAAAGATTGTTGAATATTGAGTTCAGATTTGATCATTTTTAGTCCATAGATATGTGTTTTCATTGTCCCTGCCAGGTGACAAATCATTTTAGGTAAAAATACCTTCTTCCAGTAAATCATAATTGTACCGAATGTCTGTGTCTGCAGGTTCTGAAAGGACCATGAATCACAACCTCCATTCAAATGGCCATTTGTATCTTTGAATGTAAAAAAGGCGGTAATTATTCAACATAGAATCATAGATTTTATAGCAATTAAGAACCAAAGTGCCCATCTAGAGTGCTCATTCTATCTATCTAAACAAGTTTAGCTTATTTATTGTTCAGAATGGTTTTAGGCCCAAAAAACATTTTTTGTGATTGTGTCTACCACTTCTGCTTGGAGTTGCTCCACTTATCTACTTATTTACATTAATCCTAAACCTTCCCATGTCAAATCACAACTTCTTGTTCTCTCTTTCTCCGGAAGACATTTCCTCCTGTACTTTATCATCGCGAGGCCTGTAAAGTAGACGGTGGGAGAGGCTCGCAATAAGTGCCGAAGGAACTCATCGCGAGGCCCGCAAGTTAGAGGGGGAGAGCCTTGCATAGTGTGGCAAACAGCATTGCCAGCCTTCAAATTTTATTACCGGCATTTTTGAAGGGCAAGTGACTAGTGTGATATAATAACTTGAAGTCCATTCCAACTCAGTTACCATCATCAAATTGTGTATGTTTGGTCATTCAGTCATGTCCGACTCTCCATGACCTTATGGACCACAGCACCCCCAGGAAATTTTGTGTCTGGTTTTGCTAATCCATAAGGTTTTCATGTCAAAGATACTGGAGTGGGTTGCCAGTTCCTTCTCCAGTGACCTCTCTTCTATGACTATCATTGGTGACCCTACATGGTACGGCTCATAGCTTCATTGAGGTACACAAGCCCCTTTACCATGACAAGATAGTGACCAAGAAGGGGATCATCATATTACCATTAAGTATATATTGTACTTTGGGGGTTTTGTGCCCTAAGTGCATAATTATGTATGTTTCTGCATTGAATGTTAAATTCCACATAGTTGACTATTCCTGTAGATTTATTAAATCGTTACGCATTTCACTAACACCTCTTGGAATGACGAGCAGCTTATTAGGTATATCTAAGTTTCCCAGTATTTCCCTTTCTCTAATCTAACACATGCTGCTTATATCAGACACACACATTACATGGAGTCATTCTATACACATACAGATTTATATTATTTCAAAATAAATCTTGTTTTCCACACCCACAGAGCTGCTTACATAGGCACAGTGTACCTACCAATAGAAACACTACATCTGGGTATGGATTTTAACCCTTTACTAACCTTCAAGCTGCAGCAGCACAATGCAGAGATCTACAGAGCAGTGTCTGGCTCCTCCTACTTCATTCTACAAGGGGACTACACATCCCATGATTCGTTCCTGCACAAACCATCAATGATTGTTACATTGTATTAAAATGTATAGCTGCCTGTGATTGGCCAAAACAGATTATGAATTAAATGCTAATTTTAGCAGGGTTTTCCAGGGGTGTTAACTAACAAAAGCAACTGCCTACAAACTCAAGAGATTTAGCAAACATCAAGGTGAGTTTTGTTAATTTTTATTTTCTGATTTTTCATGCAAAAAAAATGTTTTCATTCACTACTGATTCTCTCTCAGATGCATTTATTATCCAGGAGATTTAGATATGCCTTTAAATACGTATTTCCATGTCTTATTCGTTACTATATGTGCAAAACACAGTAAAGGTTAGAAAAACAAAAATGTAATAAATAAATAAAAACAAGGATGCAACTCTCTAGAATACACTGACCGCAGGGGACACGTCCGAATGTAACAATACAAGGTCACCGACTCCTTAAATAGAAACAGTCCCAATAATAACATGATGCAGCAATATACTAGTTACTAAAATATCAGTTAAATTGCAATGTGGTGTAACACTGAAAACAAATTTACTGTCATGCAAAAAACTTGTGTTTTAAATTATATCAGTTTTTATTGGCACTATTGATTGGACTTTAAAAAACACACATATATATATATGTATATATTGCATTGTGGTCTCATTTGCATGTCCCTGCCCAGTTTTCCCAGAGTGCAGAGCATCAACTGTATTTCTGAGAAATTTGAGCAGGAAATAAGTTTATCTTATTTTTTAGACATTCAAATCACTAGTGTACTATTCATTGTTTGTACTAATATATATATATATACCGTATTGGTCCGAATATAAGCCGCACCTTTTTTCCGATTTTTGAGCTTGCGAGTTACGGGTGCGGCTTATATTCACGACCATCAAAAAATCATTGCCGATTTGCGAACTTTGCTTGTAACGCGTGCGACTTCTATTCGCGAATGCAAAATTACTGCCGAACTGCGCAATTGCGAGTTAAGGGTGCCGATTTTCATGCTTTAGACTGCGGTATTGAATAGCGATTTACGGTTTTAGTGATTCTAACACCCTGTAAAGCCTGTAACCTGCAAAAAAGCTACAGTGCTAATTAGAAAGCCTGTTTCTTGCAATGGCTGATCACTTTGAGAGTCTTTTTCTCTCCAATTTTACAGGTGCGGCTTATATTTGAGTACTATCTTTTTTCTATTTTTTCCCCTTGAACTTTACGGGTCCGGCTTATATGCGGGTGCGGCTTATTTTCGGACCAATACAGTATATATATATTGAAGGGATATAGGAAAAGCTGCAGAGAAATTCAAATGTTCCACTAGGAAAAAGCCTGGGCCAGTTCTGAAAAACAGAAACACAAAGTAGGATCTTTCCTGTTGGCTGGCAGCACACAGTGGCTGCCATCGGTTACTAGGTGGCGCGACCGGAGATGTGAGTGAATTTCTTGTCAGTGTAAATCTTATAATCTGCCAGTACCCTAACCCCTAACTCTAACCCCTAACCCCAACCCTAACACATAACCTTAAAACAGCACTGAAACAGCAACCACTCCAACAGGAAAGGTCACACAAAGTGGACGAATATAGGGAACTCAGTGGAATACACAATGAACTGCACTCATATACACTGGGCTGTACATTGGACTGAGCACAGACAGGACTAAGGTCATACACTGTACACACATACTGTACCCTGGAATGAACACATGCATTTAACATACACACAGTACACTGGACTGTGCACACACTGGAAATGAGGACTGTATACGGCACTGAACACATAAACTGGACACACACGTTGTACACTGGAATTAGCGCATGTACTGGAAACGCAGCCTGTACATCGGACTGAGCACACACTGGACACAGGCTGCACACTGGACTGTGCTTATATACTGGACACTGATACTGTACACTGGACTGAGCTCATACAAAGTGGACATACAAACTGTACACTTGACTGAGCATACACTGAACTGAGCACACACTGGACACAAAGGGCCTCATTCAATTGCAAGCCCGCAGATTACGTTATACCAGCCCTAAGTCTGCGCGCTTGACATTTGCAACAGTTACAGAGCAATTCAATTGAACAAGCCCGCAACTACCTGGCCAAAAGGCTAAACCGTAAACCATGCATCCGTAAGTAGCATTTCAAAGCGGGAACATGATCAATTAAGTAACGCTGTAACTATCAATTTAGAAACAGCCAATAGAAAATCATCATTATGTCAGTAAAACATGGAGGTTACACGTCAATCAATTTGCGTTTAGAAGTCCGATTTGCGATCAGACTTGCAATCCTGCAATGTACAAAAGAATAAAAATGAATGACGATACTGTTCTAGTCCATGTGGGTGGCCTGATATGTATTAACTCATTGATTCCTGAGATTGGTATAACACCGAAATGACACATTAAAAAACATTTTTGATTGCAGATTTGCGAGCTTGAGACTGCTGTGCAAATTAATTTGAATGTCTTTCATCGCGTTCCCCGTCTTTTAAAGTGCAGTTTTGATTTTTTATTTGCATTTACACTGCTACGGACATGTCTTTAAACCCTGGTACCCGTAAGATTTTCTTCTACATTTGCCGTTTCCGGGTGTGAAAACATTTGCGGGCGTGAGGAATTGTAGCAATGGAATAGCAATTTGCGATTGTAATGCTTGCAGGCTTGAAAGATCAAAGGCTTAGATGGGCTGTAAGTTACGTTCTTGACAACCGCAGGGATTTTCAGCCTGTAACCCGTAGATTGTTTGTGGCTCACAAAAAGTCGCCAATTGAATAGCAAATTAGTTTATGGGCTACTGTAAACAACAATAGCTCAACTGAATTGAGGCCAAAGACTGTACACGGGATTGAGCTCATAAGCTGAGCGCACAGACTGTACCCTAACCTGAACTCGGAAACTGGACACTGGCTGCACACTGGACACTTGCAGGGGGAAAGAAGTGAGAAGTGTAACAGTCAAGTCCTAAAATTATCATTTTAGGATTAAATAAGCTCGTTTGTCCTATATTTAAAAGTTACTAAGAAGAAATAACCTTGAAAACATGTTCCTTTCTGGCTCACTTTCAAGTTTGGTTATTTAAAGAGCCATATAGACAAAATGATCACAGTGGCCCTTTAAATGTTTGCATACACAAATGATAAATCCTCATCCTCCTGTGTCTCTGTTCTGACATCCGGGGATATTTCCAATTCCATATTTTCCGTGTGATCTGGCCCTGGCTACATGTATCCATATGTGTACCTGTATAACGCTTTGTGTATGTTTGTGTATCTATTTACCTGTGTGATTGATGGCTAGGCTGACTGTCTAATTATGGATGTACATATGTCACAAGCTGTGTGTATACACAGAGTCCTGCGCTACAGCATAACAGTGTGTCCAGGTACACAAACACTAACACAGGTAGCTAAGCGCCTGCTGCTGGACTATCCTGAAGAGCTTGCACTCACTCGTACAAGTGGCTTTATAACGATTATGTGTGTCAGTAACATAGGTGTCAGGCTTGGTGCAATACTGCTTCTTCAGAAAGAGTCCAAGTTGGGCAGTGTCTAATAGCCTTATTAAATTACGTTTCGGCCAATTGAATAGGGCTCTATTTAAGCACATAGCATATTTTATTTACAGAAGTTTTTAGTTAGTGAAGACCTTGCTTTTGGATAGAAGTTCACTAACTAAAAACTTCTGTAAAAAAAAAATGCTTTGTGCTTATTTAGAGCCCTATTCAATTGTCCGAATTGCAATTTAATAAGGCTGTAAGTTTGTTCCTACCTCTACAGTGATATATAATGTTCTGCACCAGATAAATAAATAATAAATTTGACCTTACCACTTCCCCTGAAAGGCTGTTCCACTTATCTACCACCCTATTAATCCACACTGTGAAAATACTGCACCCCAGTACATTATACCACCATACATCAGCTATCAGTTCTGCCCTCCAGATCTGGACTGCTCCTGGGATAAGGGGCTAACAATCTATAGTATGGTATAGTCTACTGGGAGAAAACAATGTGAAAATGTTTTGTTATATAATTTGTTTTAAACATGGAAGAACATATGGAAAATACCAAGACATGTAATCTGGTGAAATATAGATGATTTTACTATCCTTAAGAGCTTACAATCTAGAGGGTATGATTTGGTTTGTGTGGCAGGAGACACTCATAATAGCAAGGAACAAGGCAATAGCATATAGGCTATGTGTTTTAGATTGTGTGTTATAGGTTGTGTGTTACAAGTTATGTGTAATAGTATATATGTAATAGGGTGTGTGTTATAGGATGTGTGTTATAGGCTGTGTGTTATAGATTGTGTGTTATAGGTTGTGTGTTATTGGTTGTGTGTAGTAGGATGTATATAATAGGGTGTGTGTTATAGGATGTATGTTATAGGCCATGTGTTATAGGTTGTGGGTTATAGGCTCTGTGTTATAGGGTGTGTTTTACAGGCCGTGTGTTATAGGCTGTGTGTTACAGGCTGTGTGTTATATGTTGTGTGTTATAGAGTGTATTATATGCTATGTTTTATAGGCTTGTGTGTTATAGGATCTGTGTTAAAGGTAATAGACTGTGTTTTATAGGTTGTTGTTGTTCAGTCCCTTAGTTGCGTCTGACTCTTGGTGACCATATGGACACAGCACACCAGGCACATCTGTCTATGTTTTTGGCTGTGCTCATCCTTTAGGTTTTCATGGCAAAGATACTGGAGTTCCTTCTCCAGTGGACTGTGATTTTTCTGACCTCTCTACTACGACCTGCTCATCTTGAGGGACCCTACATGGTATAGCTCACAGCTTCATTGAAGTACACAAGTCCCTTCACAGTGACAGTACCCCCTGTTCCTCCATGTACACTTACATCTATCACCTAGCTCTCCTCCTCCCTCAGGTCCTGAATGAACCATAATCATCTCACTACCAACACAGCATGCTCCTGCTCCTTTTATTTATGGGTCCCCAGAATGACCTTCTAGGATTCCACCTTCTCATATGTAATTAGTAAATAAAAATTATTGAGTCATGCCCTTGTGAGACTCGATTATTTTTCCTTTATTTTGTGTGTTTAATAAGGAATACAGGCATTTTATTATATGTTATGATGATCTATTTATGTCTTATCAACACTCTCCCTTTTCCACCCCACTGTTTGCATTCCATCAGAGACAGGTTGCTTTTGGAGACTTCTTTACACATATTCTTTCCATATGTACCTGTACTAAACTTTATTATACTACTTCCCTCAAAATTAAATATATATTAAAGAAAAAAAAATGTAAGTGGTTGATAAAGCTCTTAAATTAATGTAATGTTTTAATTAAAGTAATGCTTGGACCTGAGTTCAAAATATGCCTTTACCATTAGTATGCTACCTGTTACTATAGTCATAGCCATGAGGTAATTAAATGAAAATGTTATTTAATGGTAACATAATATTTGAGGTTGAATAAAGACTGCTAGTCCATCAAGTTCAATCTTTTTAGATCTCTTCTGATCCTTTTAATATGTGGACTATTTGTTAATAATTGTTAATACAGTAAAATCACTGTTATCCGGCACCTAAATAACCGGGACTCTCAAGCAACCGGCATCGGCATCAATTCCCCATTTAAAAAAAACTCCAGCTAAACCGACATAACCGGCACTATCCGGCACTATTCAGCAGTTCGAGACTGCAAAAAAAAAAAAAATACTAACTTTTTTTTCTAAATGTTTTTTTCTGGGCCAAAATGTTTCAGTTTAGGTGCGAATGCCCTTTTAAATGCATTTTGAGGGGTTTTGGGGGGTTTAAGGGTCGTTTAGACCCTTTTGTTCAGGGACTCCTGATTAACCGGAAACTTCACTTATCCGGCAATAGGGAGTTTCCATAGGTGCCGGATAATGGGGAGTCTACTGTAATTGTTAATTGATCCAGAGGAAGCAAACAGAAACAAAAACCAAAGAAAAAGCCATTGAAACTTAGCCAATTGTCTCATAAGGGGGAAAAAGCAAAATTCCTTCCTGACCCCAGAATTAATTTTCTTCCTGGATCAATATTCCTTCACTAGTTATCTAGGATAACTTTGAATGTCCTCTTTATTAAAAAATATATCTAACCCCTTTTTAAAGTTATCGAATTCGCTGTCACCACCTCGTTTGGTAGAGAATTCCACAGTTTAACCACCCTAACTGTGAAGAACCCTTTTCTTTCTTTAAGGTGAATTTTTTTTCCCTCTAACCTCAAAGGATGTCCTCTTGACAGTTGAAAATCTTTTGGTACAAAAAGTTAACTTGACAAAACCTTATTTTGTCCCTGGATGTATTTATAAAAGGTAATCATATCCCCTTGTAGGCGCCTTTTTTATAGGGAAAATACGTTTAATTTGGTTAGTCTTTCTTCCTAACTTAGGGCCTCATTCTATTATCGTCCGTAAATCGTCCGTAAGGCTGCGATTCCTTGCGGGGGTTCAGTTAACTCGCGATTCTATTATACGGCCCCGCAAGGATCTCCTTTTACGGCCGGCCGCATATCTTGGAACCGGCCGTAAGCTGTGAAATATAAAAACTCAAAAATAAATTCAAGCCTGCACTGTACAGCTCTGTAAATGCTATGGATCATATTGGGGGACATGAGGATTAAAAGGAACCCACTCTCAAGCTTGCACATCTGCCCAAACCCGAGTTCAAATTAACTGTTTATTTTCCGGCTGCGGCGTGGGTGTGTCTGAGGTGCTCCAAGCACTCTGGACTTTTTACATGGATATTTTACGGATATTAAAAATAAAATATTTTACGGATTTGAGTATAGGATAATTATGTGCTATTTTTTCTAACACCTAAAATCCCTTTATAGTCTTCTCAAAGTGCAGGATGGCTTTATTTGGGCTATTTTATGTGCTTAATTGGTGCTAGCGAGACCTCTTTCCTGCAAGTAAGCTGCGGCTCGTTTTTAGCCTTGCAGAGCGGTTTCCCGGAGCAATTGAATTGCAAAACTCTTGCGGCCGTTTTAGATCAAAGGCTTTTCTCCGGTGCGAGCGGCGGCAAGAGATAGCAAGGCACCGGCCGCAAGCCTGCCGGAGCATCCGGCCGTAAGGGAATAGAATAGCCGAATAGCTTGCGGCCGGTCCTTGCGGCCCCGCAACGGCTGCGGCAGCTAATAGAATGAGGCCCTTAGCCCCTCCATTCCCCTATTTAGCTTTGTTGCCCTTCTCTGTACTTTTTCCAGTCTCTAAAATGTCCTTTTTATAAAATGGTGCCCAAAATTGTCCTCCATATTCCAAATGAGGGCGTACTAGAGATTTCTATAAAGGCAAAATTATAGTTGCTTCCCTGGCTTCTATACCCTTCTTAATACATGCTAATATTTTACTTGCCTTTGCAGCTGGTGCTTGGCGTTGAGCACTGTTACCATTTGCTCCTGTCTTTTAGCCAGCTCTCAATCCCTGAGCAGATATTTACTGCAATTCCTGTATCCCTTAGATTACTCAAAAGTCTCCCATATGGCACTGTATCAAAAGCCTTTACAAAATACAAAAAGACTACATCCACTGAGTTGCCCTGACCCAAGTTCCTACTAATCTCCTCATAGCAACTAATTAGATTGGTCTGACATGGCCTATCCTTCATAATAAATACGTTATAAATTATATTAATAACAGTTACTTGTTTGTTGAGAATGTAATTAAGCAATGTACGTCTATTCCATAGAATAAGGCATATATATATATATATATATATATATATATATATATATAATGCAGGGTTGGGCCTGGTCAGTAGTTGGATGGGAGTCCACCTAGTCCACCTAGGAATACCAGGAGCTGTATGCTGTGGCCCACTGGAGAAGGAACTGGCAACCCACTCCAGTATCTCTGCCATGAATACCAAGTAGATCAGCATGGTGTTTTGCAATCCATGAGATCACAGAGAGTCGGACACGACTGAGCGACAAAACATATGTATGTATCTATATATATACAGTATATATATATATATATATATATATATATATATATATCTATATATATATATATAGATATATATCACATATAATAGTTGTCGTAATTGCGGTTTGTTGGTAACGCTATGTTAAAAGTTATGCTCATCGCGAGGCCCAAAAGCTACGGCCCAAAAGTTGGCCCATAAGGTAGAGGGGGTGCAATGAGCACCAGCAGCACTCCTTGATAGGCTCGCGATGAGCACCTGAGGCAGGGAGTCCATAAGTGAGGTTGAAAGCTAATTTGCTATTCAATTGGCGTCTTTTGGCGACCTCCTAAGCACTGCCGAGCTACGGCCTTAAAAGAAAATGGCGGCATTAAACCTGTAACTTTGTTACAGGTTTCACGACGCCATGCCCCAAATGAGAGAGGGTGAGGGGGGAGACACAGGGGAGGGAGAGATGGGGAAGAGACAAAGGGGACGGAGAGAGGAGGAAGAGACATAGGGGAGAAAGTGGGGGGGGGGGAGAGACACAGGGGAGGGAGAAGGGGGAAAGAGACGCTGGGGAGGGAGTGAGGGAAAGAAATACAGGAGAGGGGGAAAGAGAAACAGGGGAGGAAGAGGGGGGAAAGAGACGCTGGGGAGGGAAAGGGGAAAGAGAGTATAGAACACATTCTGCGGAATTGTGATAAATACATTGTAATATAATGTTACTTCATAAATACATAAGCAATATCACATATTTGTTCATGCCCCATATTAATACATGAAAAAACCTGATCTATATCTATATGTGCATATAGTTAGATAGATATACTACATGGACAAAAGTATCTTGACACCCCTTCAAATTTTGGATTTGGCTATTTCAGCCACACCCATTGCTAAAAAGTGTATAAAATCAAGCATACAGGCATGCAATCTCGATAGTGAAACACTGGCAATAGAATGGGCCGTATCGAAGAGCTCATTGACTATCAATGTGCCACTGTTTTTGGATGCCACTCTTCCAACAAATTTGTTTGTCAAACCTCTGCCCTGCTAGAGCTGCTTCAGTCAAGTGTAAGTGGTTTTAAGTGGAAATGTCTAGGAGCAACAACATTTGAGACGCAAAAATCCATATTAATATTAATTAGGTTTTGGAATGAGATTTTCATCAAACATATATGAGTGGGATGGTTTGGTCATATATATAAGTGTGTTGATGGAGCAACATGGTGACTAGAGATGCACATGCACTCATGCACCCGGGTTTGTGCCTAGATGTACCACTTATATAAATCCAACCCTGCTTTCCTCCTGAAATGTATTAATCCCTTTGATATATTAGCAGGTTTCTCTCATACTTCACCTCTCCCTTCTCTCCTCTAATCTATACATATATTCATGTCATGAAGACTTTCAATATACAGTAAATGTTGACCATTTTATTAGCCCTTCTTTGAACTGGTTCTCATTTGTTGTTATACTAGAGTCCAACTTGCAGGATTTATATCTGGGTTATGAGAATAGTTCTACACCTTGACCTTACTAAGGCTGTGTTGGAAACCAGCCCATTCTGCCCCTCTACTCCTATTCTGCCACTCCAATCCAGGCTGCCCCTCCACCATAATTCCACACTTCCTCTCCAGGCTGCCCTCTTTCCCAGTTATGCCCCATCACTCCAATTCTGCACCTTCACCCACTCTCCCCCCAGGCTTTGCTAAGTCTTGTAGTGGTTTCCATAACTCCCCAGTGAGGGTGTGCTGGTCAGAGCTGAGTAACCATGGACTGGAGAGTCCACTGTTTGATGCTACGTCCCATGGAAACCTCCAGTTCCCAGGTATAAATATGACCTAGAGAGGGAAGGGGAGCCAGAGACCAGATATTTACTGACCACAAACCATCACAGAAGCCATGGCTGAGCCAAAGAACCTCCGAGACGAGCCTATGCCTCTGGACATGGAGAATCGAGACCCCAACGATATCAATGCACATGTCAGGGTGAGTCTTGCACATCCAATAATGGGGATCTGGTATTTATTGGACCTCTTTTATAATAGCCATGCTTTCTGAGCAATGATTTTTAATAAGTATGTTATTGCATACATAAAAGTTAATACATATAGATAAATATAATTACAATTAGTTGTTATAATAAAAAATACAGCGTTAGAAAGGTCCTCCCTCTCTCATAATGACTTTATCTCACAAGGTTATTTCTCACAGTATTGCAGAGCATGCCCATAAAACATATGGCATAGAAAAGAATAATAAGTCTCTTCTACTATTCTTATTACTATTCACTATTAATTTACTATCATAATTATGACTATTTCTCTCACTGGACATGCTCATATAGATTACCACCTCCCCTGATTGTGAGAGACAATTAACAACCTAAGATATAGTCATTATATTTCATTTAATTTATTCTTACAATACATAGCTTTCAAGCTCAATTATTTATTACTACAATTTTATTAGCAGCAACCAACTGTAATCATTTTTATTTATATACATATTTCTCATTTCTGCAATAACTGTGGCCGTGCTGTGTCAGATCTCTTTAGAGTATAATATATATATTTTTTATATCCTTAAAGGCCGCAGATGTCAAAATAAACGAAAACCAGACCCTTTATTTGTAGGGATATTATTACTATAGACACAAATATAGTATGCGAGGTAGATGTTACAGAACCATTAATATCTATTATTATTTACAGCATGAAGTGTTTAATGCAATAAAGTGGTATTGAGCCAATAAGGTTTCTACTGCTTCTATTGAAAAAGGATATTTCTTAGAGATAGCACTTTTAATATTTATTTATGTAATGGAATATCTGTATATATATATATATATATATATATATATATATATATATATATATATATCTGTGTGTGTATGCATAATCAGTATTTGTTACTCAGTTCAATGTAGCTTTTAAAGCTTACATTTAAAGTTTCTTGTTTTGTACTTCAGCACATCTGCTTCTCTCCATCTCTTATCAGATGTCTTGGGAGTGTGAGAGCATCTGACCATGGGGCTGTCCTTACAGAAGTCTTTATATGTTGTTCTGATAACAGTCGTTGGCTACTTTCCTGTAGCTACTTCAGGCAAACCTATATCAATGAGAAATTTTTTTAGGACAGCCTTCTGGACAGATCTTCTTTCACTCCCTGAAACCTTATATGAGGTGAAGCATATGTTCTAGAAGCTTCTATGCTAAGTTCTAATGTAAGTTTTAAAAGTTACACTGAATATATGTGGTTCAGATACTGATTTAATTGCTAATCAGTTACTAAATAAACAGCTTAAACTTTATTGTTTGGCCAATGGAGTGGCCTTTAACCTTCTCTTTAGTTCTCATCTTCTTTTGTGTTCTCTCCTTCACAATAAGGTTTCATTGTTTCCTCACTTTCCTCACCTGTTCTTGTCTTACTCTATGCACTGACCTATGACCAACTTCTGCTCTCCTGTGAACCAGTGGGGTTGGTCTACACAATTATATTCCTGTGAGATCTTCTCTTTTCTCTCTCTCTTTCCTTAGTTTACAGATAGAGCATGCCAAGATTCATCTAGTTCGTGCCAAGCCCCTACAGTTGTTCCATGCCCATACCCCAGTGAGATCTTCTCCAATCTCTTCTTCACTCTCTTCCCTTGGTCGCCATATATAACATGCCAGAGTTACTCCAGTTGTGCCAGACCCTTATTCCAATGAGACCTCTGCCAAGCTCTTCTTCCCTCTCTTCCCATGGCCTACATATATAACATGCCAAGATTCCTCCAGTTGCGCCAGGCCCTTATCCCAGTGAGACCTCGCTACTTCCTCCTCTACCCTTAGTATGCCTATAGAGCATACTCAGATTCCTCCAACTGTGCCATACCCCAGTGAGATCTTCTTTCATCTTTACTCTCTCTCTTCCATTGCCCAGGTTCCTCCAGTTGTGCAAGGTCCCTACCCCACGGAGATCTTCCCATCTCTCCTTTCTTTGTTTCCTTCTTAGATTTCAAGGTTCCTCTGTTTTGTGCCAGACCATGAGTAACCCAACTTTTCTAATCTCATCTCTCTCAATTCCAGGTCCTCTTTGAAGATGCCTTTGGAGAGCCGGAGGGGTCCCACAGCATCCCTGGGGTGTGGGGCATGTCCTACAAAACATTTAAAGGGGTAAAGAGTTGCTGCTACATAGTGCTGTCCATCCTGTGCGGCTGCCCGCTCGCCTTCTGTTGGGCGTTGACGTTTGCCTGTAACCAGTGCTGTCACATCTGGATGGTGGCGCCATGTCTGCGCTTGTGGAACGCGAATGTCGCCTGCTGCAAGTCATTCTGGAGCAGCTGTGTGCACTGTGTGTATGACCCATGTTGTGAGGCATGTGGCCTTTGCTTCAGCTACATACGTGTACAGAATAAGAATGGATAAAGCACGTGGGTCCCCTGCTCAGTGGTCACCTCAGGGACTGCAATATCAGCTTCACACAGAAAGCCCTAAAGTGTACCCCAATAATAGCAGTACTGCACAACTCTGTACCCCAAAGAATCGTGGGTGGGCTGTATATTACAGGTCCATGCTCTGTATAATGACACCATTTACACTATTCTGATGTGACATCGAGACTGGTGATCTCTGGTCACTCCTGTGTGACTCTGTACAGTAAAGTAAATACAATCTATTCAATCGCAATTTCTGACTCATACTTTGTGAACTTTTTTTTTTTTTGGGGGGGGACATATTGTGTGTACATTCAGTTCTATAAAGTTCTACATACATGTACACCCATTCACACTGCTTGTAATGAGCAAACACTATTTATACAACTATATGTACCCAAACACACACTTACATTTATGTACATACATACACATAT
This sequence comes from Discoglossus pictus, assembly GCA_027410445.1. Classification (NCBI taxonomy): domain Eukaryota; kingdom Metazoa; phylum Chordata; class Amphibia; order Anura; family Alytidae; genus Discoglossus; species Discoglossus pictus. The sequence goes on along the minus strand of CM050169.1, from coordinate 41,342,501 downwards.
ACAGACACGTATACACAGTGGCGAAGCAAGTGCATAGGGGGCCTCGGTGCAAAAAAACCCCCTCCCAGAACCCCCTCCAACCTCAACGCAGTACATACATAAAATATGTATTAAAAAAAAAAAAAAATATATATATATATATATATATATATATATATGCACATATAACATATATATATATATATATATATATATATATATATATATATATATATATATACATATATATGTGAGTGTGTGCGCGTATATATATGTGTGTGTGCACGCATTTACATATATATCTACATATATTATAGTACAGCTATGCCTCGTTCAACGCTGTAGATGGTTCCAGGCAATAGGAATGTTAAGCGAACAGGGGAACTCATGAAAAAAAAACACCAATTTCAATAGAAATGTAAACTTTTTTGGTTTTATATGAACCTTCGAAGAAACAGCAAACACTAACACAAACTGAACATTAGCAGAAATATAAACTTTAAATGATTGATGTTGAAGCTTCTGGGTCGTCCTGGATTCTGTTGTCTTATAGCGAATCAGAGCGTTCAAAGCGGTCCGGCAGGCAAAAACAGAGTTATAGTGGGGCAATGCTATAGAAAATCAGAGCGTTAAAATGGATCTGTCAGGAAAAAACAGCGCTATAGCAGGGGTTAGCATTAAAAGGGGTCTGGCAGGAAAAACAGCTCTATAGTGAATCAGCTCTAAACGGGGTAGCTTTAAGAGGTGTATACCTGTACTATAAATACTTACTTACCTGCCCGGTCCTGCACTCCACTTCTTTGGTGAGAAGGGTCCACTGCAGGTCAGAGGGCTGAGGGGGGCCACTGAGGTCCGAGGGGGCTGCAGGGGCCAGCAAGGACCGAGGGGGCCACATAGGGCTGAGGGAGGCCACAGAGGTCCCCAAGGGGCCACAAGTGGTCTCCAGGGCCCAAAGGGGGCCACAGGGCCTGCAGGAGCACAGTGGGGGGCCCACAGTGGGTCCATAGGGGGCTGCAGTTGACCCACGGGGAGGTCCACAGGGGTCATAAAGTACCATGGGGGCCACCGGGCCTGATGGGGGCCCCTGGGGCTTGTGGGGGGCTACAGTAAGTCTTAAGGGGCTACAGGGGATTCACGGGAGGTCCACGGGGCCATAATGGGCCGTGGGGGTCACTGGGCTTGCAGCGGCGAAAAAACCCCATGGAGGCCACCTAAGGACGGCGGGGGCCACAGGGGACTTGCGGGAGGTCTGCGGGGACCCTCAGAGGTCAGGGGCCTTGGTGCCTTGCACCGTCTGCACAGGCAGTAGCTCCGCCTATATGTATACACATAGGCCCCCTATTTAATTGTCCAAATCGCAATTACCTGAGCCCCTAATGTAGCCCGTAAATACTACTGATATTTAATTGGTTACATTTTACAACTCTCCTTCCAATTGTGAGTTACAGGCTCAAAAACACTGCGGTTGTCAAAAATTTGACTACGTCCTATCTCCTCCTTTGATGTTTCCAGAATGAAAATTGTGACCAGTGCTAAAGACACCAAATCCATATTTAATTACAACAAATCAACAAGCCCGCAATTGCCTTTTAACCCGTAAATCGCAAATGTAGCCAAATTGCTTCAAAAATATTACGTGTTCCGAATAGGATTTGAAAAGGCTTGCTTAAAGACATAAGGTGTGCCTTAGCAGCAATTAAAAAGACAGTAAATCACTTAAAAACCAGACAACATCAGAGAAGTTCATCAGAATTAATTGCACAACATTCTCCAATGAACAAATAACATAAAAATATATTTTCTGAAAATATATTGGACAGTAAATATGTGTAATTATTTGATAAGGGTGGCACACTGCAAGCAAATGGATGGACCAAGCAGTACGTGGGGCTTCATGGTGCTGTTTCCCTATCACATATATAGTTGTGAGCATGCGAGCTGTTGCTAACGCTTGCAGGCTCGCGCAGCAAGCCTGTGGCCCTCGCAAAGCGAGGGCCGAAGTTTCTGGCAAGGAGCGCCAAAGGCACTCTTTGCCAGCAACTGCGGACCTCTCAAAAAAATATGAGACACGTTACGACCAATTACGACCTTGCAAAAATCTGCCGCAACCCTCGCACATGAAAACATGAAAAACACAATAAATACACACAATAAATACATAAAAAGCTTACCTATAGGAAGAGGGAGCATCCAGGACCTCAAAAACTGAAGTTACACCCCAATTTAACTCAAAATAAGAGTTTAGACACTGAAAAATTCTCTAAGCGAGAGAAAAAATGGCCGCCGAAAATGCGAGGCTACAGCATTCTAAAGACGCAAAACACCACCAAACACCTACGGAATTTCCGAAAAAGACATACGAGATTCGAAAACAAGGACGCAACCCGAGCAACCCCAAACACATTAGAAACACAATAAATACACACAACAAACATATAAAAAGCTTACTCACAGCAAGGTGGTGCACCCAGGACCTCTGCAAGTAAAGTTACACCGCGATTTAAGTACAAATTTCGCAGTTTAAACACCCGAAAATCACCTAAGCAAGAGAAAAAATGGCTGCCGAACAAAACGAAAATGAGGCTACAGGACTCTAAACACGCAAAACACCACCAAACAGCTACGGATATTCCGAAAAAGTCGGACGGCATTTAAAACGAAGGACGCTAAATCAGCCACAGCCGCATACCACACATTTTAGAACAATAACTTATACAATGGGGAAGTACACAGCTACCCTAACGGATTTGTCTCGCGCACGCACACTATTACACTGCACACATTCATGACGCTTACACAGCAGCTCCACAGCACTGATGCTCCAGCAACAACAAAACAGATTGCCAGCTCTTCAACACAATGCTTCCTGCATATATTACTTCAAAATAGGTAAAGTAGATTACTTTATTAATTTATTATTTATTTTATTATTATACACCAAACAGCATTAGCTCACTTACAATTTGATTGCCGTCATTTTTTGACGGGCAATTCGCTAGTGTATTAGAGTTGTGGGTGTATGGTGACATAAATGTTGTTCCATGGCTCGGTTCCATTAATGTATTATTGTTCCAATGCAGGCTGATTATTACAAGTATTACATGTAGGTTGTTGAAATATTATGTGGATCTTTGCTATGAAACTGCTGGTCTGTCCCTAAGGCCTTTGTGGTTTATTGCGATACTGTGGTGTTTTTTTTTTTTCTGTATACGTATTTTTTCCTGATAATTAATTAATTAATGAAATCATAAATTAATATACTTTACCTATTTGTAATTAATATATGCAGCAAGCAATGTGCTGAAGAGCTAACAATCTGTTTTGATGTTCCTGCAGCATACAATGTAGATTTGCAATGTTGTTGAGCTGAGGTGTAAGTGTCAGCAATGTGTGCAGTGTGTAGTGTAAATAGGCTGCGTGCGCGAGGGGAAACCGCTTGTGTAGCTGGGTAATTCCGCATTCTATAAGCTAGTGTTGTAAAATGGCGGCGATTGTGTATGTGGTACACTGGTGTGGATGATTTTGCGCCCTTGCTAATAGTGTATCTTGTACCTCGTACGGGTTTGTGTAAAAGTCGGATGTGCCTGGCGTTGTTTTGCGGGTTTAGGCGTTGTTTAGCCTCGTTTTTTTTTGTTTGTTTCGGCTGCCATTTTTTCTCTCGCTTAGGGGATTTTCAAGTGTCTAAACTCTGTAAATTGGACTTAAATTTGCGTGCGACCTCACTCCCAGACATCCTGGCTGCCCCCCCCCCCCTTGCTGTGTGTAATGTTTTTTTTTAATTTGTGTTTGTATTTTGTGTGTTTTTTATGTTTATTGCTGTGCGCAGTTCGGCTGTTAAATTCGTATATTTTTGCAACCTCGTAATTTTGCATTTTTGTACCTTGTACGTCCTTGGCAAAAGTCGTAAGTGCCTGGCTGTTATTTGCGGGTTCTGGGTCGCGTAGCCTCGTTTTAATTTTATTTGGCCGCCATTTTTTTTCTTGCTTAGTCGATTTTCAAGTTCCAAAACTCCTTAAACTAGACTTTAATTGGGGGGTACCCTCACTGGCAGATGTCGTGGCTGTCCCCCCATGCTGTGTGTGTGTGTTTACTTATTTATTTTTTGTTTAGTTTTTTTAAGTGTTTTTAATGTTTGTGTTTGTCTGCGTTACGGCCGTTAATTTTGTATTTTTGCGAGTTTGTATTTTGTTTCTAAGTTCGGTGGCTCGTGTTTTTGGGTGTAAGCCCCTCGCAATGCGTGACGACTCGCAGTTTGACAACTATTATATGTGATGATGATATGTGATGATGATATGATATACATACATATATATATATATCACTGTGGGAATCACTTTCCATAAATCTGTAGTAATTAGTAAAATCAATGAAACATGTAATTTAGTGAGTGTGTGTGTCCTGCAGTTTGGAACTACAGAGCACCCATTATCCATGATTAGGGTTTCCACAATAACACACCTTGCACAGGGAGTCGTTTTGGCATTATATTCCTGTACACAGACATGCTACACTATTGTCATGATAACAGGACACTACTAATTACAACTTATTAGGTGGGGCTTGTGCTGCGTCAGTCACTCACATACCCAAACACAGCTAGAAACAGGTCTATAGTACTATAGTAAATACAAAGTACATTTGTGTTCCCATTTGAATGTGTTAAAAAACGTGTTTCATGCCCAGAATTCCAAGAAATACAGTTATTACACTGCACTCTGGGAACCTTGGCAGGGACATGCAAATGTGCCCACAAAGGCTTCGCTCTTGCAATCCATAACTATATCAAACCTGGCTTCCCTTAAGCATATGCCCGCTGTATCAAACAGCTTTGAGCAAAGCTAGGGTTGGATTATACACAAGCTAGGAATCCCACCCGCGTACAACGGTTTCATAAAAAATGTGTGTGTATGGAGCAGTGTGCATTCATTTTGTATCTATAAAAAGTAGTTATACAATGGCGGTAACACTATCTAACACTGCATCATTTTGCAGGAGATGCCATGTCCCTATATACCCATTGGGATTACTGGAGGGCTTGTGTTTCATTAGCAATTACATTTGGCATCAAACAAGACAATGTAGGGAGTGACTCCAGCTCCATTTTCCCCAGATTATTTATTGTTGGGTTTGGCAATTTTACACAAATGTCATTATTTTGAAGGTTGTGAGACCTTTTTATATTTAGGTAGCAGTGTAGTTCCACAACAATGCCTTAGTTACAGTAGTGTGGTACCACACCAACACCTTAGTTACAATATTGTTGTACCATGCCAACACCTTAGTTACAGTAGTGTGGTACCACACCAACACCTTAGTTACAATATTGTTGTACCATGCCAACACCTTAGTTACAGTAGTGTTGTACCATGCCAACACCTTAGTTACAGTAGTGTTGTACCATGCCAACACCTTAATTATAGCACTGTTGTACCATGCCAACACCTTCATTACAGCAGTGTTGTACCATGCCAACACCTTCATTACAGCAGTGTTGTACCATGCCAACACCTTCATTACAGCAGTGTTGTACCACACCAACACCTTAGTTACAGTAGTGTTGTACCATGCCAACACCTTAGTTACAGTAGTGTGGTACCACACCAACACCTTAGTTACAATATTGTTGTACCATGCCAACACCTTAGTTACAGTAGTGTTGTACCATGCCAACACCTTAGTTACAGTAGTGTTGTACCATGCCAACACCTTAATTATAGCACTGTTGTACCATGCCAACACCTTCATTACAGCAGTGTTGTACCATGCCAACACCTTCATTACAGCAGTTTTGTACCATGCCAACACTTTAGTTATAGCAGTTTTGTACCATGCCAACACCCTCATTACAGCAATGTTGTACCATGCCAACACCCTCATTACAGCAGTGTTGTACCATGCCAACACTTTAGTTACAGCAGTTTTGTACCATGTCAACACCTTCATTACAGCAGTGTTGTACCATGCCAACACCTTCATTACAGCAGTTTTGTACCATGCCAACACTTTAGTTATAGCAGTTTTGTACCATGCCAACACCCTCATTACAGCAATGTTGTACCATGCCAACACCCTCATTACAGCAGTGTTGTACCATGCCAACACTTTAGTTACAGCAGTTTTGTACCATGTCAACACCTTCATTACAGCAGTGTTGTACCATGCCAACACTTTAGATTAAACAGCAGTGTTGTACCATGCAAACACTTTAGTTACAGCAGTTTTGTACCATGCCAACACCCTCATTACAGCAGTGTTGTACCATGCCAACACTTTAGTTACAGCAGGGTTGTACCATGCCAACACCTTCATTATAGCAGTGTTGTACCATGCCAACACTTAAGTTACAGCAGTGTTGTACCATGCCAACACCCTCATTACAGCAGTGTTGTACCATGTCAACACCTTCATTACAGCAGTGTTGTACCATGCCAACACTTTAGTTACAGCAGTGTTGTACCATGCAAACACTTTAGTTACAGCAGTTTTGTACCATGCCAACACCCTCATTACAGCAGTGTTGTACCATGCCAACACTTTAGTTACAGCAGTGTTGTACCATGCCAACACCTTCATTATAGCAGTGTTGTACCATGCCAACACCTTCATTACAGCAGTGTTGTACCATGCCAACACCTTCATTATAGCAGTGTTGTACCATGCCAACACTTTAGTTACAGCAGTTTTGTACCATGCCAACACCCTCATTACAGCAGTGTTGTACCATGCCAACACTTTAGTTACAGCAGTGTTATACCATGCCAACACTTTAGTTACAGCAGTGTTGTACCATGCCAACACCTTAATTACAGCAGTGTTGTACCATACAAACACCTTAATTACAGCAGTGTTGTACCATGCCAACACCTTCATTCCAGCAGTGTTGTACCATGCCAACACTTTAGTTACAGCAGTGTTGTACCATGCCAACACTTTAGTTACAGCAGTGTTGTACCACACCAACACCTTCAGTATAGCAGTGTTGTACCATGCCAAAACTTTAGTTACAGCAGTGTTGTACCATGCCAACACCTTCATTACAGCAGTGTTGTACCATGCCAACACCTTCATTACAGCAGTGTTGTACCATGCCAACACTTTAGTTACAGCAGTGTTGTACCATGCCAACACCTTAATTACAGCAGTGTTGTACCATGCCAACACCTTCATTACAGCAGTGTTGTACCATGCAAACACTTTAGTTACAGCAGTGTTGTACCATGCAAACACCTTAATTACAGCAGTGTTGTACCATGCCAACAACTTAATTACAGCAGTGTTGTACCATGTCAACACCTTAGTTACAGCAGTGTTGTACCATGCCAACACCTTCATTACAGCAGTGTTGTACCATGCCAACACTTTAGTTACAGCAGTGTTGTACCATGCCAACACCTTAATTACAGCAGTGTTGTACCATGCCAACACCTTCATTACAGCAGTGTTGTACCATGCCAACACTTTAGTTACAGCAGTGTTGTACCATGCAAACACCTTAATTACAGCAGTGTTGTACCATGCCAACACCTTCATTACAGCAGTGTTGTACCATGCCAACACCTTCATTACAGCAGTGTTGTACCATGCCAACACTTTAGTTACAGCAGTGTTGTACCATGCCAACACCTTAATTACAGCAGTGTTGTACCATACAAACACCTTAATTACAGCAGTGTTGTACCATGCCAACACCTTAATTACAGCAGTGTTGTACCATACAAACACCTTAATTACAGCAGTGTTGTACCATGCCAACAACTTAATTACAGTGTACCATGTCAACACCTTAGTTACAGCAGTGTTGTACCATGCCAACACTTTAGTTACAGCAGTGTTGTACCATGCCAACAACTTAATTACAGCAGTGTTGTACCATGCAAACACTTTAGTTACAGCAGTGTTGTACCATGCCAACAACTTAATTACAGCAGTGTTGTACCATGCCAACACTTTAGTTACAGCAGTGTTGTACCATGCCAACACCTTCATTACAGCAGTGTTGTACCATGCCAACACCTTCATTACAGCAGTGTTGTACCATGCCAACACCTTCATTACAGCAGTGTTGTACCATGCCAACAACTTAATTACAGTGTACCATGTCAACACCTTAGTTACAGCAGTGTTGTACCATGCCAACACTTTAGTTACAGCAGTGTTGTACCATGCCAACAACTTAATTACAGCAGTGTTGTACCATGCAAACACTTTAGTTACAGCAGTGTTGTACCATGCCAACAACTTAATTACAGCAGTGTTGTACCATGCCAACACTTTAGTTACAGCAGTGTTGTACCATGCCAACAACGTAATTACAGCAGTGTTGTACCATGCCAACACTTTAGTTACAGCAGTGTTGTACCATGCAAACACTTTAGTTACAGCAGTGTTGTACCATGCCAACAACGTAATTACAGCAGTGTTGTACCATGCCAACACTTTAGTTACAGCAGTGTTGTACCATGCCAACAACGTAATTACAGCAGTGTTGTACCATGCCAACACTTTAGTTACAGCAGTGTTGTACCATGCCAACACCTTCATTACAGCAGTGTTGTACCATGCCAACACCTTCATTACAGCAGTGTTGTACCATGCCAACACCTTCATTACAGTATTATGCCAACACGTCAAGACATTTTGGAAAAACTAAACAGTTTGATGCAGGTGTAAGTGGGTGGGCACCTAGCACAGCATCTATGCACTGAGGTTAATGGGTATCACAAGTTTTAAAGTTTTGTTTCACAACAAATAGTCACTTTTAAAATAAATTCTTTTTTCCCACTTATAATTGTATTGTCACATGAAGAAATCACAATTTAGCTCTACACCCTCCTCAGCCTCCAAACTACTGGCATAACTTGTTTACAGCCTTCTAAACCACATTCTTTCCTCCAATTATTTGGTTTCCGCCCTCAGTAGTTGACTGAAGGCGCTCACCAAGGTAACAGAGACCCAACGAAGCTAAAACAAAGAGACATCTCATTAATTATCATCTGAAGTCTCTGCCTTGATATAGTTGACCAGTCACTTCTCTCTGTATTGACACTGCTCATAGTTCTCTAATGAGACATTTACTGAGTCGTTTCCCCTCCATTACGAGTTTCTGGACCTCCCTGACCTTCTCAACATGCACATTGTTTCTCCACAAGTGAATATACTACGTTGGGTGTCAGTGCCACTTGTCTTCTGAAGACCCGTCTCCCCTTTAACACACCATTTTATATCCAATTAGTTATACATACCTCTAAGACGGAGGGAGAAAGATTAACATGGCAGCCCCCTAGAATGAAGCAGAGGGAAATATAATTGTAAGTTCCCCTTTATGGCCTCCAACGGCAGAGATCTGACCTTCCTAATGAACCTCCTATTTTCCAACTATATAAAATGTTGAATTATTACTATTTTAGTCAGTCTCTGCTTCCCTATAAATGGTTATCGTGTTGGACTCCACCTCTCTCCATCTTTTAAAGCTTTTAAACTCCATATTGTGACATCTAGGGCCTCATTCAATTGATTTGCCCAATTGAATAGGGCTCTATATAAGCACATAGCATATTTTTTTTACAGAACTTTTAAGTTAGTGAAATTCTATCCAAAAGCAAGGTCTTCACTAACTAAAAATGTCTGTGAAAAATATATGCTATGTGCTTATCTAGAGCCCTATTCATTTGTCCGAATCGCAATTGAATGAGGCCCCTAGTGTGGAAGCCAACACCAAACGGCTACATGGACCAGTAAAAAGCTGCTGGTTATTCTGTTGCATTAGAAGCTGCACTATGGAAATTCATAACATGTTGCCTGCCACCATACTTATTGAGGCATGGGAAAAGGGGAGAATATAATATGGCAGCCCCCTAAAGTGGAGCAGAAGGAAATAACAAAATAAAAAATCAAATTAATTGCCCCTTTAAGGAGCTACTACTCCAGAGATCTGACCTCCCTCTCTCTTGATAATGGCCACAGTAGTTATGCATTTAATTTAGATAGTACACAAAATACATATGGCATTTTATTTATTAATTATGCGAAACCTGTAATGATTCTGATGCTTCATTTGAAATGTTTTATTCCTTAGTGAATAAGCTTTCAATGTAACTAATGGAAACCTCATCAGACTATAGGCAAAAACAGACCACCCAAGAAGGAATTATCACATAAAATAGTTAATACATTAAAGGCTGTGCTAATTCTTAAAAACATTATGTTTATTATCAAGTATCAAGTGGGACTTCAGACTTAATACATTAAACTGTATTATAAAAAGTGCTTGATAAGCCCAATGTTATTTGGCCCCCTTTTTTTTATTATTTATTAAATGTGTTTGTTTGTTTGTTATTTGTTTGTGTATTGTTACTTATTGAATAACTGCAATAAAATGGGCATAAAATGACAATCTGAATATTAAATTGGTGTCTGCATTTGTTCTTCAGTCCAATACATATTCATGATATGTGATCTGTATGATATGAACTTTAATTTAAAAGACAATATTTAGGTTTATGTACATTTACTCTGTATTTAAGATTCTTTTTCCCTATTAATAGCAACAGACAAAATAATTTTAGAAAGATATTAGCATTTCAATTCGTTACATAGAAATTCAAGTTTCAGATACACTGGGACAATACAATTCAGTGTTAGTTTACTTAAAGGGACTGGGTAACCAACAGTTAGATATACAATTGTGCAACACACCTTTTTTGTATTTTTTTTTTCCTTTTAACTCCTCCCAAGCATTTTTGTATCTGTTTGTTTGTATCATTATGGTATAAAATCCATGGAATACACTGAATTAACAAGATTGATGTAGTGGGGGAAGGTTAAACATAATTGATCAGATGTTAGCCATGATCCATACTATGCAGAAACATCAAATTACTGCATAGAGCTGCAAGAGGAAGAATAATCAAGCCTGGTATTTAGGTAGATACAATGGGCAGACTAGATGGTCCTTTTGGATTTTATCTGCTGTCAATTCTAAATCTCTATGACAGACTCCCATGGAGTGTATATTTTATGTTCACGTCAGTGATTGGCTCCCTCTTTTAGGACTGTGTATAGCAAAATGAGGATTCCCTGGTGGCTCAGTGGTTAGGATGCAGGTGCTTTCACCACAGCATCCTGGTTTGAATCCAGCCAGGGAACCAAGTGGTCACACTGGTTAGTACTTGGATGGGAGACCACCTGGGAATATCAGGAGCTGTATGCTGTGGCTGACTGGAGATGGAACTGGCAACCCACTCCAGTATCCCTGCCATGAAAACCAAGTGGATCAGCATGGTGTGTTGTCCATGAGGTCATGGAGAGTCAGACACAACTGAGCGATGCCGTAGTAAAAGGGCCACACTGTACTCTTGATGGCTTTGCAAATGAATAATGGTACAATTCAGTGTGAAATAGACAGATTTGAATTCAAGGCATGCCCAAGTTTCATGGATTAATACATTTCTGCTATCCTTAGGCAAACAACTGCTTATGTGTATGCCGCACATCTCATAAAACATTTTATTTTTATTAGTATATAAAAATCCCTTAAATGATTATGTCGACACCTCCAGAGGGTGTCTACACAGGCATCTGATCCCCCAATCAGCATGCAGCATCAGGGGAGCAATATTAACCCATTATTTACCTGTTGTTGCTTGCTCACCAAATCTCCTTGCAGCTTCCTGTCTGTATGTCAGCAGCAATTCATAGCGTTTATCAGTGATACACTACATATCCCAGGCTGCTTTACAGCACAAACAGGACCCCAAGTTAATTCAAAAGTTTCCGCAAATAAGTTTACATTTTATGCTAATTTAGCCTGGGTTTGGAGGGTGTTAACCCTGATTTTAAACTGTCAGACATTTTGCTGACTTCAATGTAAGTGTTTAAATGTTTATTTTGGGATTTTTTCATGCAAAAAATGTTTGCATACATTACTAATTCTCCTCTATCAGATGCATTTATAATCCAGCAAACTTAGATATGCCTTTAATTAGGAGAAACAGCCCTCTTTTCAAGCTTGTCTGGCCATAAACTGATGGGGAGGGTTATCCTGTGGAGCCTCATTGTACCATTGATTTCTATTGGCAAGAGTGCTATTTGGAGAAGTGAATACAAATTTTTGTTATTTTTTAAATTGTGTAAAATTATTTTTCAAAATAGCAAACTATAAATAGGACACTTCAGGGGTCCTTTAAGAACAAGCCCCTGTTTTCCAGTCCTAACAATGTCCCACTTTTCCTGGTTCCTCCTGTAGATTTCTCTTTCAGTCCAGTATAATGACAGGAGCTGGTTCTATAGAATATACGTGCGTATGGAACAGTGTGTACATATATATTGCCATTATGTATACAAATTAGGTAACACATTGTACACAAGGCTGATAACAATGCATAATAGTAAATATTTTTCACTGTTTGGATCTACTGTATTTATGCAAATCTAATGCGCACCTTCTTCATAGAAAATTGGGTAACAAATTAGGAGTGCGCATTAGATTCGATGGCGCACTAGATTCGATGGCAAAAAGGAAAGCACAGGAAATACCGCGACACCACCATCTTTCGCTTCCCGACTCTCTAGAGTGGATGACCACTGGAGGAAGTGGCACCCAGAGAGCCCCAGCACAGTGGCACACAGAGCCTGGTACCCAGAGAACCCCAGCACAGTGGCACACAGAGCCTGGCACCCACAGAGCCCCAGCACAGTGGCACACAGAGCCTGGCACCCAGAGAGCCCCAGCACAGTGACACACAGAGCTTGGCACCCACAGAGCCCCGACACAGTGGCACACAGAGCCTGGCACCTAGAGAGCCCCAGCACAGTGGCACACAGAGCCTGGTACCCAGAGAACCCCAGCACAGTGGCACACAGAGCCTGGCACCCACAGAGCCCCAGCACAGCGGCACACAGAGCCTAACACATAGAGAGCCCCAGCACAGTGGCACACAGAGCCTGGCACCCAGAGAGCCCCAGCACAGTGGCACACAGAGCCTGGCACCCAGAGAGCCCCAGCACAGTGGCACAGAAAAAGCACATTACATTTGCAAGCAAAAACTTTTTGCAACAAATTAGGAGTGTGCATTAGATTCAATGGCGCACTAGATTTGCATAAATACAGTATATTATTATGTCTCCTACTGGGTTAAACTATATCTATCTTATCACTTATGGTACATTGGAAGATTAGTCCTGTCTTCTGCCCTGAGGCTTTGCTTGGTCTTACAGTGGTTTCCATAACTCCCTAGTGAAGGTGTACATTGGAAGAGTAATCCTGTCTTCTACCCGAGGCTGTGCTTGGTCGTACAGTGGTTTCCATAACTCCAAGGTGAGGGTGTGCTGGTCAGAGTAACCATGGACTGGAGCGTCCACTGTTTGGTGCTACGTCCCATGGAAACGTCAAGTTCCCAGATATAAATATGGCAGAGACAAGACATGTACTGACCACAAACCATCACATGAGCCATGGCTGAGACAAACATCCCAGACGAGCCTATGCCTCTGGACATGGAGAATCGAGACCCCAACAATTTGAATGAACATGTCAGGGTGAGTCTTGCCCATCCAAGAAATAGAATCTAGCAACTGAGTCCTTCTACTTAGCAGATATACTTTACATGTGGCATTTTATTTCCATTTATGGGAAACACTTCAAAAAAAGCTAAATGAAAACACTTGATTAGATTCTTGAGATGTGTCCATCAGTTTATCTTTTTTGTTATAAGAAGTTTTATGTTTTTCGGTATTTGTGATATTTTTAGCTATGTATTTGCAAATACTGTTGTGAATTTAAATATTTAATAAATGATCCACAAGATATTTACAGACAATACTAAGGGTTAATGGGTCACTAAAACTCATGGCCCGTTAAAAGTGTCAGCTGTATCCAGTCTAATGAACACCTTATTAGCCAACTATATAAAGTGAGAAATTATTACTTTTTTAACCACTCTCTGCTTCCTGCTAAAGGATAATCATATACTCCATACCTTTCCATGTGTTAGAGCTGTTAAATTGCACATAATGGCTATTAGTGTGGGGCCAGCACCACATGACTACATGGACCAGTAAAAAGCTGCTGGTTGCTCTATTGCATTAGAAGCTGCACTATGGAGATTCATAGCATGTTGCCTGCCACCTTACTCATTGAGGCATGTGGAAATGGGAGAGGATAACACATCAGCCCCCTAGAATAGAGCAGAGGGAAATAAAATAAAAAATAAAAAACTGAATGAATTGCCCTTTTAAAGAGCTATTACTGATTTGTGGCCTCCAACACCAGAGATCCGACCCCCCTATTGGTTGATGGGCTCTATATTCTGTATTTAAATTTATTTTGAAAAATTATACTTAAAGATATGCAAAAAAAGTACAGTAGAACAGTAAATAAATAGTACTGTATTAGTGTTCCCATTTAAATGTCTAAAATAATGTCTAAAATAAGTTAAAAAAATGTATTACCTGCTCAAAATTCCCAGAAATAATTATTGCACTCTGGGAAACTGGGCAGGGCATGCAAATGAGTCCACAAGGCATTTTCACTCTTTAATCCCAATTCCACTTTATACATGGCTCCTTAATATACTGCAGAACAGACCCGCTCTTGATGTCTCTACATACTCACATATACTACAGAACAGACAAAATAACTTTTTTGTAGTCAATAACTGGTACAGTCAACCCAATTATCCTCCCTAATCTTTTCTCTCTCCTTTCCAGGTCCTCTTTGAAGATGCCTTTGGGGAGCCGGAGGGGTCCCACAGCATCCCTGGGGTGTGGGGCATGTCCTACAAAACATTTAAAGGGGTAAAGAATTGCTGCTACATAGTGCTGTCCATCCTGTGCGGCTGCCCGCTCGCCTTCTGTTGGGCGCTGACGTTTGCCTGTAACCAGTGCTGTCACATCTGGATGGTGGCGCCATGTCTGCGCATATGGAACTCAAATGTTACCTGCTGCAAGTCATTCTGGAGCAGCTGTGTGCACTGTGTGTATGATCCATGTTGTGAGGCTTGTGGCCTCTGCTTCAGCTACATACGTGTACAGAATAAGAATGGATAAAGCACATGAGCCCCCTGCTCAGTGGTCACTTCAGGGACCACAAGACCACCATTCTGACCACCCCAATAACTGCAGGACTGAGCGGAGCTGCCCCCCAGTCCTACACGTTCTGTTGTGTGGGCAGCTGGTATTTGAAGATGTGTGGTACAGACACATCCTCTGTATATTGACAATTAAAATGTAATTTTATGTCCTGGCACAATGGACCAAAGGACCAGTAACCCATAACTCATCCAGACGACTCTGTCCAGCTCTGACTCCCTGGGATCTGCAAAATAAAATACTTTCTAATTAGTAAAAGAGGGAGGGACAGCTAAATCAAATAATCTATAATTATATTCACTTGGCACATTTAGCCCTTTAGAAAATATAATCCACTACAAGGTAGAAAGAAATGAAAAAAAAAATGCTTATTAATATTAAATAAATAAAATAAAAACAAAATATTAAGTGTTTGAAAAGAAATGCAACTATTCTTGGATTTTTTTTTTACATGTTTATGACATATGTATAATTGTGTAATCCATGAGAATAAAAATCTTATTTTTAATTTTAGCACACTCTGCTTGTGTCTAAGAACTGACATGTTGTCTCTCTTCAGCTCTGCTTGTTGGCTTGGAGTCTGAGGGGGTGCACTCCAAGACAAAGCTGAGTGGACTGGAAGGGGAGGATTTGTACTGTTATTGGTGAGCGACTTCATATTAGATTATGAAGTCAACAATAACGGGACAAATTGACCCCTTGTACCAACACCTCCCCATCTCCCCCGCACTTCCCCCATGTGCCCCATTCAAGTATGTCCCGAACCAAAAGCAGGTAAAAACAAGCTTTTCTCTAAACATTAATTTATTATTTTGGCTTTCAAAACAGCTGATGTTGCTAGTTTGTTAAATGCTTCGCAATAATATATAGTTTTTGGTGGATTTTATTGCTTAATCCAATGGTGTATCATAAAATCATGGGTCTCTGCAACATATGACTAAAGCCTCTAGGGTATTTCAAATAATCTCTAATAAGCTTATATTCACATCCTCACTCCACACCTTGCATGCCCACTCACTCACTATCCACCTACCCCACTTCTCATCCTTCAGCTGCTCATCTTCCCCACTTACCACACCATACAGCTCACTACTCACTTCTTAGCCCACTAATTAATCACCTCCACCACCTCTCGTTCCACACCCACTCACTATTCACCTCCACCATCTCTCCTTCCCACCCACTCACTCCACAACTTCCATACCCACTAACTACCCACCTCCTCAACCTCTAACTACACGCATGCTCATCTCCACCACCTCACATATATTAGCTCACTACTCACCACCACCACCACATATCAACTGATCTCTACCATCTCTCACTCCACTCACCTCCACCATCTCTTACACCATACCTACTCACCCATCTTCTCTAAACTCACTCAATTCCACCCTCTTTACATGCCTCTCACTGCCCTCTCCTAATCCACTGGTTACCATTCAATCATTCCACATCCAATAAGTTCCACCCGTCCATCAGTATATATCCAATCATAGCCACCACTCTCCCCAAAGCTACAGCCAACTCCCACTCTCTGTATTCATACATGCACACTACTATCCTCTCTCTCTCCACACCCCTCACCACCTTATCTGCTCCATCTATCTACTGAACCCTACTCTATATTTATCCAGGCTCCACCACCCTCTCACTGTTCCTCCACATATAATACAGTGCCTTGCAAAAGTATTCACCCACTTGACTTTTTACCTATTTTGTTACATTACAGCCTTAAGTTCAATGTTTTGTTAATCTGAATTTTATGTGATGGATCAGAACACAATAGTGAAATGAGAAAAATATATACATAAAACGATTTTTTAGAAATAGAAAACAGAAAATTGGCATGTGCATATGTATTCACCCCCTTTGTTATGAAGCCCATAAAAAGCTCTGGTGCTACCAATTACCTTCAGAAGTCACACAATTAGTGAAATGGTGTCCACCTGTGTGCAATCTAAGTGTCACATGATCTGTCATTACATATACACACCTTTTTTGAAAGGCCCCAGAGGCTGCAACACCTAAGCAAGAGGCACCACTAACAAAACACTGCCATGAAGACCAAGGAACTCTCCAAACAAGTAAGGGACAATGTTGTTGAGAAGTACAAGTCAGGATTAGGTTATAAAAAAAAATCAAAATTGTTGAAGATCCCCAGGAGCACCATCAAATATATCATAACCAAATGGAAAGAACATGGCACAACAGCAAACCTGCCAAGAGACGGCCGCCAACCAAAACTCACGGACCGGGCAAGGAGGGCATTAATCAGAGAGGCAGCACAGAGACATAAGGTAACCCTGGAGGAGCTGAAGACTTCCACAGCAGAGACTGGAGTATCTGTACATAGGATGATAATAAGCCGTATGCTCCATAGAGTTGGGCTTTATGGCAGAGTGGTCAGAAGAAAGCCATTACTTTAGGCAAAAAACAAAATGGCACATTTTGAGTTTGCAAAAAGGCATGTGGGAGACTCCCAAAATGTATGGAGAAAGGTGTTCTGGTCTGATGAGACTAAAAGAGACTTTAACTTTTCAGCCATCAAAGAAAATGCTATGTCACATCACCCAAAGAACACCATCCCCACAGTGAAACATGGTGGTGGCAGCATCATGCTGTGGGGATGTTTTTCAGCAGCCAGGACTGGGAAACTGGTCAGAGTTGAGGGAAAGATGGATGGTGCTAAATACAGGGATATTCAAGCAAAACCTGTACCACTCTGTGCGTGATTCGAGGCTAGGATGGAGGTTCACCTTCCAGCAGGACGATGACCCCAAACACACTGCTAAAGCAACACTTGAGTGGTTTAAGGGGAAACATGTAAATGTGTTGGAATGGCCTAGTCAAAGCCCAGACCTCAATCCAATAGAAAATCTGTGGTCAGACTTAAAGATTGCTGTTCACAAGCGCAAAGCATCACATTTGAAGGAGCTGGAGCAGTTTTGCAAGAAGGAATGGGCAAAAATCCCAGTGGTAAGATGTGGCAAGCTCATAGAGACTTATTCAAAGCGCCTTGGAGCTGTAATTGCCACAAAAGGTGGCTCTACAAAGTATTGACTTTAGGGGGGTGAATATTTATGCACATTGACTTTTTCTGCTGTTTTGTCCTATTTGTTGTTTGCTTCACAATAAAAAATAAAAAAACATCTTCTTAAAGTTGTGGGCATGTTCTGTAAATTAAATTATGCAAATCCTCAAACAATCCATGTTAATTCCAGGTTGTGAGGCAACAAAACACAAAAAATGCAAAGGGGGTGAATACTTTTGCTATATATGATGTCATATGTTTATTTAAGTATCCTGAGGTCAATAATCAAACTAAGACTGACAATAAAAGGTCATTGTCAGTGTGGGGCCCCTTTATTTCAGACAGGGACGTTTCCAGGGGTACTGTTACTGGGCTGCATAAAAATATAGGCCTGAAAGCTACTGAATTCTTACAGGTGTGTTATCACAGCATTTCAATAGGATTTATATTTGACAAATGCTGACATTTTCATCAACAACTAATATGGTAATATTATAATTGAAAATACTTTGATGTTGTCACCATATAATCATGTCCTAAAAAAACCCAGTAAGTATTGTCTGCTACAGTATATTAATGAACAGTAGATATAAAAAGTCTACACACCCCTGTTAAAATGTCAGGTTTCTGTGCTGTAAAAAAATGAGACAAAGATAAATAATTTCAGAACTTTTTCCACCTTTAATGTGACCTATAAACAGTACAACTCAATTGAAAAACAAACTGAAATCTTTTAGGTAGAGGGAAGAAAAAATATAAAAACAAATTAATATGGTTGCATAAGTCTGCACACCCTTAAACTAATACTTTGTTGAAGCACCTTTTGATTTTATTACAGCACTCAGTCTTTTTGGGTATAAGTCTATCAGCATGGCACATTTTGACTTGGCAAGATTTGCCCACTCTTCTTTGCAAAAACACTCCAAATATGTCAGATTGCGAGGGCATCTCCTGTGCACAGCCCTCTTCAGATCACACCACAGATTTTCAATCCAATTCAGGTCTGGGCTCTGCCTGGGCCATTCCAAAACTTTAATCTTCTTCTGGTGAAGACATTCCTTTGTTGATTTGGATGTATGCTTTGGGTCGTTGTCATGCTAAAAGATGAAGTTCCTCTTTATGTTCAGTTTTCTAGCAGAAGCCTGAAGGTTTTGTGCCAATATTGACTGGTATTTGGAACTGTTCATAATTCCCTCTATCTTAACTAAGGCCCCAGTTCCAGCTGAAGAAAAACAGCCCCAAATCATGATGCTGCCACCACCATGCTTCACTGTGGGTATGGTGTTCTTTTGGTGATGTGCAGTGTTGTTTTTGCACAAAACATATTTTTTGGAATTATGGCCAAAAAGTTCAACCTTGGTTCCATCAGACCATAACACCTTTTCCCACATGCTTTTGGGAGACTTCAGATGTGTTTTTGCAAAATGCAGCCTGGCTTGGATGTTTTTCTTTGTAAGAAAAGGCTTTCGTCTTGCCACTCTACCCCATAGCCCAGACATATGAAGAATACAGGAGATTGTTGTCACATGTACCACACAGCCAGTACTTGCCAGATATTCCTGCAGCTCCTTTAATGTTGCTGTAGGCCTCTTGGTAGCCTCCCAGACCAGTTTTCTTCTCGTCTTCTCATCAATTTTGGAGGAAGCTCCAGTTCTTGGTAATGTCACTGTTGTGCCATATTTTCTCCACTTGATGATGACTGTCTTCACTGTGTTTCCATGGTATATCTAATGCCTTGGAAATTCTTTTGTACCCTTCTCCTGACTGATACCTTTTAACAATGAGATCCCTCTGATGCTTTGGAAGCTCTCTGTGGACCATGACTTTTGCTGTGGGATGCGACTAAGAAAATTTCAGGAAAGACCAACTAGAGCAGCTGAACTTTATTTGGGGTTAATCAGAGGCACTTTAAATGATGGCAGGTGTATGCTGACTCCTATTTAACATGATTTGGAATGTAATTGCTTAATTCTGAACACAGCTACATCCCCAGTTATAAGAGGGTGTGCAAACTTATGCAACCACATTATTTTTCTTTTTTTTATTTCTTCCCTCCACCTAAACGATTTCAGTTTGTTTTTCAATTGAGTTGTACAGTTTATATGTCACATTAAAGGTGGAAAAGGTTCTGAAATTATTTATGTTTGTCTCATTTTTTTACAGCACAGAAACCTGACATTTTAACAGGGATGTGTAGACTTTTTATATCCACTGTATATTTGCTATTGTTTATACAATATACTAAAAAAGTTGTATAATGTACGCCACATGTATATGTTACTGGTTATCAGGTGTCTAACCCATGTGTGCCTTATTATTATAACAGCCTTATTAAATTGCAATTCAGCAAATCTAAAGGGCTCTATATCAGCACAGAGCATATTTTTTTTACAGAAGTTTTTAGTTAGTGAAGACCTTGCTTTTGGATAGAAGTTCACAAACTAAAAACTTCTGTAAAAAAATATGCTGTGTGCTATAAATAGAGCCCTATTCAATTGGCCAAATCGCAATTTTATAAGGTTGTTAGTGTGTAATACAGAGAAGGCTAAGAGAAGAGAAATAATAACTTGGGAATACTTTAAGAAAAAGCACTTCTTACAAGACTTGAAGCTCAAAACAGGGCCCTCCATTTTCTGCTTGTTGTCATTACTGTATATTTCCTTGTTCTTCTCTCCTGTACAGCTCTACGGAATATGTTGGCGCAATACAAGAACACAAACAACAAACACCAGAATGTGTCCTATGAACAAGTCAGAATCATCTTGTATAAATCAAATAACAGTTCTTAGGTTCAATTTGGGAATGGTCGGTATCCAGTCATTCAGCCCGTTCGGCTACAAATTTGTCTGGCTCCTGGAGTCGAAGTAGGGGAGTCAAGCTACTCGGGTAAATCTAGAGCACATAGACATATTAACAGAAGACTTGATATACTCTTTTCTTCTTTGTCTATCTTTCAGCAGAAGTCACTCATCAAGCTGTGCAATAATATGGTGGTGAAGGGTTGGAGCCACTTGGTCTTGAATATAGAAATCAGCCACCAGGACACAACCCATCACCATATTTTAAAAACTGGAGTTGAATTTTCTTTTGTTTCTACAACAAGCTTTATAACAGTCTGCTGTGACATAATAAATGAGAAAATGTTAAAGACATTAATTACACATAGTATAAAAGGTCACTCATCAACCCTAGTTTTAAATATTGCTTATAGCGCAGTGATGGTGTGTTATCTTTATTACATTTTGAATATTGTTTGTAGGCATAGGACACTTGGTTTCATGGTTTTACAATGTATGATTGTTCAAGGAGTTTTAGATGAATCCACTGAACTTTAGTTTTGTTGCCTCCTCAGCCAGGAAATGCTTTCATTTGGGTGAACCCAAAATGACCATGTCACTAGTAACTTGACTACCTTAAGGGTATTGGCTATGGATCTATTTACTATATGGAACTTCATTCACAGATTTACAACATGTTACATACCTGGATACAAACTTTTCCTTTGCAGAACCCTTGGCGATTTGGCCAATTGAATAGGGCTCTATATAAGCACAGAGCATATTTTTTTTACAGTAGTTTTTAGTTAGTGATATTCTATCCAAAAGCAGGGTCTTCACTAACTAAAAACTTCTGGAAAAAAATATTCCCTGTGCTTATATTGAGCCCTATTCAATTGGCCAAATCGCAATTGAATGAGGCCCCTTGTGACTTTGGAATGCGGATGGACAACAACTCGATGGCTCTCCTGTGTAATTAATGAGTTTGCATCTATCTCCATGGCCCGTAGATTGCTATTTTTTTCTTATTTTTAATCAACATAATGTAATAATAAAGGCTGTAATTATTTTTTTGGAAACCATAAAACATTTTACCAAATATCAAGTCACATTCTTCATAAGATAACACCATAGATATGATACTTCGAAAGCACTTTAAGGTTTGTAGGCAGTCTATTTCAGGCTACTCTTTCCTTAGGCCTCAGGACCCGGATTCAAGGAATATTTTCATGATATCTTGTATGAAGTCAATCAATCCGTGCTGGAGATATGGTCTGGATCCAGCCCTCAAGGTCACCATGGGCGTCGAACAAAGAGCAGAACTGGACAATCCATTTCACACATAAACATATACAAGGTACGGGGACAAATTCACAGCGGACACAGCAAGTGAAGTGAAAATATGCACATTATTTATTAACTGATTCTCTGTAATAAACCATTTGAAAATATTTTACAAGTAAATCACACACGCACAATATCTTACAAACTTTCTGTCACTTGTTTAACTTTTCTGTACAAATAAATAAATAGAAAATAAAACTTTGCTCCAGTTAACGGAAAAAAGCCACTAACTGATGGAGAGAAACTTCAGCAGCGATGACCCTCAAGCCTCCAAGATATATATATATTTATATATATTTATACTTATTTATATATTTTTTTTATTTCGCATCATCTTTTGGAATGGAGGATCTGACAAGAACGAGAGCGGACGGACGCCTGGCGCAGACACAACCCACCCCTCTTAGCACAGTCACGTTTCTCGAAACAAGGCCCAAAACACACACGCAAAAAAGCTACAAGCATAATGACCATTAATTAAAAGGGTTTAATTAATGAATCTGGCAGGCCCCTCCCCCCCTCCCCAAGCTCCAGCAGAGGTCAGCCTGTGACATCTTGGCAGACTGAGAGTTGTGAGATGATTGGATGAAAAGTGGCACCAATGGGTGGACAGCTGATGGAGATAGAAGGGAGTGCAGAGGCATAGTCAAGAGGTGAAGCATCAGGGAACAGTCGAGGGAGGGTGTCGGTTTAGAGAGGAGATTCAGGATGAGGTTTACAGGTGAAAGAGAAAGAAAGATTTTGGGTGACACAAAACAATGGAAGATATGTGGACCCTTGTCCACATATCTCATACGAGAGTGGATGAAGTGGAGTAAAGAGGTGAGTATTTTGTGGATGAGGGGTGCTGAACAGATAAAGTGGATTAAACCCAAGGACGTGAGGGATGAGGTGTGGATAAAGTGAGTTATCCCCTAAGGAAATGGAAGATACTGAGATAACAGACAAGGGAAATTGTGATAGAAGGGGTCAGCAAAGTATAACACAGGAAGGACAGCGTGATAGAAAGGAATAGGGAAGTAAGTAGAATTTAAACAATAAAACACTTTTTGATAAATGAAAATTAACGAAGAAATGCAAGAGTTAGAAAATGTTCTTTTGACTTTTTGGCCTCTCTCTCTCATAATCGAGTTATGATGTTCTAAGGAAAAATCAGATACCTGGGTAACTAGAGAAGGAGTATTGATCCAGGGAGGAATCCGATCCCCAGTATCTGGGGTCAGGAAGTCTTTTTTCAGTCTTAATTACTATTAAACCCCTTCTAGTGGCTGAAACTGACACAGCTAAAATATAAACCAGGAAGAGGACCAACTTTGTTCCAAATGTAGTTTGGAATGGGGATTAAATAAATTTTATTTAACACTTGCAGCACTAATTTTTTATTGAAAACATTAACATTTCTAAAGGTTAATGTAAACGTATGGTAGTAAATTTGTGCCCCTTTAGAAGCAAATGGAATACACATATTTAACTAATATGTTTAAGCTCAAGTGGTTAAGATGTGAGAAATGAGGGATATAGAGGTTAAAAAGAAAATAGAAATGCATTTAGGATCTCCATAACTCAGTTGGTGCAGAGCCCCACACACTAAAAAGGAAAATGTAATTATTAACCCATTCAGTGCTTGTTTTCAAGGGAATACATTATACTTTTGTGATATTTAAGTTCTTTAATATGCAATCTGGCTAAATATGTTCCAGGTAAATATTTTAAGGCCAAAACAAACAAAAAAAAATATGCTCTAATGTGCCAAAAATGTGCTCTAAAATTGTTACAGCTAAAAGAGCAGCAGGTTTGGCCAAAACTCCCATTTATAATAATTCCTATTTTACAGCAATAAGAGACCCTAAAATCTCAGAAGAAAAATGTTCTAAAAAGTCAGTTTAAAATGACAAAACTCACAGTTTTCACTGTCCAACATAATAAGAAGCACATGGAGAGTGACTATGAGTAGGAGTTAAAGGGAGAAAATATATGAAGCTACCAGAGATCTTATATGGAGAAAAAATATTAGAGGGTGGTAAAAGGAATGGTTGCATTAGATATAAGGAGTAAAAGAGAGCTTTAAATATAATTATAGGGAGAGACTATATGAGCAGAGGAATGATTATTAAGGAGTGTGGTTATTGAGTAAAACATGTAGGTATATGGAGTATTAGGATGAGTTAGGGGTATATGGAGCATTGGGAGTTAAAGGGAGAGGGTTTAAGAACATATATTGGAGGAGGTTATATGTGGCAACAGGTACTGTAAGGAGATGCAACATGGAGCAAGTTGGGTGAAATGTGGGGAGGTTACATGGAGATGGAGGAAAATAGATTTTTCAGAACAAGAGGAGTTTTTGGGATGGGGTTTATGCAAAAATAAAAAATATGGAACACTAGGAGGTATATGGCACTGTGAGCTCTTGGGTTAATAGAAGGAGCTTTGGAGTAGGAATGTGATTGGGGGTCTCTGTTTTGATGGGGAGGTATAGGAGGGGTCCTTCCCTCACACAGTAAATAGATAAATATCAATTTTGGCAATTAGACACTCTATAAGCTATGATAGTGCCCAGCAGATCACTGTGTTTATATTTATGTGCCCTGATGGGCACTATCTGAGTGCAGACACCCACCCTCAGGCCTGGCACTGCCCACCATTACATTGTGCTGTTTGCTGAGTTATCTCGAAGCAGCCAGAGATCTGGACATTGTGCGTCTCCCCCCTCACAGTGACAGAGGGGCTCTGTGCAAGGGACAGTCCTGTGTGTGCTTGTACAGTGATTGTGCTGTGTGCTGGGAACTTAAATATCAATACTGAGTATCTCTACACACACAAGATAAAACAGCCACAGCCTGCAGACAATCGCAGTGCTTAAAACTTGGAATCTCTTGAAGAATGTTGCATTCAAATGAATCTGCAGAGCATTATTCTCCCACACACAGCCTGCACCACTTACACATAGATTGATCTGCAGAACATTGCACTTTCTTACACACAGATTCATCTTGGGGAGCAGTGCACTGTTTACACAGATTAACCTGGGGAGTGTTCCACTTCTTTACAAACAGACTGACCAGCAGAGCATTGCACTTTCTTACAAGCAGATTAATATGCAGAGCATTGCACTGTTTACACATAGATTGACCCGCAGTGCGGTTTTGGAAATTTCAGTGTTGGAATATGAATAATGAGTGAGGTGGCACCATAATGCTATTGATGGAATATGCAGTCAGACTCAGTATCATTGTATACAACTGCATGGCATTGCTCGTGGGATGTCTTTTTGCCCAGTTAGATCTGATAATTCTTTCTTTGGTACAGTACTGTACTATAGGAGGTTTGTGAGAGGTTTCTGTCTGAGCGAGCCATGAGCATCTCTGGATCTAGAGCGATGGTGCGAAACAAGTTGTGGACAAGGATTCCAACACAGCAGATAAAGACGACCAGAAGATATGGGAATTCAGGGTGTAAGACGTATGCTCTGCATTTACACTGGACTAATGCTCTGCGTGAACAGCAGATAGTCTTGACTGACACTAAATGGTTTTTGCTCTACATACAGATAAGTTTCGCTCACAGCGTCTCTGCATCACTGACCCTTGGTGACACTGGCCCACGCACATTCCAAGACGAGAGATGACTCAACTCCTGGGGTGAGTCATTTGATAATGACATGAGCATGGGTGAGTATGATGTCATCACCGTGTTACTTCTGCTCCCTGGCTTCAGTGGAAAGAGGAAATGGGAAGAGCACAGCTCCTTAACCATGGAGCTCAGAGAGCAAAGGTCACAGTGAAGTCATGACCCCCAGGCAGGAGGTGACGACAGATATGATTTCTGTAGGCAATGCACAAGTACCATAGTACCCATGAAAATGGACAGGAAACAGGAAGTCCTCAGAATTGCCGTGGTTACCATGGCCAATGGTCGAGAAGATAACTGCTACTACAATCCAGGATATAGTTCTTCTAATTGCCATGGTAACTCCCTAAGGCATAGGAGGGGTTCCTTCTTCAACCCAAACAAATGGTGGTTGTCGTGGTAACTCAGCCCAATGCTCAGAGTAGACGCTTGTCTGGTTGTCATGGTAACCACGTCAGTGTACAGGAAGTGGCCTCAGGAAGGCGCAGTGATGGAGAGAGGGGAGTGGGGCTTGTCTAGAGGCTTCGCCCAGATGAGGACAAGGAGAAACCTTGGGAGATACACAAAAGCATCAACTGGAGCAGCGCCAGCAGCAACCATGACGGCCGGAATAGGGAGCCACGGCCACAGTCTGATGTGTCCTCCTGTGAAAAGAGAGAGAGAGTTTGGTTATAAAACTCCAAAAGTTCTATGGATGGATTACTACTCTCTAGGTTATCTCTAGAATATATATAAGCTCTACAGAATGGTTCACAACCTTTGTGGTCTGAGACCTGGCTTGTTACTTTCCAATCATCTTGGGGACAGCCACTAAGATCCAGAATACTAAAGATTAAAAAATGTTCATCTAGTTTTGCACTGATTTGAATAGAGAACATTTTCTACTGTGAATATACAGTAACTAGTAGTAATGCTATGGTTAACGTCTTCGGCTCATCCCCCACCACTATTCTAGAATACACATTATCTGGAAATACTAAGGATAAAGGTCTGTCACTGTGCAACGAGCACAAGTCTTAATAGCATGAATAGGTGAACTGAGCAATGTATCTAACCCCATTCCAATAAACATTATGGAAGACTTTCTCATCTATGGCCTACACATTATACTAAAGCTCAGTAATATTAGATATGGCATTCAACTCTTGTAATTATTTTGACATATAGACATTGTATGTATAAAATGCTCTTACCATAGTGTTGTAATCAAAGCAGACGTGAGGTCCTTTGCGATAACGAGGTGTCTGCACTAACTCACATTGTTCTGGTCCCTCAGCTGACAGTCTGTCAAGGGATAATATGAAGTGTACTGAGCTTTGACACATACATCTCAAACTGGACTAGCATTACACTACAAAAACCAGCAACCAACCTGCTAAACAATAACCTACAGCCACTACCATAAAGTCTATACACACCAACGCAATAAAAAAAAAAAACACTGGTCATCATCCCAACACACACCTACTTCATCTACTAAATGACTGTAATTATAATCAAACCATTAAAAAAATGCAAGTTACAAATACTAAGTCCCAAACATATACTTCCATCGATCAACCAAACACATATCATGTCAAACACAAAACACCAGCTACAAACCAACAAACTACCATCAAAAACCATTCCATAAAGTGCATGCAAAATATCAATCCACCAAGAAACCACCCACTGTATTTAGGTTCACAGCCTTCTACATCAACCCACAAAATCAATGTAACCAACTGACTAACTTGTAGTCACCAATAATAAACTCACAAAATGTAACCACCACATACCTACCTTCAACACCTATTATAATCTATCCATCAAGATATCAAACCACAAACTGCCAGATAGGACCCAACCCCAACCAAATACGAATGTCCAAACACTTACCTCAATCAATCAACTAAATTCCCATGCTATCACACACCATATATCAGCCACAATCCTTCAATCTACCATAAAACATCTCATTGCATACCAGTCATAAACCATCAACTAGTGCATGCAATATCAACTCAACCATTAGACCAGCAACACATACCTACATATTTCAGTTCACAAGCATGTAAACCAATAAACACATTCCCAATACCACCGACAACCCAGCAGTCTACACATATACACCAAATGTTAACCCTCAACCCACCAATTTAATGGACTAATCTAATAATTTCTATCAACGAAACTTCCAGAGAACCAATCAACCAAACATACATTTCCAGTCACTAACAATCAGCTCCAACAAATTGGTATACCATATATATACACATTGATGGCACTATGCAAATAAAAATACATACAGACACGCAAAGGACAGAAATTGACAGCAGAAGGAACAAGGTGGTAATACGGTTTTATAGACTGATATAAAATACTCTGTGCTGAGTTAGATTCATGGATTGAAAGACAGACAGACAGACGGACACATAGACAAAGAGACAGTAGAAAGATAGATAGATAGATAGACCTCTTAATCATCACTTCTTCTCAACCATCAGACTCCTGCTATAAGTCATCAACCCACGAACAAGTCATAAAACCAACTACCATCAATTAAATAAGAGAAACAGCAAGCATAAAAACAGCAAGCTGAAAACTATAGCGCACACCAACTCACCTGATGTCACCAGATTTCATAATGTTAACCACTAACTTACCCACCAAACTACAATTCAAGAAATGGCATATGTCAAACCACAGCCAGCTATGGCTAGATTACTGTAAGTTGTTTGCCATACTCTGCCTTCACACCCAGATATATAGTACTGACGGATAAAAGGATACATCGGGTCTCAGCCTGGTCCAGTTTCATGAAATCGCACTCTCTACAGATTTGTTTTTCAGCCACCACAAAGAGGAGATTTGTGTTTGCGAGTCTCTGGGCATGGAAATACCTGTAAATAGGAAAAAGATGGTAAAATAAACTGATTGACGTGTACACCTTCTCCAGTCAAGTTAATCAGCTCACTTGTAAGTTGTAATATCCAAATCTATGTGTCCACTCAAGACTATCCCTCCATACTAACTTGAGTCACAGCCTGTCTTATACTGGCTCCCTAGAGGCTCCCAACATCTGAAAGTGATATTTGTTTCTTCTTCTGATGAATCCACTCCCTACTTCATCCTCCACATCCAATCACTCACCTACTGGTCTCATCTCCATTAAGTTTCCAAAATGTATTCCTCCTCATGGAAGAAACAAGAGAGACCCAACTCATGCCATTGCCTTTACTTGATCCCTCTTAGAAAGCCATGCGAAATGCACCTCAAACATTTCACATTGCACTTTCTGTGACATCACCCATGGGAGCAAGTCATTTCAAGAATAGCCTTTTGTGAGATATAACTCACTTGTTGAGACTTCAGTAAGGTCTGACCTCTCTGCTATGACCTGCCCATCTTGAGTGACCCTACATGAAATAGCTCACAGCTTCATTGAAGTACACAAGCCTCTTCACCACGACAAGGTAATGATCCAGAAAGAGAGATCAATAATTATCCCTGAGTATTTCACATTAGCCATTTTCTGTCTTTTGTTATTTTTTTAACACACAATATAAAGCACACGTTTATGAGCTTATGATATTTTGGGGTTTAGCGGAAAAAATAAACAAACTGTGAAAGAACCCAGTCTTTATAAATAAATTCCATTTATTTTTAGGAATTTAAATACTAGTCCTTATTATTTATGTGTATGTCTTATGATCTAAGTAGTAGACATAATAAACAGGGTACAAATAAAGTATATGTGGTACAATAGTATCACATATATAGTTCTCAGCAATACAGGTGGTTGCTAACGCTTGCAGGCTCGCATAGCGAGCCCGCCGCAGTTGCTGGGAAGGAGTGCCAAAGGCGCTCCTTGCGCTGGTGGAGATGATCGCTGTAAGCACACGACTAAATACAGACTTACACAAAAAAATACAAGCCATGGGACTTTAAAAAAAAACAATTACCGACTCACAAAAATACGACCTTAACGGCCGACCCGCGTGCAGCAGAAAACATAAAAAATAAAAATAAAATAAAAATCTTACCCACAGCAAGGGGGGACACCCAGGATGTCTGAAAGTCAGGTTACACCTCTATTTCAGTGCAATTTAAAAAGTTTAGACACTCGAAAATCCCCTAAGCGAGAGAAAAAATGGCCGCCGAAAAAAAAAGAAAACGAGGCTACACAACCCTAAAGGTGCAAAACACCGCCAAGCACATACGACTTTTAGAAAAACCTGTATGAGGTACAACATACACCATTAGTAAGGACGCTAAATCATCCAGACCCACTTACCACATACACATTCGCCGCCATTTTACAACACAAACTACTGAGACATTTATAGCCAACTAGAGCATGTACAATGCATTTATGGGGCAATTTCACCCAATCACTGCACACTGTGGATACCATATTTTCCAAACTGGCTGCCTCCCGACCAGACTCTTTTCATTTATTACTATATCAGTTGATGCAACAACCCCCTGTTTGGTTTCCACTCACTTACCTATCCCATGTACTACAAATCTGCTGCCCCTCTGCCAGCAGTGTTAAAATCTAAAATCCAGAGGCAAGCATACAAATCCTTAAAGCAAAGATCCTACATATATGATTTCTTGCAGCCAGATAACATCCAAGTAATTCCTCAATTCGTCTCAACTTGTGCCGCCGTCATTAACTCCTCCATGACGACTCTTGATGAAGCAAGTTAAGGAATTTCAGACCATCCCTTAGTGTTTATATTCAAAGGCAATTTGAAGGTTTTCAAACTCAACTGCTCAAAGAAGCCTATCACATCTCATTAAACTCTACCACGTCTTCAAATATGAGCAACTACCGTACTTTGGCTGGCTCACATCTCTCCTATTGTCCATGTTTAAGGACCACCCATATTCCAATCACTGTCTAATATCTCCACTACCATCAAGTAGTTCCACCTAGACTATGAGTTATTACGAGATCAGCGCCGTCAACTTCTCCTCTACCGTCAACTTCTCCTCTCCTGTACGAGTCATGGAATTTCCTGTTGCTTTAGGAATATTAATAATAAAAAAAAAAAAAAACCACACACCATACATGCCCTTCCCCACAATACTAACCGGGAGCAAGGTCCACAATCAATGCCAGCGGAGTAGGTAGAGTTCGCTGTGCCAAAGTAGTACTGAGTCTGCTTCATAATACAGCTCGCCTCCCTGGACTCCACGTTCTCTCCTGTGACATCATCTGTTATTGGGTAGAAAGCAGTTTTAAGACCCTAAAGAATGGTTAACTCCCACCATAATGTCACTTTCACCCAGTTATGGCCTACTAATCTCTAGCAGGGAATTCTGACTGCGTGGTTGTCTCCCCGTGCAGGGTGTATACACTTTTACAGCTGTCCTTGACTCTTTAATGGCATAGAGCAGAGGTGAGCAATTATTTCCCAAAGGGGCCATATGAGAAACTCAGAATGTTGTGCCAGTGTCTCAGTGCCAGGAGCAGTATGTACAGAATGCTATCCATCCCAGTTAGGCACAACACCCTTTTACAATTAGCAGTGTTTTGTATCCCATTGTAGGCCACTGTAGCGGGCCGCACAGCAACAGCCAAAGGGCCAGATGTGACCCGTGGGCCGCACAATGCCCAGCTCTGGCATAGAGTTATCTTACATTTAAAAAACATGTTCTAAAGATTGTCAAGTTTACAAACTAAGATTAAAACAGTATTAAAAATCTATGCAGGAAAGGATTTGATCATCCTCTAGCAGGATAAGCTGTGCGCTCTAACGGGAGAGAAAAGAGACATCCACTCACTGTCACAAGGAATCTTTCACCAAAATGACAGATATCAGGACTATCCGTTATTATATTAAAAAAAAATTCCTCTCCCTTGTTAAAAAGTATTTGTTCTTTATTAATTATTCATGTCCTGCTAATAAGGTTTTACAACTTGATCTTGAGAGAGGACAGAAAGAGACGGTGTACTGTCTCATCCTTCTTGCAGAGCATCTCTCACCTGCCTGGAGCCAGCTGCTGTATGTCAAACTGAAGAGAAGATGCTGAAATACAGACCTGTGAGGAAAAGAGAGGGAGGATTAAATATGGTGAAAATATGGGGTGAGATATATACAGAGAGAGACATATGCAAAGAGAGAGATATGAGAAGAAGAGATCCAGAGAGAGTGTGAGACTGCTGGGGCTGCAGAGAGTTTGAGGCTGCACCAACACGGCAATGCAACCTGCTGTGGAGGGACGGGCAGACAGGTGTGCATACACATGTACACACATGCACACAAGAGCACAGCCACATGGAGTCAGGCACACAAACATACATAGGCACATATACATATACACCTACACACAATTACACATCCATAAAACAGTCATACACACAGGCAAGCACACATACACAAAATGACATGCACAAAGGTAGGTGCATGCAGACATATACACACAAGCACACTCACACACAGATAGGTGCACACACAATCACATACACACAGACAAGCTTGCACAAAGATACAGTTGTGCTCAAAAGTTTGCATACCCTTGGCGAATTGGTAATATATGTACCAAGAAAACATGAGTGAGCAGGCAGAACAAATTTCTTTTATTTCTTGTGGGATTCATATTCAACTGTAGGCTATAACAGAATGGCACAATCGTAAAACAAAAGGTGTTGACGGGCATATTGTAACCAAGCTTTTTTGTGGCATCGGCGCAGTAAAGGCTTCTTTCTGGCATCTCGACCACGCAGCTCATTTTTGTTCACGTATCGTTGTATTGTGCTCCTTGAAACAACCACACCATCTTTTTCTAGAGCATCCTGTATTTCTCCTGAGGTTACCTGTGGGTTTTTTCTTTGTATTCCCAACATTTTTTCTGGCAGTTGTGGCTGAAATCTTTCTTGGTCTACCTGATCTTGGCTTGGTATCAAGAGATCCACAAATTTTCCACTTCTTAATAATTGATTGAACAGTACTGACTGGCATTTTCAAGGCTTTGGATACCTTTTTATATCCTTTTCGATCTTTATGAAGTTCCATTACCTTGTTACGCAGGTCTTTTGACAGTATCTAGCCTGCTCAGTGCATCCACATGAGAGCTAACAAACTCATTGACTATTTATACACAGACACTAATTGCAATTTAAAAAGACACAGGTGTGGGAAATTAACCTTTAATTGCCATTTTACCCTGTGTGTGTCACCTTGTGTGTCTGTAACAAGGCCAAACATTCAAGGGTATGTAAACTTTTGATCAGGGCCGTTTGGGTGATTTCTGTTATCATTAAGATTTAAAAAGGAGCCAAACAATTATGTGATAATAAATGGCTTCATATGATCACTATCCTTCAATAAAATATTTTTTTGTTGCATATTATCAGTCATATTTTCAAAATAAATGCCAAAATGTCACAATTTCTTTCAGGTATGCAAACTTTTGAGCACAACTGTATGTACACACAGCCACACAAGCGCACAGGCACACAAACAGAGCCATATCCAGAGACAGGCGCAAATACATACATGATCACACATATAGGCACAAACACACACATAGGTGCAAACACACAGTCACACACATACACCCATTCACACACATATACATACACAGTCACACACAGAGAGAGGTGCACACACACTTATAGAGACAGAGATAGGCACACATACACAAACAAGTATGCACACATATATATACACACACACATATAGGGACAGACACACACACACAGAGATAGATACACACACACATATACACACACAGTCACACATATAGAGATACACACACACAAACACACACAAACAAGCACACAATCAGAGAGATACACATATACACACAGTCACACATAGAAAGAGATTCACACAAACACACACACATAGAGACAGACACACACACGGTCACTGATCTTACCAGGCTGCTGCTGATGACAGCCATGCCAGATTCAGAATATCTGCGATTGTCGGCTGAAAGAGAAGAAATAATAATCAGCAAATCCTCCTGACAGGACAGAAACCCGACCCTATGGCACAAACTCTTCCCATAAAGCCCATCCCCAGCATAGAAGACACTCCCACTGCGCTATTTAATTCTTTAACTGTTACTAGGGGCTGACACTATTTTTTCTTAACTTGATTTGTAAACTGGAGGGGAGCTTGAATGCAGATAGGATTGTTGTAAATGGGATCACACACTAAAGAGCAGAATTCAAAGGAAACAAATTATTGTTCAATATATTCCTCTCCCACTTGCAAAGTGCCATTGAAATTGTGGCTCCTTAACTACAGTAATAATTGCATATAATGATACAGATAATGAAGTAAATATAGGACAGCAGTGATCCTTTAAAGATTATCCATATCTACTCAACGTCCATATAATGTTCATGTTATTTAGCAGCGCCCCAGAAGTTACCAATCAGACCACCCCTACAAGGAGAGAGCACTCACCACAAATATTCCCCGGGGAGCGGCCCCCTTATTGCTCTCAGTCTTGGGGGCGCACACAGACTGATAATCATAAGATTCCTTCCGTGTGAAGAAAGAATTATTATATAGAGCTCCCATAAGATTAGGGTCCACCTCACTGAAAAACCTGCCCACCTGCGGAGGAAAGAGAGAGAGGAAGAGAGCAAGGAGAGAGAAGAAAGCATTATACAGGGCTGCCATGAGGTTATGATCTAACCTGCCCACCGGAGAAAGAAGACCTTTCCTGTTTTATGCTACCACACATGCACGTGCATCTGTTATGTGCACGCATGCTGCACTGCCCTGCGCAGATGAAGCTGTCTCCCTGTGACCCGTAAATGCTCAAGGGTTTTCAGGTTAGGTTTACAGGGTTAGGGTTGGTAAGGGGTGTAGGGGGTTAGGGTTAGGGGTTTAGTTTTAGGCTAAGAGGGTTAGGGTTAGGGCCGCCAAGGGGTGTAGAAGGTCAGGGCCTTAGGGTTAGGTTTAGGACCGGAAGTTGTGTAGGGGTTTAGGATTAGGGTTAGGGACGGCACAGGGTGTAGGGGGTTAGGGGCTTAGTTTTAGGGGGTTAGGGTTTGGTGAAGAGGGTTAGGTTAGGGTTATGGCTGGGAAGTGGTGTAGGGGGTTAGGATTAGGGCTGGCACAGGGTGTAGTGTGTTAGGGTTAGGAGCTTAGTTTTAGGGGGTTAGGGTTAGGCCCAACAAGGGGTGTAGGGGGTTAGGGGCATAGGGTTAGAGGGTTAGGTTTAGGGTTAGGGCCGGGAAGTGGTGTAGGGGGTTAGGATTAGGGTCGGCAAGGGGTGTAGGGGGTTAGGGGCTTAGTTAGTACATTGGGACGTGAGCGCACCCAGCAACAGAAGGCTTCCAGTGCCGTGCACGTGCGCGCAACGCTCGTGCACGTGTGGTAGCATAAAACAGGAAAGGTCCGAATGGGATAGGTAAGACAGAGTTGAGAAGAGATGGAGGGTGAGGTTAGAAGACAGACAGAGAAATAAAGAGAGAGGGTACGAAGAGAGTATGAGAGAAAAGAGGGGAAGAGAGGAAGTTATTACACAGAGCTGTTATGAGGTAAGGTTTGACCTCACTGAGAGGGAGAGAGGTGAGAAGAGTAAGGGAAAGAAAGATAGTCGTGAAAAGAGGGAAGGAGAGAAGAGTGTGAAAGAGCAAGGAGAGAGAGGGAAGATATGAGAAAAATGGAGAGAGAGAAAGCAAGGGAAGAGATGTGAGAGGAAAGTGGGAGGGAAGAGAGGAGGCCCTTATATAGCGGGAGAGGTCTGAGAATAGAGAAGGGATGAGAGCATGGAGAGAGGACAAATCTGTGAAAAGCAAGAGAGAGAGACATGCATGAGAGAGAGAGACATGCATGAGAGAGAGAGAGAGAGAGAGAGAGACAAGCATGAGAGAGAGAGACATGCATGAGAGAGAGAGAGAGAGAGAGAGACACAAGCATGAGAGAGAGAGACATGCATGAGAGAGAGAGAGAGAGAGAGAGACACAAGCATGAGAGAGAGAGAGACATGCATGAGAGAGAGAGAGAGAGAGAGAGAGACAAGCATGAGAGAGAGAGACATGCATGAGAGAGAGAGACATGCATGAGAGAGAGAAAGACATGCATGAGAGAGACATGCATGAGAGAGAGAGACATGTATGAGAGAGAGAGAGAGACATGCATGAGAGAGAGAGAGACATGTATGAGAGAGAGAGAGAGACATGTATGAGAGAGAGAGACATGCATGAGAGAGAGAGAGAGAGAGAGAGACAAGCATGAGAGAGAGAGACATGCATGAGAGAGAGAGAGAGAGAGAGAGAGAGAGAGACACAAGCATGAGAGAGAGAGAGACATGCATGAGAGAGAGAGAGAGAGAGAGAGACAAGCATGAGAGAGAGAGACATGCATGAGAGAGAGAAAGACATGCATGAGAGAGACATGCATGAGAGAGAGAGACATGTATGAGAGAGAGAGAGAGACATGCATGAGAGAGAGAGAGACATGTATGAGAGAGAGAGAGAGACATGTATGAGAGAGAGAGAGAGACATGTATGAGAGAGAGAGAGAGACATGTATGAGAGAGAGACATGCATGAGAGAGAGAGACATGCATGAGAGAGAGAGACATGCATGAGAGAGAGAGACATGCATGAGAGAGAGACATGCATGAGAGAGAGAGAGACATGCATGAGAGAGAGAGAGACATGCATGAGAGAGAGAGACATGCATGAGAGAGAGAGAGATACATGCATGAGAGAGAAAGACATGCATGAGAGAGAGAGAGACATGCATGAGAGAGAGAGAGGGACATGCATGAGAGAGACATGCATGAGAGAGAGAGACATGCATGAGAGAGAGAGAGACATGTATGAGAGAGAGAGACATGCATGAGAGAGAGAGAGACATGCATGAGAGAGAGAGAGAGACATGCACGAGAGAGAGAGAGGGACATGCACGAGAGAGAGAGAGACATGCATAAGAGAGAGACAGGCATGAGAGAGACATGCATCAGAGAGACATGCATGCGAGAGAGAGAGAGAGAGACATGCATGCGAGGGAGACATGCATGAGAGAGAGAGAGAGAGACATGCACGAGAGAGAGACACATGAACCAGAGAGAGAGACATGCATGAGAGAGACATGCATGAGAGAGAGAGAGAGACATGCATGAGAGAGAGCGACATGCAGGAGAGAGAGAGAAAGAGACATGCATGAGAGAGAGAGAGAGAGAGAGAGAGAGAGAGATAATGGGGACATTCTCATGTTACAAAGGGCTGTTCTGTGTAAAAGCTAATAGCACCATCCTAAAGAAACACTCTAAAATGTAGAAACAAGTATATAACAAAATAAAAACATCTATATTTATTGAAGAATATTTGTCTAACATTAGGAGTACAGGAATACCACCTTTAGCACGGTATATGCGTTTCTGCCTGCAGGAGCGCAATACGAAAACTGCGCTAAACGGGGCATTTTAACGCCATAGCACTGAAAAAAAAGCTAAGTGGGGATTTAAATGCCTGCAATGTGATTTAAAGAGCTATTGCAAGATTTGGCGCAAACAGCGTTATCGTGAATTAGCGCTCAGCGGGGTAGTATCCCTATATATATATATATATATATTTATGTATCACACCTGATTCCAGTGATCATGTTGGTTGGACATAACAAGGAAGCCGCCATCATCCAGCAGCACACACAGGAGCTCCTGTAATAAAGAAATACAGTATACAAAAAATATAATTCCTGTATTCTATATCCACGCAAGCAAATTATTGCTTATTAAATGTCATGCTTTTAAATAATAAGCTCCAATGAACATTTAACACGTGGAATGACCAGCTTCTCTGGCAGCTTGTACATTTTGGTAACTGACATGATGGTAAGAAAGTCTTCACAAGAGCTTATTTTGAAGTTTCTCTGTCTCTAAACTCATCGGTGAACTAGCGCAATAAATGAAGTGCAGTACATGTTCTTGTCCACTAGGTGATGATAGAACACCGCATTCTGTAGGGACAGAGTCTGCCTTGAAATGGGTCTTAAAAGGCTTCTACAGAAAATTGATACCTCCTACTTGAAAAGTATTTTTGTAATAATCACAAACTAAATCACTGCTGATATGTTGTTATTCTTGTCTTGCTCCTCTATTGCAGCAGTTTACTGAGCAGGTGCTGGAACATCTTCTCAGTAATACCAATTTCTCTGCTGTCCCTTTAAGTATTTAACACATTAATATATCATTTGTACAGTAAACCATTTAATAAAAGCAATATCAATCTTGTGTCTGTATTCAAACAGTTGCAGTAGCCATTGATGGATGACTCTATATGTGTGGATGAAATAGATCCTTGTTCATGGCAAAGGGCTATTCTTAGAGGATATACAGTTGTGCTCAAAATGATGATATTAAGGTCAGGAGCCTGTGATGACCACTCCACAACCTTCACCTTTTTCTGCTGTAACCACTGGAGGGTCAACTTGGCCTTGTGCTTAGGGTAATTGTCATACCAGAAAGTCCATGATCGTCCCATGCGCAGCCTTCATGCCGAAGTATGCAAATTGTCTGCCAGTATTTTCTGATAACATGCTGCATTCATCTTGCCATCAATTTTCAGACGATTCCCGGTGACTTTAGAGCTCACACCCCCCAAACATCAGTGAGCCACCATCATGCATCACAGTGGGGATGGTATTCTTTTCACTATAGGCCTTGTTGACCCCTCCCCAAACATAGCGCTTATAGTTGTGACCATAAAGCTCTATTTTGGTCTCGTGCTCCAAATGACAGTGTGCCAGAAGCTGTGAGGTGTGTCAAGGTGTTGTTGGGCATATTGTAGCCGGGCTTTTTTGTGGCATTGGCGCAGTAAAGGCTTCTTTCTGGCAACTCGACCACGCAGCTCATTTTTGTTCAAGTATCGTCGTATTGTGCTCCTTGAAACAACCACAGCGTCTCTTTCCAGAGCAGCCTGTATTTCTCCTGAGGTTACCTGTGGGGTTTTCTTTGTATTCAGAACAATTCTTCTGGCAGTTGTGGATGAAATCTTTCTTGGTCTACCTGGCCTTGGCTTGGTATTTTACAAGATCCCCAGATTGTCCACTTCTTAATAAGTGATTGAACAGTACTGACTGGTATTTTCAAGGCTTTGGATATCTTTGTATATCCTTTTCCATCTTTATGAAGTTCCATTACCTTGTTATGCAGTTATTTTCTGCTCCCCATGGCTCAGTATCTAGCCTGCTCAGTGCATCCATGTGAGAGCTAACAAACTCATTGACTATTTATACACAGACACTAATTGCAATTTAAAAAGCCACAGGTGTGAGAAATTAACCTTTAATTGCCATTTTAACCTGTGTGTGTCACCTTGTGTGTCTGTAACAAGGCCAAACATTCAAGGGTATGTAAACTTTTGATCAGGGCCATTTGGGTGATTTCTATTATCATTATGATTTAAAAAAGAACCAAACAACTATGTGATAATAAATGGCTTCATATGATCACTATCCTTCAATAAAAGACATTTTTTTGCATGATCAATCATGCCAAAATTTCACAATTTCTGCCAGGGTATTCAAACTTTTGAGCACAACTATATAATACAATTAGTAATGTTATAGTGTGGTATATAAAAGAAGTCCAGGGTCTATTTAACTTTTATTAATATATATCAACTACAATAAAATGTCTTATTATCAGGTCTTATCAACTAAGTATTGTATATACTTATAATTGTTCTTTTCCTGTGTGGGGCCTTCATTTTAATGCAGTGGTTCCTTATGAGAGTCACAATTACTGCGGATAATACACTGCAGTGGAATTATAGTGCGGCTGTAGAGACTCGTCCCCATGCGTTTCTTACCCTGCTCTTCTGTCTGGAGCTCCTCCATTATATTCACCACAATAGGTTATTTTTGTTACAATAAACTGAAAAGTTGTTCATACATAAAAGGAACGAAAGCTGGAACATTACGGCAGCTCATTAAAGTGACACAGAAAAGGTACCATTTATTGGAGCAATAAAAATAAACATAACTGCAATTGGTGTAATTAAAAATTGACTTAAAATTTATATCGAAATTATGTATAAATGAAGTAATGGTCATATCAACAGCAATTAAATAAGATTAGCAATGTGCGTGTTGGGGGGTCTGATAAAAGTGATAAAGTACTTTTGTATTTATGTAGTTAAATGTAACTAATAAATAAAGATAGAATCTCACATTAAATATAAACCTTTAGTCTATACCAATGACATTTCTGCAAAAACTGCTATGTGATGACATTATTGATTAATATGGATCCCGTTTACTCACCTCGTTATTTACATCACAATCCATCTCACAGCTGGACGAGGGGCTACACTGCAGGGCACAGAGCAGGAAAGGAGCAGTTAGTGGAGGACCATGTGCACATGACTAGAAATATCTAATGATACATTGCATCAAATGAGGCATAAAACACCAATTTCACGCATATATATATATATATTTATATATATACACACATACATACATATATACAGGTACCATGCCCACACTAATGAGATCCATTAAGCCATTCAAATCAAAACTGTCTGTGGGTGGGTCTCCTACCTCGTACATAATCGATCCTATACTGTAC
Organism: Discoglossus pictus; assembly: GCA_027410445.1. NCBI lineage: Eukaryota > Metazoa > Chordata > Amphibia > Anura > Alytidae > Discoglossus > Discoglossus pictus. Next base: position 41,302,116 of record CM050169.1, on the reverse strand, counting down.
TTTAGAGCTGCTATAATGGCAGGCATATGCTAAAAGGAGCCATGTAATAAGTGGTATTTCATTAAAGAGTGAAAACGCATTGTGTACTCATTTGCATGTCCCCAACACATTTCCCAGAATGCAGTGCAATGGGAAACGCGTTGGGGACATGCAAATAAGGACACAATGCGTTTTCACTCTTTAATTAAATATCACTACTACTGAGAGGGAGTTACGTTTTTTAACTTATTTTTAGACGTTAAAATCTTGGTGGTTATACAAGCACATAAAATAAATCATGAGTCTTTAGGGCCCTCTTTTTATGGGGTTCCATTCACCAGTAACTATGGTAACAACCTCCTCAAGATTTCCCTGGGCTCAGAACATATATATATATATATATATATATATATATATATATATTGTCCTAAAATGTTACAAGTGTTTTTGCCTGGAAAGTTGATGTTGTAAAGGTTAGACAAAATTATTATTGTAATACAGCGAAAATGCAGCTTTGCAGCACTGTCAAGACCTCCCTCTAACATTCTGATTCACCATGTGTCACCTTGGGTGCTCAGCCATGACACATACTTGTTATTTGCCAAAATGACACTGTTGCAGACATAGTGCCCTATTAAATTCCAAGCCTGCAGTGGCACACCCGCAAAGACTGCGGGCTTGAAATTCAGCGGAGATACAGAGCGATTAAATTAGCCAAGCCCGCAACAGACGTGGACGACATCCAAACCCGTAAATCATTCTTGCGCACTTTGGATGTGCGGCCGCGAACATGATCAATTAGTCAAACCCATAGTTACAGGATTAGACTGAGCCAGTAGTAAAAGAGATCGTCATCATTACGTCACTGAAAAATAGAGGTTAGATATCAATCTCTTACGGGTTTGAATTACGAGTTACGATCGGACGCGCTTTCCAGAAATAATGCAATATTAATAAATCAGTAAATATGATATTCTAGTCCATGCGAGTTCTATTATATGTATTAACACATTGATTGCCGGGATCGATATAACACGGAAATTACACATAATAAAAAGTATTTTATCTTGCAGATTTGCGAGCTTGAGAACGTTGTGCTATTTATTTTAATACCTAACATCACTTTCCCTTTTATTATATGTCCAGTAGTGTGTTCATATTTGCATATACAGTGCTATGGATAGGACTTTAACCTCCTTGCTGGTCCTCTCTAGCACCTGTAGGCTTTTTGGCTCCATTTGCTGTTTACAGGTTTGAACGCCAATGGATTCGTAGCAATTTAAAAGCGATTTGCGAAAGTAACATTTACGGGCTTCGATTTCGACAGCCCATAGGGTTTTTCCGCCTGTAACCCGCAGATTGTTTGCGGGGAGCTGTAAGAGGCCAATGTAATAGCTGTAAGTCTAGCGGGCTCCGAGTTTTAACATTGGGGGAATTTAATAAGGCTGATAGTCTGCAGAGATTAAGGATTCTTTTTAATAAAAAAACAACCAAAAAAACTAATGATAATTTAAATGCAGGACTGGCAGATTTGCGAGTTTCAGTCTGTCACTGAATATATAAATGGTGAACATTATTAGTACAGACATGAGACCCTTTTGGACGAAATGTTTCATATAAATGGGACAGGGCAGATTGATTGCATGTGGGTAAGGGGCTTACCTTGCGAGACCCCTGGGGGTGGCCCTCCGAGTGATTACTGGCCAGGACCTTGAACTTTTCTACCCAGGACTCAAGGTCCAACTTCACCCCAACAACTAGAGACAGAAGAAAGAGGGATGAATGAGAGAGAGGAGGTGGAGGAGTGTGAAAAAGAAGGGATAAGGAGGGACAGAAAGGAAGTTAGAAAGGAGAGAGTCAGAGAAAGAAGAAGGGAAAGACACTGAAATAGTTCTGTAACACATTGACCTGACCCTGCCTTAACTCTTCTCTATATTTTACTGATCCCACTAACTCATTCAAAATGCTGCCTCTCTCCAACTACTCCCTGCCTCTCTCCCACCCCACTACCCCCTGCCTCTCTCCCACCCCACTACCCCCTGCCTCTCTCCCACCCCACTACCCCCTGCCTATCTCCCACCCCACTACCCCCTGCCTCTCTCCCACTCCACTACCCCCTGCCTCTCTCCCACCCCACTACCCCCTGCCTCTCTCCCACCCCACTACCCCTTGCCTCTTTCCCACCCCACTACCCCCTGCCTCTCTCCCACCCCACTACCCCCTGCCTCTCTCCCACCCCACTACCCCTTGCCTCTTTCCCACCCCACTACCCCCTGCCTCTCTCCCACTCCACTACCCCCTGCCTCTCTCCCATCCCACTACTCCCTGCCTCTCTCCCACCCCACTACCCCCTGTCTCTATCCTACTCCACTACCCCCTGTCTCTCCCACCCCACTTCCCGCTGCCTCTCTCCCATCCCACTACCCCATGCCTCTCTCCCATCCCATTACCCCCTGCCTCTCTCCCATCCCACTACTCCCTGCCTCTCTCCCACTCCACTACTCCCTGCCTCTCTCCCATCCCACTACCCCCTGCCTCTCTCCCATCCCACTACCCCCTGCCTCTCTCCCACCCCACAACCCTCTGTCTCTTCCACCCCACTTCCCGCTGCCTCTCTCCCACTCCACTACCCCCTGCCTCTCTCCCACCCCACTACCCCCTGTCTCTATCCTACTCCACTACCCCCTGTCTCTCCCACCCCACTTCCCGCTGCCTCTCTCCCATCCCACTACCCCCTGCCTCTCTCCCATCCCACTACCCCCTGCCTCTCTCCCATCCCACTACCCCCTGCCTCTCTCCCATCCCACTACTCCCTGCCTCTCTCCCATCCCACTACTCCCTGCCTCTCTCCCATCCCACTACCCCCTGCCTCTCTCCCACCCCACAACCCTCTGTCTCTCCCACCCCACTTCCCGCTGCCTCTCTCCCATCCCACTACCCCCTGCCTCTCTCCCATCCCACTACTCCCTGCCTCTCTCCCACCCCACTACCCCCTGCCTCTATACCACTCCACTACCCTCTGTCTCTCCCACCCCACTTCCCGCTACCTCTCTCCCATCCCACTACCCCCTGCCTCTCTCCCACCCCACAACCCTCTGTCTCTCCCATCCCACTACTCACTGCCTCTCTCCCACCCCACTACTCACTGCCTCTCTCCCACCCCACTAGCCCCTGCTTCTCTCCCATCCTACTACCCTGTGCCTCTCCCCCATCCTACTACTTCCTGCATCTCTCCCATCCCATTACCCTCTGCCTCTCTCCCTTTCCCACAACCCCCTGCCTCTACTCGCTGCTGTCAATCTCACTGACCCTCTATTGTCACTGATCCCCACACTCTCTCCCATCAATCACACTGACCACCACTTTCTCCTGTCAATCTCATTGACCCCCCATGCTCTTCTGTCAATCTCACTGACCCTCAGACTCTCTCCTGTTGATGTCACTGACTCTTTCACTCACCCACCACCTGACTCTCTTCTGTAAATGTCACTGACCCTCAGATCTGTCAAACTAACTGACCCCCAGGCTCTCTCCTGTCAATCTCCCTGACTCTTAGACTATCTACTGTCAATCTCATTGACCACCCAGCTCTCTTGTGCCAATCTTACTAACCTCCACCTCTTCTGTCTTGTCAATCTCCCCTCACTCTCTCCCGTAAATTTCACTGACCCACCCGTCTCACTCCTGCCAATCTCAGACTTTTGTACATCCCAAACTTTCCCAAGCTATCTCTTGTCCATCCCACTATTGATTACAATCCATACTTCTCCCAACTCTCTTCTCTGGGTCACCTGCAGGTTTGAGTCTCCGGCCCCTGATTTCCAGCTCCATGGCAGTGCTCACAAGGATCCCGATAGTGGTGTTCTCCAGCTCCTGGGGTCGATAACCAGCTATGGAAGAGAAGCAGTCACAAAGGAAATTAGATGGATGGACACCACCAATCATTTTTAATCTGCAACCTCAGATATGCTCAGACTGAAAACCTATAATATGTTCAGCAGTAGAGAAACACTGAGCTATAATCCCACTGGTGATACTTAGACACATCACACTCCTCTGATACTCACAATCACTTGAAATTAAATCGTTGAGCCCTCACATGTCCATAGAAATACACAGAATACAGTGAAATGTCACTTCCCATTTGGATACTCAATACCCTCCCAATGATACTCACACCAATCTCCCATTTACTGATACACACCACAGACATACTTAAACTAATCAATTAGGAAGAAGCTGCCTAGCAGTACCTAACAGAACACAGTGATGCCAATCTGAGCATGGGTGTATGCCAGTTTTGACATGAAATAACCCAATAGGGGCCATCAGTGCCTTTGGCGACACCGGTTCACTGAGGGTGAAGGTATGGGCGAAGTATGTGGTTTGCAGTGGTTGTGCTGGATGGGGCACAGGATGGACACAAGTTATGGCATGCCATGGGGGAGCCTAAAAGTGACCAACTGTGCTACTGTACTCAAAACAAGGAATATCAAGTGCAAATTGGCATATCTATCCAAGCAAGAGACTCGTCATGGGCACACTGGAACATTTAGGTAATGGTTTCTCAGCAAATTAGTATCTCTCAATAACCTCTTATCACCAGCAAGAGATAAGGGTTCATCCCAAGATGAGAAGTTTTCTCTTCTGCCGAGACAGGGAATAAAGTGTAAAACTGTATAAATATACGTTTTACATAATATTTGTATTTCTTTACATCTCCAGCCACATGTGCTGGTGGTGATAAAGTCTGGACTGAGGACCCAACAGCCATGGAGACCCATGTTACATAAAGTTGCTCAAAACACACCGTCTACTTCTTGACACATTCACAGTATTATCTCCAGTGAAAATAATGCATTTATATAGTCTAAAATTAATTATTCACACCCTTACTTTCTCATAATCCCACATTAATACTCAAACCCTGTGTAAGGGCCTGTGCTGACTTAGTAATACTCACAATCCCTGTAGGGAGCCCTGAAGATGTAGCCCTTATTGTCCAGGCTCCTGCGATAGTAGGTAGCATTGTGCGGTTCCATATCCTCCCTCCAATCATCAGCAGCTCTAAGAAACAAATGGCTGATGAGTGTATATAAGTGTTATGTGTAATATGGGGCAGGGTCTACCTTATGTGCAAAGTAGCCCAGGGTGCCAGCTTACGAATTAGGTTTTCGAGTAAATACAATTTTTACCAGAAATTGCTTCTCGTGTCAAAACTGAGAGCTCCGTCCTATGGCAACAACGCATGTGTTGGGATAGTTTCTATTTTTAAATAGATGACTCAATGGACTCTCTATGATTGCTGTTGAGGCTTAAACAGGGTAAAATAAACATTTACCTTGACTTTAACCAGACTGAATTTCAAGCAACCCAAGCAAGTGCTCGGTTATCTGGTAATATATTGGTTTGGTCTTGCGCGGCAAGCTGAATCTGCTTGAGCCATCCCCGATAGGACGCAATATTTAAAATTATTTATAAGTGTACTTTCATTTATTCAGTAACTGAGATCTTTGGTGTGTTATATCTGAAGAAATATTACACTCAAAATATCCTGAACCATCTCCCACATAGAAAACAACGCTGGGCAAAACCACAATATGAAGATTCCAGTTCTGCAGAGAACCTACTTGTTGGGAAAAACTCGGGTAATTCCTCCATCAGTTGCTGCAAAAACTGCCAGAAGCCCATACCTGTGTAGTGGAGGAAGAGAGGAAAGAAAGAATGTGAGGGTAGAGGAATAAATAAATGAGAAAGGAGAAAGAAATGTAGAAAGACAGAAAGTAGATAGACCAGGTATAAAGAGTGTAAAAGAGGGAATGCAAGAGATGGAGGAAAGACAATAATATAAAGCAAAAGATCACTTGGGTAGGGTTGGTAAGAGGTAAAGAGAATGGAAAGCAGAGAGGAACGGTAATTAATAAAGAAAGGAGACATTTGTGCCTTGCGCTGGAAGGTTAGATATGTTTGTTACTGCAGTTCTGGGATGGAGGATCAATGTCTATGAAGCTGCATCTCGGTTAGTATCCCTCAAGTCCTATGTAGACCTGTGCTTGGCATTATGGTGGCCATTGGTCACTTTATGGTCTATTTTGGCTGTTGTATCATGCTCTGTTCTGTGGGTTTCTCTTATGTCTTGTATTGGGGAATTGTCTAATTTCCTGTAGTGAGAGGGTCATGTCCTGTAGGAGGGCGTGGAGGGAGGTCTCATGTGCCGTCTTAAGTCCTATATTGAGGGACTTTCTAACGTTCTGCATTGTGGTTTCTTTCATGTCCTATACTGGGTTTTCTCGCATGTCCAGTATTGGGATCTCTCTTATGTCCTGTACTGGGGATCTTTCATATTCTATATTGAGGGAATCTCTCATGTCCTCTTCTCACGTGAGCAAATCCTTGTCTTTCCACACACGGTCCGCAAGATCACGTGTGATTCCAACATCCAAGATCAAGTTATGAAGCAGAGTACTGTCACCTGCAAAAGAGAAGATCCATGCTAATTCTAACCCCGACAGTTCCCTGTTGAACCCGGTTATCCACCCAAGTGAGTGAAACCTCCTGTCACATTGCTACCTCCTCTTCCATTAGTTACACTGCCGCCAAATCTGGATGACCCAAGCCCCCTGGGCTGGCAATATCTCCCATTATACTAGAGCACTAGAGTCTACCCCTACCCACTTGGACACACTCCCCGCCATTTAAAACCTTCTCGTCTAAGCCTAGTCACAAGATTAGCCCACGGTGTTCACCCTTGTTCATCACTACCACACCATACACCTAACCTCACACAACCACCTCCTCTTCTATGTTCTTTACAGCCCCCTTCACCTACCTGGTCACCCAACCATCACATTGTCAGTCCAACCACCCAACCTGTAACTCCCAAACCTGGTCATACTTCTTATTACACGATCACCTGATTCCTGCAGCCGGCTAATACTCTACTAATACTGCGCCCTCACTATAATATAATACTACAATACTCACATTGCTTGGAATCTGGTGTCACCTTCTCCATGAGAGAGATGAAGTTTGCTAGGAATTCTGTGTTATTCTCAGACTGTTCAAGCTCCCGGCAGTACTGTCTGTGAGGCAATGGGTGGGGGAGACACAGGGAATGGGGGGATAAGTACATGAGAATTTATACACATGGGAAAGAGTTAGGAGACAAGTGAGAGGGAGAGAGTAAAACACAGGAGAGTGCAAGACAGAGACATGGAGAGAGTGGAGATAAACACAGGAGTGGGAAAGATTGAGATACAGGAGAGGGGGAGAGATTGAAACACAGGGAACGAGTGAGAGACACATGGGAAATGGGGATTGATTCACAAGAGGAAGGATTAAGAGCCACAGGTGAGGAAAAGAAAGACGTATGGAAAGGGGGTAAGATGTAGGGAAAGAGGGCGATTCAGAAGGGAAAGACACAACGAAGGAGACAATAGAGGCACGAGAGAGTCAGATAACTGGCCGGGGTGTTGAAATGGGAAAGGAGGGAAAGTGAGGAATGGTAAAAGGCCACTGTTTAAGAGTAAGTGCTTGCAAACAGTTATACTGTTTATATAAATGGCTCCTAAGCCACTAATAGTTTAAATACTGGGGTAGCCGCTGAGGGTCATGTCTATGACTTTAAGGATTTAATTAAATGCAGGGAGTAGAAGCAACTTCTAGTTGACATGATAAAAGGAAGTTGAACTTTTATTTATATAAACATACTGATAATTTTAAAATACTCTCAGTGGCTCCTTAATAAAATTCATATATGGTGGATTGTGGTGAGGGGGGTGAAATGGCGGAGGGTGAATGTGGGAATATGAGAGAGAGACTAGCAGCATCACACAATCAGTTACAGTACCTTGGAGCAAGGAAAACACGACCCTCAGACTCAAAGTTGTTTGGCAGCAAAGACTCAAAATCTGTAACAGAGAAACAGGGTTATCTAGTAGGTTAAGGAGGGAGACCCCTGGGCGTGGGGCACAGGAGAGAGTGGCCACTGTATATGTGTGTAGTGGGGGAATCCCAAGAGGAGAGTCTGTGGGCATATGTGCTTATTGTGGGACCATGAGTAGACACTATGTATGTAGTAGCCAGACAAATCGTAGAGAGGAGCCTGTGTGTGGGGGCAAAAGGGAAGTCAATGTGTGTCTGTGTTTGTGCAGGACAGAGCGGATCTATCCCTCTTTGCCTGCGCATTTCTTCTGCAGCACTGACAGCTGCAGTTACAGGTGCCATCCGTGCTGTGAGTTTTTGGGCGCCGTCAAGTTCCAGGGAAGGCAAAGAACTATTCTCCCTTCTGACATGGCGCAACTCGATGGCGCTGAATCGACAACGAGGCCATCAATATGTTCGGTGAGGGCACTCAGCCCCCCAGGGCCTCGGGCGCGCCTCTCATAGCTCAGGGCCTCTTCTGTCGGCGCGCCTTATATGCTAAAATCGGCAGCACCATCTGACGGCCTGCGGCGGAACTGCAGCTGTCAGATTTTACGATGGTGAAGAGGGAACAGACCGACAGGGCTAGTCATTGTGCCAGTTATAGGAGGAATCTGGTTTTTTTGACTCTTTAAATACATATAAATACTAATAAGAGGTGAGGTTATCTTAGAATGTATCCTCCTGTGGTACCATTTGGTCTAGAACAGACCCTGGTGCAGGACATGTGTGAGATAGGCCCCTGAGTGTGGTGTCTTAGTGGTGGCATGATGAAAGCATAGGAGAGGGCCGTATGTGGGAGTGCAGGTCAGGAAAAAGGTCCCGAAAAGGAGCTCAGAGGAATGACCCAGTAAGAATGTAAAACTCAGGGACTGTATGTGCTGGGCAAAGGGGAGAGCATGGGTGTGCATGTATGTATGGATGTCAATGTGTGGGCGACACAGGATAGACCACTATGTGTGTGAATATTGCACATGGTCAAGCTACCACTATGTGTGAAACGTGTGAGAATATAGCACATGATCAAAATGACCTCAATGTGTCCGTGGAACAGGTTGGAGACCTATATGTGTGGGAATGTGGCACATGATCAAGATATCTCTATGTATGAGAATGTGACCCAGGAGAGAGAGACTTTTGTGTGAGAATGTGGCACAGGTTGGAGAGACCCCGATGTGTGAGAATGTGTCACTGGATGAAGAGACCTCTATGTTTGAGTATGTGGTATATATTATCAAGAGACCTCTATGTGTGAGAATGTGTGTGTGAGGTTGAGGGACCCACTTTACTTGCCAGTTAGATGCAGGACGGTGTCCTGTGATAAATTATATTGTTCTATTTATTTGTACCTTGTTGTTGTCCTTAGATGTAATATATAGAGCGAGCAAAAAACAAGAGTGAGTTTGTAGATAACGCTCCCATGAGACATATAATTGACATTATATGAGTTAAATAGAAATGTACATATGTTCACATGCATCATAACTCCAACCTAAGTCAGTATTCAGAGGATGTAATGAGAGTTGGCTCTTCTGATTGGCCGATATGCAGCATCCATCCTGTGACATCTCCTCTAAATGTCTACTGTTTAACAGATGATCAGGGGCTTTCTTCAAACTCTTGCCCATATATTCACTGCATTCTGGGTACAATATTCTAATATGCCTCAGTTATAATGTGATGATCAGTCAGATTATTGGGAATCTTATGCTTCTACTTACCTAGCTTCATGGCCAGTGAACACTGCCCTAGTTTATTATCTACATACCCAGATAGCTCCTAATTAATAAATTAAAGGACACAGCTTTCATAATTTACAAAAAGTGATAGATAGGTAAAACAGCCTTCCAACAGATAAAATTTTTTTTATTTGAATGAACAGAATTGGATATACTTGAATGTATCTACCCCTTATATACAAAAAGGAATACTAGTATAATTATTCAAGGCACAGATTTGACAGCATATAAGAATTCCCAGGCTTATCTAGTCTGCCTATTGTGTCAATATCAAAAAGTTGACTTAATTATCAGAATGGTTTTATATTTATCCCAGGATTGCTTGAATTCCTTATCTATTTGGACCCCGCCACTTGGAAGGTTGTTTCACTTATTCTCCATTTCCGTCCATGTAACCTATTTTTTTTTTTTTTTTAACAGGTGTTTTAATAAATATAGTGATATATCTCTCTGAATTATTTGAGATCTATTATAGATTGTCCTAAATCACCTCTAGAGCTTCTGGCTGAAGAGTTGTCTGGAGCCATATTGATTTTTATAATAGCCTTGTATTTCTAATTACAAAAAGATGCATATACACAATAAAAGGTTACATAGTATTTCTAAATATGCTATATTTGCCTATACAAAAATGATTTTGTTGAACAAGTAGGAGTGTACTGTTCCTATTTAATAATACAGGTTAGAGTTTACCTAAAGGATATATTTCAGACAAGGAGGAGAGGGTCTAGACAAACCTTTAATAAAGAACCTTATAATTGAACTGGCAATATTGGATTCACTGTAAAGGTGAACGATGGAAGCATTTGGACATGGCTTCCTTGTGATGGCAATTTTAGGACAAGGCCAGAGGTAAGCAAGGACAGTTCTACCAAAACCCACAAAGGCCAGTGGAAATTCCTGTTGTGCATGTCAATCAAAATAACTGAAGCAATGTTCAAATCATCTGAACTAAATTGTTCTACACCTACCATAGACTGTAACATACCTTATTTGGAGAATATATCTTTAAGGGAACCCTGTGGGTAGGAATCTCTTTGAATAATGGGTTAGATTGGAGTTATAGCGCATGCAATATTAATAGCATGTGTCCCAGATACACCAACTGATAACACCGTAAGACAACGCACAAATAAAATGTCATCAATAAAACACACCTGATATGTTCCCTTCAATCTTACTTTAACTTTCTGAAAACCTCCTGGCAATATCTGGGATCACTTGTGAGAACATTGTCCCTTATAGCTGAGCAGAACCAAACAGAACCTCTTGTTTGTAATGAAACCTAATAGATTTGATATTTTTTGTACAAAACTCCTAGCTTTGCTAACTCTGCTTATATTGATGTGATTACAGTTACATAGAAATTATGGATGAAAATGACTTAAATCCAAATGATCTACTTCTTTCTTTTTTTTTAATGAATTGTGGGTTTATTTAAAGGAATGGAATATATATATATCACTAGGAAATTGTCAAAAATGATGGGAGTAAAATAGTACACATTGCGAAGCTATGGGCCCTCTGAGCACTTTTTACTTCCTTCGGGCTAGTTTTCCATTCCTGCCTGGTTAGGAAGCGTTGTGCTCTGCACAAAATCCTAAATATCTGTCCATCTAAGGGGCAATGCATTCTCCACAATGTCCTCACCTTCTGCCCAGCTAATAAGTGTTGAATTCTCCCCAATGTCCTCACCTTCTGCCCAACTAATAAGTGTTGAATTCTCCACAATGTCCTCACCTTCTGCCCGATGTGATGGTTTGCCCCCAGAAGCCAGTGTGGACGCAGCGTTAGGAAGAGGACTAATCCCTGAGACGTTATTATTTACACCAGGAGCTACGGAGTTAAGCTTGAGGTGTAATCAGGCCCAGCTGGAAGTTTCTTTAAAAGGCCTCCTGAAGCAACCAGCAGGGGGGTTTCAGGCTGGGTGTGGACCCAGAGAGCTCCAGAGAGCGAGCGAGCACCAGAGAGCTCCAGAGAGCGAGCGAGCGAGCACCAGTGAGCTCCAGAGAAAGAGAGCACCAGAGACTGAGAAGCAAGTGTGCCAGAGCAGCAAGTGAAGCTGCCATTGTGGGATCAGGCTGTGTGACTACACCTGATTTAAAGGAGAACATACGCTGCAAGCAGAAGAGGATCCATTGCAGCTAAGTGACTGGACTTAAAGGTACCACCCCTCTGCGATACAAAAGGTACTGTTTTTACCTGCAGGCCGATTAGCGGTCCCAGGGCTAGTCAGTGGCGTTCCTGCAAGTAAGTAAGCCTGTTTGAGTAGGTGTTTATTTCATGCTGACCATAAGCTATGTTTATTTATATTATGCCAACCACTTATTAAAGCCCGTGAAAGCATACAAAGGCTCCAGAGTCCTCCATAAAGAGCATAAAAAGTTGGATAAACAGAGCGTTGATGCCGCCAGAAGGGGGCGCTCTGCCACAGTTGGTGTCAGAAGTGGGATGCTAAATTGTCTGTATTAAGAAGACAGCCCACCTTACAAGATGTCCATGGAGGAACTAGTGAAAGCCCTGGTAGATGCCACTACACGCCAGAAAGTGGGCGGAGCTTGTCAGCAGGAATGGCAAAAAGTAATTGCAGTGGACGGAGCCCATGCTGCAAAAGAGGGTAAACTAAGAGGTGCTGCTGCATGTTTTGGAGAGGTCACAGAGAAGTGGCGGCGACAAGCAGAGGAGGAAATAATCTGCCTGAGAGAGGCCACAGAGAAGTGGCAACAACAAGCAGAGGAGAGAATAATCGGCATGAGAGAGGCCACAGCTGCTCAGCAAGAGTTCAATAGAAAGTGGGCCATCCAGTTAACCCAGAATGAGGCTATACTGGAAAAATATAGAAAAGATGCGGCCAGAGTTAGAGCCAATGAACTTCTTTTGGAGCTGACAGAGGATGATGATGTGATCATATACCTCACCATTTTTGAGAGAACAGCCATTAGGGAGGCGTGGCACTAACGGTACTGGGTCAGCCTCATTGCCCCGTATTTGACTGGCTTCTGGGGGCAAACCATCACACCAACTAATAAGTGTTGAATTCTCCACAATATCATCACTTTCTGCCCAGCTAATAAGTTTTGTGTTCCCCACAATGTTATCACTTCCTATCCAGCTGATAAGCATTTGTTCTCCACAATGTCATCACTTCCTGTCTAACTAATAAGTATTGCATTCTCCACAATATCATCACTTCCTGTAAAGCCGGTAAGTGTTGTGTCCTCCACAATGTCATCACTTCCTGTCCGGCTGATATGCATTGTGTTCTCCACAATGTCATCACTTCCTGTCTCGCTAATAAATATTGTATTCTCCACAAGGTAATCACTTCCTGACCAGCTAGTAAATGTTGAGTTCTACACAATGTCATCACTTCCTGTCCAGCTAGAGAGCGCTATGATCTTAGTCGGTGGGGGGGGGGGGGGGGGGGGGGGGGGGGGGGAGCTAGATACCAAATAATTAAGATCTCTTTTAAAAGCAGAGAACCACATAAGGTTTGTTTTATTAATCACAAGGTATGTGCACACAGTTTTACAATGTCTCATGTTAGGGAATCTTTGGTTCAAGAAAATCCTGGAGTTTGCAAATCATATGTCATTCACTGGTATTTTTTATATAAATCTGATTATGAGATGTGGACTGTCCTTATATTGGGAGTCGTTTGAAGGGTATCTGGATGTTTATGTTGGGAGATGACAATGTGTTCTGAATTAATGTGTTGAGGACCAAGAGATCCCAGTAGGACCTAGAAGATCCCAGTAGGACCCGACAGATCCTAGTAGAACAGGCATGCTTAGCTTCAGGTGAAAGGACTCAACTGAACCATTCAGGGTCAACAGAAAGTATTGTGTTCAGGCACCGACACAGCCAGACTGGGGATCCCAGCAAGACAGTCCAAGCACACGCCAGCCCCCCGGACAGGAGGCACAGTGCATTGTGGGGGACTTTGTGAGAATTACTGGATCAGAAGATATGTTATGATTACAGTTAATAATCTGGGGTGAGACATGATTCAGTATGGGTCTTTATACTGGGGTGACCATTGGTATTGAAATTTGATGAATTTGATAATTTCAGTAGCTGTTCTATTTTTGATTTTCCACCCACAATGCACTGGGGTGCACAGCTGTGGGGTGAGCCGGAAACACGTGATTGGTTGGACTGTTACCTTCTGATCGGACGTTCAAGGTGGGGAAGGGACAAGCGATGACAGGAGTGGGAGAGGGATTACAGGACAGTATCATTGTATCATTAGCATTGCCAATACAGGGTCACTGGGAGTCAGACAGAAGCTGCAGAGGTCAGTGCTGGCCTGAATAACCGGTCCCACACCCCCAACTCACTATGGACCATCACCACCCACACTGGCTGCCCACCCCAGAGGGGCCCACTATCTGCACTGACTCAGCACTGCCCCCTACCAGCTTGTGTAGTTAGGAGAGGAGGAGGAGGGAAAGAGAGGAGTGGTACACAACAGCATCACAGAGTAATCCCCTGTCATGGTCACCAGAAACAGGCCCCATCTCCATAACTGGTAGCCTGTCATGAGAGGGGAAGAAAGGCAGCACAGGAGAAGACAAGGGAGAAGAGAGAGGCTGCTGAAGGGAAGGATAGGGGAGAGAGGCTTCTGAGAGGTAGGATGGGGAAGAGAGGATGCTGAAGGGAAGGATAGGGAATCAAGGCTTCTGATGGGAAAGATAGGGAGAGAGGGTGCTGAGAAGAAACATAGGGGAAAGAGGCTGCTGAGGAGAAGAATAGGGTCGAGAGGTATCCGAGTGAAAGGACTGAAAAAAGAGGCTGCTGAAACAAAGGATAAGGGATAGAGGATTCTGAGAGGAGGGATATAGAAAAGAGGCAAAGAAAGGATAGGTGAGCAAAGATTCTGACAAAAGTATGGGAGACTGGCTTCTGAAAGGAAGGAAAGGGAATATAAGCTTCTGAAAGGGAGGATATGGGAGCGAGGCTGCTGAGTATAGAAGAGAGGTTGTAGAAGAGAAATAATAGGATAGAGGGTTTCCTGAGGAAAATGAAAAAGTGGAGAGGCTGCTGAGGAATAGGATATAAGGGTGGGGCTGCAGAAAGGAAGGAAATGGCAGAAGAGAAATTCTGTTGAGGAGGAGGATACTGGAGAGAGGGTCTTAAAGGGATGGGTAGGGGAAAGAGGCTGCTGGAAGTAAAAATAGCAAATAGAGGCTCCTGAAAGGAAAGACAATTGTTAGAGGCTGCTGAAGGTAAGCATAAAGTAGACACGCAGCTGAAAGATGGGGGAGAGAGGCTGCTCAAGGGAGGGGATGATGGGAGAGATGCTGCTGAGGGTGAGGGCTGGGGAGGGAGGCTGTTGAATCGAAAGATAAGGAAGAAAGGTATTGTGGAGAAGGGAGGAGGTAGCTATAATAATGACTTTGGAAGAGCTCCATTTGAAGGAAAAGATAAGAAAGAGGCAAATGATTGGAATGAATGGGAAGAGCAAGAAGATAACTCGGAAGACATGTAAAGCCTCACTAAAGTGTCTCATCTATAGTGTTGTGCTCCTTTGAAGAACTTGACTTCATAATATGAAAAATGCTTTTAAAACGTTTAAAATAAACAAATACATCCTTTAATTGTAATTTATTGCATTCAATTGCGGATAAGCTCAGTTCAGTTCTTTTGAAAAACTGCCACTATGTATTGCCATATGGAAATATAAATAAATTATCAGGTCCAAGTTAGATAAATCTGCCCTACCCTAACTTAAGGCCACCCAGTATTCCAAAATGGAGACCTCCATGGCATAAATAGAGTCTGCTGAATTTTAGACTTTTTCTATGAATGCTTTTATGCTCATGGATTATATAGCTGCTGATACTGATTTTTTTGTAAAATTTTTTGTTTCATAATTCACATAAATGTGAAGTTTTGGTGGACAGGTAAAGTGATGCATATAGAGTGAGAAAAAATTAAATGAGGACAAAAAGATGGAGCAAGTTGGGGAGAACATTTGGCGAAAGACATTTAGGTTATAGGTGGAGAGGAAGGCCAATGGAGTAGGCAGCTGTGTGAAGATTGGAGACCTAGAGAACTGAGAGAGAATCACATAGAATGGAGAAAATGTGGGCAGCTTAATGAAAGCACACAGGGGCCTACTTGAAGATAATAGGGATCAAGTGGTAGCTCAAAGGTGGGACAGAGACGTTTGAGAAAGACAGAGAAAGTATTTCTGGGTAGTGTAGAGAGGCAGCTCAGGGGAAGGATGGAGATGCAGCTCCAGAAAGGAAAAGAAAGGAGGGGGAGCCAGGGAAGGTAGCTCTGAGAAGGAAATGGAAGGGAGCTCAGGGGCGTTACCAAGTGAGGTAATTCAAGGGAGGGACAGAGTGAGGAAGTACAAGTGAAGAAATTACCAATGAGTCAGCAGCTGAGTGAAAGAAGAGAAGCAGCCAAGAAGAGTGAGAAAGGGTAAGTTGGGAGGAAAGAGAAGGATTCGATAAAATACACAGCATCAACAGGGAAGGAGGAGGGAGCTATGGAGGATCTACACAGGAATAGAGAGAGTTTAGAAGAGAGAAAGGGGCTTGGGGGGGGGGGGGTCAAGAAAGAGAAAACTACAAGACAGGGGCAATAAGGGAGAAGGAAGAAAAGGTTACACATCTGCTTTAACATCTTATTTACCAGAGGGCCTGCAATGCAGTGATTGTCATCCACACACATTGATATATATATACAGCTTAGGATGCAGAGTATATATATATATATATATATATTGCTTCTGCTGGCTCCTCTGGAGACTGTTATTTATTTAATGTCTCAGACGTGGGAAGGAAAAGAAAAAGGAAGCAGGGAGAAGGGCAGGAAGTAGGAAGAGTAGAGTGAGGAGGGTGAGAGGGGATAGATAGTGCAAAAGAGGGAGGATAGAGAGGAAGGAGGGAGAGAATAAAAACAGAGGTGAGGAGAGGAAGGAAGGAGAGGATAGAGAGGGAGTTGAGAGAGGGAAGAGGGAGATGAGAGAGGGAGGACGGAGACAGGCAGGAAGGAAAGGGTAGAATCGGAGGAGGGAGAGAAGAGAGAGGGAGAGAGGAGTAGGACGAAAGGAAGAGGAGAGAGAAAGGAGGATTGAGAGAAGGGAGAATGGGAGGAGGAAGAGAGATGGAGGCAAGAGATTGAAGAGAGGAGAAAGAGAGAGAGGATAAAAGGGAGGAGAAAGAAGGAACGGAGGGAGATGAGAAAGAAGAGCCGGAGGGATAGAGGGAAAAGAGAGAGAGAGGAGGGAGAGAAAAGAGAGGGTGGAGGGAGAGGGGAGGGAGGAGGGAGATATGGAGGTGAGAGAAGGAAGAGGGAGAGGAGAGAGTGCCCGGAGGGAGAAGATAGAGGATCAGAAGGGAGAGGGAAGAGAGAGGAAAGTGGAATAATATAGGACGGGAGATGAGAGAAGGAAGAGGGAGGACAGACGGACAGGTCCCACTTTAGTGCCATGTGAGGAGTTTCCCATAACAGACGGGCATGTGGAGGTGACAGAGGGACACAGACAGGAGGAGGTGTGGGGTCTGTCAGGTGGCATTACGGGCAGGGAGACGGGCAGGCAGGCGGGTACAGGGAGTTGTGGGGGCAGGAAGGTCTATTGCTGGAATATACTTGCCCTTAGTTTTCTTGTTTGGATCTGTGAAAATCCACCAGAGAGCCAGAAAAACAACACAAAGAAAAAGAACACAAAAAAAGAAGGAGGAACGGGTGGAGAGGAGGAGCATTACAAACAATATTTTATTCAAGGGCTGATTGAATAAAAATATTGTATCTCATAATTGTACTGAAACCAAACAGAATAAAAATAAATCTTGCAAGAAACACCATGAAACAGAAGCAGCAATAGAGAGGGATAGAGAGAAAAGATAGAGCAGAGAGAAAAAAAGAACAGGGAAAATATATAGTGATGAGTGAGAGAGAAGAGAGTGAGAGTGAAGAGAAAATGCGAGAGAGAGAGAGAGAGAGAGAGAGAGAGAGAGAGAGAGAGAGAGAGAGAGAAAAGAGAGGAAGAAAAGAGAAGTGAAAGAGATAATTGCGAATAAAATGAAAGGGAAAAAAAGAGAAAAGAGAGACGAAGAGAAATAAAGGAGAAAAGTAAAAAGGATAGTAAGGTTTAACTTAATGAAAATAAAGAAAGAAGAAGAGAGAAAAGAGAAAAAGAAGGAATGAAAAATAATTTGAAAGAAAGGAAGAAACAAATGAATGACTAGAGAGAGCAGAAGACAGCAGAAAATGCAGAGGATGAAAAAAGAAAGTAAGTGGGAAAGATGCAGGAGAAAAAAGAACAGACAGATAGGTCAAGATTAAACAAAGAGATAAAATGATAATGAGAGCAAAAGAAGAATGGAAAAAGAGATGGAATGTAAAATTAATGAAAAAGAAAAGGGTAGAGAGAATGAACAGTTGGTGAAAGAGAGGATGAGAAAAGCAGAGAGATGGAGAATACATTAATAAAAGGCTGAAAGATGGAGGAGAGAGAAAAAGTATAGAGAAGAGAGGCAGAGAGAGATAGAGGAGGGAAATAAATATAAGTGGAGGAAAAAGAGGAAGAGAGATGTATGAGAAAGGGGAAATAAGGATTGAGAGTTTGGAAGATGGAGAGAGACTAATGATTGAGATTAGGAGAAAGAAAAATAAAAAAATGACGAGAAAGAGAATGTGAGAGATAGAAAGTAAGAGGAAAAATTAGTTAAAAAAAAAGAGGAACAGCAATGGATTAGATTGGTTTTGGAGAAAGAGAGAGATGGTTGCAAGAGTAATGTGGTGAGACAATAGACAGTCAGAGATGAGATAGAGACCAACTGAAGAAAATGATAGATAGAGAAAGTTTGAGAGAAAGATAGCGATGGGGAACAGAGGAAATGGTGAAGACAAGAGAGACAGAGATAGCCGAGAGAGCGAGACGGATATGGGCGAAAGAGATGGAGGAGAAAAAGACTGAGACGTAGTCAGAAATAGAGTTGGAGAGTTATGGAGAAAGAAGGGATGGATGGAAATGAGTGAGAGAGAACGGTGTGAGAGAGAAAAAAAGATAGAAAGTAAAGTTACAGAAGAAGAGACAGAGATAGGAAAGGAAGAGACAGAAGCAGCATTGGATTCAGAGATAAATCAAACTGAAAGACACTCATTATGAATTGGATGGAAGGAGAAGATTCATGCAAACCTCCCAGGCATCGAGTGTCTGCGAGGCACTGCCGGCTCTGCATGCAGCGCCAACTCCTGCCCTCGCCCCCCGACTAGCCCCCTCAATAGTGCACATCTGGGGGGTCGTCGGGGGCAGACGTGAGCAGGGGGAGCGGGGGGAAGGGACACTTGAGGACACACAAGCAAGAAGGGAACTTACACTGCACCTGGAGGATCTGATCACTGAGGTTAGCACGTAGGTAGTAAGAGCTGTACAGAGGTAACACCAGACCCAGGCTGCAGGGGGCAGGAGAGAGACCAGAGGCATGGAGAGACAGAGGGGATGGACACAGAGGATAGTTAATGGGAGCAGAGACAGCAGGGAGATATAAAAGGGAGGGGGGAGGGGAAATGGATAAATGGGAGAGAAAGAGGAGCACAGACAATTGTAAGAGTTAGAAGGGGAGGACAATGTAGGGAAGACAATGCCAAAGAGAGACAAAGAGCAAGGAAGAAAAGAAGGAGAGAGAGGGGGAGCACAGGAAATGGATGTGAAGGGGAGAAAATTGGAAAGAAACAAGAGACAAACGGGAGAGCACAGTAGAGTCAGGCAGGGACAAACACATTAAAAGGGAAGACAGAGGAATGGTTCATGGGGAAGCACATTTAAGAAAGGAGAGGCATTCGAAAAAGGAGAAAAACATGAAGGAGGAAGGGAAAAAAGAGGGAGGCAATGAAACAAAGACATGAAAGAAAAGAAGGATAAACAAAATGTTATTATACCAGGAAACACCTGCAGTATATATGTATGTACTGTATAAATCTATCTAGTGTGTGTTTATATGGAATATATTTATTTATCTATCTATCCATATATGTGTATGTACTGTATATTTGTGTCTAGTGTCTGTGTATATGTAGTACCTACACTCATAACGTTTGTATCATTAAACATTCTGTGTATTGTGTATAAACTCAGTGTCATATCTGTATATGCCCATCTGTAGTGTGTATATACTGTATAAGACTTGTTAATTTCACACTTGTTCGGAAACCCAGTTGGATCCTAACCCCTTACTATCTATCTGTCTCTACATCCATCTATCTCTCCATCCATCCATCCATCTCTCCATCCATCCATCCATCTCTCCATCCATCCATCCATCTATCTCTCCATCCATCCATCCATCCATCTATCTCTCCATCCATCCATCCATCTATCCATCCATCCATCTATCTCTCCCATCCATCCATCTATCTCTCCCATCCATCCATCCATCTATATATATATATATATATATATATATCTCCATCCATCCATCCATCTATCTCTCCATCCATCCATCTATCTCACTATCCATCCATCTCTCCATCTCTCTATCTCTACATTTCCATCTCTCCATCCATCCATCCATCTATCCATCCATCCATCTCTCCATCCATTCATCTCTCCATCCACCCATCTCTCCATCCACCCATCTCTCCATCCACCTATCTCTCCATCCATGCATTTCTCCATCCATCCATCTATCTCTCCCATCCATCCATCTATATATATCTCCATCCATCCATCTCTCCATCCATCTATCTATCTATCTATCTATCTATCTATCTATCTATCTATCTATCTATCTATCTATCTATCTCTCCCATCCATCCATCCATCCATCTCTCCATCCATCCATCCATCCATCTCTCCATCCATCCATCCATCCATCCATCCATCTATCTATCTCTCCATCCATCCATTTATCTCTCCATCTCTCCATCCATCCATCTCTCCATCCATCCATCCATTTATCACAATATCTCTATCTATCTATATATCACATGGTAATATGTGCAATGTTTTTATTGATCCAGCCTATGGGCTTGCATAAGTCATAAGCTCCTCAACAATCCTGTACCTGGCTCTCCAACACTCTTTTTTTCTGAAATTCAAATACATTGCGTTGTTTCTCTCTTTTTGGTTGCACATGGATGGCGTCTTTAATGAGTGGTAAAGTTGTAGCAATCAATGAATGACATAATTGTCTCTTACTTAAAAGGTTGCAGTCCAATAAACGTATAACTTTTTGCTTTTTAGTACTATAAGAAATATGCCATATGATGTGACAGGAAGAAATTAAGTAAACTGCCACCGATTTGAATATATAGCTGTAGACTGAGTAATCAGGAATCAGTGTCAGTTTGTCTTATTAATATTGACCCTTGGATATTTCCAGATCAGTTTCAAGCTGTGAATGCAAACCAGTGACAATAACATAGACTTAATGAAATAAATGGAATCTCCCTGCACTCTGGAGAAATAATGCAAGCGTCATAAACATATACCTGAAATGTTTACTGCATGCTCTTTCATCTAGAAGCAATTTACATTTACTGATCTTATCTCTATCAGTAAAAAGTTAATCAAGAATATTTAATTGCCTGCAATCTTTTAGTATTTGTAAAATACATGCAGGAAATATGCTACATTTTACAAAATACAGAATTAGTTTTTTTTTATCAGAAAAGACCAAAAACAATATCTGCAACCTATATATTCCAAATATAAGAGGGTGCACCCTATAAACTGGAAATTTAATGGGCCAATGTCAACAAAAAGGATATTATCATACAATGATGTAGATCCAAGTTATAATTACAGGAAGGAAACAGTAAACATTTCAATATATGCATTACAGATCAACAAATATTGATAATTCACATTGAAAGGCTAATGTGAAATTGAATAATGAAACCTAGTTTATGGATGGATGATATTAAAAGGTCACCTGTAACATAATCACCCATAATTTAGTGGTATAAAGCATAACAAAAGAAACATTGTGTAAAAAACACCAACTCTATAAAAATGTCCAGTTCATCTCTAACTTAATACCATCCACTGAACTTTGTTTATTGGAGAGAACAAGAGAGAAAAGGTGAGAGAGAAGAGTAATAGAGGTGGAAGAGAGAGAGAGAGAATGGGAAAGGATGAGGGATAGTATAAAAGAGAAAGGGAAAAGAAAATGTGAGAAACAAAAGTAGGAAGGAGAAATAGTGTGTGTAAGATATATATATATATATATATATATATATATATATATATATATATAGAGAGAGAGAGAGAGAGAGGGAGAGAGAGAGAGAGAAAAGAATGAGAAAAGGAAAGAGAGAAAGAAAAATGGACAGAGAAATAGAGTGAGAGTGTGCATAAGAGAGAGAGAGAGAGAGATGAATGACAACAGGATAGAGAGAGAGAGAGAAATAGGGAAGATTAAGGGAGATAAAATATCTAATGCCTTTCCTGACTTAAAAATTTGATTGATTTCTAGGTTTCATATATATTTGTGAATCTCACTTTTAAGCTTTCTGTGGTCTTTTAAGTGTATATTTTTGAAATTTACAAAGTAACGCATATAATTTCCACAATACCTCTTCACTATAATAAAAAGCAGTTAATGTATCTCCCCACCAGGTGGCAGTAAAGCATAACTGATAGAGTAAAGCAAAGCATTGTGGGAGTGCGGCTCAGTTCTGTTCCTCCTATCTATATGTCCCTCTGTTTGTGGCCTTCTGTCCAACACTGAATGTCTCTTGTTAAAATGTAGCAGCCCAAATCTTCTCTATATTCTGCAACCCACTCACCTGTAGTTGGTGCTGTGTATTGGGGCCCAGGTGTAGGTTCTTCCAACCTCATCAATGTATCTCTACGGGAAACAAAAAAAAACAGACTTCACCCATATTGTCACATACCGAGGATCGCGCATGCATTGTGTGACTTGTGAGGCCATCTTTACCTCATCCAGTGATTTCACTAGTGTGCGAATAAATCTTTGTTCTTCGTGGCCATCGATCATACTCCTACGTATCTGGGTGATGAGGAGGAGTATAGGGGAGAGATTGGAGATTTGAAGTCAGAACATAAGGAAAGGGTCATGGTTAGAGAGAAGATGGAATAAAGAGAGTATGAAAGAGAATGAGAAAAGGGTAGAGTAGGGTGAGTGAAAAAGTGAGGTTTGTAGAGTGATTGAGGGGGTGGGCATAGAGGGTGGGAGATTGTGTTTTATGAGAGGGTTAGGGAAAGTGTGAAGTTGGAGGGAATGAAAAGAATTGGAGGGAATGAGGGGCTTTGGGGAGTTGTGGAAGTTGGAGTGAATGAGGAGGAGTAAGAATGAGAGTAAATAGTAATGAAAGATGGGGTGAGTGTACAGAAGAGTTATAATGAGAACTGAGTATAAAGATCGAGAGAGATGTTGGGTTAGCGCCTGCAAAGACTGATCTGGGTGCCCACTCACCTCTTCTTTGTTTTCATCCTCCAGCTCGGCATCCAGGAAGTCCAGAGTCACTGGCTCCTGGAAATTTATGATCTGAAAGAAGAAAGATGCGAACCAGCAATGGAGAGACAAGTAAGGAACAGAATATAAGTGCTCTATGGCCTTGGTGTGAGTGGGCCTGAAATGAAGTAGGAGTTTGTCAGTGTAATGTGGGTGCAGAGATGGTAGGCCATGATTTTTGTGTGATATCTTGACATTTTTGTAGCGTTAGGTGAGTGTGTCCTGGGTTGAATGTAGTGTACCATGCAAAAGCATTTGTCTTCCAGTAAGAGTGTGACTTGTGGTGAGTGTGCAGTGATGTCAGGCTCACCTGTGGCTTCAGGTTGGGATGAAGAAGGACGTAACCATTCAGGTCAATGGCAAACATATAACCATTGGCACCCAACTATGAGATAAAACTTGTGTAAAAGCAAGGCGCAGCTAAACCAGGGTATACAACACCCCAAAGTTACCACATGAATACTTAAATGTCCCAACCTCTCCACCTGTAACAACATTTTCAAATACACACCCATACAATGTAATACCCTACAAAACACCACTGGTACCACCAGGCTCAATACTATACCCCCCCCCCCCCCACCTCAATACCTAATCCTAAACCTCACCTGAAGTCCACAGCTTGCCACCTATTTCCCAAAACAGCACACTGCATCCCACAACCATTTATCTTCCCCCAAAACACAATGTATCTTAAAACGCTAGAGCATAACAAGGCGGAGTATTCATCCAAAATATTGTGCACAGATACAATAAAATCCCCACCCTGCACTCACGTTGTATCGGGGCATCAATCTCTGGATGTCATCCAAGGCAACATCAATACCCATCACCCCAAGAATTAGCTGGTTCTGAGAAGAGAAATGGGGGAAAAGAGGGGGTGGAGTAAAGGGGAAGAAAGAGATCAAGGAAAAGATAAAGGAGAGAAAGAAAGGTAAGGGAGAGAGATAGAGGGTAGCAGTCCTCATAAATTGGGATGGTAGTGTGGTAAAGAGTAAGGGAGCGAGACAGAAAAATTGAAGGTCATATGAGTGGATGTCTCTTACTCCACTTGCTTACTTCTTGGTCAGTCAGGACCCTTCAATGTCTGTCTGTTACCTCTATGTATGTCTATTGCTGCTAACTGTCTATCTCCTCATACCCAACTATTAACTCTCTGTCTGTCTCTCCTATATGTATAAATATGTCCCCTTGCATTTGTCTGTCTTGTCTGTTACTGTCTGTCTCTTTCAGTGTACCTGCTAGTCTATCACCTCTGTGTATTTATGCATGTCTCTCCGTTTCCTCTGTGTCTCTGTCTCTATGCCTCCTATGTGTCTATCTATGTAGGCTGCCTGCGACTTGGTGACTCTGCTTGACTCCTCTAGGTAATTGTCTAGCTACCCATCTGTCCCTTCTTCAGCCATGCGGGTCTTCTTCTGTCTGCTTCTTGTCAATATCCTCACTGAACAGCCCAGGCTGTGGGATCTCTTGCAATGCTGCCACATCTGCATCAGTCTACCCCCCACCCCCAGCCCCCATCTGTATTTTCTGCATCTTCGTCCTGTTTTTTTGTCTATACTATTCTGTTTATTTCTTCTGATGTGACTCACCTTCCCAGAACTGGCCATGTCCTCTGTCAGGTTGAAAACTGGTAATGTTCCTGTGACCACCAACCCAAGACCCTGTAAAAATGGGAAAGCATTAGTGGTAAGAGATGTGGAAGAGAGTGGACTGGTGAAGATGGTGAGTAAAGAAAAATGGACATAATGGGGCTTGTGTCGGGTTTTCTAGTAGCTTCAGTTTTACCTTTATTGGATGATGACATTTGATATTTCTGTAATGGTGGGCTATGAATGAACAGTTCCAAGGCCACAAAGTCCTGTTTTATTGCTTGGCCCATAATATTATAGACTAAAATTTAAAGGCTGGCAATGCTGGTTGCCACACAATGCAAGGCTCCCCCACCTTTAACCACCGTCTACTTTAGGGTCATTGCAAGCCTCTCCCACCATCTACTTTACAAGCTTAGCGATGAGCGCCTTTGGCTTGGCCAAGCCACTACTGCAATGAGCACTCATTGCAGACGTCATCCAACCCACCACTTTTGTGCACTGCGCTGAGCGCCCATTGCAAGGCCAGAGATGAGCGCCTTGGGCACTCATTGCGAGGTCCGCAATGAGCGCCTTTATAGCACACTGCGAACCTCTACCCATTCTCTGTCCCCTGTGTCTGTTTACCCCCTCTCCCTTCCATGTATCTGTTTCCCTCTCTCCCTCCCCCTCTCCCTGCACTGTTTTCCCCCTTATTCCTCTGCGTCTCTTTCCCCTCCTCTCTTTGCCCCCTGTGTCGCTTTCCACCCTCTCCCCCCCCCCCTGTGTCTTTCTCCTCTCTGTCTCTCTTCGGGTCTTGCGTGCCTCGCGATGAGTGCCATTGCTTGTATTTTCCAAGTCTTGCAGGGCTCGCGTTGATGGGCTAAGTGCTGCAGACTTCGGCCTTGTTTTGAGCCTTTTTGAAAACATTTACGTCTTTACAGCCGCCATTTTTTCCCTCGCTTAGCGAGGTATCGTCCGTTAAAGTTGTAATTTTCTTTCAAAGTATTGCGTGCCTCAAGAATAGCGCCAAAGTCCTACGGCCTCCAGCGCTGACCACGGGCATCGCATGAGCGCCTTCAATCTGTTTTCATCCTCCATTGGTGGAGCGCCATCGGGCAAATAACAGCAATGATGGGACAGATGATTCTTAGAGGGACCCTGAAAGCTCACAAAGTGGTGCGGGCCTCGTTCTCATCGCATCTTTGGCGCTCATCGCATCAATATCGTGCGGCCCTCGCGATGAGCGCCTGTAATTAATCTTAGCTTTTGTCAGTTGGCACTGTCAATAGTGTTGATGACCTTTAAGCAGGGTAGTGATTGAAGCATTAGTCAATCAGGGCTCTATTTATTAGTCTGATGGTGCGGTCATGCCCTCTGCTCAGCCCCCAACTCCATAGTTTAGCATTAGAGACACAGGCAGACTTTATTATCTATAGTATAATTACAGAAGGAGCAAGGTAAAAGTATGGATACAAATGGTCAGGCTACAGAAGGGGAGAGGTCTGAAGTTGCGGGTTGTATTAGAAAACAGAATTTTGGGGTAGTTGACCAGTTTAAGATGAAAGGGGACAGTTAATTCATAGTATGATGGCAAACAGTTTGCGTACAGTTAAAGGGACTCTGAACTCATGGATACTGTTCTGTACCATCATGTAGAGCAGTCAAAATAAAATGGAGAAGGGAAAAAACATTTTCCTTTTTACTGTTTTATAACTATGATTTAGTTACATAGTGCATTTGCAGGGAGCTTGTTATTTCCGACCTTTCAGAACCTGCTGGAGGAATAACTGGTTTCTGGGAAATATACATCAATTGTAAAAGTGTTCTCCGTGCACTTTTGTATGATGTAGAGCCGTACTGATGGAGTTCATGTTCATAGAGAAGAGACAGAGCAGATTTAGGTCTCACCAGAGCGTCCTGATACACGTTTGTCCATTGAACCTGCTTGGCTTCATTTCCAGCCAGGACCATCGGTCGCCCCAGGACATCGAGGTACTCCTGAAAGACACCCCAAAAAGTAAGAGACACCCAGGCATAGAGGGATAGCATTACAGCAGTAAAGTTACTCTGATACTAGACCTTTTTCTGGTATAAGAGACATCAGATCAGAAAAAAAAACACCCTGCTACCTGAGCGTCTATATGTTTTGTTAATGCCACCCCAGTTAATTACAACCTGCACCCCAAAACAAAATGATACACTGTACAGAAAGTGACATAAGTGATAGACCTCAAACAGATGCTGACATACAACAGACACCCCCAAACAACAGACACCCTGTTAGGTAATTCAGAAGACATAACATTAGGGTCCCACAAAATGACTGCATAATGAGACACCCCAAAACTGAAATAGCTCTAGAGAAAGATGCAAACTCTAGCGACAGGCAACACTGCGTACCTGTGTGTTTATCCGAATCGCTCCGATAGATGGGATCTCAAAATAATATCCTGGAAAAGACATGAGGGGTCAGAGAAAGTGTATAGTGCACACACTCTGCAGACATCTTTACATCTGCATACATGTATATACACTGCACACATGTATACATGCACTGCACACACACACAAACTCACAGTTATCATGCTGCACACACATATACACGCACACCACACATAAACACATGCTGCATACATATACACATTCTGTACATTTATTGCACCGCACAAATACAGTGCAAACACACACCGCATGCGCACTCACACTGGGCACACTCGCAGCAATCTCTCACCCTTGTTGGCACAGGCCATCCACTGCAGAGGAGTCACATCATAATTGTGCTGCCCGACCGAGAATGTGAAAACACGAACCTGAGGAGAAAGGAAGTCATAATGTGAGACAGAGACAAACAAGAATAGTATGAGACAATAAGATAATATGACACAGAGATAACATGAGACAAACAGGGTGTGAGGCAGAGATAACATGAGGCAGAGACAGTGTGAGGCAGACATGATATGAGACGGAGACAGTGCGAGGCAGAGATAACATGAGACAGAGAGAGTGTAAGGCAGAGAGAGTGTAAGGCAGAGATAACATGAAACAAAGAGAGTGTGAGGCAGAGATAACATGAGGTAGAGACAGTGTGAGGCAGACATGATATGAGAGAGAGACAGTGTGAGGCGGAGATGAGACAGAGAGAGTGTAAGGCAGAGATAACATGAGATAGAGACAGTGTGAGGCAGATATGAGATGAGACAGAGACAGTGTGAGGAAGAGATAACATGAGACAGATAGAGTGTGAGGCAGAGATGAGATGAGACAGAGACAGTGTAATGCAGAGATAACATGAGACAGATAGAGTGTGAGGCAGAGATGAGATGAGACAGAGACAGTGTAATGCAGAGATAACATGAGACAGAGACAGTGTGAGGCAGAGATAACAGGAGACAGATAGAGTGTGAGGCAGGGATGAGATGAGACAGAGACAGTGTAATGCAGAGATAACATGAGACAGAGACAGTGTGAGGAAGAGATAACATGAGACAGATAGAGTGTGAGGCAGAGATGAGATGAGACAGAGACAGTGTAATGCAGAGATAACATGAGACAGATAGAGTGTGAGGCAGAGATGAGATGAGACAGAGACAGTGTAATGCAGAGATAACATGAGACAGAGACAGTGTGAGGCAGAGATAACAGGAGACAGATAGAGTGTGAGGCAGGGATGAGATGAGACAGAGACAGTGTGAGGCAGATATGAGATGAGGCAGTGTGAAGCAGAGATTAAATGAGACAGAGACAGTGTAAGGCAGAGATAACATGAGACAGAGACAGTGTGAGAAAGAGATAACATGAGATAGAGAGACTGTGAGGCAGAGATAACATGAGATAAAGATAGTGTGAGGATGAGATGAGACAGTGTGAGGCAAAGATGAGATGAGACTGTATGAGGCAGAGATAACGTAAGAAAGAGACAGTGTGCGGCAGAGATCATATGAGACCGAGACAAAAATCAGTGTGAGGCAGAGATAATGTCAGACAGAACAGAGATAATGTGATACAGAGATAATGTGAGACAGAGACAGGCAGAGCCAGTGTGAGGCAGAGATAATGTCAGACAGAACAGAGATAATGTGATACAGAGATAATGTGAGACAGAGACATGCAGAGCCAGTGTGAGGCACAGATAACATCAGACAGAGACAAAAAGACAGTATGAGTCGGAGATGAAGTGAGAAAGAGAGAGTGTGAGGCAGAGATAACATCACAGAGAGAGTAATAAGGTAGACATACAGTGTGAGGCAGAGATAACATCACAGAGAGATTAATAAGGTAAGAATACAGTGTGAGGCAGAGATAACATCACAGAGAGAGTAATAAGGTAGACATAAAGTGTGAGGCAGAGATAACATGAGACAGTGACTCTATGAGGCAGAGATAATGTGAGACAGACAGAATGAGGCAGAGATAACACAAGACAGAGAGGATAAACAGTTTGTGGTTTGAGTATCTTTGTTGAAATATTCAAATGGAACTGATACTGACTAAACTGTATTTACCCCCCCCCCCCCCCCCCCCCCCCATATTTTTGATAGACAGTAAGCTCAGTGATGTGCTGTTTTATATATTTTTACAAATAAACAATTAGTATAAACTGGTAATTCTTCTCACTACAAAGACAGGTGACAATTAAGAGTACTTTTTTTGTACGCAGTAGTGTTACTAGAGTTAGAACCAGAGTCTAAAGTTTTATTCTGGAAGATTTTTGAATCCACTTTAGTGACTGAGACAAGTGATGAGTCAGACAGAAGAATTGAGTGGAGGTGGCCATGATGCATTTGTGTGAAGATGTAAGCTTGAGTATTGGGAAGCCCAATTAGGAGTGGGTTGAGGTAGTTAAAATGGGACACGGGGAAATAATAAATCTGAATTTTTTTTCTTGAATCTTTATATTTTACATTTTATGAGTGACTCAGTGTGAGAAACATATGGGGGAAAAAAATTAAGCATAGCTTGAGGATACCTGGTTTGGAAAGGTGGAGTGATTGTACCCTGAGAGATTCATGCTCTTAAACAAATTTACTGCTAATCTCCTCTGTCTACACAATGCCATATTTACAAAATTAACTCACACTTCTATAATTGTTAATCTACCTACAGAACATCTCAACAACCACATTAAATGTAAAACAAAAGGGCACAAAGTCTGAACCCTATTTTCTCTTCAATCTCATAATCTTACTTTTTTCATGTTTCATATGCTCAGAGCTATGGATTATGTTGGCATGTTACAAATAAATGATAATAAATTGTGTTGTAATCTGGGTAAAATTGGAAAAAACTTGGAGCTCCTTTTGAGATACTGAACATCAGATGACAGAAGAATATCAAGTAAAAGATAACTAGTTAGTGTTGAAAAATGGAAGCAAAGCCAGGTAAAGAGAGGTAGATTTGGGTGTCAACAACATAGAAATGGTCCAGGAATCCATAGCAGGCTTTATATTTTCGACTTATATAAGAGAACATCAAAAGACTAAGTAGTGAACCTTGTAGATACCCACAAAGAAAAAGAGAGGAAGAAAACACAAGAGAGGTAGGAGGTAAGCCAGTAAAGAGTGGTGAATCGGCTTAAGAGTCCAAAAATGACAGAGATGTCCAGAGTAATTACTGCAGTAGAGTAAACATTAGAAGAAAGGAATTAATTAGCCAGTCAGTCATGCAGCATGGAGGAGAAGGAAAGAAATAGAACAGGGAAGGCAGGTGGGTGAAGGCTAGCTTGATGTTTGAGAGCAAGAACAGAGATGTTGGGATTAAATAAAATGGATATATCAGTCTGCAAAGTAAGATGATGAGCGAATTGAAATACTTCAGGATAAATGAGCACTGAGTGGATTTGAGATTGGAGAGAAAATAGGGTTCAGTGTTTGTGCCCTTGTGTTGAGAGATCTCAAGTGTTGATCAGTTTCAAGTGGTTGTTGACAGGTTCTTGTGGTAGATTAACAATGGTAGAAGTGAGAGTTAATTTTATTAGTATGGCATTGCGTAGACAGTAGATTAGAGATGAGCAAGTAGGCAAATGTTTATCATGAGGTGGAGGCAACAAAGAAATGCTTCAGATATATAAAAGCAATTTATGAAAATAAGTGAAACTTTCATCTTATTAACTATTAGTAAGAATACTTTACACAAAGTCCAAAGAAGTATTTCAAGCAGTGGCCATAAGTACAGTTGATACCTGGATTTTAAAAGGGATATGTAAGTGAGCTGGGTTTCAATGTTTCCTAAAAAACAGCTACTGATTAGTAGAAAAATATGTATTATATTGAAAAGTTGAATGTACTCACATATTTATATGCTAGATACTGATATGTGTTTGTGCACACCCCTAGGAAGCTTACATAAAGTGTACCCTGCAGGGTACAGTGTGTGACCTTTAAAGGAAATGATGGTTGGTGGGGTCACAGCTGAAATTAACCACAAGGAGAGAGGCAGAGAGAAAAAGACAGACAGCAACTGCCAGATTGTGATACAAATGTTTCAGTCTTTACTTCCTCCTGATTGGCCAAAACAATTTTTCAAATTGTATACCAGTTTAGCCTGGATTTGGAGGGTGTTAACCCTAAGTTTCAACTGACAGAAATTTAAAGATATTTTGCTAACTTCAAGGTAAGTGTTAAATGCTTAATTTAGTTTTTTCTTATGCAAATGTTTTTTTTCATACACTAGTTAGCAGGTTCATTGGGCTCAGAGCTTGTATCATGGCTCATTTAAACCCACTCTTCTATAACATGTATGTATGCATGCATGTTTGCATGTATGTATGTATGTATGACATTTATATCACATTTCTGTACTTATTGGGAAAGATTTACTTAAAATTACTCAGTTCTTCAATCTTCACACATTGCCTTTACATTGTAACTATGTAAGGGCAATAATATGTAACTATGTAAGGGCAATACCATGTAACTTGGGTCCGAGGAAACAAATAAATCTCCCTGAACGCTCTCCACTTGCGTACCGTTCTTTTGGCTTGACTCAAAATCTGGTTCCTGGTCTCCCTGGTTGCCAGTTGTTTCTTGGCTAGCTACAAGAGGGGCGTATATTCCAAAGGCAGTCTATCACCAGTAGCTTTTGTTCTCTTCTTCTAGTCCTAAAACCACATCTTCCCCAGTATTTACCCTCTCCCAGTTACTTACAGTCTTGTTTGGCCAGTTATATTTCTCAAACACGTCCTGAACCCGATCCTCCCCACCGTCTGTAAACATCATGATCATCTTGTTACAGTTTGCACGTGTGACATTTGTCTGGGACAAAAAGACAAAAAGACAGAATAACTTACAAAGCTGATAGTGACTGGCCCCAAAGCACTGTCAAAAGCTCACTGAATGTCTTTGTAGTCTCAGAATCAGCCTATATACTGATTCTCCAGCAGCAAAAGGAGATAAAGTAAGAAAAAGTAATATATAGATGTCTTAAAAAGAACTACTTTTAAAATATGCATTAGACAACCTAGGAGGATCTACTTCCTCTGCCCACAGTCCTTCAGTCTTAAAACAGTTTTGTGCTGAGCTCACAACTCTTAATGCCACACATGCCATAGACCAGATTAGCTTGGGAACACTAACTGATGTTCATTCAAATAGGTCCTTTGCCATTTCACCATTTCCAAGGCCACCGCAGCCTTGTATTTACATTATCCTCATTCATTAACTAGATTTAGTAACGGATTAAATGTATTTTAGGAATAAAAAAATATATGCAGCTTTTAGTTATTAATTAATATTTGGGTTTCTGCTGTAGAGGGAGTATGGTGTTATTTTATGTGTTAACCTGATTTGTGACAACCTTGGATGCAGAAAAGGTATGTTTTTAGTTGAAAGTGCATACCCAGGAGCATGAACTGAGACTTCTAAATCCACATATACACTCTCTTGGACCATTTAAACATCACCCCAATGCTTCAGATAAAAAAAAGTATTTTCAGTAAATGAAACCCTTATAACATCCAACTGAATTTCATTGTTCCACACAATACTGATATAGACGACATTACGGTAAGAAAGTGGTCCTGGCGGGGATCACAGTGTCACCGTCACCACCTGCCTAATATCCAGCTAGCTGACTTGCTCCTATCTCCCATAAAATACATATATTAAAGCCTCTTTTACTTCAAAGGGTCGTATCTCAACCTTCTACTTGTTCCTGGCCTCTTGGCCTCTGTTCTAGTTATATCAACTTCTCATACAATTCCATATACCATAATCATCATCCACCCCCATTGACTACCCATTTCCTACAATTTCTCTTCTCTTGCGACCCTCTTAACCCCACATCCCTTTGTGTCACTTACATTCTGGAGCTGTGCGAATGCATACTCAAACCCAGCCTTGTAGTCGGTCGTTCCTCTTGCCACCATGTCCTGGACAGCATCCTTTATCACCTTCTTGTTCCTCACGTTGGCCTGGACCAATTGTCGGAAACAGGAGACAGGCTCCGCCTTGTCATGGAACTGAAGACATGGCCATAAAGTGTGAAAAAGAAGTCATTTGGGGTGATGTTACACAAGATGGGTGAGTTTAGTGCTTGTAAACAGAAGAGAGCTCAGGATAAGTGATTATATGGGAGTAGATATGCCTGGTATGAGTTAATTAGTAAGTGGGAAGATAACTTGTTGGTATGTCACACTCACAGAGGCGACAGTCACATAGTCATCATCGGACAAAGTGTCCAGCATCTCCATGACAGACGTCTTCATGAGCTTGAGAGTCAGACCGCTCACACTGCCACTGCTGTGAGACAAACAATAAATAATGATATGAGCTGGTGTTTAGTGATAGAATTGATATCTAGACATAGATGTATATAGACTTCTATATACTGTTACCCATGATATACTAAATTCTAGAATATATACATATACGACTATACACATCTATATACAACCGGCTATCACTATAAACATATACACACACTATAGAGTGCTATACAAAACTGTACTTGGGTATATACAAATATATAATGTTATAGCCAGGGATATACTAGTACAAAACCATTATACCCAAATACTCTGATATATTATGAATTGACATAAAATGTACTTAGATATGCATACATACACATCTTTACATTGTATACACATACATACAGAGCTGTAAACTTCTATAACAACACTATACGCTACCATAAAACACACACACACACACACACACTATATATATATATATATATATATATATATACACACACACACACACACACACAAAACTACATATGTATGCACATACATATACATGCACACTTTACCACTATACACAGTTACACTCTACTGTACCTAGCTAAACACTGCTATCCACAACTATATACATTACTAGCGAATTGCCAGTCAAAAAATGACGGCAATGAAAGTGTAAGTGAGCTAATGCTGTTTGGTGTATATAATGTGGCTGATGTAGCGTTGTTCGTTTTCTATGTCGTGTGAGTTTTTCGTAATATTCGTTTTCTATGTCGTGCGAGTTTTTCGGAATATCCGTAGCTGTTTGGTGGGCTTTTTCGGAATATCCGTAGCTGTTTGGTGGTGTTTTGCGTGTTTATGGTAGTGTTTTGCATGTTTAGGGACCTTTAGCCTTGTTTTCGTTTTGTTCGGCGGACATTTTTTCTCTCGCTTACGTGATTTTCGGGTCTCTAAACTCCGAAATTTGTGCTTAAATGGAGGTGTAACTTCACTTGCAAAGGTCCTCGGTGCCCCCCTTGCTGTGAGTAACCTTTTTATGTGTTTGTTGTTTGTATTTGTTGTGTTTGTAATGTTTTTGGTGTTGCGCGGGTTGCGTCCTTGTTTTCTAATCTCGTAGGTGTTTTTCGTCAAATCCGTAGGTGTTTGGTGGTGTTTTGCGTCTTTAGACTGCTGTAGCCTCGTTTTCGTTTTTCTCGGCGGCCATTTTTTCTCTCGGTTAGAGAATTTTTTAGTGTCTAAATTGCTTTAATTTCAGTTAAATTGAGGTGTAACTTTAGTTTTCGAGGTCCTGGATGCTCCCTCTTGCTGTAGGTAAGCTTTTTATTTGTTGTGTGTATTTGTTGGATTTTTGATATTTTGATGTGCGCGTGTTGCAGCTGTTTTCTGCGAGGTCGTAATGGGTTGTAACGTGTCTCGTATTTTGTTTGCGTTACGACGTAAAGTTTGCGAGGGTCGCAGTTGCTGGCAAGGAGCGCCTTTGGCTTTGCGAGGGCCGCGTTAGCAACAACTCGTATGCTCACAACTATATATGTGACAATACAGTTACATACATACTATACCAATAAATAAAATGCTGCACACAGCTGTATGCTACTATACACAGAGGCTCATCAGTTACCCTCATTCTGAGGGGACATATACATAGGCTCTATACGTACACATCCACAATGATCACCATGTCTTTGGGGGATGAGGCTCCCTGTATGTACCTGAGAAAAAGGCAGACATGAGCAGGTTATTAGGGGCATAGAGAAGATGTGAGTGACAAACTGGGATTATTCACTACATCGTAACAAAGCTTCTTGAGACACCAAACTACAAAAAAAAAACGACTTTAAAAAAACATATT
The DNA here is from genome assembly GCA_027410445.1 of Discoglossus pictus. NCBI lineage: Eukaryota > Metazoa > Chordata > Amphibia > Anura > Alytidae > Discoglossus > Discoglossus pictus. The sequence continues at coordinate 41,266,936 of CM050169.1, read as the reverse complement.
TGAGATTTTAAAAATACTCTTTTTTTCTATCTGGAAAATTCGGTAATTTAAAGTTTAAAATATAGCTTATTTAGAAGATACCATGTGTCCCTCTTCCAGCCTAACCTGCTAAATATAACACTGCAAGGAAGTAGTCTAGATGTAGGATAATTAAATCAATTAACTGCGTTATCAAATTTACAATCCCTCATCAACACTTTTTAACACTTTGCACCATTTATTAGGTCAGAACAAGTAAAGGAGAATACAGCGCCAATCTGTTATAAGGTCACGTATTTTACTGACAAAAATCATTTTTATGATTTTGTTCTTTAAATATGTCTTAGAACATTTTGTTCTGTGTCACTCCAGGAATCTTTCTAATCAAGAATGCTGTCATTCTTTTGTGAATAGAAACATATAGGCACACCTGTTAATGACTACTCCTGACTAACATAAAATGCCTTACACCCATTAAGGAGAAAGTTAGATATGAGGTACCCGCTAGAAGAAAAAGACATCAGGTAAATCATCCCCTTTAGGACTTTCAGTGCTTCCTCTTCAATGTCATTCAGGCTAAAGAATATCTTACCTTACCAGGGAATAAGGTCAACATGTGAAGGAACCTCTTAAGGAAGGTGACCTGAGGTGGCTGAGAGTGTAATAGACACATTGGTAATCTTCTATCAAATGAATATGCATATGTTTGCATATGTATGTTAATTGGTATATGTAGTGTGTGTATGTATACATACATACATATTTATGTATATATATATATATATATATATATATATATATATTTATTAGTTTCATGAGCTGGAGAGACTGTGACCACATGGACTGTAACACACCAGGAACATGTCCATGGTCATGCTGATCCACTGGCAGAGATACTGGAGTGAGTTGCCAGTTACTTCTCCAGTGGGCCACAGCAATACAGTTCCTGGTATTCTTAGGTGGTCTCCCATAAACTTCAGGGTGGGTTGACCTCTTGATTCCCTGACTGGAATCGAACACTACATACATCCAAAAATATGTATATTCATTTGTATATATATATATATATACATATATATATATATATATATATATTTACATATTTATATATATATATATATATATATATATATATATACACACACATGTATATATATATATATATATATATATATATATATATATATATATATATATATATATAGTGTTTATATGGTTTATATGCATGTATACACACAGGCTGGAGGTGCCTGCTCTGTTATTTTAGACATTTTCCAGTGGCAATGATGCGTGAAATGAAAATTGGACAGAACAGCTCAGGGCTGGAATATCAGAGAGAGAGAGAGAGGGAGAGAGGATAGAGATACAGAAAGAGGGAAGAGAGATAGGGACATCGAGAGAGTGAGAGGAGGGAGATACAGACAGAAAGAGAGAGACAGAGAAAGAGTGGGAGATGGGAGAGTTACAGAGAGGGGAGAGAGATACAGAGACAGAGAGATATTACACAAAGACGCAGAGACATGGGAGAGACAGTGAAAGGGAAAGGAGAGAAATACAAAAAGAGGGAGGGAGGAGAGAAACACACAAAGATGAAGAGTTGAAAGATACACAGAGCAGAGGTTGGGGACATAGCTAGGACATTCAACTTTCTCACACATCTGCTCCGGTTACAAATACAACCCTCCAAGCCATGCTGTTCTCTCACCAGGGTCTCCTGCGCACATCATACAGGTCTATCTTGCTGGGTGCTCTCCAGGGGGTTGCTACATGGAAAGATGACAAAGTCAGTGGCTCCCCCCTTTGCCAGGACTACTCACTTCCGTTTGTGTCTTAAAGGTACCTGGGTAATATCTTGTGACCCCAGTTGCGCTGCCAAACACCTGCCATAGCAGAGTAGGGTCCTCACGCCGGTTCTGGATGAAAACATCTTCAAGGGCATCGGTCCAGTTCAACTCATTCAGTATGACTGTGGCTGCAATGAAAGGGCCAGCCATGTGAGGGGTGGGACAGTAGGTAGGTATATCGGTAGTCAGAAAGATATCATAGCGGATATCAGAAAGGAATATGGGTCAACTTGGTGGTAACAAGGTTAGCAGAGAGATGCATCGGTCAGCAGAGAGTTATAGAGGTCAGTAGGTTGGTATTCAGGTCAGCAGGGAAGTATGAAGATCAGCAAGAAGGTATATATGCCAGGAGAGTGATGTAGAGGTCAGCAACTACAGGTATTGGTCAGCAGGTATTTATAGAGGTCAGCAAGGAAATGTAGAGCTCACCAAGGAGGTCAGCAAGGAGGTATAGAGGTCAGCAAGTACAGGTCATGTTCAACAGGGAAGTATAGTTGTCAGCAAGGAGATATAGATATTAGCAAGCACAAGTAATGGTCAGTATGTACTAATGAAGGTCAGCAGAGATGTATTGTAGTGAGCAAATATGTATAGAAGTCAGCTAGTACAGGTAAGGGTCAGCAGGTGTGGCCAGGGTTCATAGAGAAGAGATGGAGGGATATTTCAAGTATTCACATATTGCAGATTTAGGCATTGATACCATCCTCACAGACAGTGCAGCCTCAGCATGAACCTGAGCTAATTGTGTACGAATGATTAATTACACCCAGTGACAGCTCGTTAACGGTTACCAGCACATACAGCACTTAGCACCTCGACTGCTCACACCCTGATCACTTAGCACAGTGTGAAGTCCCTCGTTAGTAAGAGTGCCGAGTAAACAGGATTAGCTAAGTCTTACCATATACCAAGTCTCTATATAACTGCTTATATTGACTCTTCCTACTGCTCCATATAACAACTCCCTAGATTTCCTATTGTTCAATAACTTATTATATTGATCCATATAACAGCTCACTCTAAAAATTCTCCTTCTGCTCCATATAACCTCTCACAATATAACATCTCTCTTTCGCCATATCACCTATCCATATAAGTTCTTCTATTGCTCCATATAAGTTCTTCCTATAACACCCCCCTTTTTATATATTCTATTAACTCCTCCTATGGCTCTCTCTATAGCTCTGTATGTGTTATGGGGTGTCCCATTACATAGCTTCTTCGTGGTACCTAGGGTATTTTGGCACCTGATGGTATTTTGGAGTATCTTTCACTCACATCCCTTGTAGATGTCCGTGGGGATCTGCACCGCGGTGTATGAGTAATTGACCCTTGTCTTAAAGTTAGGATCCTCAGTAAAATCCAGCTGCAGCGAGTGGGTGGGCTCCTGATGATCTTCCTCCCCCTCTGGGTCATCCTGTGAGGACATGGTCAGTGACACATAGGTGGGGGAGTAAAAAGCAAGAGAAAGTAGAGAGTAGACATAGAACGGGACGGAAGAGAGATAGAGACAGGTGAGAGAAGATACATAATAAGGAGAAGAAAAGAGGAGAAAGATGGCAGACAGGTGGAGCTGGGACAGAAGGAGGGGAGCAGAGAGAAGGGGGGAAGCAGATAGATGGGAGAAAAGAGGAAAAAAGGGGATACTGAATGGAAATGATAGTGAAAGCAGAAGTAGAGGAGGATGATAAGAGAAAATAAAGTAAATGTGAGATCAGAGGCAGAAGGGTGAGAACAAGAAAGAAAAGGGGAGAGAAGAGAGAGAAGGGGGATAGCAGTTTGAGAAGGAGGAATAAGAGGTAGAGAGGGGAGGGGAGGGCAGAGAGAGATAAACAGAGGGCAAGGAGAAGAGGGATGGGCAGAGAGAGAGAAACAGAGGGCAGAGAGAGAAAAGGAGAGCAGAGAAAAAAAGGGAATTATGGGTGAGAGAAAGTGTGATGTGTATCAGCACAAGAAGGAGAAATGAGAGAGCTGTGAGAGTGGTCGGGTTGCTGGAAGAGAGGGTGATACTCACATATTCTGTGTCTGCTTTGGAGTCATAATATTCAATGTCTTCCTCCTGAATTAACAGACAGAAAGTGAGACATTGAAAGAGTGATAATGAGTGATAGACAAAAAATGAAAATACAATAGAGACATTGAGAGGACGACATCAGTAGTATGCAAACTAATGGAAACAGGATTGAAAGAAAGAATTATTGAATATCTAAAGTGTCATTATTTATAAGATAAGAGACAGCACTGGCGGGAGATAGAACATGGTGCAGGGTCTAAAAGACATAACTTATCAATAAAGTCTCCATGAAAGTAATATGTATAGATTAGAAGGCAGAGGGGCAAATTAGGAAGACCTGATATATTAAATGGGTTAACAGGGTTTAATAGGGTTCAAGAGGGAAGTGTCTTTCAGATAAAGAGCATTACAAGGACAAGGGGGATGATAGAGATGTTTAGATGGTGTCAAAGACATTTAGAATGTGATAGGAACACTCAGTGTGTGATGAAGAAATTGAGATGATGATTGAGACATTGAGTTGATGATAGAGGCATGAAACTGATAGAGACATTGAAAGTGTGATAGAGACATTGAGATGGTGATAGATACATTGAGATTTTGATAGAGACATTGAGATGGTGGTGAGAGACATTAAGTTGGTGAGTGACATTAAGGTGGTGAGAGACATTAAGGTGGTGAGAGACATTAAGGTGGTGACATTGAGATGGTGATAAATACATTGAGAGGATCATAGAAACATTGAAACATGGCAGTGACATTGAAAGGGTGATAGAAACTTTGAGAAGGTGATGAAAACATTGAATGGGAAATAGAGACATTGAAGGTGTAATAGACACACTGCAAAGGTCACTGAAGTGCATAGGAGGACATAGGGTCATAGAGAGTCTAATAAAGAGGATGAGAGGGTGTCTGAAATACAGAGAGAACCTTACACATAAAAAGGTGATAGAAACATGATAGGATTATGCATGCAGATGGTGATAGAGATGCACAGGGTGATAGAGACACAGGAAAGATGATAGGGACATATGAATTTTAAGAAAGTCATGGTTCGGGAGTCAGTGCCCTCAAGGGGGAATTGTGCTAAGAGGCACTTGTCGTGGGGAGTGCGCACAGGAGCTATCCCTTCTCTTCCTCCATGTCTCTCTTATCTCTCTGGACAGCTGTCTAACCCTCTGCCCTCTAACACATCCCAGGAGAGAGAGAGATAAAGAGAGAGGGAGGGCAAACCTTCTCCCAGAGTCAATCTATTCAAACCAAAGTCACCTGTTCAACCTCTGCGTTCTGCTCTAAGCCTTCTAACCACTCTCTCCTATGGACTGCATTCTGTTTCCTGCTGTCTCTTGCTCTCTCTCATATAGACTGTTCCCTGTCCCCTGATGTCTCTTTCCCTCTCTCCTACAGACTGCACTTCCTTGGCTGCTGTTTCTTTACATATTTCATATAGAGGAATGACAGTGAGTGTATGAGACTATGAGATTGTGAGTATGTACGAGAGTGCATTAAGTAACAGTGTGAGTGAGATACACTAAAGGACAGTTTTCCCTACCTAATCCCTCTTATTGGGATTCTCATGGTGCATCAGTAGCTACTCTGGCCTAGCCAGTGTGGGTTACTGTGTAATCTCCTATCAAATGAATATACATATTTTGCATATGTATGTTAATGTGTGTAACAATCCAGAAACGTATAAATATATTGACAGATATATTGATACATGCAAGTTTTTGTCATGGATGTATATTGACCATAGCACATTTTAAGGTTTTATGGCAAAATAGCTGGAGTGGGCTGCCAGTTTCTTCTCCAGTGGACCACAATTTGTCTGACCTCTCTGTAACCTGCCTATCTTGGGTGACCCAACATGGTATAGCTCACAGCTTAATTGAAGTACACAAGCCCATTCACCATGACAGGTAGCTATCCCGAAGGGGATATATATTGACCTGTATATACAGACATCTTAGACCCAACAGGTCTGCTGATGGTTTTGTTGATTTTTAGGTTTGTTTTCTCATTGATAATATGCACCCATGTGGCCCAATAGCTCTCCTTATCTCTTTACATGACTCTAGTACCCCCGTTCACTATCTCTATATCCCCTCACCACTTCATTAATTTTCAGCTCTGCTCTCGCCCCCTCTCAAGTTTTACCCAATTGTGTTTAAGAATCCCTCTATGATTTAATTTGCTTAATTAATATTTGATTAGGTTGAAAATCAGTATTTGAAGTTATAAAAACAAAGACTTTACAGCAAATGAGAACCAAAAAAACCATCTGCTCCAGTCTGCCCATTCTATCAACCTAAAAGATTGGCTTAATTTCCCCTTAGGATAGCCTTGTGCTTATACAAGGCATGCTTACATTCCTTAACTGTGTTTGACTCAACCACTTATACTGGAAAGATGTCACACTTACCTACCAACCATCCTGTAAGATCTTTTCCTTATGAACATTATCAAATGTTTGGATATATTTGCAGGTCTCGCTCATATCCCTCTCTTTCTTTTCTCCTCTAATCTATAAATAACAATGTCATCTCTCAGCAGTAAAGTCTGTTCTACCCATCTTGTAGATATTAGGTATTTACTAATCCTTTCTTTCAAAAGTGTTTCCATTAGTTGGTATAGTACTGATGTCAGACTTACTGGCCTGTGGTTACTGGAGTCTTCCCTACTACCCTATTTGTGTAGCGGTTCTTCATTAGCAATTTTCCAGTTCTCTGGAATTATTCCTAACAATAACGATTCATTAAAATCTACAGTTAAAGGTGTCAGTGTTGGAGATGAGTGAATGGAAAGTCCTGGTGCAAAATAATATGCCCCCCATGCAATCTCTGTATATAATATAGGTGCCTTTGGGGCTAAATAAGAATATATAAATGTATGTAGGTGGTAGGATTACTCCTATGGTGATTAACTTTCTATAAAATAATTATCTGCTTCTCTTCCTTCATATATTAAGAGACTCCTTTACTTTAGATACCAGAGGGCCCCTACCTCTTGTGGGTCCCGGTGCTTTGCACCTGCTGCATTGGCAGTAGCTTCGCCCCTGAAAGGTGCAGCTAGTACCATATTAGGCTCCTTCAGTACTCCGGGACCACTGATTTTTTCACTTTTAGCTTTGACAATGTTAGTAAAACGTCAGGCAGTATGTTATGTTCTTGTATTCCTCTGCATAGCTATAATCTTCTTTCTTAAATCTGTGTGTCTGTTTCATTCAGTTGTGTCCGACTCTCCGTGACCTTATGGACTGCAACACGCCATGCTAATGCACTTGGTATTCATGGCAGAGATACTGTAGTGGGTTGTCAGTTCCTTCTCTAGGGGACCACTGCATACACCTCCTGGTATTCCTAGGTAGTCTCCCAACCAAGTACTGACCAGGCCCCACCCTGAATAGCTTCACAGTGGTGTCCTCTTGGTTCCCTGACTGGAATCAAACCCAGGTCACAGCAGTGAAAGCACCAAATCCTTACCACTGTACCATCAGGGAGGAGTATGTAGTCAACTATTTAAAAAGTGAAACACAACATAGCATTGGCAGTGCAGGGGCATAGCTTAGTCTAACTACTCCTCCCTAAGTTTGAGGTTTTGGACTTCAGCCAATCTGCTTCTTTCCAACCCCTATTATGTGTATAGCATCTACCATGGGCAACTGTCCTGATAATAGTCATTATCCATTGCCCTGTTAAGAGAAAAACAAATAAAACAGCCTCCTGGGCAGATCCTCCTCCATCCGTGATACTCAACAGGGAGTGTGAGGAACTGCATGTGCTGGAAGCAACAATTCTATGTTAAAATGTAAATTGTTAAAGCTACAATTAATTTATTTCCTTAAAAAGACATGGAAGGTTCCTGGGTTTTACATAATATATTTTTATTTACTTTTTTGTACTTTAATTAAAGCACCATTTACCTCACTGTAAGTGCTCTTCATGGTGTGAAAGAGCACAAGACTATATGTTTTTAATTACACTAATAACACCTAATTAAATATGAAGTTTTAGTTCTGTTTACAAACACACTGTAGCCTGCCTACTGACTGTTCCATGATAATAACATATGCACCGTGTGTTGAAGACAAAGATTTATAGTAATTTTTCCCTGAACTTGGGAAATCAGCAAGCAGTTAACCCACGATTGTCCTATTTAGCGGATTCCAACATTCCGTTCTCTGAACAGATTCATTTGGGATGGGTTAACTCTATGTGTTTTCTTATGCTCACTGCAAGGAGCTGTTGCTGTGTGTCTATCTGGGGGAAGAGATTTAACTTATTAAGTTCTCAGTGAAAAGTAAACATATTTAAAAAATTCAAAAAGTATTTTAACATGGTTATAGGAGATATTTACAGTTGTGTACTCAAAATTGTGCTGAATTAAGTGACCCTTTAAGAAGTGCTTTTTACTGCCTAAAATCAAACAAATAGTCCCTGTATGGGTCTGCCCCCTGCAGCGTTTGTGGGCACAGACTTTGTAGTACTAGTGTACAGCGTAGTGTCCAAGCATACCAGAGACCACGTCTCAGCAGCATGTTGCAGAATCTTACTGAAAGATGGTCACTGATTGGCTAGTATGAGACACAGCACAGCAAGTACAGACGAGTGTGTGTCTGTATGAGATGCAGAGGGCAGATCCTACTATTTATTTGAATTTAAGCAGTAAAACATCGCTGGTCTTAAAAAAAATAGTAAATAAATACACAGGGATATTATATGCCTAGTAAAATCCAGTAACCTTCCACGTCCCTTTAAATAGTGATTATATTACTTGTCAGTAACTAACAAATAAAACCTTACTGTTTGACCATTTCAGTGATCCTTTAAATCTCGGTCCCAAATATCACACCTCCTCTATTCCCACAGCCCCAGTTCCCCCTGCTCCCCTTCAATCCATCCTTCTGCTGATCTCCCCTTTCCCCTTTAAACTGCCCCACCGCTCTCCTACCCATTTCTCTAGCTTCGTCCCCCCTCTTTCCTCGTTCTTCCTTCTCTCGCCCCTCCGGCTGTCTCCCCCTCCTGCCCTCCTTCCCTCCTTCCCTCCCCCGCCCTCCTCTCCTCGCCCTGGAGCATAATGAAAGCTGACATTATATCAAACACTATAAAGCCCTGCATTTGATGAAGATCATTCGTCAACACACAAACCTATTAACCAGCAGAAATGTATACGGATCGTACGATGTGTAACTGCGAGGGGCGCACCTCCAGCGGCAGACTGGTCCTGACTGCTAATCACACACCCTCCTCGCAGATATCTACTTTGGGGTAAACTGAGGCCCAAGGTCAATCACAAGGTCAAATGGAACCTCTCCAGCACTTGGGACAGGAAGAAGGGTTAATCCTATAGGCAAACACACAACTAAATGCCTTAGGTTTTCATTTTTTACTGCAATTAATTTGTGCACGTCGCTGAAAAAAAATGCACCACAACACAACCATACAGCTATTTAATATATATATATATACATATATTTATATATAATTTTCTCTCCTGACCAGGACTTTTCACATAGCTTCCCCTATCTTGTCAGGGCCAGTTTTCTAGTGTTTTTAACCTTGTCCTGTGTGTAAATGCATGATTTGTAACATCTAATCTGTTTTGTACCAAACGGACACTACTTTACTGCTATTGAGAGAGACAGTAAATATTAAATGTCACATCTGTAGGGCGGTCAAGTTTATAGGACCAAAAAATAATGTTTGAAACAAATGAGACCGATTAATAGTATAATTAGGCAGGAAAACAGCATATAGTATTTAATTAAAAATAAAAATTGTATGTCTCTACTGGATCCTGGAGGCATCCATGATAATGGAGGTTGTGTATGTGCAAGGGGCATTTACAGTGGTGATCAACAGAAGGCAGAGATGGACAAACAGCGGTTGGTGGATAGCCGAGGCAGCCAGACAGCCAGGGACGGACAGAAATGGGTTGCACAGATGGACGTACAGCCAGAGATGGACAGACAAACAAGTAGAGACGGACAGCCTGATATTTACAGCCAGCCAGCCTGAGATAGACAGACATACAAAGATGAACAGAAGACCAGAGGTGGACAGACAGCCAGAGGTGGACAGACACAAAGAGATTGACACAGACAGAAATGGGCATAGCACCAGAAATTGATAGATTGCCAAAGATTAACAGACAGCAAAAGGTTAACAGCCAGCCATAGATGGACAGACAGACAGTGATGGACAGACACAATGAGATTGACCCATAGACAGAAATGGGCATAGAGCCAGAAATTGATAGACAGCCTAACATTACCAGACAGCTAGAGACTGACAGCCAGAGATGGACAGACCGCCATTCACTCACACACGGCCCATCCTAATGCACTGCTGTCCATCTGCCACACATTACGCATAGACTGTTCTAAAAAATTTAATTAACTACTCTGGGATCACCCTGTGGCTGGAAGTGGGGGGTCTGTAACTCTCATACCCCTCACTGCAGCTCTCAACCAGTGATTGTGAGCAGGGGCTGCAATCAGTGAGGAGGATCAGGTGAGCCTTTGACTCTGGCCTGTGTCACGCATCACACCCCTCGGCCATCTGTCTGAGCTGGGCAGTGATAGTGGCACAGGGACCTCGCTGGCAGTGTCTACATTATCATTGGAGGGGGAGGGCTGGACATCTGGACATGGGCACATTCAGTGCTCATAAGGGAGGACTGGATGACCAGGCTAGGAAACAAATGTATAACCAGTGAGTGATAGGGGATTGCAGGGCAGGAGGCACCTAGGTGTGTGGGCACTATGGTAACATAAGGGAACAAGGCACCCAGGATACTGCAAGGGGATGTACAACTAGGCATAGAGTGTATTTGTGAATATGTGTGTGTATATTGGAGTATACTATAGCACAATGTATATGTGTTTGTATATTGCAGAGTATATGTGTGTGTATACTGCAGTGTATATGTGTATCTACATACAGGTTGCTCTGATGGTGGAGGGGGAATAATAATGAGAGTTGAGGCTTCATGAAGCAGAAAATGGGATATTTGATGGGGCAATCCAGCCATTGAGCCGGAGTGTCCCAGAGTAATGATGGGGACAACATAGGGCCAATCAGTCACGCAGTGTGTACAGGACCAGTATATGCTGCTAAGTGGGCTGTCATTTCAGTCTGTGCCGGCAGGAACCTTTAACCATTTCTGTGCTTACAACTAGACAGAGCAAATATTAGGTCTTCCAATGGTGGCAATCAGTTAGATGATGGCAGAGAGGGACACTGGAGTCAATCTTGTTATAGTAATATATATATATATATATTTATATATATATATATATATATATATATATATATATATATATATATATATATATATATATATACTAATATAAGATGAAAAAAATAAAAATATAGATTTTGATTACTGAAAAGTATCAATAGCCCTTCACAGTTCAGTAGCGTTTGTGTATAGAGCTGTGCACATGTGAAATGTGTAGATCAATATAAGTTAGCGGGCACTGACCCCAAAATGTACAACCCCAAAAATGTAGATCTCCCTCCAATCGTCACAGATACTGATATAATGTCGAAGTGAGAGCTGTCTCATAATGCTTCATTATATATCAAACCCACCCAATATCTATATCCATATGTTTACACTTCTTTTTCTCTATTACTACGTCTTACTCTCTCTTTCTCTCATTGTCTCCCTCTCTCTCTCCTTCCTGTGTCTCTCCCTCTCTCCTTGTTATTCTCTCTCTGTTCTCCCTCTGTCGCGCTCTCTTAAATTTTCTTCTCTTTCCTCTTTTTGACTTTCCTCTCTGTCTCTCATTTTTCCCTCTTCTTCCCTCTCTTTCTCTGATTATCTCTTTGCTGTCTCTCTCACTCTGCTCTCCTCATTCCCAACTCTCTCCTTCCTGTGTCTATCTTCTCTCTCTGATTCTTCTCTCCTACCCCCTTTCTTTCTGATTCTCTCCATTCTGTTTCTCTCCCCCATCCTTCTGTCTCTCTCTCTTATTCTCCTTTTCTTATTTTTCCCTCTCTCCACCCTATGTCTCTCTCCTTCCCATCTCTCTAATTCTCATCTCCTCGTTCTTTTCTCCCTCTGTCCCTTTCTCTCTGATTCTCTCATTCCTGTTTCTCCCTTCCCTCTCTTCCTCTCCTCTCTCTCTGATTGTTATCCTCTCTGTCTCTCTTCTTCCTGTCTCTCTAATTCTCATCTCCTCATTCTTTTCTCCCTCTGTCCCTTTCTCTCTGATTCTCTCATTCCTGTTTCTCCCTTCCCTCTCTTCCTCTCCTCTCTCTCTGATTCTTATCCTCTCTGTCTCTCTCCTTCCTGTCTCTCTAATTCTCATCTCCTCATTCTTTTCTCCCTCTGTCCCTTTCTCTCTGATTCTCTCATTCCTGTTTCTCCCTTCCCTCTCTTCCTCTCCTCTCTCTCTGATTGTTATCCTCTCTGTCTCTCTTCTTCCTGTCTCTCTAATTCTCATCTCCTCATTCTTTTCTCCCTCTGTCCCTTTCTCTCTGATTCTCTCATTCCTGTTTCTCCCTTCCCTCTCTTCCTCTCCTCTCTCTCTGATTCTTATCCTCTCTGTCTCTCTCCTTCCTGTCTCTCTAATTCTCATCTCCTCATTCTTTTCTCCCTCTGTCCCTTTCTCTCTGATTCTCTCATTCCTGTTTCTCCCTTCCCTCTCTTCCTCTCCTCTCTCTCTGATTCTTATCCTCTCTGTCTCTCTCTTGACTCCCTCTGTGCATCTCTTTTTTGGATTCTCTCATCCTTGTCTCTCTCCTCCTGTCTCTCTCGCACACCTAGGCTGTTCATGTCACATTGTGCCAGCGAGGGGCTCGCGCTCCTGAGTGCCCTTCACCTCCTGTTTGTTATTATGTCTGAGCACTGACATTGGGCAACTGAAAATGAGATCAAAATTACCTCATTCACTTTCATTAGGGCTGGCAGGAGCGAGGGAGAGAGAGGACGAATATGGGGCAGATAGAGATGGGAAGGGGGAATACAGAGCAGGTGAGAGAGGGGGAGTGAAATGAGCAACGGAGAGAGAGAGAGGAGGAATACAGAGAAGATAGAGAAAGGAGGGCAGAATATCAGACATGTGAGAGAGAGAATAAGGAGTAAGGGAGAGAGAGATGGTAAGGTGAACACAGGAGGTGAGAGAGGGAGAAGGAATGAGCAACGGAGAGAGAGATAGAGAAGGGAGGGAAGAATATCAGACATGTGTGAGAGAGAATAAGGAGTAAGGGAGAGAGAGATGGTAAGAGAACACAGGAGGTGAGAGAGGGAGAAGGTATGAGCAATGGAGAGAGAGGAGGAATACAGAAGAGAGATAGAGAAGGGAGGGAAGAATATCAGACATGTGAGAGAGAGAATAAGGAGTAAGAGAGAGAGAGAGATGGTAAGAGAACACAGGAGGTGAGAGAGGGAGAAGGAATGAGCAATGGAGAGAGAGATAGAGAAGGGAGGGAAGAATATCAGACATGTGAGAGAGAGAATAAGGAGTAAGGGAGAGAGAGATGGTAAGAGAACACAGGAGGTGAGAGAGGGAGAAGGTATGAGCAATGGAGAGAGAGATAGAGAAGGGAGGGAAGAATATCAGACATATGAGAGAGAGAATAAGGAGTAAGGGAGAGAGAGAGATGGTAAGAGAACACAGGAGGTGAGAGAGGGAGAAGGTATGAGCAATGGAGAGAGAGATAGAGAAGGGAGGGAAGAATATCAGACATATGAGAGAGAGAATAAGGAGTAAGGGAGAGAGAGATGGTAAGGTGAACACAGGAGATGAGAGAGGGAGAAGGAATGAGCAACGGAGAGAGAGATAGAGAAGGGAGGGAAGAATATCAGACATGTGTGAGAGAGAATAAGGAGTAAGGGAGAGAGAGATGCTAAGGTGAACACAGGAGGTGAGAGAGGGAGAAGGAATGAGCAATGGAGAGAGAGGAGGAATACAGAAGAGAGATAGAGAAGGGATGGCAAAAAATAAGACATGCGAGAGAGAGAATAAGGAGTAAGGGAGAGAGAGATGGTAAGATGAACGCAGGAGATGAGAGAGGGAGAAGGAATGAGCAATGGAGAGAGAGGAGGAATACAGAAGAGAGATAGAGAAGGGATGGCAAAAAATAAGACATGCGAGAGAGAGAATAAGGAGTAAGAGAGAGAGAGAGATGGTAAGGTTAACACAGGAGATGAGAGAGGGAGAAGGAATGAGCAATGAAGAGAGAGGAGGAATACAGAAGAGAGATAGAGAAGAGAGGGCAGAAAATCAGACATGTGAGAGAGAGAATAATGTGTAAGGGACAGAGAGATGGTAAGGTGAACACAGGAGGTGAGAGAGGGAGAAGGAATGAGCAATGGAGAGAGAGGAGGAATACAGAAGAGAGATAGAGAAGGGAGGGAAGAATATAAGACACGTGAGAGAGAGAATAAGGAGTAAGAGAGAGAGAGAGATGGTAAGGTGAACACAGGAGGTGAGAGAGGGAGAAGGAATGAGCAACGGAGAGAGAGATCGAGAAGGGAGGGAAGAATATTGGACATGTGTGAGAGAGAATAATGTGTAAGGGAGAGAGAGATGGTAAGGGAGAACACAGGAGGTGAGAGAAGGAGAGAAAGGAAGAAATGATCAAGGGAGAGAGAGAGGAGGAATACAGGAAAGAGAAGGGAGGTAAGAATATTGGACATATGTGAAAGGGAAATAGAGATGCTAAGGGAGAACACAGTGTAGGTGAGAGACCGAGAGAAAGGACGCAAGGGAGAGAGACAGGAGGAATACAGGTGGAATATATAGAAGGGATGGCAGAATATCAGACATGTGAGAGAGAGAATAAGGAGTAAGGGAGAGAGAGATGGTAAGAGAACACAGTAGGTGAAAGAGGGAGAGAAAGGAAGAAATGATCAAGAGAGAAAGAAATGAATACAGGAGAGATATAGAGAAGGGAGGGAAGACTATAGATCATGTGAGAGAGAACAATGTGCAAAGGAGAGAAAAGAGGAAGAGAGAGAAATGGGAAAGAAGTATACAAAACAGGTAAGACAAAATAGAGAAATTAGAGGGTGAAAGAAAATGAGCAGGGAAGAGAGAGGATGTAGAGAACATAGGAGAGAGGCGCCACGGATAGATGAGACATTCAATGAGAGAGAGTAACACTAGGAATTCTAAGTAGGAAAAGGAGCGGAGCAATAAAGACAATAAGACAATAAGAGTCTGAGGGTGAAGATATGTCTGTGAGGTGGAGTTACAGTCTCAGGAATGGATGGAGGAGCAGCCTCAACATGCAGACATATGGGCAGAACTTACCCTTATATTATCCTGCCATGGGTGAGCCTTCTGGAAATTCTCTGCAGCATCTGCCAGTCTCTGCATAGGAGAGTAACACAGCATTAGATACTATGGTAGAAATACCTGCACTCCCACTAAATATAAGTAAAATAAGTAAGGTATACACATATGCTAATGCATGAGGAAGTAACAGTCTCCACTAGTATGTTGCTCTGCTAAATTAAAACAGCTTTTATTAAATGTCTTGTAAGGTGCTTTGGAAACAAGCTCTATGTACGTTTAATTTTAAGCTCAAAGACATGGCCCTCCATTCTTTTACAATGTGTTTATATGGTTTTTGCCTGATACGGCATATGTTAGAGCGTTACAAATAAAGCATAATAATAAATGTCATAGACAGAATAAATAAAGGGAGACCGATATATTCCCCAGGGAAAAGAACAGAGCATTAAATCATGCACTGAAATAACATTATTATTTTGCCAGTGATACAAGAAGCAAAATTGTTAACCAGGCAACAAAAAATAATATCTAAATAGTCCTACCTAACTAATATAAATGTGCTACGATAGTATCCAACTTAAAATTGTTTTGGATTGGTTAGATGTCTGATATAAGGACAAGCTTAATACCATGATGTTATAAAAGCTCAGCAGAAATATATTACCAATTATATATTACCAAGGAAGTTGGTAATACTAAAGAAGCGAATGCCATAACTAAATAAAATAGCTCCTAATTTATATGCCTGATCCACTTGGAAAATAAATGAATGAATTAAATATAGATTGTCAGAACCCACCAATCCCCTTACAAGGGACCACGACCACAAAACTGCTAAAATAAGACTGTTATTACAGACCAGATCTTTATTAAAGGACTATATCACTGTTAAACGTTATAAGAGAATATTTGGAAATAACCCTGTGCGCTTTCACTGTTATTCATGGTTAGTAATTGGGAGATATGGGGGTAATAAAGAAAAGCTTTTTAGGGATCACGTATAGTATGTATGACTCTTTTTTGGGGAGAAAAGGGTACATGGTACCCACCTCAGGATATTGTATCACTGGCCATCCCGGGAATGGAAAATATGAACCGCAGGAGGTAGAGGTAGGGTTGGTGCTCTCGCCAGCTCAAGCTTATTTGAAGATTAGGTTTCAACACATATATTAAAACAAGTCCATGAATACACTGTGTGCACCTCCACTTCGGTTAGTCTGCCAGCATCACAAGGAGTGCCCAGATCACGGACCTAAACTCATCTTCTGGATAATAATAATCTTATCCTAATGTGTTTAGCCATAGAGCTCTATACCTAGGGGGCAGACCTTTGTTGGGACTGTCTGGAAGATTTCAAGGAGTAAAATAGAGCTTTTAAGCAAGTGTTAATAAAAGTTTAGTTAGTAGTTTATTTTATTATGAACCTTCCATATCCCTTTAATGCTCTTTCCAGTGCCTTATGTTATTTTCCTGAGAATATATTGCTTTCCCTATATATGACATTTAATAAAAGCTATGTTTTTAATTTAGCAGTGCAACATACTAGAGTGGAGAGTGCGTATGCATTAGAAAGTATCTAAAAATACAGCATTAGATATTATCCCTGAGTAACCCGGACATTCAATACGATCCCAGAGTAACAGAGAATGAGATAATACCGCAGAGTAACAGAGCATTAGATACTATCCAATAATATTCCAGAGTAACAGAGCATTGGATACTTCTGTAATAACACAGCATTAGATACTAAGGAACAGATAGATACTAACCAAGAATTACAGAACATTAGATACTTCCATAATAACACAATATTAGATACTATCCCAGAGTAAAGGAGCATTAGATACTCTGCCAGGATTACGGAGCATTAGATACTTCCATAATAATACTTTTTTTTTTTAAGCCCATAATGTGGAAGCCATTGGGAGGCCGTCAAAAATGAGATTGAAAGCAAATTTGCTATTCAATTGGCGTCTTTTGGCGGCCTTCCAACGGCTTCCGCGTTACAGGCTTAAAAAAAATGGCGGCCGTTAAAAAAGTTACTTTTTTCAAGGCGGTAACTCGGAAGCAATTTGCGGTCTTGGGGAAATTGATCTATTTTTCCATCCCGCAAATGTTTTCACACCCGTAAATGGCAAAAGAGAGAGGGGGGAAGAGACACAGGGGAGGGAGAGGGTGGAAAGAGACACAGGGGAGGGAGAGGAGGAAAGAGACACAGGGGAGGGAGTGGGGGAGACACAGTGGAGGGAGAGGGGTAAGACAAAGGGGAGGGAGAGGGGGGGAAGAGACACAGGGGGCAAAGAGACACAGGGGAGGGAGAGAGGGGGGAATAGACACAGGGGAGGGAGAGAGGGGGAAAGAGACACAGAGGTGAGAGCGTTTGTCTGTAATGGTTGGAAAGTTACGGGCTTGCGCATGCGCACAGCTCATGCAGCATCCTGCAAAGGCTCATTGCGAGACCTGTAAAGTAGAAGGGGGGGGGGGGAGAGGCTCGAAATGAGCGCCAAAGGCACTCATTGCGAGGCCCGCGAGTTAGAGAGGGGGAGAGCCTCACATTGTGTGACAGACAACAGCATTGCAAGGGTACACTTTTTTTGCCATCTTTTTTACGGGCATGTCGCTAGTTTAAATATCTTGTGCTAGATATTTAGTGTAGAAACCTCACATCACTACAGCTCAGCACAGACTGGACATGATTTAGTCTGAATTATTCTGGAAACAATTCATTTAGTGAAATTTACACCTAATACAGAACTATCTGTGCTATACAGCTGCCAAAATGTAATAGGTTTATCTGTGAGTACAGTCTGGATATTTCATTGTAATTAGCACTTCAATTAAGTGAATCAAGGTCAGCACAAGCTAATGAGTAACCTGGGCCAATGGAGTGCAGTCTGTCGCCTTTGGGTCCTACAGGGGAGACCAGGGGTTAAAATTGCACTGTCTGTATTTTTTATGGAGTCTATATAAAACCTTTTACTAAATAGGCTCTAAAGAATAGCATGGGCAATACTGATTATAACACACACAGTGAGGAGTAACTCGCATTGATGGCCTTGCGTAATAATGTTTATATTGTGAGTTAATGGTGCTTTTTGCATGAAAATGAGTGACTGGAAATCCGGCAAAAATGTTATGTCTTTGGAGACTTGAGCAACAAATCCCCTTCCCTCCTCCATTATTAATAAGGGATATATTAGCCAGTGCTCTGCACCCACGGACACCGTGACTAGAGACTGACTGGCTGAAAAATGAATCCACAGCCCTCACTTTCTACATATTTAGAGTGCTGTGGAGCTGTGCTGCTGGATAGAACTCCAGAACTTCACACACACAGTTTTTGTTTTTTTAAATATACACTGCAGAAAAAGTAGATTTTTTACTATCTAATAATTCAGATATTAAATATGATTTTGAATAGTTACAATAATGTCCAGCAAATTAATAGTTATTGCTTCAAGTATACTTTAAAATGGTGTCTGATCTGGGGTCCGACTCTAAGACTTCCAATGGTTCTACATGTGGCGAGATCCATTCATCTAGTTTTGCATAGATTTGAATAGAGAATGCAGACACGTTCATTAATAACCTGTCTATAACTGGGACTAATAAAAGTGATATGGTTCAAGTGTTTTAGGCTCTCCATATCCCTCTGTCCCATAGGCCAGATAAAGTCTCTGGGGTCGGCGGCAGTCTAGAACCAGCAGATAAGGTCATACTCAGGGGTGGATCTAACAATGGTGCAATGCACCAGGGCCCTTCTCTGTGGGGTCCTAGCTAGTATTGTATTTTTTATTGACAAATAATATTGTGTTGTGTAGTGGCCTCCTAAACCACCCAGGCCCTGTGCAAGAAGAGGAGCTCACATGGCCACTCAACCACACTGAGCTTCTCGGAAGTAGGACTCTTAGAGGTAAGGAGCTGTACCTTTGGAGAGTGAGGTAACTGGTTGTCCTTATGAGGAGGGCCCATCGGTGGAAGGGGCAACACAAAAAAAACAACTGGTGGGCCCCCCAATTGTTTTTGCACCAGGGCCCTCTATTCACTCGCTCCTGCCACTGCTGCACCTGCACCAAAATATGCAAGTCCCATAAAAAATGCATAAAGCTATTAATATAATAAAAATATCAATATAATAGATCATAGGAAATAAATCTTTTATGTAATTCTAATTAATAAAATGAATTAGGGCCAATATTTGTCAGGTGTAATTTAGTAAGTCAACATATGAAAAAGATAGATACATATAGATAAAGCGGCGCTCTTTCAAATCTTAGTTCACTGAAACATCATCTTTATTTGTAAAGGAATTATTAAATAAAATAAATACTGGAAATAAAAGATATGCAATAAAAAATATGTTCATGGGTTGGACACATTATGACGTTTCTAATTAGAAATTATACTGATAGTATTTTCCTTTTGAACTTGCAATTTCTTGGGAATGTATTATTATCGTTTATTTGTAACGCGCCAACATATTCCGTAGCGCTGTATCCCCTCTTTTTTGCATAAGAGGGTAAATATTCAGTGTGAGATTATAAATAAATCTTTATTTGGATTATATGCTTTCTGTTTTTGTTGAAAAAAAAAATAGTGAATATATATTTTATATTTTATAATAAAAAAAAAGCTTTAAAATGGTCTAAGTTGACAGTGTCTCACAGGGAAGCATTGAATACATAGGTGAGACAGCTTCAGTTGATGGAGAAAAACAGTGGCATCATGGGAATATGACATCCACTGGTGTATTTTCTGATTGCCTTGATTGGTTGACCAGCCGACCATGGCCCTCATTCAATTGCGATTTGGCCAATTGAATAGGGGTCTAAATAAGCACATAACATATTTTTTTTAACAAAGTTTTTAGTTAGTAAGCATCTCTCCAAAAGCAAGGTTTTCACTAACTAAAAACTTATTTAAAAAAAATATGCTATGTGCATATTTAGACCCCTATTCAATTGGCCAAATCACAATTGAATGAGGGCCCATGTGATTAGGGGTGAAGATAAGGGATTGTTGGAGGCGGAGGAATTAGGTGAGCCATGACACAGAGAAAGACAATTCTAAAAGTAAGTTATTATGTTTTTTTCCGCCTCAAACACACTCTCTCTCACACCCTACCCTCATTGCCCCCTTTTCTCTCACACCCCTCTTTTTCCCCTTCTATATGACCACACCTTTCTCTGTCATCCCCTGGTGCTCTCAAACAACTTTGACTCTGAAAATTGGTGAAAAAATAATATATATATATATATATATATATATATATATCAATCACATAATGACACAGGCACATATATGCATACATGCATACAAATACAGTGATACTGTACATTGTACCTGCCGTCAATTCACATACACATGTAGTACACACACACACACACATATATACACATATATATATATACACACACACAAAGACACGCATACATTTGTATACACACACACACATATAGTACACACACACATACACATATACATATATATATATATATACATACACAAAGACATGCATACATTTGTATACACACACATATAGTACACACTCGTATAGTACGTATATGTACACGATCACACATATAGTGCACATATACACACACATATACACACTTAGCATGCGTAGAGTAGGACATGTGATAATTGCTCAGTAAAAGCTTTGCTCTACCTGAAAGGCAGATATTCTGGGGGCGTAATAAGCAGAGGAGCTCAGCAGGAAACTGGCAGTGAGTGATGGGAGCAGAGCATGTAACCCCTACACTGCCAGCAGAGCGCTCTGCACCACTCTCACACATACAGCTCTGCAGATCACGTGTCCTACACTCCAGCCTGCAGAGGGCTCCAGACAAGCACACATAGGGAGGCCCAGACAAACATTGGTCAGCTGTGCTTGAGACATGCAGATCCATATGGCTCTGCAGAGCTTAAAATGCAGACCTACACGGATCTGCAGAGCTTTACACACACAATGCGGTGCATTTTTTGAGAAACATATACACATTGCATGGCCGTGTACCTATACTTTACTCATATTGCAATACTCAATCTATACAGACATACATTGCTCTGCAGTACTCTAGAATCTGTACACGAACAAATTAATATGCTATACTCAATCTATACACACATATTTTGCGGTGCATGTCTATATATAAAACATTTACATATCTTATATACTATTTAGAATATTTGTTTTTACATTTTATTTAGAAAAATGCCCTTTTTCTGCTAGATATATATTGCTCTGCAGTGTCCCAGCACAAACATTGCTCTGCAATATCTGAAATACAAACACAACTTACTCTGCTGTGCTCCAGACACACAATTTTATTAGTGTTCAGATATAATTTACTCAATATTGTCCCAGACACACATACGCAATGCTCAGCAGCATTCCACACACATATTGCCATTCCTTGCTGTGCACACACAATGTTCTGCAGTGTCACACACACACACATTGCTTGATATCCTTGATATCCATACACATTGCACTGCAATGTCACACACACACACGCATTGCTCTGCAGTGTCACAAACACTGCTCTGTAGCATTCCACACAGATATTGCCATTCCTTGCTGCACACACATTGCTTTGCAGTGTGAAGCACAGAGATACTGCTCTGCACTATGACACACACACTGCTCTGCAGTGTCACAAACACTGCTCTGCAGCATTCCACACAGACATTGCCATTCCTTGCTTCACACACACATTGTGAAGCACAGAGATACTGCTCTGCACTATAACACACACATACTGCTCTGCACCATCAAACAAACATTGCTCTGCACTATCACACACACCGCTCTGCACTATCACATACACATTGCTCTGCACTATCAAACAAACATTGCTCTGCACTATCACATACACACTGCTCTGCATTATCACACACACACACACCGCTCTGCACTATCACACACACATTGCTCTGCACTATCACATACACACTGCTCTGCACTATCAAATACACACCGCTCTGCACTATCACACACACACCGCTCTGCACTATCACACACACATTGCTCTGCAGCCTCAGCCCCTCTCTTTCTCTGCCTTAGCATCATTGCTCAGAATAGACCAGCGAGGGGTGAGCAGACTTAGCACAGCGAGATGTATGCGGAACGCGCTCTGCAGACGATATACAGAAAATCACAGATAATATTCTTAATCCAAATAAAAAACAACAAAATCACACAAACAGCCTGAGGGGACGCCATGAAGTGAGGCATTTCCACAGCTACACCGAGTGTGACCTTTTCCTGCCCAATCTCCATGTTCCACCGGCCCATCTGATGGAAAAAATTAATACAATAGATTTTATTTAAAGGGAAAAAGGTCAGGGTGTGTAAGAGGAAAATCTAATTTCAGGTTGTCGGAACCTGGCTTATCCAGGAGCGTTATCCCCCCTCCCCCTAAGCCCCTGCGCCCCCCCTTCCACTCCACAAAGGGGTGATAGGACCAGAGAGGGGGGGAGTGGAGGGCTTAGCAATGCTGGTGACACTTGTCTCAGATTGCACTATAGTCCTTAAAGGTACAGAGATTTCACATATATGTCTAGCATTAAAAAAACAGGTTTTAATCATTACAATAGTGTTTTGCAAGGAAATATACAGAGCAAAGCTTAAAGGGACTCTGTCACCTCAACAAAAGGTAATTTCATTTAATTTGATTTAATTAAAAACGAACTATACATTGTACTAGCAGATTTTCTCTGCAGTAAATACTTTTGTTAAATAGTTAGAATTGATTTTGCATCTCCTATATGCTAATCTGTAGCTGAGAATGCTTGTTAAGGTTGCGAGATGGGTCTATATGCCAGAGAACATTATGGGTCTTTATTTTGACCACTTCAAAGACAGATAAGCAGTCTGTAATCCCAATTAGCACAACAAACTGCTAATTAGCCTATGTCACTCATCTGCATATAAATGCGGCAAAACTGTGGAATTTCCCAGGATTTATTAATTTTAGAAATAAATGGATAACACAATACATAGCCAATAAGTTCATGCTCTTTAAGACTAACCAAAAGAGACTTGATATTTATAGTATGCTTTATGAAGCACTTCACTTGATCATGTGCAAAATGTTTTTACTAAGTTTAAGATAAATAAATATAGTGGTTCATTTTAGGGAATGTATTCAGCTTTACTTTAATAATTACAGCCATTTTGTATTTATTCATAACAGGATTAACAACCTGTGAGGTATGGATGAACCTTGGATTCAGATAACAGCTCTATTCAGCACTGTTGCATAGACACCTGACAACAGAGCAAAAAAGAGTCGGAGAACGAACAACACCTAAGTAGGTTTGTCCTATAGGTCTGGTTACCTACTCAGAGAGCAACCTTTTAACCACTTGTGCCCTTCACAGGGAGAAATATCCTGCAGTATATCAGTCTGGTCCAACTCAAAAGAGGGATCCAGCCCTAAAATACCAGGCAATTGTACCCTGAACATGAGAAATCTCCAGACGTACGTTTCGGCCTCTCTTGGGCCTCTTCAGTGAGGTGCAGCTGTACTCCCTAAGGCAGAGTGAGCAAGGGGTCCAAGTCTAGAGCCTAAGTAGGTTTATTCTATAGGAGCTCTACTCAGAGAGTAGGTAAACAGCGTAGCTCATATGTGCCCTTCACCTGACAACAGAACTGAATAGAAAAGTGAGCAGCAGTAGGAAAAACCTTGCCCCTCAGGCTACAACAAGACTAGTAGTCCAGGATGAGATTTTCCATGACGCATGCTTATGGCTATCCTGACTGATAATGGTGTTAGTTTGTTATATACAAGCATGAGAACGTTTTCCCAAACTACAGTGGTATATATAGAGATACTGTAGAGCTGATGTATCTTATTACATGTTTATATCCCACTATCTGCACCAATTCGCCTTATGCCCAACCCTAATAAGGGTGCACCATCTGAGTTATGGAGCTCTATAAATAATTTCCTTCTTTTAGACTGAGAATCCTCTCTTTGTTATGGCCTGTTCTCGAGTACCCCATATCTATGCTTATTATATGACAACTTCATAGGCTTAGACAGATTTGTTTGAGGAAATCTAGCAATGAATTAATCCTATCAAGGCGCTTGACTAAAGGCCCTCACAAAAATAAGTGGGAGGGGGCTCCTCTCCACAGCTACACTAAATCTTCTATGCAGGGTGTTTATTGTGAAATGTTTTACATGTCTATTGAAAAGGAAAATACATTTGTACTAAACAATTATCTATAGTGATTAGCTACATTGTGGGGCTGACTTAAACCACAGGTCAATCTCAAGTTATTTTTCAAATTATCTCCAATACTTTTTTTATTATAAAAGGTGTCTGACGTTTATGAACAGTGCGCTCTCATTCTGTCTCCCCCTTCCCTCTTTGGTCTAATAAAAGTAGATAGGAAACTATTAGAGAGCTAGAATAAACAAAGATCTGTGGGTGGATACAAGTTAATACAAGATGCATCTGGACAGCACGCAGCTATGCGCTATATTATGGTCCCTCACACCTTATCTCTAGTAAACTAAAAGCCACTTGCGATACCACTATAAAAATCTGTTATGCATCTCAGCACAGGGTGATTAAAATGTAATTTAATTAATTTTAGCTTTTGAAATTAATTTGCTCATTTTAACAACTGCTCTACAAAATAGTTTAGCTTAATATGGATTTTCTGTGTTGTTTTAACTTGTTTTCTGCCAGGGGACAAAGGTTCTAAATAGACATTTTTTGTTCTCCACGCACACAGCATTGCAGGTAAATGGTTAGCCAAAGTTTCCCTGCTGCAAAATAAGGAGTGAGTTATCAGAAACAATGACAGCGAGGCGACGATTGCTGCTGATAAATCCATTTTAATGGGTTACTGGTTAGCAGGGGGCTCAAGAACTGATTCAGCAACATGATCAGTAAAGAGCTCCCATTGTGATGGTTATAGTTACAAGAGCTAGAGGACTGATTCAGCACCTTTGACAATAACTAGGTCCCAATCTGATTGGTTATTGGTTACCTATAAGTGCAGCACTGATTCAGCACCATGGACAGTAACTACATCCTATTCTAAAGGGTTATTGGATACAGGAGCTAGAGGACTGATTCAGCACCTTTGACAATAACTAGGTCCCAATCTGATTGGTTATTGGTTACCTATAGGTACAGCACCACGGACAGTCACTACATACTATTCTGAAGGGTTATTGGATACAGGAGCTAGAAAACTGATTCAGCACCTTTGACAATAACTAGGTCCCAATCTGATTGGTTATTGGTTACCTATAGGTGCAGCACTGATTCAGCACCATGGACAGTAACTACATCCTATTCTAAAGGGTTACTGGATACAGGAGCTAGAGGACTGATTCAGCACCTTTGACAATAACTAGGTCCCAATCTGATTGGTTATTGGTTACCTATAGGTGCAGCACTGATTCAGCACCATGGACAGTAACTACATCCTATTCTAAATGGTTATTGGATACAGGAGCTAGAAAACTGATTCAGCACCTTTGACAATAACTAGGTCCCAATCTGATTGGTTATTGGTTACCTATAGGTGCAGCACTGATTCAGCACCATGGACATTAACTACATCCTATTCTAAATGGTTATTGGATACAGGAGCTAGAGGACTGATTCAGCACCTTTGACAATAACTAGGTCCCAATCTGATTGGTTACCTATAGGTACAGCATTGATTCAGCACCATGCACAGTAACTACATCCTATTCTAAAGGGTTATTGGATACAGGAGCTTGAGAACGGATTCAGCACCTTTGACAATAGCTAGGTCCCAATCTAATTGGTTATTGGTTACATGGAGGTAGAGCACTGATTCAGCACCATGGACAGTAACTACATCCTATTCTAAAGGGTTATTGTATAAAGGAGCTAGAGGACTAGTTCAGCACATTTGATAATAACTAGGTCCCAATCTGATTGGTTATTGGTTACCTATAGGTACAGCACTGATACAGCACCACGGACAGTCACTACATACTATTCTGAAGGGTTATTGGATACAGGAGGTTGAGGACTGATTCAGCACCTTTGACAATAACTAGGTCCCAATCTAACTGGTTATTGGTTATATGGAGGTAGAGCACTGATTAAGCACCATGGACAGTAACTACATCCTAATCTAATGGGTTACTGGTTATAGAAGTTTGAGGACTGATTGAGCCCCATGGGCCGTAACCAGGGCAGGCCTTTGGTGGGACTATTTGGAAGGTTTCAGTGAGTGCAACAAGTGCACTTGTTAATAAAATAATGTTTAGATATGCAAACAAATACTTAGATAGTTTATTGTAATAGTTAAAACAGGAAACCTTCCATATCCCTTTAATTTAATTAATTATTGGTTAAACAAGCTGATTCTGGGCCATGGTCAGTAACCAGCTCCCGGTTGGTTATTGGTTACAGGAGCTCGAAGAATGATTCAGTGTTTAAAAAAAATGCAATTTGTGAACATAATTATAAAACCCAGAAGGAACTAAGGAAACATTTAGCCTTTTGGAGCACTTAGTTTGTATCCAGATTAACAATCAAAAATGTTAGAGACTCAATATTTCGAGCAAGGAAGTATCTTTAAGAAATAAGGAATGCAAAAAAGGAGGGTAGAAGAGCCAACATTGTAATGCCTGGATTATACTGAAAAAGGCTGAGAATATATTAAAGATTAGTTTTTTTAAACAAGTGGTAAAATAGGCAGACTAGATAGTCTACTTCAGATTTTTGTCCAGAAATAGAAGAACACAAGAACACAAGGTCCTGATTTGAAGCTGGAGGATAGAATATGTAAGAGTAAGGTGCAGAAGTACTTAGTAGATAAATAGAAAAGTCTTCCAGTGTCCATTGGTTGTGACACATATATACAAATTTAAGATTTAAGCATGTCAGGGATATAGATAAGACTACCCTGCAGTAAGCGTTTAAGTAGATGAAGTGGGAAGCATATATGGGCCTACTAGCTTTATTTGCATGTGTATACATGGTTATTTTTATATTATTTCTTTACTGGGGGTATCACCGTCATCCCTCCTTGTACACAAGCTTCTATTGTCAGTAGATCAGATGTTCCCTCAGTGATAAGATACAATACACAAAATGTCCTATAAAGAGGACGGATTGTCATTGTCACCACAAAGAGGGCACGTGAATACCAGTCCCAGCACAGCCTCTCCTGTGGGATTCAGGAGCCTGTGTCCTGCGTAGGATCCCGCGGGGAGCCTCTCTCTTAAAATATCCCGCACGAGAGTCTCCTTGACTAGATTAACATTAGGAGTCTAATCAGTAATCAGACATCTCATAATTTTCTGATTAGCTTTGATTAAACTGCCAGCTTTGCCAAAGCAAGAGGAAAAACTCAGGAAGCGAAACACAAACAAAAAAACCTGCCCCCGAACAGATCTAAATAGGAGGGGAGAGAGGGGCACAGGGGAATAACAGGAAAGAGAGAGAAGATATGGAGAGGGCCACAGGGGAATAACAGGAAAGAGAGAGATAGAGAGAAGAAATGGGAGAGAGGGCCACAGGGGACTAAAAGGAAAGAGAGCGACAATATGGGAGAGGGCCACAGGGGACTAAAAGGAAAGAGAGAGAAGATATGGGAGAGGGCCACAGGGGACTAAAAGGAAAGAGAGAGAAGATATTGGAGAGGGCCACAGGGGACTAAAAGGAAAGAGAGAGAAGATATGGGAGAGGGTCACAGGGGACTAAAAGGAAAGAGAGAGAAGATATGGGAGAGGGCCACAGGGGACTAAAAGCAAAGAGAGAGAAGATATGGGAGAGGGCCACAGGGGACTAAAAGGAAAGAGAGAGAAGATATGGGAGAGGGCCACAGGGGACTAAAAGCAAAGAGAGAAAATATATGGGAGAGGGCCACAGGGGACTAAAAGGAAAGAGAGAGAAGATATGGGAGAGGGTCACAGGGGACTAAAAGGAGAGAGAGAGAAGATATGGGAGAGGGTCACAGGGGACTAAAAGGAAAGAGAGAGAGAAGATATGGGAGAGGGCCACAGGAGACTAAAAGGAAAGAGAGAGACAATATGGGAGAGGGCCACAGGGGACTAAAAGGAAAGAGAGAGAAGATATGGGAGAGGGCCACAGGGGGCTAAAAGGAAAGAGAGAGAAGATATGGGAGAGGGCCACAGGGGACTAAAAGCAAAGCAAGAGAAGATATGGGAGAGGGCCACAGGGGACTAAAAGGAAAGAGAGAGAAGATATGGGAGAGGGTCACAGGGGACTAAAAGGAAAGAGAGAGAAGATATGGGAGAGGGCCACAGGGGACTAAAAGGAAAGAGAGAGACAATATGGGAGAGGGCCACAGGGGACTAAAAGGAAAGAGAGAGAAGATATGGGAGAGGGCCACAGGGGACTAAAAGGAAAGAGAGAGAAGATATGGGAGAGGGCCACAGGGGACTAAAAGGAAAGAGAGAGAGAAGATATGGGAGAGGGCCACAGGGGAATAAAAGGAAAGAGAGCGAAGATATGGGAGAGGGCCACAGGGGACTAAAAGGAAAGAGAGAGAAGATATGGGAGAGGGCCACAGGGAATGAAAGGAAAAAGAGAGAGAAGATATGGGAGAGGTTCACAGGGGACTAAAAGGAAAGAGAGAGAGAAGATATGGGAGAGGGCCACAGGAGACTAAAAGGAAAGAGAGAGACAATATGGGAGAGGGCCACACGGGACTAAAAGGAAAGAGAGAGAAGATATGGGAGAGGGCCACAGGGGACTAAAAGGAAAGAGAGAGAAGATATGGGAGAGGGTCACAGGGGACTAAAAGGAAAGAGAGAGAGAAGATATGGGAGAGGGCCACAGGGGACTAAAAGGAAAGAGAGAGACAATATGGGAGAGGGCCACAGGGGACTAAAAGGAAAGAGAGACAAGGTATTGGAGAGGACCACAGGGGACTAAAAGGAAAGAGAGAGAAGATATGGGAGAGGGCCACAGGGGAATAAAAGGAAAGAGAGCGAAGATATGGGAGAGGGCCACAGGGGACTAAAAGGAAAGAGAGAGAAGATATGGGAGAGGGTCACAGGGGAATAAAAGGAAAGAGAGCGAAGATATGGGAGAGGGCCACAGGGGACTAAAAGGAAAGAGAGAGAAGATATGGGAGAGGGTCACAGGGGACTAAAAGGAAAGAGAGAGAAGATATGGGAGAGGGCCACAGGGGACTAAAAGGAAAGAGAGAGAGAAGATATGGAAGAGGGCCACAGGGTATTTAAAAAAAAAAAGAGAGAAGATATGGGAGAGGGGCACAGGGGAATAAAATAAAAGAGAGAGAAGATATGGGAGAAGGACACAGGGGACACTCTGGACACACACACATGTACACTCTGGACACACACAGTTTGCACACTCTGGACACACACATTGCCCACTCTGGACACACACAGTTTGCACACTCTGGACACACACACATTGCCCACTCTGGACACACACAGTTTGCACACGCTCGTGTACCAGGCTCTCGGCCCTCGTTGTGATGCCGGGTGTATAATTAGCCGAGGGTGACCTCTAAGAAACAACACTTCAATGTTAGCGAGCAAATCTCTCCTAATGTTATGCAAATTGTCAGAGAGGCAATCAGACTGCGCAGCCCGTTAGTGGGGCCGGCGACCGCTGCTCCACAGCAATTTGCATGCAATTACCCAGAGTGCCCTGGGACTACCCCTCCCAGACCCCCGGCAGGGACCCTACAATCCTAAGGAACAGGACTGTCCTTTATGTGGGGCCCAGGCTAAAAGGGATATGAATTATCAGGGTTATATGGTGCAATACAATAAGTTACATGGAGAGGTTATATGGTGCAATACAATAAGTTACATGGAGAGGTTATATGGTGCAATACAATAAGTTACATGGAGAGGTTATATGGTGCAATACAATAAGTTACATGGAGAGGTTATATGGTGCAATACAATAAGTTACATGGAGAGGTTATATGGTGCAATACAATAAGTTACATGGAGAGGTTATATGGTGCAATACAATGAGTTACATGGAGAGGTTATATGGTGCAATACAATAAGTTACATGGAGAGGTTATATGGTGCAATACAATAAGTTACATGGAGAGGTTATATGGTGCAATACAATGAGTTACATGGAGAGGTTATATGGTGCAATACAATAAGTTACATGGAGAGGTTATATGGTGCAATACAATAAGTTACATGGAGAGGTTATATGGTGCAATACAATGAGTTATAGGGAGAGGTTATATGGTGCAATATAATGAGTTATATGGAGAGGTTATATGGAGCAATACAGTAAGTTATATGGAGAGGTTATATGGTGCAATACAATGAGTTATATGGAGAGGTTATATGGTGCAATACAATGAGTTACAGGGAGAGGTTATATGGTGCAATACAATGAGTTATATGGGGAGGTTATATGGTGCAATACAATGAGTTATATGGAGAGGTTATATAGTGCAATACAATGAGTTATAGGGAGAGGTTATATGGTGCAATACAATGAGTTATATGGGGAGGTTATATGGTGCAATACAATGAGTTATATGGAGAGGTTATATGGTGCAATACAATGAGTTATAGGGAGAGGTTATATGGTGCAATACAATGAGTTATATGGGGAGGTTATATGGTGCAATACAACGAGTTATAGAGAGAGGTTATATGGTGCAATACAATGAATTATAGGGAGAGGTTATATGGTGCAATACGATGAGTTATATGGAGAGATTATATCGAGCAATACAATGAGTTATATGGAGAGGTTATATGGTGCAATATGATGAGTTATATGGAGAGGTTCAATGGAGCAATACAATGAGTTATATGGAGAGGTTATATGGTGCAATGCAATGAGTTATATGGAGAGGTTATATGGTGCAATACAATGAGTTATATGGAGAGGTTATATGGTGCAATACAATGAGTTATATGGAGAGGTTATATGGTGCAATGCAATGAGTTATAGGGAGAGGTTATATGGTGCAATGCAATGAGTTATATAGAGACGTTATATGGTGCAATACAATGAGTTATATGGAGAGGTTATATGGTGCAATGCAATGAGTTATATGGAGAGGTTATATGGTGCAATACAATGACTTATATGGAGAGGGTATATGGTGCAATGCAATGAGTTATATGGAGAGGTTATATGGTGCAATACAATGAGTTATATGGAGAGGTTATATGGAGCAATACGATGAGTTATATGGAGAGGTTATATGGTGCAATACAATGAGTTATATGGAGAGGTTATATGGTGCAATACAATGAGTTATATGTAGAGGTTATATGGCGCAGTAGGAGAGGTTCTAGCTCTGTACCTGTGAGTTATCAGGAGAGGTTATATGGTGTAATACAATGAGTTATATGGAGAGGTTATATGGAGCAATACGATGAGTTATATGGAGAGGTTATATGGAGCAATACAATGAGTTATAGGGAGAGGTTATATGGTGCAATACAATGAGTTATATGGGGAGGTTATATGGTGCAATACAATGAGTTATATGGAGAGGTTATATGGTGCAATACAATGAGTTATAGGGAGAGGTTATATGGTGCAATACAATGAGTTATATGGGGAGGTTATATGGTGCAATACAACGAGTTATAGAGAGAGGTTATATGGTGCAATACAATGAATTATAGGGAGAGGTTATATGGTGCAATACGATGAGTTATATGGAGAGATTATATCGAGCAATACAATGAGTTATATGGAGAGGTTATATGGTGCAATATGATGAGTTATATGGAGAGGTTCAATGGAGCAATACAATGAGTTATATGGAGAGGTTATATGGTGCAATGCAATGAGTTATATGGAGAGGTTATATGGTGCAATACAATGAGTTATATGGAGAGGTTATATGGTGCAATACAATGAGTTATATGGAGAGGTTATATGGTGCAATGCAATGAGTTATAGGGAGAGGTTATATGGTGCAATGCAATGAGTTATATAGAGACGTTATATGGTGCAATACAATGAGTTATATGGAGAGGTTATATGGTGCAATGCAATGAGTTATATGGAGAGGTTATATGGTGCAATACAATGACTTATATGGAGAGGGTATATGGTGCAATGCAATGAGTTATATGGAGAGGTTATATGGTGCAATACAATGAGTTATATGGAGAGGTTATATGGCGCAGTAGGAGAGGTTCTAGCTCTGTACCTGTGAGTTATCAGGAGAGGTTATATGGTGTAATACAATGAGTTATATGGAGAGGTTATATGGAGCAATACGATGAGTTATATGGAGAGGTTATATGGAGCAATATGATGAGTTATATGGAGAGGTTATATGGTGCAATACAATGAGTTATATGGAGAGGTTATATGGTGCAATACAATGAGTTATATGTAGAGGTTATATGGCGCAGTAGGAGAGGTTCTAGCTCTGTACCTGTGAGTTATCAGGAGAGGTTATATGGTGTAATACAATGAGTTATATGGAGAGGTTATATGGAGCAATACGATGAGTTATATGGAGAGGTTATATGGAGCAATATGATGAGTTATATGGAGAGGTTATATGGTGCAATACAATGAGTTATATGGAGAGGTTATATGGTGCAATACAATGAGTTATATGTAGAGGTTATATGGCGCAGTAGGAGAGGTTCTAGCTCTGTACCTGTGAGTTATATGGAGAGGTTATATGGTGTAATACAATGAGTTATATGGAGAGGTTATATGGAGCAATACGATGAGTTATATGGAGAGGTGATATGGAGCAATATGATGAGTTATATGGAGAGGTTATATGGTGCAATACAATGAGTTATATGGAGAGGTTATATGGTGCAATACAATGAGTTATATGTAGAGGTTATATGGCACAGTAGGAGAGGTTCTAGCTCTGTTCCTGTGAGTTATATGGAGAGGTTATATGGAGCAATACGATGAGTTATATGGAGAGGTTATATGGAGCAATATGATGAGTTATATGGAGAGGTTATATGGTGCAATACAATGAGTTATATGGAGAGGTTATATGGTGCAATGCAATGAGTTATATGGAGAGGTTATATGGTGCAATACAATGACTTATATGGAGAGGGTATATGGTGCAATGCAATGAGTTATATGGAGAGGTTATATGGTGCAATACAATGAGTTATATGGAGAGGTTATATGGAGCAATACGATGAGTTATATGGAGAGGTTATATGGTGCAATACAATGAGTTATATGGAGAGGTTATATGGTGCAATACAATGAGTTATATGTAGAGGTTATATGGCGCAGTAGGAGAGGTTCTAGCTCTGTACCTGTGAGTTATATGGAGAGGTTATATGGTGTAATACAATGAGTTATATGGAGAGGTTATATGGAGCAATACGATGAGTTATATGGAGAGGTGATATGGAGCAATATGATGAGTTATATGGAGAGGTTATATGGTGCAATACAATGAGTTATATGGAGAGGTTATATGGTGCAATACAATGAGTTATATGTAGAGGTTATATGGCACAGTAGGAGAGGTTCTAGCTCTGTTCCTGTGAGTTATATGGAGAGGTTATATGGTGCAATACAATGAGTTATATGGAGAGGTTATATGGAGCAATACGATGAGTTATATGGAGAGGTTATATGGAGCAATATGATGAGTTATATGGAGAGGTTATATGGTGCAATACAATGAGTTATATGGAGAGGTTATATGGTGCAATACAATGAGTTATATGTAGAGGTTATATGGCGCAGTAGGAGAGGTTCTAGCTCTGTTCCTGTGAGTTATATGGAGAGGTTATATGGTGCAATACGATGAGTTATATGGAGAGGTTATATGGAGCAATATGATGAGTTATATGGAGAGGTTATATGGTGCAATACAATGAGTTATATGGAGAGGTTATATGGTGCAATACAATGAGTTATATGTAGAGGTTATATGGCGCAGTAGGAGAGGTTCTAGCTCTGTTCCTGTGAGTTATATGGAGAGGTTATATGGAGCAATACGATGAGTTATATGGAGAGGTTATATGGAGCAATATGATGAGTTATAGGGAACGGTTATATGGTGCAATACAATGAGTTATATAGAGGGGTTATATGGTGCAATACAATGAGTTATATGTAGAGGTTATATGGCGCAGTAGGAGAGGTTCTAGCTCTGTTCCTGTGTTTCTCTCTGAACTCAAGCTCTCTTCCTGTTTATATTTCAGTACTCGAGGGCCGTGCCTGTGTACATCTCAGTACTCGAGTGCCGGTTCTCTGCATATCTCTGTGCCCTTCACCTTCAGAGAGTATAATGCTCTTCTATTCAGCGCTGCCTCTCTGATGGTGTAATTATCTTCCACTTCCAAAGGAGCAGAGCAAGTGACACAAATAACCCCCCAGCCGATCAATATCTAACTTCAGGCCCTGGGCTATTGTGTGAAGGGTCGGCCCAAATCGATCTGGCCCAGAGCAAAAAGAAAGGAGATCAGACACGCAGGACTGGCCACTGCCACAGCCATTAACCCCCTCACTAGCACCTGACTCACTGACCCCCCCCCCCAAACTACTCACCCGGTCACCTCATAACTCTACCAGCAAGATGTGCAGCTATGGCAGTGCCAACATTACCAGCCATGCATGCCATCACTGCCAGCTGTGTCACCCCATTATCACCAGCTGTGTCACCCCACCACCCCCAGCTGTGTCACCCCATCACTACCAGCTGTGTCACCCCATCACTACCAGCTGTGTCACCCCATCACTACCAGCTGTGTCACCCCATCATCACCAGCTGTGTCACACCATCATCACCAGCTGTGTCACCCCATCACTACCAGCTGTGTCACCCCATCACTAACAGCTGTGTCACCCCATCATCACCAGCTGTGTCACCCCATCATCACCAGCTGTGTCACCCCATCACTACCAGCTGTGTCACCCCATCACTAACAGCTGTGTCGCCCCATTATCACCAGCTGTGTCACCCCACCACCCCCAGCTGTGTCACCCCATCACTACCAGCTGTGTCACCCCATCACTACCAGCTGTGTCACCCCATCATCACCAGCTGTGTCACACCATCATCACCAGCTGTGTCACCCCATCACTACCAGCTGTGTCACCCCATCACTAACAGCTGTGTCACCCCATCATCACCAGCTGTGTCACCCCATCATCACCAGCTGTGTCACCCCATCATCACCAGCTGTGTCACCCCATCACTACCAGCTGTGTCACCCCATCATCACCAGCTGTGTCACCCCATCACTAACAGCTGTGTCACCCCATCACTAACAGCTGTGTCACCCCATCATCACCAGCTGTGTCACCCCATCATCACCAGCTGTGTCACCCCATCACTACCAGCTGTGTCACCCCATCACTACCAGCTGTGTCACCCCATCACTACCAGCTGTGTCACCCCATCATCACCAGCTGTGTCACCCCATCACTACCAGCTGTGTCACCCCATCACTACCAGCTGTGTCACCCCATCATCACCAGCTGTGTCACCCCATCACTACCAGCTGTGTCACCCCATCATCACCAGCTGTGTAACCCCATTATCACCAGCTGTGTCACCCCATCACTACCAGCTGTGTCACCCCATCACTGCCAGCTGTGTCACCCCATCACTACCAGCTGTGTCACCCCATCACTACCAGCTGTGTCACCCCATCATCACCAGCTGTGTCACCCCATCATCACCAGCTGTGTCACCCCATCATCACCAGCTGTGTCACCCCATCACTACCAGCTGTGTCACCCCATCACTACCAGCTGTGTCACCCCATCACTACCAGCTGTGTCACCCCATCATCACCAGCTGTGTCACCCCATCATCACCAGCTGTGTCACCCCATCATCACCAGCTGTGTCACCACCATCATCACCAGCTGTGTCAATGCATCACTGCCAGCTGTGTCACCCCATCACTGCCAGCTGTGTCACCCCATCACTACCAGCTGTGTCACCCCATCACTACCAGATGTGTCACCCCATCACTACCAGCTGTGTCACCCCATTATCACCAGCTGTGTCACCCCATCACTAACAGCTGTGTCACCCCATCATCACCAGCTGTGTCACCCCATCACTACCAGCTGTGTCACCCCATCATCACCAGCTGTGTCACCCCATCACTACCAGCTGTGTCACCCCATTATCACCAGCTGTGTCACCCCATCACTACCAGCTGTGTCACCCCATTATCACCAGCTGTGTCACCCCATCACTACCAGCTGTGTCACCCATCATCCCCAGCTGTGTCACCCCATCACTACCAGCTGTGCCACCCTATCATCACCAGCTGTGTCACCCCATCACTATCAGCTGTGTCACCCCATCACTGCCAGCTGTGTCAATGCATCATCACCAGCTATGTCACCCCATCATCACCAGCTGTGTCACCCCATCATCACCAGCTGTGTCACCCCATCACTACTAGCTGTGTCACCCCATCACTGCCAGCTGTGTCACCCCATTATCACCAGCTGTGTCACCCCATTATCACCAGCTGTGTCACCCCATCACTGCCAGCTGTGTCACCCCATCATCACCAGCTGTGTCACCCCATCATCACCAGCTGTGTAACCCCATTATCACCAGCTGTGTCACCCCATCACTACCAGCTGTGTCACCTTATGACTCCCGGCTCTGTCACCCCATCACTACCCGCTGTGTCACCTTATGACTCCCGGTTCTGTCACCCCATCACTACCCGCTGTGTCACTTTATCACTCCCGGTTCTGTCACCCCATCACTACCCGCTGTGTCACCTTATGACTCCCGGCTCTGTCACCCCATCACTACCCGCTGTGTCACCTTATGACTCCCGGCTCTGTCACCCCATCACTACCCGCTGTGTCACCTTATCACTCCCGGTTCTGTCACCCCATCTCTACCCGCTGTGTCACCTTATCACTCCCGGTTCTGTCACCCCATCTCTACCCGCTGTGTCACCTTATCACTCCCGGTTCTGTCACCCCATCACTACCCGCTGTGTCACCTTATGACTCCCGGCTCTGTCACCCCATCACTACCCGCTGTGTCACCTTATGACTCCCGGTTCTGTGACTCCATCTCTACCCGCTGTGTCACCTTATCACTCCCGGTTCTGTCACCCCATCTCTACCCGCTGTGTCACCTTATCACTCCCGGTTCTGTCACTCCATCTCTACCCGCTGTGTCACCTTATGACTCCCGGTTCTGTCACCCCATCACTACCCGCTGTGTCACCTTATGACTCCCGGTTCTGTCACCCCATCACTACCCGCTGTGTCACTTTATCACTCCCGGTTCTGTCACCCCATCACTACCCACTGTGTCACCTTATCACTTCCGGTTCTGTCACCCCATCTCTACCCGCTGTGTCACCTTATCACTTCCGGTTTTGTCACCCCATCACAACCCGTTGTGTTACTCCATCACTACCCACTGGGTCACTCCATCATCATTAGCTGTGTCACCCCATTACGTCACTCCATCACTCCCGGTTCTGTCACCCCATCACTACCCGCTGTGTCACCTTATGACTCCCGGTTCTGTCACCCCATCACTACCCGCTGTGTCACCTTATGACTCCCGGTTCTGTCACCCCATCACTACCCGCTGTGTCACCTTATGACTCCCGGTTCTGTCACCCCATCATTACCTGCTGTGTCACCTTATGACTCCTGGTTCTGTCACTCCATCTCTACCCGCTGTGTCACCTTATGACTCCCATTTCTGTCACCCCATCACTACCCGCTGTGTAACTCCATCACTACCCGTTGGGTCACTCCATCATGATTAGCTGTGTCACCCCATTACGTCACTCCATCACTCCCAGTTGTGTCACCCCATCACTGACATTGATGTGTTAATATTGTGCAGCAGACATGCGTTCTTAAAAGAAACAGAGCAAAACAAATGTACGCAAATACATAAATATAATCAATAATATAAAAATAAATCAATAGATTTACAACTGGTTGGAGGGGAAGTGCTCTATAATAGCTTGAAATGGGGGTATTTTCAGCATAAATAGCAGGGAAAATTCCACTCGCTCTCAATGACTTTATCTCAAGTGATTAATTGTCTCTTACACAGGTGGATGGTAGTGACTACATGAGCATGTCAAGTTGGTATAGATCAGAATAACGATAATACTTTAACACTTTATGCTTAAATACCAAGCTCAATCATCTAACACTTCTAACTTGTAATTGCAACCAATAATAATTATATTTACTTACATGTGTATATATGTGTAATTTTTCTGGGCTCCAAGATCTCTTTAGATTGTGACTGCAGCCAGGAAATTAAAAGATATTTGCAACAAGGGGAAAAAAGCTATGGCAAGTCTGGACAAGCTATTAAAAAGTAAAGCAAGATATAACACTGTCAACAAATGTCAGTATAGTTTGAACTATGGTATTCCCAGTAGTAACGGATGCGAGAGCTGGACCATAAAGAAGTCTGAGCGCCACAGAACTGACGCCTTTGAATTGTGGAGTTGGAAAAATTGGCTTAGAGTCCCTTGAAGATCCAATCAATCAATACTATAGGAAATCAATACAAGCTGTTCACTGGACGGTTTGATCATGAGGCCGAAGCTCAAATATTTTGGCCATACCATGGAAGACAGGATTGCCTAGGGAAGACTCTGATGCTGGGAACGATTGAAGGCACACGAAGTAGGGGACGATAGACGAGGAGATGGATAGATGAGGTAATTGAGGTAATGAGCATTAGCTTCATGGAGCTTAGAGGGTCCATGACTGACTGATATGCCTGGCGTGCTTCAGTCCATAGGGTCACACATGTATCATACCTGGGGCATGCATAGAGCTGAAGATTAAGTAAGGCAGACTTTTTAGGTATGTAGAATGGGCAGATCAGGTGGGCCTTTTGTATCTTATCTGCTGTCACTTGTTAATTGTCTCTATCAGAGAGGCACCGCAGACTGTCTATTAGTTTATTTACTGCACCCCACAAACTTCAGAGCAAGAGACGGTCATCTTGTAGCATCTGGCTGGGGAAGGACCCAGAAACAACTGCATTGCCCTGGCATTCCTCTATAACAAGAGCTTAAGATGATCTGGGCTAGAGTAATATCCCTTCCAAGGAATGTTTATCCTGTCTAAGAAAGAGGAGATTTAGAGCAGATGGAGAGTGTAAGCTCTTTGATCAAGAGATAACCGTGTTTTTGTGGCGTGTCGCTTGTGTTACAGGTTAGAGATGCCAAAAGTCCTAAACAATGTGCCAATGTCCAATAGGTTGCCTATCACTAGCATAGGCCAGCAATGCATTAATCCAAGCCACCGTAGACACAGTACCCAGTGTATTCGCCTCTGCCTGCTTCACAGTGACAACATGATTATTTTTTACTATGAAATAATTTGTGTACCTCTATAAAAATGTAAAATATTTAAATCTTACCCTGGCCTGGATTTTACTGACCTTTTGTCCCTGATTGGCTAGCCCCGGATCCTTTTAAAGTACACATATTGAGACCTACCTAAAGCCCTTTTGATTGAAAGGTAAGAAAATGCAAAACTCAAGTTTAGTTTCTTTTAGGAAAATATTTTTCGTTAACATTCAAGTGCCTGTTTTATCTTTAGTTTTAAATGCATATGTTCCTTTAACATGTTTTGGGCATAAAAGGATACAATGGTGCAACACAAGATTTGTTATTGTTTAGTCGCTCAGTCGTGTGCGACTCTCGGTGACTCTTTGGACCAGAGCACGCCAGGCACAAATGTCTGTGGTTGTGCTTATCCATAAGATTTTCTTGGCAAAGATACTAGAGTGGTTTGCCAGTTCCTTCTCCAGTGGAACACAATCTGTCTGACCTCTCTTTTATAACCCGTCCATGCAGCATGGTATAGCTCACAGCTTAATTGAGTTACACAAACCCCTTTACCATGACAAGGTAGAGATCCAGATGGGGAATACAAGATATACTGCCTCAAAAGCACAGTGTTTTCTTGGTAAAAGAGCTTACACTCTCCACTGCTAATAACAAAACCAATAAATAAAATACTATACTATAGGCTTGTCACTAAATGTGTATGTATTAGATGAGTTAGACAGGCAAATAAATGCCCCCTCTGCTGCCCCTCTGCAATAGGGGCAGGATTACCAGATGCCCATCTCTATCAGAAGAGGTCTGAAGGAAATTGTGGCATATCAGTGGCTCGTGGGTCACCACACCACTGCCCTGTGTGTCTGAGGGTCTCTGTGGCATTTCCAGCCTGTTTCACGTCATATGGGCAGGGGCACAGACGTGAGACCTCCAGCTGCCTTTCTGTGCCTACAAATGATGAACATGGGCTCGTTCAACATGGGGTGCTCCAGGGGTGCGGGCTTCTTAGGCTATAGAGCTTGCAATCTGATTGGGTCATTATTGTATAGTCATAGGGATGATGATACAGAAAGATGAGAGAAACCTGCAAATATATCAAAGGGCTTAATAAGGTTCAAGAGGGAAATATCATCCAGAAAAAGAGGAGCAAGAACAAGAGGTTGTGATCTGAAGGTGGAAGATTAAGAGGGAATGTGTGAAACTAGTACTGTACAGGAAGGGTAATAGATAAGGGGAGCAGCCGTCCAGTGGAAGTGGTAGAGTAAACACAGTAAAAGAAGGTAAGCCTGTCTGGGATAAGAACAAGCCTGCCCTGAGGGTCTATTATTTGGAGCTTTTGGGTAGATATAATAGGCTAACTTGATGGACCTTTTTGTTTATCATTACATTTGGGTTTCTAGCTTTGTATTTGTGTATAGTGTGTGAAAAAAGTGTGTAAAGCACTACACATACTGCCTTGGACCTATCTGTGGGACTGAGTACACATGCACAAAATGTCAGCCCACACACTGCTCTGCACACACAGACACTGCTCGGCACACATAGTGCTCTGCACAAGCACAACTCTGATCACAAACAGCTCTGCACACACACACACCTCTGCACACAATGCTCTGCACACATACAAATTTGCACACACAAACTGCTCTGCATACACAAGCACACACAAACTGCTCTGCACACACAAGTCTGCACACATGTGCAGACACAAACTGCTCTGCGCATGCACAGATCCGCACACACTTATCTGCACACAAATGCAGTGCTCTGCACACATAAACATCTCTGAATACACATACACTGCTCTGCGTACACATACACTGCTCTGCGTACACATACACTGCTTTGCGTACACACATATCTGCATACACCGCACACACTACTCAGCATATACATTACATTCTCCTATATATACACACATCCTGTTCCTCTACAAGTATTGGCTCTGCACATACTAGTTGCACACATGGCTCTGTACATGCAGTATACACTGCTCTGATAACTACTCTGCATATAGATGCTGGTATAGCAGGCAATGAAGCATGCATGAGTTCTGGTAGGCAAAGGGTTAATGTGTGCCTCAGTGCATTTAATGCGTCTGTGAATTACTCACTGCCATATTAAACCCCCTCTATTCTGAGCACAATAAATACAGTGATTTACAGCACTCTCCAGCCTCTCTCACTCACTCAGCCCCCCACTGGTACACCCCCCATAACCAGTTCCTCTCATATGCATAACTCCCAGATTGCACTGCTAAAGGGAAATTAGGGGACGAAAACGGAAAGACTTGAGAAGAAAGAAAGAAAGAAAGCGAGAGAGAGAGAGAGAAAAACAGAGAGAGAAAGAGGGAGAGCTAAAGAGAAAATGAGAGAGAGAAAGAAAGAGATACAGAGAGAGAAAGAGGGAGAGCTAAAGAGAAAATGAGAGAGAGAAAGAAAGAGATACAGAGAGAGAAAGAGGGAGAGCTAAAGAGAAAATGAGAGAGAGAGAGAGAGAGAAAGATAAAGAGAGACAGAGATAGAGAGAGAGCTAAAGAGAAAATGAGAGAGAGAAAGAAAGAGATACAGAGAGAGAAAGAGGGAGAGCTAAAGAGAAAATGAGAGAGAGAGAAAGAGAGAGAGAGAGAGAGAGCTAAAGAGAAAATTAGAGAGGGAGAAAGAGAGAGAGAGAGAGAGCTAAAGAGAAAATTAGAGAGGGAGAAAGAGAGAGAGAGCTAAAGAGAAAATGAGAGAGAGAGAGAAAGAAAGAGAGACAGAGATAGAGAGAGAGCTAAAGAGAAAATGAGAGAGAGAGAGAGACAGAGATAGAGAGAGAGCTAAAGAGAAAATGAGAGAGAGAATGGGTGAGAGAGAACAAGAGAAAGAGAGAGTGAGAAAGAGAGAGAGGAAGAAAGAGAGAGAGAAATTGAGTCAGAGAAAGGACGAGAGAGAGATAAAGAGAGAGACAGGGAGAGAAAGTGAGAGAGAGAAAGTGAGAGAGAGAAAGAGAGAGATTGTGAGAGAACAATAGAGAGGAGAAAGAGAGAGAGAAAGTGAGACACTAGGAGAAAGTGTCTTGTCAGCTGTCACATCCTGTAATGGCTCCTTAGGCTTGTTTATTTACCAAAAATATGCATTAAGTTTGTTTATGCCTTGCTATAAATATGGGGACCTTGCCCCGTGGCAAAGACTTCAACCACGGACAAAAGCTGTGCCAGGCACTTTATCTCTTGCCATCTTGCTGAGCCGATTCGGTGGGTCCCTCAGCCTTGTGTGATTGAACAGCAGGAGCCAATAAACACTGATATGATTATTATTACACTTGTGTTGTTGGATTGGTCAGGGTTGGATACATAGAGGACCTCCGTAGGTGGGTTTAGATATACTCCTTTACCACATTAGTACAACTATACACAAGACAAGGGCGTGGCGGTGTGGTATTTTCATATCCATACCTCCAAAAACAATATATGCCGGAACAATCATAGATAAATAAATAGAGCCAGTAAGAGGACAAATGGAAAATCCAACGGCGAATATTTAAACAACTAAAATGACTATGAATGTAGTAACAGGTATTGGAGGTTCCCGTTTGTTTTTTGTTTGTTTGCTAATTACGTAGAACTGATATAGTTATATGGATGCAGATGCAATGGGTGGGCAAACCAAACTGGCTGCTCATTCTTTGATTCTACCATCTTTGCGATTACTTGAATGGTACCTTGACAACTTATGGTTACAGTTACACACTGTTCCCCCATATTAGATATTCTCCTTTCCTATGTCCTAATTTGCCCCCTGCTCTGAAAGTCCATCTTGCTCTGCATTGTGCCCCCTCTAAATGTGTGTCCCTATTATCCTATGAGGGTCCCTTCAAGTGACCTATTGACTCTTTTATTTCACTTCAGGGGGGGGGTCTGTCCCACCTGCCCAATATCCTTCTACCCTGTGCTCATCATGTCCTATAGCTCTCACACCCACTTCACACTCCATTCCTTCTCTATACTTCTCCCTGTTTCCCTTGCCCATCGACCATTTAATAGGACTCCATACATCTAGTGATCATTACCATTGAGGTGCACCCACACATACAGGGCATGGTCCAATACTACCCAGGTTTCTTCTGTGACAAATCCTAGCCGGGTCAGTTATTTAAGTCTCTTGTCCCCTCCAGTTCAGTTTGCCATATTTCAGATGGTCCCATTGAAGACCCCCGTCCAACCTTCCATACCTGACCATATGAAATATTTTCTTGTCTTGATTGCCTTTTCTCCCTGTGCACTGGCACATCCTATAAGTGCTCTGCGTCCCCTGCC
Organism: Discoglossus pictus; assembly: GCA_027410445.1. Taxonomy (NCBI): domain Eukaryota; kingdom Metazoa; phylum Chordata; class Amphibia; order Anura; family Alytidae; genus Discoglossus; species Discoglossus pictus. The sequence continues at coordinate 41,223,265 of CM050169.1, read as the reverse complement.
CTTTCCAAACAGGGGTCTTTATTTATCTGCTCCTTTGGACCATCTTATTACTCGACATACTTGTGCCCTGTCCCTTCTCCATGCCCCTCATGCCTCCTCAGTGTCGCTATGACCCTCATGCCCACCCAGTATCTCCATGCCCCCTCAGAATGTATCCATGCCCCAGGACAACCTATACCAACAGTGACACCTCAGAATGTCTCCATGCCCCCTGTGCCACCTCATAGTATCTTCTAGTTATACGTCCTCTCCAAGGGTCTCCCTGGCACCCAGACGAAGGTTTACACTCCCCCTTCCCCCGCTCTCCTTCAAGATGTTGGAGCAGATGGTGTTGACACACACACAATCTCACTCTCCGCTGCGCCAGACGGTATTGTGGGTAAACCCCGGGAAAGGTGCCCTCCTCCCGTGGCTGGCACACGCAGAGCCCGGACTCCCAGCGAGAGAAGCATTTGGCAATGAGATGACTTGGCAGCCAACAGGATCATGTTATCAGCTTCACACCGACTACCATACAGCTCCTGTACAACGGGCAGACATGGTCATTCTGTGCCAAGCCTGGGACATTAACCCTTTTATCTCACATCTCACAGCCCATTCTGCAGGAATTTTACAGGGTCAGCAGGCACCGTGCCCTGCAACTTAAAAAGTAAATACGCCCATTAAAAAAGCCTGTTAGGAGCTGTAAATAGTCGCTGAAACTGAAAGGGACACAGTAAAGGCTCCACTTATTGCAGAAATGAAAAGTATGCAAATAAATAAATAGAATTGCAATTGGTTGGTATTTCAAAAATTGCAAACTTTATTAAGTTGACAAACTCTCGCAGTGTGGGTGATAAACAAGAAGGGCATCGAGCCCCCAATGCAAAGACTGTCTGGAGAGCAGGTCACTTTACTCCAGTCATAACACACATTGCAGACATGATATGAGTGGAGTGAACAATAAATGGTCTATATTATTGATCAGTTTGTTTACACAAACACATCAATAAACCTACTCACTTCCTCCTATTATATCTTGGGCTGACTGTCTACAGCACACGTCGGTTGGGTCATTGTTGAGACTTTAAAGGGACAAGATGTTGATTGAATTTAAAGAGCATTAAACACTGTCTAATGTTATAACCCTGTTTCCTTCACTAAAAACAACTACTGTACATCGTACTAGCAGTTTTACTCAACAGAACATCATTTCTGAAATATATTAGCACACTGAGCTGCAAACAAATTCTAAATGAGGCACAGAGTGCTTGACAAGGGTGGGAAAAGGGTATAACTGCCAGATACCATTGCAGGTCTTTATTTTGGTCAGTAAAGAGAGATAGAACAGCAGACTGCAATCCTAATTAGCACATCAAAGCAGCTAATTAATATGGATGAACCACTCATTTGCATATAAATACAGCAAAAACGACATGAATTGTCCCAGGATTGACACATTTTAGAAATAAATGGATGATAAACATACAGTTTTTCGTACAAAAAAAAAAAAAACTAAAACAACTTGATTTTGGGGTGACAGAATCCCTTTATATAGCTGTCTTGTCAAGGGGAGTAAAAGTATGATAGCTAGACTTCAGATCAATCATTTTTTTAATGACACAAAACATGGAGAGCCTTTATTATCCTACAGAACATATGGTAAGGATTTGACATCCCCAAGAGTTCAGCTCCTCACCCTTCAGTACACGTGGAGTGGTTTTTCATGTCCCGTCCCCCAACATGTACACTTCAGTTTTAATACTGGGAATTTATTGTACATTCACAATGCTATGATTTATTAAAATTACATTAAATTATTAAATGTACAACTAGTTAAGGAAACTCAGATAAGAGTCTGACTTGGACACTACATAATACTTGGTTTAATGTACTAGCCAGGCCACGGGTTGCTTTCCGTCTGTTCTGGTTTCGGAGTCATGTTTAGAACCTCGTACAGTTTATTTTTCATGTAATATATGAACTTTCATTTTTTAAAGTGACACAGCAAAGGTCCCGGCTAGTGCAGCAATAGAAAATAAACATATAAATGACATTTTAAACAACCAATTGTAACTATATAAAAGAGTGAAAGTGTTAGATAATTGAACTTGAAATTTAGGGTATTTTAAGTATAAATAGCATGAAAAATCCACCCACTCTCCTAATGAATTTATTGCACATAATTAATTTTCTCTTATAGTGGGTGTGCGTGCACGCGTGTGTGTGTTGGTAGGTGTTAAAGTCTTATTATTAGGATCTATACCAACTAGGCAAGTTCCCTGGTTGTCTAGTGGGTAGGATTTGGTGCTTTCACTGCTGAAACCTGGGTTCAATTCCAGTTAGGGAACCAAGAGAGCACACCTCCCTGAAGCCAAGTGGGGTTGGGCTTGCTCAGTACTTGGATGGGAGACCACCTAGGAATACCAAGAGCTGTATGCTGTGGCCTACTGGAGAAGGAACTGGCATAGACATGAATACCAAGCAGATCAGCATGGTGTGTTGCAGTCCATGAGGTCACAGAGAGTTGGATATGACTGAATGACACAAACACACATCCCTTAGATTGTAAGTTTGCGAGTTTTCAATTGTGTGTCCGTGTCTTGGAAAAAAAGCACTATGTACATTTGATTATAAGCTCAAAAACAGGGCCCTCCATTCTTTATAAGGTGTTAAGTTTGTTTTTGCCTTGTACAATACCACTGTACAGCGCTACAGAATATGTTGGCGCGATATAAATAAAGACAATAATAATAATAATAACTAGGTATGTTAATTTGTTATCCTCACATGAGATAAGATCATTAGGATAGATGGAGGAACGTTCTATGTATTTATAGTTACATACTTTGTCATTAAAATGTTCAGTGGAAGTGATAATTGGGTTTCAAACAATTGTAAATATATTTATTTATATTTGTTGTTATTATTATTTGTACATTTAATTTCTGTAATAATTGAGATCTTTGCGGAGTTGCTTTAAATGCCTTCCAGTCTGGTAATTCTGTGCAGCTTGCGCGGCGCTGCAGATACATATATTCTAATGCTCTGTGCATTACAATATGCAATATGGAGATTTACAGCTTGCTGCCTGCCCACATCAAACAGTCACACGTTCTCAGGGATGAGAGTATTGAGAGAGGCCAATACAGTAAAATGGAGCCCCATCTGATAGTTAAAGGGCCAGTGTAAGGGCTCACATGTTAAGATTACCATTAATTAATATTAAAAATGCTTGTACAAACAGCAGAAGTCAAAGCATTTAGAATAGAATTGAAAATTTTTTTTTTTTACTGTATTAAGGTAGTTGCTGTACCGCTACCCATCTCTCTCATTGTCCTTGGCATTAATGAAAAGAAGTAAACAATTTCAACAGAGATAACATTATTCAAGCCTTACCAAAACAGCCTAATCATTCACTATTTCAAGAAAATATTCATTTTTTAAAACGTAAAACTATATTAGGCTGTTTAGAGATTTAGAAACAATCTGCCCAGGAGGACTGTCCTGATAGTAGTCTTATTTGTTGTCCTGATAGGTGTCTATATCTACTATCCTGATTGGAGACTTTATCTGCTTACTTTCCTGAAAGTTTTTGCAGGCAAACCTACACTGAAAGAGAATACAATATTCTGGACACGTAACAGGGGTGGAGAGAAGCACATCTTGTGGAAGATGTAATGCTAAGTTCTACTAGAAGTTTTAAAAGTTACACTGACTTTATTTTCTTCAAATCCTGATTTTTTTTCTCATCATGAATTAAACCATTGCTGTTTGTTCAATTGACACATTAAATGGAGATAGGAGAGAGACCACCCACCAAATGGAGAGAGAGAACAGGAAGAAAATGAGAGATCACCCATCAAATGGAAAGAGGAGAGAAAGAGAGGAGAGAGACCACCTATCAAATGGAGAGAGGGGGCACCCATTACATTGAGAGAAAAGAGACAAAAGGAGAGAAACCACTCATCAAATGGAGAGTAAAAAAAAGAAAGACACCACACATCAAATGGAAAGAGGAGAAAGATAGAAGGAGATAGATGGACCACCCATCAAATGGAGAGAGAAGAGACAGAGAGAAAGAGAACATCCATCAAATAGAAAGATTTAAGAGAGGGCACTAATCAAATAGAGAGAGACAGAGAGAGACATTCAATCAAGAAGATAGAGAGAAGAGAGAGACCACCATTAAAGTGAGAGAGAAGAGAAAGAGAGAGAGACCATTCGTCAAATGGAAAGAGGAAAGATAGGAGATAGAGATCACCCATCAAATGGAAAGATAAGAGAAAGAGAGAGAGAGAGAGAGAGAGAGACCATCCTTCAAATGGAAAGAGGAAAAAGAGAAGGAGAGAGAAACCAGCCATCAAATGGAAAGAGAAGAGTGAGACCACTCATCACATGGAGAGAGACTACCCATTAAATGGAGAGAAGAGAGACAAAAGGAGAGAAAGATCACCCATTAAAAAATGTACAAACTAAAGTTTACAACCCCCTGAGTTGCTACTGATTGGTTCCCAGTCAGGGGCTGGCGCTCTCCTCTTTCACATTACACGATTCTCCACACGGGCTTAGCTGGGAATAGGGGACAGGAGCCTAGAGGGGAAATTCTTATCATCAAATGGAGAAGAAGAGAAAGGGGAGAGAGAGACCACTCATCAAATGGAAAGAAGAGAGAAAGAGAGGAGAGAGAGACCACCCATCAAATGGAGAGAGAGACCAGCCATCAAATGGAAAGAAGAGAGAAAGAGAGGAGAGAGAGACCAGCCATCAAATGGAAAGAGGAGAGAAAGAGAGGAGAGAGAAACCACCCATCAAATGGAGAGAGAGACCAGCCATCAAATGGAAAGAGGAGAGAAAGATAGGAGAGAGAGACCACCCATCAAATGGAGAGAGAGACCAGCCATCAAATGGAAAGAAGAGAGAAAGAGAGGAGAGAGAGACCAGCCATCAAATGGAAAGAGGAGAGAAAGAGAGGAGAGAGAAACCACCCATCAAATGGAGAGAGAGACCAGCCATCAAATGGAAAGAGGAGAGAAAGATAAGAGAGAGAGACCACCCATCAAATGGAGAGAGAGACCAGCCATCAAATGGAAAGAAGAGAGAAAGATAGGAGAGAGAGACCACCCATCAAATGGAGAGAGAGACCAGCCATCAAATGGAAAGAAGAGAGAAAGAGATGAGAGAGAGAACAGCCATCAAATGGAAAGAGGAGAGAAAGAGAGGAGAGAGAAACCACCCATCAAATGGAGAGAGAGAGACCAGCCATCAAATGTAAGGAAGAGAGAAAGAGAGGAGAGAGAGACCAGCCATCAAATGGAAAGAGGAGAGAAAGAGAGGAGAGAGAAACCACCCATCAAATGGAGAGAGAGACCAGCCATCAAATGGAAAGAGGAGAGAAAGATAGGAGAGAGAGACCACCCATCAAATGGAGAGAGAGACCAGCCATCAAATGGAAAGAAGAGAGAAAGAGAGGAGAGAGAGACCAGCCATCAAATGGAAAGAGGAGAGAAAGATAGGAGAGAGAGACCACCCATCAAATGGAGAGAGAGACCAGCCATCAAATGGAAAGAAGAGAGAAAGAGAGGAGAGAGAGACCAGCCATCAAATGGAAAGAGGAGAGAAAGAGAGGAGAGAGAAACCACCCATCAAATGGAGAGAGAGACCAGCCATCAAATGGAAAGAGGAGAGAAAGATAGGAGAGAGAGACCACCCATCAAATGGAGAGAGAGACCAGCCATCAAATGGAAAGAAGAGAGAAAGAGAGGAGAGAGAGACCAGCCATCAAATGGAAAGAGGAGAGAAAGAGAGGAGAGAGAAACCACCCATCAAATGGAGAGAGAGAGACCAGCCATCAAATGGAAAGAGGAGAGAAAGATAAGAGAGAGAGACCACCCATCAAATGGAGAGAGAGAGACCAGCCATCAAATGGAGAGAGAGAGAGAGAGAGAGACCAGCCATCAAATGGAAAGAGAGAGAGAGACCAGCCATCGAATGGAAAGAGGAGAGAAAGAGAGGAGAGAAAGACCACCCATCAAATGGAGAGAGACCACACATTATACTGAGAGAAAAGAGACAAAAGGAGAGAAAGACCACTCATCAAATTGAGAGTGAAGAGAAAAATAAATACATCACTCATCAAATAGGAAGAGGATAAAAAGAGAGAGAGACCACCCATCAAATGGTAAGAGGTGAGACCATTATCAGATAGAGAGAGAAGAGAAAGATAGATAGACCACCCATCAAATGGAGAGAGAGGAGAGAGACCACAAATTAAACGAGGAGACAAAGGTAGAGAGACCACCTATTAAATGGAAAGAGAAGATAAAGAGTCCTTTGAGATATCACATATTATAATTATCTAACTGCGATTCGTCGTCACGCTTCCAACGAATCGCAGTTAGACAATTACAAACTGCTGCGCATTGCGCAGAGCGCGGCGCGGCCCAGTGGTGAAGAGGCACAGAGGGAGAGTAAACTGCTGCGCATTGCGCAGAGCGCGGCGCGAGCCGCGCATGCGCGCAGCGCGGCCCAGTGGGGAAGAGGGGGGGTAGAGGCAGAGAGGGAGAGTGGGGAAGAGGGGAGGGAGAGTGGGGAAAAGGGGGGGGAGAGTGGGGAAAAGGGGGGGGGGGAGAGGCACAGAGGGAGAGTGGGGAAGAGGGGGGGGGAGAGGCACGGCACAGAGGGAGAGTGGGGAAGAGGGGGGGGAGAGGCACGGCACAGAGGGAGAGTGGGGAAGAGGCACAGAGGGAGAGTGGGGAAGAGACACAGAGGGAGGGGGGAGAGACAAAGGGATAGGTGGGAAAGAGACACAGGGGAGGTAGAGGAGGGGGAAAAGACACACGGGAGGGAGAACAGGGGGAAGATACACATGGGAGGGAAATGGGGGGGGGAGAGGGGAACAGACACAGGGGGAAGGGGGAAAGAGACACAGGCCAGGGGGGAACAGGCACAGAGGGAGAGGGGGGAAGAGGCACAGAGGGAGAGGGGGGAAGAGACACAGGGGGGAGAGATACAGCCGGTGAGGGAGGAAGAGACACAGAGGGAAGGGGGGAAGAGGTACAGAGAGAGGGGGAAAGAGGCACAGAGGGGGGGGGGACAGAGGAAGGGGTGAAGAGACACAGTGGCGAGACACACAGAGAGAGGCGGGGGAAGAGGCACAGAGGGAGAGGGTGGAAGACACAGAGTGGGGAGAGACACAGAGGGTGAGGGGGAAGAGACAGGGAGGAAGAGGCACAGAAAGAGGAGGGGGAAGAGACACAGGGGAGTGAGAGGAGGGGGAAGAGACACAGGGGAGAGAGTGCAGGGGGGAAGATACACAAGGGAGGGAAATGGAGACACGAGGAAGGCCGTAACAGACACAGGGGGAGGGGGAAAGAGACACAGGCCAGGGGGGAACAGACACAGGGGAGGGTTGGGGGAGACACAGGGGGGGGGGAGAGATGCATGGGAGGGAGAAGGGGGAAAGAGACACAGGGGAGGGGTTTAGAGACACGGGAGGGAGAGGGAGGTAAAAACACAGGGGGGCAGGAGATGCAAAGGAGGTAGACGAGGTGGAAGGAGACACAAGGGAGGGAGAGGAGGGGGGAAAAAAGACACGAGGGAGGAAGTAGACAGAGGGAGAGACTCGCAATGAGCTCCAAAGGGGCTCATTGCAAGGCCTGTGATGAGCGCCAAAGGCGCTCATCACAAGGCCAGTAAAGTAGAGGGGGAGAGGCTTACATTGTGTGGCAAACAGCATTGCCAGGCTTCAGTTTTTATTGCCGTCATTTTTGACGGGCAAGTCGCTAGTAATTATATATTTACAGCCAACTAAAGTTCACAACCCCCTGAGTTGCTACGGATTGGTTCCTGGCCAGGGGCTGGCGCTCTCCTCTCTCGCATTACACAATTCTCCACACGCCAAGCTGGGCACAGGTGACAGGAGCCTAGAGGGGCAATGCTTAGTGTGGGTTCATTGACTGGCTCTGATTGCATATGGCACGGTGCTCAGATAGTCTCAGTTTCTACCAACATCTGGCCCCTCCAGGGTCATACAGATGTTCTCAGCACATCATGGGATGTCTGGCTCTGGGAACATGGTGGACAAGTGGAGGGAGGGAGGGAGCAGCTGGGCCTCTGTAATCAGCCTTAACTAGAAGCATTCAGAGCAGAAATGCCTTCACAAAGCAGCCCAGCCCCACACGCTCACTGCTAATTGGCTCTCAAAGCAACACTTGTCTTTCTAAGAAAAGGAAATGGCAGGTCAGGATCCCCTAATGCACATAATGGAGATAATGCTCCCAAAAATACATTACACTGCCAGCCACAGACACCCACCATTATTGTATGGAGAGAGACCACCAATCTAATGGAGAGAGATTGAAACCACCCATTAAATGGAGAGAGACTGCCCATCCAATAGAGAGAAAAGAGACAGAAAGAGACCACCCATCATATGGAAAGAGCAGAGAGACCACCCATCAAATAGAGAGCGGAGAGAGAGACTGCCTATCAAATGAAGAAAGGAGAGAAAGAGAGAACCCACCCATCAAATGGAGAGAGGAGAGAGAAAGAGAGTGAGACCACACATTCAATTGAAAGAGGAGGAACAAAAGGAGAGAGAGACTACCTATCAAATGAAGAAAGGAGAGACACAGATAAACCACACATTAAATGGAGAAAGGAGAAGGAGAAAGAGTATTGAGAAATGGAGAGAGACTGCTCATCAAATGGAGAGTGGGGAGATGGAGAGAGACCACCCATAAAATGGAGAGAAGATATAGAGAGACCACCCATCAAATGAAGAGAGGAAACAAAGGACAGAGAGAGTCCACCCATCAACTTGAGAGAGGAGCGAGACCACCCATTAAAAAGAGAGATCACTCATCAAATGGAGAGAGAGAGAGAGACCACCATTCAAATGGAGAGGGAGAAGAAAAAGACCACCATTTAAATAGAAAAAGGAGACAGAGAGAGATCACCTATCAAATGGAGAGGGGGAAGAAAAAGACCAACCATCAAATGGAGAGGAGAGAAACAACCCATGAAATGGAGAGAGAGAAGTAGAGAATCCACCCTCAAATGGAGAGATGAGAGAGAGACCACTGGCTTCCTTTAAGCATGGCTGCCCGCTGCATTACACGTCTTCTTTTGCAAATCTACTACACACCCTAGGATCCAGCCCCACGCTGATGAGAGGCAGTAACCTTGAAACAGCTATACGTGTGTAGGATTCCTAGCTTGCGTATAATCCATCATGAGCTTTGCTCAAAGCTGTGTAATACAAAAGGCACATGCTTAAAGGAAGCCAAGTTTAAAATGGTAAAAGATTACAATATCAAAGCTTTTGTCAACACATTTGCAAGTCCCTGCCCAGGTTCCCCGAATGCATTGTAATAACTGTATTTCTCGGAATTCTGAGCAGGAAACAAGTTTTTTATGTATGTTTTTAAATGTTATATATATATATATATATATATATATATATATATATATATATATATATACATACACATAACAAAGAATAAAGAGAGGAGAGAAAGAGAGAGAGAGAGAGCGAGAGGAGAGAAAAAGAGAGAGAGAGGGGGGAAAAGAGGGAGAAAGAGAGAGAAGAGAGAGAGAGATAGGAAGGGAAGAGAAAGAAAGAATCACAGAGAGCAAAAAAGAGATATGGGAGGGCAAAAGGTGGTCAGACCGAAAGAGAGAAAGACAGTTATAGAGGGTGAAGGATAGAATAATAAGAAAGGATAAGAAGGCAAGAGGAAAGATTTGAAGAGAGAGAAAACGATGTGTGGCAGGCAGAAGGAGAGAGAGAGAGACAGAGGGAGGGTCTAGGAGACATAATGAGATTCCCATCAGTAGGGGCCATGAGACAGAACAAGAAGTTCAGGCTTAGAGACCCAAGAGACAGGGATACAAATCGGCACAGAGTTTCAAGAGCCAGAGTGCAAGGTTTGGAGACAGTGAAAGCTACAAAAGATGGAGTGAAGGGTAATACAGAGCAAGAAACCAAGAGAGTGATAGAGCACAGCAAGGCCAGAAAGAGAGAGAGAGAGAGAGAGCTGTGAGGTCCTTGGAGACTAGGAGACATCTGCAAACACCATTTTTTGGTAGTAATCACCATGAGATGACCACTCCATACATTTGCTTGATAAGTTCATCACATTCCTCACATGGTCTGCATTTACCAGACCCTTGAGAGTGCACAGAGAGACCCTGAACAGTCTACATGCTCAGGCTCTGCCAATGAAGGTGTGAGACGGCTGAGTGTGCGGCTCACACATCCAGAACTGTCTCTTCAGGCAACGAGATGGAGCTTAAATTGGATTATTGGGTGAGCTCGGAAAGTACAAACTAAGACACGCATGAGAGGAGGCATAGAATGAGACACACAGAATGAGACAGGGAGAGAAGGCAGGGAAAAGAGAGGGACAAGGAATGACACACACAAAATGAGACAGGGAGAGAAGGCAGGGAAAAGAGAAGGACAAGGAATGAGACACAAAATGAGACAGGAAGAGAAGGCAGGGAAAAGAGAAGGACAAGGAATGAGACACACAAAATGAGACAGGGAGAGAAGGCAGGGAAAAGAGAGGGACAAGGAATGACACACAAAATGAAACACACAGATTAAGACAGGAAGAGACACAGAGAGAGACACACACACACAGAATAGAACACAGAATGAGACAGAAAATGGGGGCAGAAAGAAAGAAAAATCAAATAAGGAAGAGAGGTGAGACAGGAACAGAAGAAGGAAAAGAAGAATGACAGTGAAAAGTAAATAGAGTGAGAAAAATAGGGTATTCTAGAAATTGAGAAAAAAGCAGAAAGCAAGAGAAAACAAAGAACGAGACAAAAAAGAAAGAGATAAGGAAGAAGAAAGGGATAAAAAGTATGGAAAGCTAGAAAAGAGAAAATAAGGAGAGAACGAGAGATGAAAAGAAAGGAAGGATTGAGGAGTCAACCGACATAGGAAAGTAGAATGAAAAACAGAGACACGGAAAAGACAATGAAAAAGGAAACAAGAGAGAAAGAGACAGAGAATAAGGGAACAAGTTAGAAAAAGGCAAGAGAAATCTAGACAGAAAAACAAATGATTGGACAAAGACAAAAAATGAGAGGGAAAGAGAATGAGAGAGATGGTAAGAGATACATTGAGGAAACGACAAAGTGAGAGAGAGTTAGGGAAGAAGAAGATGAGAAAACAGGACAAGGGGTGGAGGATTATAAACAGAACGAGAGACAGAGCAAAAGGATGAAAATCTGACATCACCCTCCTTATAATATACAGTGCCTTGCAAAAGTATTCACCCCCTTGACTTTTTACCTATTTTGTTACATTACAGTCTTAAATTCAATGTTTTGTTAAGCTGAATTTTATGTGATGGATCAGAACACAATAGTCTAAGTTGGTGAAGTTAAATGAGAAAAATACATAAAACTATTTTTTAGAAATAGAAAACAGAAAATGTGCATGTGCGTATGTATTCACCCCCTTTGTTATGAAGCCCATACAAATCTCTGGTGCAACCAATTACCTTCAGAAGTCACATAATTAGTGAAATGATGTCCACCTGTGTGCAATCTAAGTGTCACATGATCTGTTATTACATATACACACCTTTTTTGAAAGGCCCCAGAGTCTGCAACACCTAAGCAAGAGGCACCACTAACCAAACACTGCCATGAAGACCAAGGAACTCTCCAAACAAGTAAGGGTTAGGTTATAAAAAAAATATCCAAATCTTTGATGATCCCCAGGAGCACCATCAAATCTATCATAACCAAATGGAAAGAACATGGCACAACAGCAAACCTGCCAAGAGACAACCGCCCACCAAAACTCCGGTCCGGGCAAGGAGGGCATTAACCAGAGAGGCAGCACAGAGACCTAAGGTAACCCTGGAGGAGCTGCAGAGTTCCACAGCAGAGACTGGAGCATCTGTACATAGGACAACAATAAGCCGTACCCTCCATAGAGTTGCGCTTTATGACACAGTGGCCAGAAGAAAGCCATTACTTTCAGCAAAATACAAAATGGCACATTTTGAGTTTGCAAAAAGGCATGTCGGAGACTCCCAAAATGTATGGAGGAAGGTGCTCGGATCTGATAAGACTAAAATTGAACTTTTCGGCCATCAAAGAAAACGCTATGTCTGGTGCAGACTCAACACATCACATCACCCAAAGAACACCATCCCCACAGTGAAACATGGTGGTGGCAGCATCATGCTGTGGGGATGTTTTTTAGTAGCTGGGACTGGGAAACTGGTCAGAGTTGAGGGAAAGATGGATGGTGCTAAATACAGGGATATTCTTGAGTAAAACCTGTACCACTCTGTGTGTGATTTGAGGCTGGGACGGAGGTTCACCTTCCAGCAGGACAATGACCCCAAACACACTGCTAAAGCAACACTTGAGTTGTTTAAGGGGAAACATGTAAAGGTGTTGGAATGGCCTAGTCAAAGCCCAGACCTCAATCCAATAGAAAATCTGTGGTCAGACTTAAAGATTGCTGTTCACAAGCGCAAACTATCCAACTTGAAGGAGCTGGAGCAGTTTTGCAAGGAGGAATGGGCAAAGATCCCAGTGGTAAGATGTGGCAAGCTCATAGAGACTTATCCAAAGCGACTTGGAGCTGTGATTGCTGCAAAAGGTGGCTCTACAAAGTATTGACTTTAGGGGGGTGAATAGTTATGCACATTTACTTTTTCTGTTATTGTCCTATATGTTGTTTAGGTCACAATAAATAAAAAAAAACATCTTCAAAGTTGTGGGCATATTCTGTAAATTAAATGATGCAAATCCTCAAACAATCCATGTTAATTCCAGGTTGTGAGGCAACAAAACTGGCAAGGGCGGTGAATACTTTTGCAAGGCACTGTAGATAGATGAGGCGCAGGCATAAGAAATACTGGGGTAGAAAGGTCAGGGCATGAGGTCAGTACCATGACCTACTACAGCATTGCTGTATTTGAGGTACTTACGCAAGAGCCAATACCATCAGCCAATCACATCTTCCTCCACAGCCATGTTAAGTGAAGAAAGACTTATAAGGACACAGTAAAGTAGGCAGATTATGGATTCACAGTAAAGTACCATGATGTATATCAGTTTAGTGTAGTTACCGTACTTAGATTTTGTATTATGTTATCTGCTCTACTATATGTCTCAATGTTCATCTATTGACCTATCCTTCCCCTCTCACTGGTTACTTGCTCTTGTGCCATTAAGTGCCCTTATCCTAAAGTAAACATTAGACAAAGCAAATTATGTCTATATGTATGAGCATTGTGCACTGTGGTACTGCATCTTCCTCTGCAAGTAACCAGTATCCCATCACTGATGATGGGACATTAGAAAGTCAAAGGACAAGATTGAGGCATACAAGAAAAATAAAAAGTATTAATGTAAATAATAATTATACTGAAGTTTAACCAAATTATATTCAAAGGCTTTTATTAGCATGATACTTTCCTGTGACTATGACTGCAGTACACTGTCCCCTTAAAACACTTCAACCATAAAGAGGCCAAAATGAAATGGGCAGGAAAGGACAATATCCGATGTCTTATCCACTCATCTATTAGTTCTTTATGATTTGCCTCTCGCTTCCTATTTTCCTTCACATATCTCATTTGATGCCTTTTTCTTGGTCTTTTACATCCTCCACATGTTGTTTTCCTTCTCTTTTACCTCTTGCTCTTCCTTTGTCTTCTATTTCTCATTCATTTTGTCTACCTCGTCCTCCTGATCCCTCTACCCACAACGCTTTAACTCCATTTATCTCTAATTTATTTTCTTTTTACCTGTATGCTGTGATTACTTTTCTCCTCCTCCGTTATCTGTTATTTTCTTTATTTCACATTGATTTTTTTTTTCTTTCCCTTTTATTTTTGTTCTCTCTTTCTCCATTCCCTGTCTCTCCTCTTTCTTATTATTATTTATCTTCTCCTCTCTGTGCCTTTCTCCCAAACCTCTCTTCTTCTTTACATTTATCTTTCTATTTCATCTGACTTTCATCCTGTCCTGTTTCTCTTCATCTCTCCCTTCCCATCTTTCTTCAGTTTTCTCTTTTATTTACTCTCTTGTTGCACCTCTTTTCTCTCCTGCCATCCCTCCCCTTCCCTCTTTTCTCTCCATCTCCTCATCTTTCTCTGTCCCTGAATTTTCTCTTTAACTCCTTTGTCTCCTTCTCTCCTCCTCTCCCATCCCTTCTTTTCCCCCCACTATCCTCACCCCTTCCTTCTTTCTCTCCTGCCCTTCATCCTCTCTCCCCTTCTTCTTTCCCTACCATCTTTCCCTCCTGTCTCTCTCCCTTCTTTCACTCTTTGCTCTGACATCTCTCTATCCTCCTCCCTCCTTCTTCTCCTTCCCTCAGTTCTCTCTAACCCTTTTCTTTATACCCTACTTCTTATATTCTCTCCTTTTTCTCCCCTCCATCTCCTGCCCTCCTTTCTATTTATCCTATTTCTCTATAACCTACTTATTCTCTTTCCTTATCCTCCACTTTCCCCTCATCCACTTTCCTCCCTCATCTCCTTTTTCTCTATCCCCTACTTCTTCTATTTCCTCCTTTCTCTCCCCTCCTCCTTTATCTCCTGCCCTCTTTTCTCTCTAACCCCTTTTGTCTATACCCTCCTTCTACTCGACCCTCCTTCTCCTCCCTCCTTCTTCTAGTGTCCTCTTTTTCTCTCTAACACATTTATCTACACCATCTTTTTTCTCTCCCCTCTCCTATCCTTCTCCTGCCCTCTTTTCTCTCCATCAACTTTCTCTATAACCTACTTCTTCTCTTCCATTCTTTCTCTCCCCTCCTTCTCCCCTCCCTCTTTTATCTCTATGCCCTTTCTCTACACGCTTCCCTCATTACTCACCCCTTCATCCGCTCTCCCCGCTTCTTCCCTTTCCTCCTTTCTATTCTCTTCTCCCCTCACCCTGCCTTTTTCGCTTCCCTCTTTTCTCACCCCTTTTTTCTCTCTACACTCCTTCTCCTCCTGCCCTCCTTTTCCTCTCCCCCGCCTTTTCTTTCTCTTTACTCTGCTTTCTCTTTACTCAGAGAAGACACGCGGCTTCCAGCAGCACAAAGCAAATAAATAAAACAAGTCAGGATTTGATTATAAAAGAATTAAAATTATAATTAAAACAAAGCTACTAACCAGTAATTAGCGAGGCAGGAAAAGAAGGGGCCGCATTGTCATTATTAATTAACATGCACAGAGATTAAACCTGTGAGGGATTTACTGAACATCCCCCTCCTGTGTGTGTGTGAGGAGGAGAGAACCCCCCCAGGAAGGGAGAGTCGCTGACAGAGCCACAGAGAGAGACTACCACAGAGCCACAAGGAGGTGAAACTAACAGAGGGGACACAGAGAGACTACCACAGAGCCACAAGGAGGTGACACCAACAGAGGGGACACAGAGAGACTACCACAGAGCCACAAGGAGGTGACACTAACAGAGGGGGCACAGAGAGACTACCACAGAGCCACAAGGAGGTGACACCAACAGAGGGGACACAGAGAGACTACCACAGAGCAACAAGGAGGTGACACTAACAGAGGGGACACAGAGAGACTACCACAGAGCCACAAGGAGGTGACACCAACAGAGGGGACACAGAGAGACTACCACAGAGCCACAAGGAGGTGACACTAACAGAGAGGACACAGAGAGACTACCACAGAGCCACAAGGAGGTGACACTAACAGAGGGGACACAGAGAGACTACCACAGAGCCACAAGGAGGTGACACCAACAGAGGGGGCACAGAGAGACTACCACAGAGCCACAAGGAGGTGACACTAACAGAGGGGACATAGAGAGACTACCACAGAGCCACAAGGAGGTGACACTAACAGAGGGGACATAGAGAGACAATAACAGAGCCACAAGGAGGTGACACTAACAGAGGGGACACAGAGAGACTACCACAGAGCCACAAGGAGGTGACACTAACAGAGGGGACACAGAGAGACTACCACAGAGCCACAAGGAGGTGACACTAACAGAGGGGACACAGAGAGACTACCACAGAGCCACAAGGAGGTGACACTAACAGAGGGGACACAGAGAGACTACCACAGAGCAACAAGGAGGTGACACTAACAGAGGGGACACAGAGAGACTACCACAGAGCCACAAGGAGGTGACACTAACAGAGGGGACACAGAGAGACTACCACAGAGCCACAAGGAGGTGACACTAACAGAGGGCACACAGAGAGACTACCACAGAGCCACAAGGAGGTGACACTAACAGAGGGGACACAGAGAGACTACCACAGAGCAACAAGGAGGTGACACTAACAGAGGGGACACAGAGAGACTACCACAGAGCCACAAGGAGGTGACACTAACAGAGGGGACACAGAGAGACTACCACAGAACCACAAGGAGGTGACACTAACAGAGGGGACACAGAGAGACTACCACAGAGCCATAAGGAGGTGACACTAACAGAGGGGACACAGAGAGACTACCACAGAGCCACAAGGAGGTGACACCAACAGAGGGGACACAGAGAGACTACCACAGAGCCACAAGGAGGTGACACTAACAGAGGGGACACAGAGAGACTACCACAGAGCCACAAGGAGGTGACACCAACAGAGGGGGCACAGAGAGACAATAACAGAGCCACAAGGAGGTGACACTAACAGAGGGGACACAGAGAGACTACCACAGAGCCACAAGGAGGTGACACTAACAGAGGGGACACAGAGAGACTACCACAGAGCCACAAGGAGGTGACACTAACAGAGGGGACACAGAGAGACTACCACAGAGCCACAAGGAGGTGACACTAACAGAGGGGACACAGAGAGACTACCACAGAGCCACAAGGAGGTGACACTAACAGAGGGGACACAGAGAGACTACCACAGAGCCACAAGGAGGTGACACTAACAGAGGGGACACAGAGAGACTACCACAGAGCCACAAGGAGGTGACACTAACAGAGGGGACACAGAGAGACTACCACAGAGCCACAAGGAGGTGACACTAACAGAGGGGACACAGAGAGACTACCACAGAGCCACAAGGAGGTGACACTAACAGAGGGGACACAGAGAGACTACCACAGAGCCACAAGGAGGTGACACTAACAGAGGGGACACAGAGAGACAACAACAGAGCCACAAGGAGGTGACACTAACAGAGAGGACACAGAGAGACTACCACAGAGCCACAAGGAGGTGACACTAACAGAGGGGACACAGAGAGACAATAACAGGCCACAAGGAGGTGACACTAACAGAGGGGACACAGAGAGACTACCACAGAGCCACAAGGAGGTGACACTAACAGAGGGGACACAGAGAGACTACCACAGAGCCACAAGGAGGTGACACTAACAGAGGGGACACAGAGAGACTACCACAGAGCCACAAGGAGGTGACACTAACAGAGGGGACACAGAGAGACTACCACAGAGCAACAAGGAGGTGACACTAACAGAGGGGACACAGAGAGACTACCACAGAGCCACAAGGAGGTGACACTAACAGAGGGGACACAGAGAGACTACCACAGAGCCACAAGGAGGTGACACTAACAGAGGGGACACAGAGAGACTACCACAGAGCCACAAGGAGGTGACACTAACAGAGGGGACACAGAAAGACTACCACAGAGCCACAAGGAGGTGACACTAACAGAGGGGACACAGAGAGACTACCACAGAGCCACAAGGAGGTGACACTAACAGAGGGGACACAGAGAGACAACAACAGAGCCACAAGGAGGTGACACTAACAGAGAGGACACAGAGAGACTACCACAGAGCCACAAGGAGGTGACACTAACAGAGGGGACACAGAGAGACAATAACAGGCCACAAGGAGGTGACACTAACAGAGGGGACACAGAGAGACTACCACAGAGCCACAAGGAGGTGACACTAACAGAGGGGACACAGAGAGACTACCACAGAGCCACAAGGAGGTGACACTAACAGAAGGGACACAGAGAGACTACCACAGAGCCACAAGGAGGTGACACTAACAGAGGGGACACAGAGAGACTACCACAGAGCCACAAGGAGGTGACACTAACAGAGGGGACACAGAGAGACTACCACAGAGCCACAAGGAGGTGACACTAACAGAGGGGACACAGAGAGACAACAACAGAGCCACAAGGAGGTGACACTAACAGAGAGGACACAGAGAGACTACCACAGAGCCACAAGGAGGTGACACTAACAGAGGGGACACAGAGAGACAATAACAGGCCACAAGGAGGTGACACTAACAGAGGGGACACAGAGAGACTACCACAGAGCCACAAGGAGGTGACACTAACAGAGGGGACACAGAGAGACTACCACAGAGCCACAAGGAGGTGACACTAACAGAGGGGACACAGAGAGACTACCACAGAGCCACAAGGAGGTGACACTAACAGAGGGGACACAGAGAGACTACCACAGAGCCACAAGGAGGTGACACTAACAGAGGGGGCACAGAGAGACAATAACAGAGCCACAAGGAGGTGACACTAACAGAGGGGACACAGAGAGACTACCACAGAGCCACAAGGAGGTGACACTAACAGAGGGGACACAGAGAGACTACCACAGAGCCACAAGGAGGTGACACTAACAGAGGGGACACAGAGAGACTACCACAGAGCCACAAGGAGGTGACACTAACAGAGGGGACACAGAGAGACTACCACAGAGCCACAAGGAGGTGACACTAACAGAGGAGACTCAGAGAGACTACCACAGAGCCACAAGGAGGTGACACTAACAGAGGGGACACAGAGAGACTACCACAGAGCCACAAGGAGGTGACACTAACAGGAGGGGGCACAGAGAGACTACCACAGAGCAACAAGGAGGTGACACTAACAGAGGGGACACAGAGAGACTACCACAGAGCTACAAGGAGGTGACACTAACAGAGGGGACACAGAGAGACAACAACAGGCCACAAGGAGGTGACACTAGCAGAGGGGACACAGAGAGACTACCACAGAGCCACAAGGAGGTGACACTAACAGAGGGGACACAGATAGACTACCACAGAGCCACAAGGAGGTGACACTAACAGAGGGGACACAGATAGACTACCACAGAGCCACAAGGAGGTGACACTAACAGAGGGGGCACAGAGAGACTACCACAGAGCCACAAGGAGGTGACACTAACAGAGGGGACACAGAGAGACTACCACAGAGCCACAAGGAGGACACTCACACAATGAGAGGATACTGAAAGAGGCACAGAGAGAGAATGCAGATAGAACCATGGGGGGACACTGACAGAGCCACAATCAGAGGACACTAAAAGAGCCATGATGACCGAGCAATGATGAGAGAATACTGAAAGAGCCACAGAGAGAGAATACAGACAGAGGGTACATGGCAGAACCATAGTGAGACACTGACAGGGCCACAATGAGAGGACACTAAAAGAGAGGACAATGACAGAGCCAAAGCGAGAGGATACTACGAGAGGGTACATGACAGAGGGAAGCCACTGACAGAGCCACAAGGAGAGGACATTAAAAAGAGGGAACACTGACAGAGCCACAGAAAGAGGATACTGACAAAGGGGACATGACAGAACCACAGGGAGACAATAGCAGAGCCACAAGGAGAGGACACTAACAGAGGGGACACTGATGGGGTCACATTGAGAAGACACTAAAAGAGGGAACAGACAGAGCCATGAGGATACTCGCAGAGGGTACACGAGAGAACCATGGAAAGACACTGACAGAACCACAATGAGAGGACACTAACAGAGCCACAGAGAAAGGATAATGATAGCATCACGGGGAGACACGGATAGAGCCACAAGGAGAGGACACGAAAAGAGGGAACACTGACAGAGCCACAGAGAAAGGATAATGATAGAATCCTGGGGAGACACGGACAGAGCCACAAGGAGAGGACACGAAAAGAGGGGACACTGACCAAGCCACAATGAGAGCATACTGAAAGAGCCACAGAGAGGGGATACTTACAGAGTGCACATAACAGATCCACAGGGAGACACTGACAGGGCCACACATATAGTACACTAACAGAGGAGATACTGATAGAGTCAGAGCCATGGGGAGACACTGATAGAGCCACCGGGGTGGACCCAGACAGAGCCACAGAGACGTAAGATATAAAAAAAATAATTCTATAATGAATGGTGAAGAGACACTAAGTAACATAGGCTTACTGACAAGAAAGGTGCTCACATACATACATACACACATATACAACCATACATATATACACTCATACATGCACACAAAATAATACATACATACAGACATATACACAAACATACACACATACATGCCCACATATACACACACCTCCTGTTGCTGGGCACATGCCCAGGCTCAGATACACACAGATTTTGCTGTCCTCCTCTCTGCCCCATTGGTATTAACACATTAATTAGCTAATCTGTTTTGCTGCTGCATTTTTAATCCAATTATAACTGTTGGCCCAAACTGATTGAGATCAGAAGCTTGTCAGATAAAAAACAATCAGCCTAAGGAGCGCAGAGCAAGGGAGGACATTGGCACACTGACCCTTATACTGACCAGCAGAGACACACAGACTGTTTCAATGATCTAGTACAGACATACAGACCCTCATACTGCCCAAGCTTAGATGCTCTGATCGTTTAACTGCCCCAGACACAATGATCTGCTGTCCCTCACACTGCCCCAGACACAATGATCTGCTGTCCCTCACACTGCCCCAGACACAATGATCTGCTGTCCCTCGCACTGCCCCAGACACAATGATCTGCTGTCCCTCGCACTGCCCCAGACACAATGATCTGCTGTCCCTCACACTGCCCCAGACACAATGATCTGCTGTCCCTCACACTGCCCCAGACACAATGATCTGCTGTCCCTCACAATGCCCCAGACACAATGATCTGCTGTCCCTCGCACTGCCCCAGACACAATGATCTGCTGTCCCTCACACTGCCCCAGACACAATCATCTGCTGTCCCTCAAACTGCCCCAGACACAATGATCTGCTGTCCCTCACACTGCCCCAGACACAATGATCTGCTGTCCCTCACACTGCACCAGAGACAATGATCTGCTGTCCCTCGCACTGCCCCAGACACAATGATCTGCTGTCCCTCGCACTGCCCCAGACACAATGATCTTCTGTCCCTCACACTGCCCCAGACACAATGATCTGCTGTCCCTCGCACTGCCCCAGACACAATGATCTGCTGTCCCTCACACTGCCCCAGACACAATGATCTGCTGTCCCTCGCACTGCCCCAGACACAATGATCTGCTGTCCCTCGCACTGCCCCAGACACAATGATCTGCTGTCCCTCACACTCTCCCAGACACAATGATCTGCTGTCCCTCACACTGCCCCAGACACAATGATCTGCTGTCCCTCGCACTGCCCCAGACACAATGATCTGCTGTCCCTCGCACTGCCCCAGACACAATGATCTGCTGTCCCTCACACTGCCCCAGACACAATGATCTGCTGTCCCTCACACTGCCCCAGACACAATGATCTGCTGTCCCTCACACTGCCCCAGACACAATGATCTGCTGTCCCTCACACTGCCCCAGACACAATGATCTGCTGTCCCTCACACTGCCCCAGACACAATGATCTGCTGTCCCTCACACTGCCCCAGACACAATGATCTGCTGTCCCTCGCACTGCCCCAGACACAATGATCTGCTGTCCCTCACACTCTCCCAGACACAATGATCTTGTGTCCCTCACACTGCCCCAGCACTGACACTGCTGCTCACAGCTCCAGCGCAAATATACTAACCCTCCAGAAACACACTGGCCCACTGACCCTCAAAATACCCCACTACAAAGACTCTGGCCCTCACAGTTTTACCCAATGACTACTATTCCTAATAATCCTTGTGACACAGTAACTACTGTCAATATCACCACAATGACTGATTATAAATCAGTTAGCAAGTCAAAATGTAAACCGCTGACCATCCTGGAACATTGTGCATCATATATATGAATACCCCCGACATACCCCCCAGAGTGCCTGTAACATGATTCTTGGGGCACTGTTACGAAACCCTGTTCCCCTACCTTCAGGGCGCGCACTTTCTTGGCGAGCAATGTCTCAATGTTGGCAGCCACCTTCTCCACCAGCTCACGGGGCTTATTCTCCTTCACCTCGAACAGGTTCCTCTTGTCATAATAAAGCTGCAAGAAAAACAAGAAGTGATTAGTGATAAAGGAAATAAGGTTGTGTGAATTTATATAGGTATATGAAAGGAGCAATTAAAATTGTGCATGGTCCAAGAGACATAACTTACAGTGTAGCCTTAGTTTAACACTCTGAAAATGTAAAGAAATGCAGTTAGGACTGACCCCTTTTTATTAAAACAAATTAACAACGTGAAAATTAAATTCTAAAACTGATAATTAATTAATTACCTCATTTGGTACTCCACATACAACTTCATATGTAAACTTACTCAGGTACCACCAATCACATTACAGATCACAGAACAAACTAACCGATTCCCATCTGTGATCAGTTGTGGTGATTGGCTTGGAATCCATGGCTTGGAACAGTGTCTCAAGAAAATAATCCACTATGGGCAGAAAGAAACTCTCAAAAGAACGTCAAGTTAAAGTTGTGGAAATGCATAAGTCATAGGATGCTATAAAAAGATTTCAAAAGCTTTACATATCCCATGAAGCACAGTTAAAACCTTCATTATGGCAACAACTAGACATTGCCTAGATCTGGCCGCCCCTCCAAACTGAACAACCAAGCAAGAAGGAAACTAAAAGGGTACCAAGAAGCCAATGGCAACTTTGAAGGAGCTACAAGACTTTATTGCCAAGACTGGTCATTGTGTGTTTGTGACAATATCACAAGAGATTAAAAAATCTGACCTGTATGGCAGGCAAGATATAAGCCACATCTTCTTTCTTGCCTCCAGAAGAAAGGCACTCATTAATCGAAAGACACATCAAGTCTCTTAAAGGTTCTGTAAATGGTAAGATGATTCACCTTGACAAAATGACAATGACCCAAAGCAACTGCAGGGCAGGAAGGTGAATATCTTGAGTGGCATAGTCAGAGCCCTGACCTAAATCACATTGTACATCATTGGAATGACTTGAAGAAAACAAACCCATCAATGGTCACCACATAGGCTGGCTGAGCTTGAACAATTCTGTTTCGAGGAACAGGCAAATACTCCTCCCTGTTGGGGTGCAACGTGGGTAAAGATGCATCCAAATAGACTGAAGACGGCAATTCAAGCAAATAGTGCTCCCACCAAGTATTAACCCTGTGATGTTCTCTTATAAGGCCCAGTTATAATATATTTGAATATTGCATGGAACAATTTGTAAATAAAGCTGAAAACAAGCTGTTTTTATTTGTCCCTTTTGAGTGTTTAGGGTAACAAAAGGAGAACACCCTGAAAGTGGTGGTGACTTTCTATACTCACTCTACAGCAATACCCCGTTGAGCGCTCCACATGTGTACCTGCATGTGAAAAATGTGCTAAAATGGGGCGTTATATCGCCATAGAGCTCAGACAACGCTATGGTGAATCAGAGAGCGCTGAGATTTAAAGGGCGAAACTGGGTGAGATATAAAGGGCTAATCAGATGAGAACCAATAGGTTCATGCAATCTGCCTATTCTCTCTACTCATTCTATTCATTCTATTTCAGTTTTTTTCTCCCGTTCTCTCTTCCTCCCCATTTTCTCTCCACTTTCACTCTCTCCCCTTTTCTACCCACCCTCATTTGTCCTCTCTTCACTTTCACTTCATCCCCCTTTTTCTATCCCAATCCGTTTGTCCTCTCTTCACCTTCGCTTTCTCTAACCTTCTCTCTCCACCTTTGTTCTCACTCTCTAGCCTTCTCTCTCCCACCATATTTTTCCCCTCTCCAACTTCGCTCTCTTCCGTTCTCTCACACCCCGTTTGTCCTCTGTCCACCTTTGCTCTCTCTCACATCCCTATTTGTCCTCTCTCTACCTTGACTCTCTCCTCCCTTCTTTCTCCCACCTACACTTGTCTTCTCTACACCTTCACTTTCTCTCTTCTATCCCCTTTTGCTTTCTCTCCACCTTTACTCTCTCTCTCTCCTTTCATTGGTCCTCTCTTCATCTTCACTGTCTCCCCTTCTCTCAACCACACTCTTTTGTCCTCTCTCCACTTTCACTCCTTCTCCCCTTTTCTCTCCCAATCTGGTTGCCCTCTCTCCACCTTCCCCTTCTCTTCCCTATCAACATTTTGTTCTCTCTCCACATTTGCTCTTTCCACATATCTCTCTTTGTCCTATCTCCAACTTCACTCTCATTGTCCTCTCCCTACCTCTCTCTCTCTCTCTCTCTTTCTTCCTTCCCTCTCTCTCATCTTCTCTCTCACACTCCCTTTGTCCTCTCTCCACCTTTACTTTCTCTCACATTCCATTCTCTCTCACTCCCCATTTGTCCTCTCTCTTTCCCTATCTGTCCCACCTTCATGTCCTCTTTCTCTCTTTCCTCTCTCTCAACTTCTCTCTCACACCTTGCTTGTCCTCCCTCCTCCACTCTCTCTCTCCCACCCAGTTTGTCCTCTATCCACCTTCGCTCTCCCACTCTCTCTTCTACCACATATGTCCTCTCTCTCCCCTTTCTTTTTATCCCACCTCTCAGTTCCACCCGTACTTCCATACTTTGCTGATCTCAGCTGTTTGCTCCCCTCCCCCTGGACCCCCGACTCTGCACACACAGCTGAGACTGCAGCGATCTCTAACAATCTTGAGATTATGTAAAAACGTCTTGCGCTCTTTCCTGTGCTGACTCTGCAGAGGCCCAGCCTGATCCCAAATTACAAATGAGACCTCCAAGATCTAACTAACAGAAACAACCAGCGCATCTTAGAGGGCCATCATGTAGAGCAGTTATAATCAAACAGAAAATATGTAAAACATTTTCATTTTAAGTTCTTTTGACTGTTCTAGAGTTGTCTAGAAATGTTGCCATGATAGCCTGAATAACACACTGTCTGTCCTTACAATCACGGAGCATATAAGCTAATTTCTTAAGGTTTTGAATGAACCATAAATGACAAGCCTGCTCGAATCTATCCAGTTGTTTAAGTGCAAACCTATTGTCAGCACTAGATGGCGACGTCCAGTTTCAGGGAAGACCTATAACCATTTCCTCCTCCGACGTGGCGCAACTCGACGGTGCTGAATCGACAGTGAGGCCATCGCTATGTTCAGCACAGACACTCGGCTCACGGGCGCGCTTCTCATAGCTCAAGGCTTCTTCTGTCGGCGAGCCTTATATGCATTGGGCAGCACTATTCGCTAAATCGACAGCGCCATTTAGCGGTTGGCTGCGGCACTGCTGCTGCCAATCTTATGCGTACGGGAAGAGGGAAAGGGCCGCTACCTCTAGGTGCTCTTATTTGCCTTTACTACTATAATAAATACAAAATGTTTTGCTTTGAGATTATAATGGTGAAAGAACACTAACTATGCATTCCTAAAGATAGACCTGTACTGAACATATGCAACATATGGAGAACTGGTATTTCAGGTTAATTCATTGAGCGCTTTCAAAAAGTACTTTAGATTTTTTTGAAAGTGACATTTTACCTATGAATAACGCCTGTTTACCCACTGAGACTATGGTCTAGAATCTCAAACCTCTCCTCAGGACCCACTGGACAGGCCATGATTTTGGTTTAACACTGTGTGAACACAGGAGGAGCAATTAGTGTTCAACACACTCTAATTGCCTCATCTGTTTTCAAACAGTGTAAAAACAAAATCATGTCCGTTCCGGTGGGTCCTAAGGAGAGGTTTGAGAACCGCTGGTCTAGAGTCGGTGTGTACTGATATATATTAGTCATGGAATTCTTCTTGGGGGTTCTATGACCCACTGGAACCACATAGCTACTTATGTTTAGCCCAACATATTTCCCCAAGCCAGTGTCAGAGCTAAGAAATGGAGCAAAATAACTTGGTGCCCTTTTGTTAACTCTCTTTTTCTCACTATATAGTAAATATTTAATCCAACACCACTTTACACATGCCTCCTTTATTTCTGCTGTGCTACACAGCTTTAAAGCATAGCATAGGACGGATTGTGCATGAGTTAGGAGGCCCACAGACTGTTTTGCTCTTAAATGGAGCTCTGGTTACTAACTCCTGCTTGTGGGAAGGTTATTAACCACAACATCTCGCTATATATATATATATATATATATATATATATATATATATATATATATACACTGCTCAAAAAAATAAAGGGAACACTTAAACAACACAATGTAACTCAAAGTCAATCACACTTCTGTAAAATCAAACTGTCCACTTAGGAAGCAACACTGAGTGACAATCAATTTCACATGCTGTTGTGCAAATGGGATAGACAACAGGTGGAAATTATGGGCAATTAGCAAGACACCCCCAATAAAGGAGTGATTCTGCAGGTGGTGACCACAGACCACTTCTCAGTTCCTATGCTTTCTGGCTGATGTTTTGGTCACTTTTTAATGCTGGTGGTGCTTTCACTCTAGTGGTAGCATGAGACAGAGTCTACAACCCACACAAGTGGCTCAGGTAGTGCAGCTCATCCAGGATAGCACATCATGCATGTGTGTGTGTATATATATATATATATACACACACATGCATGGTATGTCCATGGGGTCAATAAAAAAAGCACTGAAACACCCAAACCATAACCTCTCTGCAGCATCCTATCAATAACATCAAAACATTTTTACATAGAAAGTTTTTCTTGGAAGCCTTGACCACACATTATGGAAGCTCTTACTCCTCAGAACACAGCTTGGGAAATTCTTTCCTAGCTCACTAGGGATCACCTAGAATTCCTAAGCACACAAGCAGCCTATAGGGACATGCTTCCTTTTCACCCTGGTGGGAAATCAGGTCCCTCTTGAACAACACAGTTTTCTGCCCCCACACCCTATATATAACCCCCACTCAAAAATACACAAAAAGCACCCACTCGCACCTTATTTACAATTCTTTCTTTGTCGACTTTGAAGGGACTAAATATATTAACTGAAAAATGAATACAAAAATCACATGTTTATGAAGTATAAGAGATGCTAACAACAGCTCTGTAAGCCATGGGTATAAAAGCATTTAAAGAGAATGGTCATTTTAGCAGACTCTGCTAGTGCATGGAAGCTGCCATGGCAATAATACTTCTTTTTGAAGGCACAGGGGGATGTATATAGAGCAGGTGAACTAAGGTTTACAAGATTACTTGCAAACTATGCATGTGCAGGGAAGATATCAATTGCTGAAAGTGTATCTGAGCCATCCAATGAGTCAACAACCTCCCCACCCTCCTTCCACTCTAGAACAGAAAATAAAAATAGCATAAAACACCTACTTAGACTCCAGTCCATTCGGAGGTGTAGCAGATTCTACACATCATTTTTTATTCTTAGATTAGGATTACACAGCTGATGATGTTGTTAGTTTGGTACATACTTCACAAACATGCTAAGTTTTTCACAAACTACAGTGGTAAAGATGTAGATCTACAAGTTACTAGGGTGAATTAAGTTTGAAGACAGTCAAGCCACCAAGAACTCACTACTGTAAAGCCAGGTTTAATATGATTTATTTTAATCAAAAGTGCATAAAAAAATGACACTGAAATTATTTATTTGCATTGGCGCACCTCTTATTTTTCAAGCAGTAGCAGAGTTGTGTAGTTATGAGGAAGCTGCAGACTGTGCCACAGTTTAAAAAAAATGGGAGTAGCTTGTCACGGACCCCTTTTTCAGTTCCAAACTGCTTGGCTCCGGCCACTTGACTATAGACACCACATTGTATTGTAACCGGTTTTGTCCTATTGTTTGCCAGATAAAGTTAATGTACTCTGTTTGAGGTCTGGACCACTAGACATGGAGACAGCATTATGGGTAATTTGGCTTGGCCTATTGTTCACAGGTGCCAGACTATTAGACCCCATGTGGACTCTCCTGTGTTTGTCTGCCACCCCATGTCATTGTTGTGTTGTATACACCCCCCCTCTGTATTTAACCCCTATAAATATTGTTGTCTTTCCAAAAATAAATCAGTTCACTGCTGAGATATATAGAAATGGTCTGTTCTCTTATTTGCTCCTGGTGGCTGCAATACTAAACCTATCTCCACCCTGCAAGTAATTTGTCCTGGTCACTACCACAGGAAGGGTACTAAGACTCCGGGAAGTACTGATTCCTGATGGAGAGACCCTGACAGAAGCCAGATATCAGGGTGCTGGGGCAGACATTTCCAAGAACCCAACTGTCCTTGTGGGTAGATAACCTGAAGTTTATAGCAGGAGGCCGTGGGCAGTAATAGCCCCTAACCCTGGATCGTCACAGAGCTACAGTCAAAAGATAGTAGGAAAACCAGCAGAGTTTAGTGTATGGTTCCTTAGAAAAGAGCAACTTTTAAAACACAATAAAATAAACCATGATGATCCTGTTCTGTATTAATCATAAATACCTGTTTTTTGTGTTGACGGTGAGTGACGTGTGTGTTGGTGGCACAGTGTCTCTGTGCCCCTCTAACCTTCCTTTGATGGTTCTCACTACCTCTAGAAATCTCTTGCTCAGACCTCCCTGTGGAGTCTCTGCTGAAGGAGCAAAATGACATTTTCGAATCAAAAGCAATTCCGTTGCTGCCCCTCTGCTGTTAATTAGCATGGATGTGACTGGCAGCGCCAGGCTGCAGAGACCCCGACTGCTTAAAAGGAGGCCAGACGGGGGGCTCGATACAGCATCCCAGTGGCCAGATTAGAAACTAAAAGCGTTAATGGCAGTACACAGGAGGCAGCTCCAGGACTCCTCACTCAGTGCTCATTAGACACTGAAGGGTGCTGTGCCCAGGCTGATAAAGAGGTGTGCAAAGCAATGATGAGGGCAGGGGCGTCTGGGGTTAGCATGTGTGGTACCAGACATAGTACTACCACTGGATGTGTGAAGATGCTGGCACTGCTACGGTGTAGAAAATGCTTGTTCTGTCACGGTCTTTTGTGTCGCTGAGGGAAGATGGCAGTGCCAGTTTCTGAGGGGTATTTATTTGGAGAAGGCTGGCATTGCCACTACCTGTTTTGAGGGAAGTTGGTAATGTGTATGTGTGGAGAAGGCTGGTACTACCACTTCATGTGTTTAAAAGAGGCTAGCAATGCCATTTTGTATGTGTGGAGAAGGCTGAAACTGCCACTATGGGCACATCTGTGTAGGCAGCTGGCATTGCTATATGTAAGCAAAGAATACACTATTCATTGGTCCTAGAGTGGGCACTGGGGCCTCATGTCTTTCTATGTGTGGTGCAAGCTGGTACTTTTCTACCTGTATCTGAGAGTACCAGTTTCTGAATACAAGGCATTCTGGTACTGCCACTTTCTGTGTGAGATGCCTGGGTGTAAATTAGGTTGGCACTGTATACTTCTGCATATGAGGAGAAAGGACACTAATATTTTCTACCAGTTTTTCTAAAAAGCACTCTCTGCCTTTGTGCAAGAGGCACTGGCACTCAGGTGTGGAGTTACCATCGGCGCAGGTTGTTCAATGCACCTGGGCTCTTCCTCTGGGGGCCCCCTTAATCCCCATGAGCACCCTCAGAAACTATACCTTCCCCAAGAATTGCAATATCACACGTGCAGGGTGCGTACGGCTTAGACGTCGTCACGCTTTGCACGGTGCGTACGACTTAGGCGATAAGCGCTAAAGACGCTCATCACCTGCGAGCCACGCATATCGAGGCAAGCCGTTAAGGCACTAAAACTTGCAGCACAAAGGCGATGAGCACCAAAGGCACTCATTGCCTACTCGCCTCGCAAAGCAATAGGAGAAATGAAGGCAATGGAACATGCGGGACTTAGCCACCAAACACTTAGTAAACGCGGGATCGCCAGCCTCCAACCAGTTGACCAACGCGGTACTTAGAAAAAAAAAATGACAAGACGCAGGACTTTGAAAAAAAAAAATACGAGATAGGAAAAATACGAGGTTAACGGCCGAACCGCGCAAAGCAAAAAACATTAAAACACACAACATAAAAAACAAAATACAACAAAAACATCACAAACAGCATGTGGGGAAAGCCAGGATGTCCAGGAGTGAGATGGAACGTAAATTTAAGTCAATTTGGCTGAGTTTCAGCACTCGAAAATCGCCTAAGCGAGAAAAAAAATGTCAGCAAACAAAATGAAAACAAGTCCTGGACTGCGCAAAACACTGCCAACCGCGTAGCACTTTCACACAGGAATGTACGAGCTACAAAATACACTATTACAAATGATGGAAAATGCTTGCGAACCGCGTAACACATTAATAACATTACGAATCTACAATGGTGCTTTACACAACCAAACCAACGGTTTGCCCTCCCGCACGCAGCCTATTTCTAATGCACACTGGGGACATTCATTACACTTTCTCACCAGGGCACCAACACTCAAACTGTACATTGTATGCTGCCGGAAAATAAAAACAGATTGTTAGCTCTTCAGGCTATTGATTGGTGGATATATATATTAAAAACACATAAAGTATATTCATTTATTAAGTAACTAATTAATTCATTATTAGTTCACAAATTATAACTAAATATATATCTGTCTTTGTGATGAGTGACAAAGGTGCTCATAGGAGCAAAAGTACACGAGAGGAGAGGCTCGCAATGAGCGCCGAAGGTCCTCAGAGTAGAAAAAGCTTTACATTGTGTGGCAAACAGCATTGCCATGGTTTAAAATTTTCTTGCCCAGTAATTTTTCACGGGCAAGTCCCTAGTATATATATATATATATATATATATATATATATATATATATATATCCCAATGCAAAGGGTATAATTCCCCTCATTGGGGGGTTTACAGCCTTTTTGGGGTTCAGAGGTGTTTCTTTCATTGCTTCTAAGGAAAGTTGCTTGAGGTTGGCCTTATCTTTTTCTGTCGTTGTTAGGTAGGCTGCCACTGCTTTTAATAATCCTACAGTCTCTATAATTAGATGTTTTATTCTATAGCATGGCTCCATGTATATCATTAGCCCCTTTAGTAAACCCAATCCTCTGTATCATCTTAATCATCACCGGGGGCAGTGGTAAACATGCAACAGAAAGATTGTGAAAATACTCTACTACATTTCATAATACTAATGATTTGTTGTTGTCATGTTTGACTTTCCGTGACCCTATGGACCACACGCACATCTGTCAGTCACTGCCCCTCTGAGCTCCATCAAGCTCATGTTCATTGCTTCAATGACCTCATCTATCCATCTCCGCCTCTGTCGTCCCCACTATCAGAGTCTTCTCTAGGGAATCCTGTCGTCTCATGATATGGCCAAAATATTTAAGCTTCAGCCTCATGATCAAACCTTCTAGTAAACAGTTTTATCTTGATTTCTTGAAGTACTTTTTTTGGGATCTTCTTGCAGTCCAAGGGACTCTAATCAGGTGTCAATTCCACGGCGCTCAGACTTCTTTATGGCGCAGCTCTCACATCTGTATATTACTACTGGGAATATCATAGTTCTAACTATGCAAACCTTTGTTGATAATGCAATATCTTTACTTTTAAATAGCTTGTGCAGACTTGTCATGGCTTTCCTCCCAAGAAGCAATTGTCTTTAAATTTCATGGCTGCAGTCACCATCTGAAGAGATTGGTGCCAAGTGATTTATATACATGCAGTTGATATCAGTCGGGACTAACAATGTATGCTTATATACACCGATGGGTTAACACATACTTTTTTTGTATTAGATGGTTGATAGACCTCTAAGAGACAATGTTTTGTAGTAATATGGCAGGAAATCTGGAGGTGGTTTTTAGGAAGCGTCTATCAGGTGTATTGATTTCACACTCTGGGGTCAGTGCCAGTCTGAGGACACATTACTTATTGTGTCACCGGAGCCATACACGCCCAGACCAGTAATTATGGGAAGTGCTTGTCTTTGTAAATGCCATTTCAGTTATCAATTTTAAATGCAATTTTTATTAAGTGCACAGTAATAATTCATTGGCTGTGTGAACAAGGAGGGGGTAGAAAGCAGGACGGGGGTGGGCAGACCCCAGCGTGGAAGAGCCTTCTCTAACTCTGCACAGAGAATGGAATTATAAGGCAGCAAAATGCAGCAAATTACAGCTTGTAATATGGCACAGAACGAGAGCAGGCCTGAAACTGCAATCTGCTGCGCTCCACACATGGATTAATTGCTTCAGAACTGACCCCAGACAGCTGCAGATCACAGCAACACTGCACCGGGGGGGATGAGGGATGCGAAGAGATGGAGAGAGGGTGGGGGGAGTGAGAGAATCAGGGAGAGGGGGAGAGAGATGGAGGGGGGAGAAATTCAAAAGGGGAGAGAGGGGCGAAAGGGAGGGGTACAGAGAAAGAACAAGAGAGGAAGGGAGGAGAGAGACAGAGGGCGATAGGAAGGAGAAGTGAGGGGGAGAGTGAGAGAGGTGGAGAGGGAGAAGCGGAGGGAGGGGAGAGAGAGACACACAGGGAGAGGGGGAGAGGGAGAGGTGGAGAGACGGAGAGAGAGGGAGGGGTGATTGAAGGGGCAGAGTGAGAGAGGGTGGGAGACAGATGGAGAGAGGTTGAAGAGTGAGAAGGGGCAGATGGTGTCAGAGAAAGAGGGTGAAAGAGAGAAAGTAAGAAAGGGGGGTGGGAAGAGGGCAGAGAGGAAGGGGAAAGTGGGGGAGTGAAGATAGAGAGTAAGAGAGGAATGGGAACATATGGGAAGAGATAGAAAGAGGGAAGGGGTAAGAGTTGGAGAGAGAAAGGGGCAGAGGATAAGGGGGCAGAGAGATGCAGGGGGAGAAACAGAAAGGGGGGAGGTGGAGAGAGAGGGTTTGGGGAAAGAGATATGTGAGAAGGTGGTAGGGGCAGTAAGAGAGACAGGGAGAGTGGGAGAGAGAAGAGAAAGAGGGGGATGAGAGAGATGGAGGGATACAGAATAAGGGTTGGGAAAGAGGGAGGGAGAGCAAGAAAGAGGACTGAAAGGAAGGAGAGGGTGTGAGAGAGAAGGGTAGGGGATAGACGGAGGGTGAGATGGAGATGGGGGAGATGGAAGGTGGGAAGAGAAAGGGGGAGATGGAGAATGAGGGGAGAAAAGCAGGGATGGAGTGGGACAGAGAGGGATGGAGAGAAAGAGGAGGAGAGAGAAATAGGAAAAGAGACACACACAGGAATAATACATACGGGGCTGAGAAAGAGAGCAAAGGGGGACAGAAAGATAAGTAGAGAAAGAGAAGGAGGGAGAGAGAAGGTAGATAGGAGAGGAGCGAGAAGGGGAGGATGATAGAAAAAAGGGAGGGGGAAAGATGGGGAGAAAGAAGTGATAGAAGGATGGAAAGAGAATATGTAGAGAAATAGAAAGGCACGCAGGGGGTGGCAGAGACAGAGAGACAAACACAGGTGGAGAGAGAGAAACAAGGAGAGGCCTAAAGCTGCACTCTGCTGCACTCCACTTCATTGCTTCAGAACTGACCCCAGAGAGCTGCAGACAGTCAGAAAATAAAAGAGAGAGACAGAGAGAAAGCAAAGAAACACTATATATAGGAGCTGGAAGAAACACAATAAGGGAGACACAGGTAGAGAGAAAGGGAGAGACACAGGCAGGGAGTCAGAGAGAAAGAGATGTGGAGGATGTAAGTAACTAGCGAGAAAGATATGGGGCCAGAGATTCACAGAGCCAGGGAGACTGGTGAGAGAACATCAGGAGCTGTATGATGGGGACAGAGAGAGGTTATATGGAGATATAGGAGGAGATATATGGGGAGGTAATAAATAGAAGGGAGCTATATGGAGTAATACGCATTATATGATAGGAAGAGGTTATAAGGATTAATAAGCATTATATGATAACGTTATAGGGGTCATTTCCAGGAGTTACAGGGAGATGTTATATGTAGTAATAATAGGAAGAGGTTATATTGGGTAATAGCGATTATTTGGTAACATTACAAGGGCCATTTCCAGGAGTTATAGGGACACATGACTTATCTAGGGCTGACACACCGACAGTGAGTGAGTGGGTGTCGAACAGAGAGATAAACGAGTCGCGTGTTCCCGGCTCCTATAAAGAGTGCAGAGTAATTAACGTTTCATTCTGTGTATTTGGCGCCCAGGAAGTCGGAGCCAGGAGACTGCGCTAGAGCCCTGAATACAGATCAGTGGCGGAGCTAATATGGAGCTCTGACACTTTCCAGATAAGCTGCTCCTTGTCGCTGGACAATTACCAAGACTGAAGACTCTCCATCCAGACAGTGACATATATTAATGTGCTGCATTGTGCAGGTAGATTGTCAGCTCTTTGCTGCAATAGCTTATACAGCTGAGAAAATGTATTCGTACAGCTTAGAGGACAAAGACAGAGTGTGATATGATAGCATCCTTTATATATATACAAGCCCGCAGCCTTTGCGGGTGTGCCGTTGCCACTATGGGCTTCGAATTTAATAGGGCTATGTGTCTTTGACAAAAAATGTACAATCTTAATTTTAGAAATCTAACATTAACACAACACAAAAATTGTTACAGAGCAGAGTGATTGCCCCTCCTCTAGAACATAGCTGAATGACCATAAGTCAGTTAGCTGCGTTTACAAAGTAAGGAGAAATCCCTGTTGAATGTTAATAAACAAGACTTTAAAGGGCCAATGTTCTATATTTAAAATAACTTTTGAAAACTTCACTGGAAAATTACTTTTTAAGACCATTTTGGTTTCTGCTTAGAGATGTCGCGGACAGTTCGCCCGCGGACTATACGCAACGATTTTGGCATGTTCGCGTTCGCAGCAGACGGCGAACACATGCGCTTTTCGGTTCGCCCCCTACACTTTATCATTGAGGAAACTTTGACCCTGCACCTCACAGTCAGCAGACACATTCCAGCCAATCAGCAGCATACACTCCCTTCCAGGGCCTTCCATCTGAAGGACAGCATACATTTTAGAACATCATTTATTTTATTTTATATATTTTTTCTGTGTAATCTAATTGCATATGCCTGCCTGCCAGCGTGTGTGTGTGACAGGTTAACACCTAACAGCTTATATTGTGCTTATTTTCACTACTCATACCTGGTGGTGTACCATACATTGAAAACAACCATTTTTTTCCTGTAATCTAATTTTAGTTGCCTGCCTGTGTCAGGCTCACAGCTTATATTGTGCTCAGTGAAATAAAACAACACTTTTTTGACTGTAATAGATTGAATAGCAATTGCCTGCCTACAGGCGTGTGTGTGAAGCCTATTGCATCTACTCTGCCAACTTTTGCCAGTGCACAGTGATACGTCATATCTGGTGCCACCGTAGTGTTAAGTGACATAAAACAACACTTTTTTGACTGTAATCGATTGAATATCAGTTGCCTGCCTACAGGCGTGTGTGTGAGGCCTACAGCGCCTACTCTGCCAACTTTTGCCAGTGCACAGTGACACAAATTTGAAGTGGGAGGACCGACCAAGCATCTTTTTCCATCTCCCGCTTCCAAAAATCAATGCCATATACACGTCCCCTAATAGTGGACGTAACAGGGATTAAACCGAGAGGAATAGTACTAGTTAACAGTACACACCTTATAATAACGCAGACAGAGGCAACGCAGAGAGAGGAGTCTGAAGAAGAGGAGTCAGAGGAGGAAGGTGGCTTTGAGGAAGTGGAAGACCAAACACAGCAGGCATCCCAGGGGGCTTGTTGTCACCTTTTGGGGACCCTTGGTGGCTGGGTGGAGGAAGAGACCTTCAATGACATCAGTGAGGACAAGGAATGGGACATGGCTAGCTTGGTATCCAACCTTGTGCAAATGAGGAGTTTGCGGTTGTGCAAAGGGACTGTTTGCGGTTGTTTGCGGTGCATTAAACGGGGAGATTGGTCTGTTACTGTGAAGCGGTGTAACCCTTACACTACCTGATCGATACAACATCATACCTGATGTTTTAAAGCATGTTATTCCAAACAATTTAGGAATGTTAGGTGATTTATGCCCTTTATGGCTTAAAACCAGACTCTGCATCAACTATGTAATTTTGCCATGGATCCCCCTCCGGCATGCTACAGTCCAGGTGTTAGTCCCCTTGAAACAACTTTCCCATCACTATTGTGGCCAGAAAGAGTCCCTGTGGGTTTTGAAATTCGCCTGCCCATTGAAGTCTATGGCGGTTCGCCGGGTTCGCCTGTTCGCGAACATTTGATGGAAGTTTGCGTCCGTGAACCGAAAATTTGATGTTCGCGACATCACTATTTCTGCTGCTTACCTTCCTGAAGTGGGATGAGACTTTGAAGGCATGGGAAGTTTGTATCTGCACAATGGAAATGTTATTTCGGGATGATTAATGATAACCTAATTAATTAATTTATGTTAGATTCCTAAAATTACCCCTTAAATTGTATGTTTTTTTTTAGAAGACGTGGTCTAGTAAATATTTGTTGGAGTTTTGGGGGAGCTCGGTCCCCAATTGGGCAAAGTGTTTTTAGAATGCAAAACCAATAACCCAGCCCTAAAAATATTATCTGGAATTATACTGCTGTAAAATCTGCCATTTAATTTGTGTTGATCAGCTTTGTGAGATGGGAGGCGACTTTGAATGCAGAGGAACCGAGAAATGGCAGTGCTTTCAAAAGCCCTAATGGATAGCTCATTAGTTTACAAGAACACAACCTCCAGAAAAAGGTCAGAAAATAAAATAGAACATAACATTAAAGAAGAATTTGCAAGTTACCATGTAACAGTTGGCCTCTTAATTAAAAGGATGCTTGTTTCTAAACTACAGATCTTTCATTTTGCATGTGGCATTGGATAAAATATACATGATAGGGCAGAGAAGAAGGGCCTATTCTTTCTTATCTGCAATGGATATCTAGGATTAAATTGTCCCTCCAAACCCCTGTCGCCCCCGCCCTGATCAGTTCAATGCTGCAGCACAAGGAAGACCATCACAGTGTGATTTCAGTGGGGGGCATGTAGGGGGGACCTCGCCTTGCTCAGGAGCTATCATTGACCAGATTTAATCCGTTATCAGGGGCTCATCTAAGCGGATTTCACTGCGCGCACGAGATTTGCACAAATTCGTTCTGCGATAAATATATTCATTTAATGGGTTTATCTCCCTGTGGAGAACTCATTTGGGCTGGAACATATTGTCACAAACACAGAAATAAATAAACTGCTTCATCCTAACGAGGGGACGGGAATGTGCTGGAGATTCAGCGCTAACGAGCAGCGGGCGATCAAGGAGGGAGATCATACGTGTGCAGGAGGCCAGGCGTGAGTGGAGGAGGCCAACACACTATTTACATGTGAAACATAGAGCAGCATAATAAAGACAACTGGGAAACTATTCAATGCATTAGAAATGGGAAATAATTTAAATAAAAAGCTTGTTTTTATAATAAAAATAAAATATATAATAATAGGCTCCATTTTGTTATATTTTATATACAAATATGCTGCAGCCATGGTCAGATTTATAACTAGGTAAATAAGGCAGCTGCCTAAGTGTGATTCATTTGCATAAAAATACATTAGATATCAGTTTATGTTTCACAAATAGACCACATGCCAGGAGCAAGTTCTTTGGGAGTGAAGTGGCTGGCTTGCAGTGTGCTGCACTACAGAGAAGAGAGCTTGTGACTAGGGGTGTCAGGGATGCAAGTGCAGACCTGCCTGCAGTGGAAACCTCCACGTTGGGTTCTGTTTATCAACTTAATAATGTGGGAGTGTAGAGGAAGCGACAATCTGCACAATGGTAGTCTGGCAGCTAAAACCTCCACTGCCTTCAACAGTACTAATGGAAATCGCATCAGTTGATATTCCTCCTTCAATACCTGAAAATGTTTCATGGGCGGGCAGCAAACTGTGAATCTCCACATTGCATCTTCTAATACAATTTTGTCTGCTCATTTTCTTATATTTTTACAATTTTGGAGTAAATTTGAACCTAAAAAAGAAATGAATGCATACATGGGACAAGTATAAGGGCAAACCTTGACATGTTAAGTCACATTTTTTTGGGTAGATATGATTGGCGGGCCAGATGGGCTTTCTGTTGTCAAATCTATGTTCGCATGACATTGTCACTCTCCATCTCCTCCTTGTAGTCATCATTTTCTGTAATATGCAGATTCATTTTTTATTGTGTGTGTGCCAAGCAGGCATGCCCAGGATGCGTGTGCCACGCGTGTAGGAATTCCTGGGCATCTCCTGGGGCCTCACTGGAATCCTTCCGCTCTCCTGCCTCTGCTCCAATGGGATATACATCCTGTCATCTGTCATTAGCCGCCATAACCAGCGCTAACGCACGGCTAATTAGGCGGCAAACAGTGCCAGCTAACCCTTTCCTTGCCAGGCTCTGCTGTGTCACATATAACCCTCAAACCA
Source organism: Discoglossus pictus (assembly GCA_027410445.1). Classification (NCBI taxonomy): domain Eukaryota; kingdom Metazoa; phylum Chordata; class Amphibia; order Anura; family Alytidae; genus Discoglossus; species Discoglossus pictus. The sequence goes on along the minus strand of CM050169.1, from coordinate 41,184,931 downwards.
CATTTATTTTTATTTAGGGACTTTTTCATTTTGTATTTGAGTTTTCTCCCCCAACACCAGCTCAGCATGGCAGGTCAGTCTTTCTGCAGTCTTTAATTAAAATCTCTTAGCTGGATTGTTTGGAATGCATTTTTTTCTCTTTCCATATAGTCAGCAAAACATCTAAAATAGAGGAATCAGTGTACTAAAGAAAACAAAAACTGTTGTTGGGTTGTTATAATCTTCTAATTCATGCAGATTTCATCTTGGATTGCTAATCTATCTGTAGCCTGAGGGGAAGAGCTATCTCGCTATAGTTTATAGTTCTATTGCCAAGTGGCAATTTACAGTGGCAGTCTATCAAATGAGCTGAATAGAGATCCACAGAGATCCAGATTTCTAATCCTTTTAGGAACACACAGTGTCTGCTGCCATTAAAAATAAAATCAAACTAAGCCCAATGTAATATTTAAAATTAAAGGCTATATTATTGAATTTAAATTGTGTAAGAAGACTGTGCACATTATCAAGTCTAGTTCTTCATGAGAGTAATCTATAAATAGCTCACATCAGTGACATTCTCTTATTTAATAAAAACAATTGTTTGCGGATTTACTTATCAGTTAATAAGCAAAGGAGGGTACTTCTTATACATACTAGTAAAAGATTAGAAGAGAGAAGAGAGAGATATGTAAGAGACCTCCAAATATGCCAAGGAGCTTAATAAAGAGGTCATGATTTGAGGAGCAAGAACAAGAGGTCATGATTTGACATGGGTAAGTGGGAGATTTGGGGTAATGTGAGAAGAAATTTGTTTATAGAGGAGTGCAACAGAATTCCAGTGGGTGTGATTGAGTCAAACATAGTTACAGAATTTGAGCATGTCTTGGTTACGCATACGCCATACTATGGGTTAATTAAGCCAAACTTTTAGACGGATAGAATGGGTAGGCTAGATGGGCCTCTGTGGTCCTTTTTCCCCCAATCAGATCTATATTTCAGTCATCTGTGTGGTCTCTTCCCAGAATCTTTAGCGGCACTGGTCGACCTGCTTATGGTTCCGAGCCTGCACGGTAGGCTCACGTTGGCTTTGTGTTTCCATACTGATATATTGCACTTAACAC